>CAMRHE010000513.1:0-600000 GCA_947044405.1 Leptodactylus fallax
ATATCTATCAGATAGTGTTCAACTCAACTGAGGAGGCGTAGATAAGATTCCAGATGCTTTAATCCAGGTAAATCTTGTAGAACCCTCATACAGCAGTAGGTGAAAAATGATGAAATACCAGGAGCTGAGCAGACATGTTGCTTACAAAGAAGTGAAACTAAACTGAGGGACAGAGAGGAGGAGCTACAGCATCACAGCTAAGGATACGAGAGAGAAAAGGGACAAACTACAAAGACAAACAGTATCACAGATACATGTCAGTGAATTAAACCAAGTCCTGGGACATGACACTCCCCCGCCTGAAATCTTTAGATTTCAATGAAAACAAACATTAAATGTCCTGAGATGTCCATAAAGTCCTCTTCAAACACTGAAAAACAAAAAAAGAAACATGCGCAACAAACAATAATCAACAGTTAGTCCAAATAAACCAATCTTCAGGTCGGGAAGCCGCAATTTGCCAACACCTCCACCGACCCACACTGTAATCCACAAGAACACGGTTTTAGTTCATGGAAGGAAGCTCCCCACCATGAGCTGTGAATGGTGTCCTTATCTTCTTTTATGTGACGTCTCCTCTTGGAAGAAGAAGCACCAGTTCATTAATTGGGCGGAAGAAAACTCGCACTGAGCCTCCCTTGGTTACCTTGACCTCCACTTTCCGAGTCTTCCCATCATCACTAGGGACAACTTTAGTGATGAGACCCATAGGCCATTCATTCCGATGGACTTCTTTATCCCTTAGAAGGACGAGGTCACCCACCTGGAGATTAGGTTTTGAGGTCTGCCATTTGTGACGGCTCTGTAGCATGTGGAGGTACTCTGTTTTCCAGCGGTGCCAGAACACATTGGACAGGTGTTGAACTTGTTTCCATTGGCGTCTGTAAATGTCACTGTGATCTAAGGTACGTGGAGAGGTAGCAGCAGTACCAATTTTCTGAGTAAGAAGCGTTGCTGGGGTTAAGATAATTGGAGATTCAGGGTCTGAAGATACTGGGACAAGTGGCCTTGCATTGATTATTGCAGACACTTCAGCAAGAAAGGTTATTAACGTCTCATGGGTAAGCAGTGTCGACTTGTGGTCCATCAACATAGAGTCAAGGATTCTGCGTGTGATCCCAATCATACGTTCCCAGGAACCTCCCATATGGGATGAATGTGGAGGGTTAAACGTCCAAGTGCACCCATTGTTGGAAAAGAAGTTGTCTAACTGCAGTTCTTTGCAGGCTCCAACGAAGTTAGTGCCACAGTCAGACCTCAGTTGTTTCTCAGCAGGCAGTGGAGTGTTCCAGTCCATGTTCTCAGTGGTAAGCTGTCTTAGTAGTAGCTTGCCTTGAATGGTGATGGGAGCAATGAAACCAAGAGGATCATAAATGCTGTTCACAACAGATAAAACTCCTCGTTTGGTGAAAGGTTTGTCACAAGAAGACACTTGGAATGTGAATGTGTCTTGTTCAGTGTTCCATAGCAATCCTAGGCTGCGTTGCATAGGAGGAGTATCAGAACTGAGATCAAGATCCTTGATTGCATGATCATCAGAGGGAAATGCCTTCATTACCTCCATATTGTTGGAGATGACCTTGTGAAGTCTGAGGTTAGCTACAGACAGCATTTCCTGTGTTCTAGAGAGGAGATCGATCACTTCTTCACTTGCAGGTAAGGATTTAAGACCATCATCAACATAGAAATTCCTCTCAACAAACTGACGAGCATCAGAGCCATACTCTTTCTCACCTTCTTGGGCGGTCCTTCTCAGTCCATAGATCGCTACTGCAGGAGATGGGCTATTGCCAAAGACATGTACCTTCATCCGGTAATCTATGACTTCATTGTTGACATCATTGTCCTTATGCCATAGGAACCTGAGATAGTTTCTGTCATCATCCTTAACAATGAAGCAATGAAACATCTGTTGGATGTTGGCCATCACTGCAACTGGTTCCTGTCTGAAACGGATTAAGACTCCTATGAGGCTGTTGTTTAGGTTAGGACCAGTGAGGAGCAGGTTGTTGAGAGAGACGCCTTCATACTGAGCACTAGAATCGAACACAACCCTGATTTGGTCAGGTTTGCGAGGGTGATACACGCCAAATGATGGAAGGTACCAGCATTCTTCTCCTTCCTTTAGTGGAGGTGCAGGTTCTGCATGATCTCTCTCAAATACCTTCTGCATGAAACCTACAAAGTGTTTCTCCATCTCTGGTTTCCTCATGAGGGTACGTTTTAAAGAGGAAAATCTAGAAACTGCTTGCTTCAGATTGTTTGGTAGTTTTGATCTCGGGGAGCGGAAAGGTAAAGGTGCTACCCAGCTGTTGGAATCATCTTGAATGAATTCCTTGTCCATAAGTTTGAGAAATTCTTTATCAGCTATAGCCGGTGCCAGCTTGTTGTCATCACTTGTTGTATTGAACACTGTTAATCCAAGGGTGTCGTCCCCAGGCAGGAAAGTATTCACGTTGTCTCGGTGATTATGCAGCCACTTACTGTTGCTTATCTTCTCTTTCACTTGGTAGTGATGTGGACATGGCTGAAAACAAGTGCTGCGACCATTTGGTAACATATGCGTCTTAAATGAAGAAATATTGGTGGGCCTTTTCATCCTACCTATGCAGACGTTGCCAATGATTACCCATCCTAGATCGAGGCGCTGGGCAAATGGTGCATCATGTGGTCCATTAATTTGCTGGCGTATTTTGTGGAGTCTGAGAATGTCTCTACCTAGCAGAAGTAGAATGTCTGCATTTTTGTCAAGGGATGGTATTTCACTGGCTATAGCCCTTAGATGAGGGTGCTGGAAAGCCACCTCTGGTGTGGGTATCTCTTCTCTGTTTGATGGTATCTGGTTGCACTCAACAAGTGTGGGCAAAGGTATCTCCAAATTGCCCTTGAGAGAAGCTATTACAAGACCACTGGCCCTTCTTCCTGAAACCTCTGATATGCCACTACAAGTACCCAAGGTATACGGATAGGTATCACCCTTTAAGTTAAACAGATCAAAGAGTTCTGACCTTGCAAGTGAGTGGTTGCTCTGGTCATCCAAGATGGCGTACACCCTCAGAGCCCTTTCTGGTTGGCCCTTGGGGTATATATTGACTAGGCATATCCTTGCACAGGACTTGTCACAAAGGTCTTCTCCGCAGACTTCTGTACATGAGGAAGATACTGTGGTAGTATTTGCTGCTTGATCTGTGTTCTCCCCGCCATGCTTAGTTGGGGAAGGGGAACCTCTAGGCGGTGTGGCACTAGGCTGGGATGGATGAAAAGCCTGTACATGGTCCTCACTGCCACACTCTATACACTTAATAGCAATTTTACAGTCTCTAGCAACATGTTCAGTAGAGGCACAACATTTGAAACATATCCCTAGTTTCTTTAGAAGCTCTTTACGTTCCTGGATTGGTTTCCTCCCTGAAGCCAATACACTTCTTGAGGGGATGAGGCTTCTTTTGAATAGGACACAGACGGTTAGGATTTTCTACCTTTTCGTCTTGGTTGTTGTTGCAACTGCTTTCTTCTGGTGCTGATGTAGGTATAGGAAGAATATCAGTCTTTTTCACCGAAACTGGGCCTCTGCGGTTTCTGTAGTTAGAATGTGAGCTGTCATACTTAATAGGAGGTGAACCAGGAACACTGGGATCCCCATAGGAAAAGCTTGGGTCATTCTTGGATTCTGCAATGTTCTTGATAAACTCACAGAAGTAGGAAAATGGAGGAAAGGAGACTCTATTCTCATTTTTGTATCTTGACCCAACTGTGGTCCACCTTTCTTGAATATTATATGGCAACTTGGAGACTATCGGGTTTACCCCACGAGCAGTGTCCAGGTAACTGAGGCCCGGTAGGAGAGTGTCCGCCTTAGCCAGTAGAAGCTCCATGAGTAGGTCACTAAGTTCTTGAAATTTCTGATGATCCTTACCAGATATCTTTGGAAACCCTTGCAATCGTTTGAACAGAGCATTCTCTATTGCTTCAGGACTGCCATAGGTTTTCTCCAGTCTTTCCCAAGCAGCGGTAAGGCCTGCTATGGGGTTGTAAATGTGGACGGATCTGAGTCTTTTAGCACGTTCTGTGGACTGTGGGCCAAACCACCGGATAAGCACATCTAATTCTTCAGCTGCAGTAATGCCAAGGTCACTAATTGCAGTTTTGAAGGCACATTTCCAGCCTCTGTAGTTCTCAGGTTGGTCATCGAACCTTGTGAGTCCAGTCTTAGTAAGCTCACGGCGAACCATGTACCTTGCAAACTCTGACATGTCTGTTCTCTCTGACTTTAAATATTGAGTTGCTGGCTGAGTAGCGGTGATTACGTTGTTAGTGGGGTTCTGGTTAACAGAGGTAGGTAGTGTAGGGGCTGCGTAGGCATTCAGCCTAGGAGCTAGCTTAAAGTCCATAGGTTTAGCCACATATGGATGTGAGACTGGACGGTTGTTTGCAGTCTGGTAGTATGGTGTCACATTGGTGTTTACCTGAGTATCAGTATATTGCATTTGCTGAGGTGCAAGGCTTTGGGAATCCATGAAGGAAGAAGAAACTGGATGCTGGACAGGCAGGGCATTGTACTGACCTTCAATGCGGTGTGCTGCAGAAGATACTGTGCCCTGTTGCTCTGGAGAAATGTTGTCCCTGACAGGAACATTTGTGACAAATAGGGATTCACTGCTTTGGCTTAGTACATAGTCTCTTGTGCGCTTGAGGGGATCCTCTGCTTCCACATCACACAAACTGGTGCTGTCGCTTTCACTTCCACTGATGGCTTGTTCTAAAATGTTTAACCTTGCCATGGCTGCAGCGTGCTCATTCTGTTTCTCTAGAGCTTCTAGTTCTGCCCTTTTTTTGAGCTGCATTAGCTTCCATTGCTGCTGCATTAGCTTCCATTGCTGCTGCATTAGTTTCCATTGCTGCTTTCTGTTGTGCAAAGGCTGCCTGTATCTTACTAGCTTCCGCCTCTGCACGTGCTTTTATAAGTTGCTCACTGAGTGTGGAAGATTTTGAGGAACGTGACTTAGATGTACGCTTTGAACGCTTGGTAGACTCAGAAACGTGGGATGCCATTTCCTGCAGTTGCGCAATTCTTGCCTCTGTCCTTAACTTAGTTTCATGTACTAAGCTGTCTCGTTCTGAATTGAGATGCTGGAAGCTTTGCAATTCAACTAAGGAATCGTCTGTATGAAGTTTCCTCAATATGCTTTCATACTCCTCAGCTTTCATTTTATAATGTCCATGCATAGAACAAAGCTGTCGCAGAGCTCCCTCTAGTGGTGATACATGGTATGCAGGCAAGCACATGGCAGATATCTTAGTCTGTATTTCCTGCCACCATTTTGAGAGTTCACAGGAAAGTTCATGCTTTAAACCTTCTAGATTGTCTCTAACCTGTTTAATTGAGCGTCTAGCCTTCTCACTGGGCTGCAGACTGAGGTCCATGCTACCTTGTGCTTCAGGGTGCCCTTCAGCCATGATGCAACACAAACAGGATATATATAACTTTGCTGGAGTAAGATGGCTGCTTGCTAGAATCTTCTTATGCTGAGGGGGTCTGAGCTGCAGATGCAACTTATGCAATGCTGATTCCTTCTGGCTTCAGGTAACTTGCTGTGACTGACTGTATGTCAGAAGTTGGTGAACTGTCTTACAGCCGTATCTGGCAGTCTTTATGCATCATTTTTCACTGTTCTGACTCAATAGCTTGGCTGCAAGTGTGAGGTTGTGAGAGTGTCCTGTAGTCTCTATGCTAACCAGCAATTTACACCAAGATATCTATCAGATAGTGTTCAACTCAACTGAGGAGGCGTAGATAAGATTCCAGATGTTTTAATCCAGGTAAATCTTGTAGAACCTCATACAGCAGTAGGTGAAAAATGATGAAATACCAGGAGCTGAGCAGACATGTTGCTTACAAAGAAGTGAAACTAAACTGAGGGACAGAGAGGAGGAGCTACAGCATCACAGCTAAGGATACAGAGAGAGAGAGGGGACAAACTACAAAGACAAACAGTATCACAGATACATGTCAGTGAATTAAACCAAGTCCTGGGACATGACAACTGCAGCAAAGAATGCTGCATTTTACAGTACCTGCAAAGTGAATGGGATTCTGGCTAATCCCATCCACACATTGCAGAAAAAAATTTGTAGTGGAAAAGCTGTGTTTTCAGAAACGCTCGCATTTTTGAAAATCACAGTATGTAAATTATACATGCGAAAGTGCTGGCATTTTCTTATAGGTATAAAAGGGCAGAAAATCTGCAGAGGAAAACTCTGCAAAAACGCAATGAAAAATGCTGTGATGCATTTCCGCCATGTTTCTTCCCGCAGAGACTTCCTGCTGCATTTTGCTACATGGGGCATTGGCCTTAACAGAGTTTTCCAGGATAGATACTGTATACTGATGACATATCTTTAGGATAGATTATCAATATGTTATCGGTGGGGGTCAGACACTCAGAACCCATGATGTTCAGCTGCTTCAGGAGGTTGTGGCACTCAGAAGCACTGTGTCCTCTTCTTTGTGCCAATAATGTCCTATTCAATAGTCACACGATGCAGCAGAAGCTTAGTCCTATCCCAGTGAAACTGTATTGAAGCTGAGCTGCAATACCAAAGGCAGCCACTATGATATGTTCGGTACTGTGTTTGGTATTCAGTGAAGAGGTCACTGCACTCACCCAAATGCTGCAGCCTCATCAGCCAGCTGATCTGCGTGGGTTCTGGGTGTCAGAGTCCCACTGATCACATATTGATGACCCATATATAGAGAGTCTGATGGAACATACCAAAATTATTTTCTTTTGTCAGATTCGAATATGAAATCAGAAGTATAGAGCGGTACAGCAGAGGCTTCATTTACCACTATAGCAGTCGTATTACAGCTGCCTAGAAAAGGGAGCCGTAAAATACCATTGTAACATAAAATATGTCCTAACCTACGATACAATCCTAGTATAAATTAACACAGGACTCTGTTCTGGCAATGTATCCATATGTGCAATGTGTTTGCTTGTGCTATAGTATCTGTAATTATATCTACACAGATGGCTTATTATATAAGAGCTAATTACTGGTCTCACCAACTTGGAAGCAGAAACTACAGACAGATAATTGAAGATTGCACAGAACATACAGTAAATCAAAGATGGCGTATATTAGGAATCGTGGGACTCCATCTGAATATTAATGTGTAGATCTTCCAATATCAGTGATAACAGTTTGCTCTATGGCATACTTTCAAACTGTTCTGAATTTTAGGAACATTCTTGGAAAATTTGGCCATGTCCTGGTCAGAAAAGATACAGGGTATACAGAAATTATGCCGTCAATTTGCAATGCATTGCATTAGTGATCAGACCTCCTGTAAAAAAATAAATAAATAAAAATATACAGTGTATATATATATATATATATATATATATATATATACTAAAATTTAAAATGACCCCCCCCCTTATTTATTATGCTTACTTATATATTGCCATTATATATCGCAGTGCTTTACAGACATTTTCAGTCACTGTCCCATATAGGGCTCACAATCTACATTCCCTATCAGTATGTCTTTGGAGTGTGAGTGGAAACCGGAGTACCCGGAGAAAACCCACACAACACGGGGAGAACATACAAACTCCTTTCAGATGTTTTCTGAAAATGCGCAGTCTACAAACTTGTCAAAAAAATTTTACCATATGGTGAACGCCAGAGTGGGGAATAAAAATCAAAAAAGCTGAACCAATGTTTTTTCGCTGTTTTGCCTCTATTAAAAATTTTAATAAAAAGTGATCAAAGCAATAGACATTCTCCAAAATAGTATAACTAAAAAATACATCTGGCCCCACAAAAAATACACCTTATGTATCCATGTACATGGAAATGTAAGGGTGTCAGAATGTGGCGACTCCAAGAAAATGTTATTTTTCTTTTTTTTAAAGTTTGGATTTTTTAAGGGGTTAAAAGGTAAATAAAACTATATAAACTTGGTATCCCCGGAATCATACCATCCCATAGAATATAGGTGACATGTTATTTTGGCTGTACAGTGAATAGTGTAAAAATGAAGCCCGTAAGAATGTTGCACAAATTCAGTTTTCTACAATTGCACCACATTCTAAATTTTTTCCATCTTCCCAGTACATTGCACGGAATAATAAATGGTACTATTATGAAGTACAATTTGTCCCACATTAAGCCCTCATATGGCTCTATGAACGTAAAAATAAAAAAGTTATGGGGTTTGGTAGGCAGGGAGTCAAAAGCAAAAATTGAAAACCGCCTGCAGCAGGAAGAGATTAATATTGGTCTGAATGTGGACAGCCCCTTTAATTAGGAAGTCATTTCCACCCTGGGTTCTCTTACGTCATTGAGTCGCATCACAGGAAACAACAAACTCCTTTGGTGCAACATTTTGTGTTTAAGGAGAACACTGACCACCGGATGACAGCATAACAAGTAATGAACACTACCACACTACTTTATTAACACAGGCGTCAACTCCTCCCGCGCAAAAAGCCATGGGTGCGCACCAACCATATACAGTGCCTTGTGAAAGTATTCGGCCCCCTTGAACTTTTCAACCTTTTGCTACATTTCAGGCTTCAAACATAAAAATATAAAATTTAAATTTTTGGGTGAAGAATCAACAACAAGTGGGACACAATTGTGAAGTGGAACGAATTTTATTGGTTATTTTAAACTTTTGTAAAAAATAAAAAACTGAAAAGTGGGGCGTGCAATATTATTCGGCCCCTTTACTTTCAGTGCAGCAAACTCACTCCAGAAGTTCAGTGAGGATCTCTGAATGATCCAATGTTGTCCTAAATGACTGATGATGATAAATATAATCCACCTATGTGTAATCAAGTCTCCGTATAAATGCACCTGCTCTGTGATAGTCTCAGGGTTCTGTTTAAAGCGCAGAGAGCATCATGAAGACCAAGGAACACACCAGGCAGGTCCGTGATACTGTTGTGGAGAAGCGACCATATTGAAATGGAAGGAGTATCAGACCACTGCAAATCTACCAAGACCCGGCCGTCCCACTAAACTTTCATCTCAGACAAGGAGAAGACTGATCAGAGATGCAGCCAAGAGGCCCACGATCACTCTGGATGAACTGCAGAGATCTACAGCTGAGGTGGGAGAGTCTGTCCATAGGACAACAATCAGTCGTACACTGCACAAATCTGGCCTTTATGGAAGAGTGGCAAGAAGAAAGCCATTTCTCAAAGATATCCATAAAAAGTCTCGTTTAAAGTTTGCCACAAGCCACCTGGGAGACACACCAAACATGTGGAAGAAAGTGCTCTGGTCAGATGAAACCAAAATCGAACTTTTTGGCCACAGTGCAAAATGATATGTTTGGCGTAAAAGCAACACAGCTCATCACCCTGAACACACCATCCCCACTGTCACACATGGTGGTGGCAGCATCATGGTTTGGGCCTGCTTTTCTTCAGCAGGGACAGGGAAGATGGTTAAAATTGATGGGAAGATGGATGGAACCAAATACAGGACCATTCTTGAAGAAAACCTGGAAGAATTTCAGCCTCTCGATGTGCAAAACTGATAGAGACATACCCCAAGCGACTTGCAGCTGTAATCGCAGCAAAAGGTGGCGCTACAAAGTATTAACTTAAGGGGGCCGAATAATATTGCACGCCCCACTTTTCAGTTTTTTATTTTTTACAAAAGTTTAAAATATCCAATAAATTTCGTTCCACTTCACAATTGTGTCCCACTTGCTGTTGATTCTTCACCAAAAAATTAAAATTTTATATCCTTATGTTTGAAGTCTGAAATGTGGCAAAAGGTTGAAAAGTTCAAGGGGGCCGAATACTTTCGTAAGGCACTGTAACCACACAAATGCTCTTTTGGCTAATGGGGACAAATTCCTACAGACACACTCCAAAATCTCCCAGACGAGTAGAGGCTGTTACATAGTAGCTGAAAAAGGGACCAAAGTCTTTATTTACATCCATGGATTTGGAAAGGAATGTCCAACAAGTTTATTAAGATGTGATGGTCAGGTGTCATACCATTGACCATATAGTATGTATTACGTGGCTTCCTGACATCCTCTCAGGGGAAAAAAATATAAATTCAGAATATTTTTTTTTCCCTTTTGACTCAATTTATTGTGTTAATTAAATCTCAGGGGTTAATAGAGGTTTTCAGACTTCTTCAAAAAGTTAAATAATGGCAAAAAATTGTCTGAATTAAAAATAACAAAACAAATGTATAGATATAGAAAAGTTTAACTTGATCTTTTTATTAGCTATTGGTGTGAGTCATTACACTGCAGCAAGTTAACAGATTCAAGTTAAACTTTGCTACAAATTTAATTCATCGTTTATAGGTTCTTCATCCCAGCACGTACAACTGGGTCACCATCATTTGCAGGACTGGGAAAGGTGATGTTCTCTTTGTGGTCAGGTAACTGCTGCAGCCAGTCAGTCAGTAGCCTCAGTGGCATGTGCTGTATCATCATTGAAGCCAGTGATTGACCATGAAAAAGTAAAATAATCATTATAGTTTTTACTAATACTCATTTGCTATTATATTGTAATCCCATGGTATATATGTATACTGCTAATTCCTTTATTTCTCACATTTTCATAAGTGGTCTTGTTATGTGAACAAGAATATTCACCTATGATCTAGTTACTTGGAACCTAGCGAGTCCAGAAACATTGTTGAACATAAATTAAACAAAATAGTTTGATAAGAGTTGCCTTGAAGGGAGACAGGCCTGATGTTTAGGCCACATAATGTTCTCTAGAGTTAACTATATGTTACATATATAATTATGCTAATTCTCCTATGAGAGTGACATTGATTGTAAGGGAAATGCTGATGACTGGTTGCCAGAAATTTGGCTTGATAACCCCTGTTTTGGGACATTTGCCAGACGTCTCTGCCCTATCAGGGGTCTCTGTAGCTACATCTTTGTTATGTTCATTATTTTATCATCTCTATCTACAGTGGCATGCAAAAGTTTGGACACCCCTGCTCAAAATGACTGTTATTGTGAACAGTTAAGCAAGTTGAAGATAAAATGATCTTCAAAAGGCATAATATTAAAGTTGACACATTCCCAATGTTATTGTTTGGAAAAAAAATATATTTTCATATTTTACATTTTCAAAATAACAAAAATGAAAATGGCCTGATGCAAATGTTTGGGCACCCTGCATGGTTAGTACCTGTTAGCACTCCCTTTGGCAAGTATCACAGCTTGTAAATGCTTTTTGTAGCCAGCCAAGAGTCTTTCAGTTCTTTTTTGAGGGATTTTCATCCATTCTTCCTTGGAAAAGTCTTCCAGCTCTATGAGATTCCTGGGTTGTCTTGCATGCACTGCTCTTTTGAGGCCTAGCCACAGATTTTCAATGATGTTCAGATCAGGGGACTGTGAGGGCCATTGTAAAACCTTCAGCTTGTGCCTTTTTAGGTAGTCTATGGTGGATTTTGATGTGTGTTTAGGATCATTATCCATTTGTAGAAGTCATCCTCCATTCAATTTTAGCTTTTTTACAGATGGTGTTATGTTTGCTTCAAGAATTTGCTGAAATTTCATTGAATCCATTTTTCCCTCTACCGGTGAAATGTTACCCGTGCCATTGGCTGCAACACAACCCCAAAACATGATTGATCCACCCCCATGCTTAATGGTTGGAGAGATGTTCTTTTCCTGAAATTCTGTGCCCTTTTTTCTCCAAAAATACCTTTGATCATTGTGGCCAATGAGTTCTATTTTAACCTTATTGGTCCACAGGACTTGTTTCCAAAACGCATCAGGATTGTTTAGATGTTCTTTTGCAAACTTCTGACGCTGAATTTTATGGTGAGGACACAGGAGAGGTTTTCTTTTGATGACTCTTCCATGAAGGCCATATTTGTGCAGGTATCGCTGAACAGTATAACAATGTACCACAACTACAGAGTCTGCTAAATCTTCCTGAAGGTCTTTTGCAGTCAAGTGGGGATCTGATTTGCCACTCTGGCAATCCTACGAGCAGCTGTCTCTGAAATTTTTCTTGGTCTTCCAGACCTTATCTTGACCTCCACTGTTCCTGGTAACTGCCATTTCTTAATTACATTTTCACCTGAGGAAAGGGAAACTTGAAAATTCTTTGCCATCTTCTTATAGCCTTCTCCTGATGGGTGGGCCTCCACTATTTTCATTTTCAGAGTGCTAGGCAGCTGCTTAGAAGAACTCATGGCTGTTGTTTTTGGCACAAGGTTAGAGGAGGCTGGGGATTTATAAAGCTGTAAAATTTACATCACTTGGCCTTTCCAAATGATGAAAGTGAACAAGCCATAACCATAACTGGCTAATGAAGGTCTGAGACCTTGGTGAAAGTTATCTGAGCACACAAATCTACAAGGGTTCCCAAACTTTTGCAAGGTACTCCTTTCCTTTTTTCACTCTAAAATTGTACTCAAACATATTAATACACAGATATTGCTTAAAATTATAGAGAAGTGTGTTTAATCTTTAACTTTATTCCTTTTAAAGACCATTTAATCTTCAACTTGCTTAACTGTTCACAATAACAGTCATTTTGACCAGGGGTGTCCAAACTTTTGCATGCCACTGTATAATACTCTTTTTGCTGTAACTTCGATTTTAAATAAACTTTCATCTGCTTTATCCACCTGAGATATGGTTTATCTCTTGGTTTTTGTGTACAAATACAACCAATAACTGATAAAGCCAGTGACTGACGGAAAATCTCCACTTTTCAGACAATATTCAGCCTTAATTTAACTTTTTTAACTTTATCTAATTTTGGATGAATTGGAGACCCCCTTTAAAGGGAAGCTGTATATTTGGTTAACAATGGCAGCATAGTGTTGTGATGTATTTATGTTATTATTTTTCATAATAATGGTAGTATTATTTGAACACTGAATTGGGATATTCTTTTACCACTCTATGGTGGTGTTATATGTGTACTATTCGGTGAGCACTTTATGGCAGTATTAATTTCAGTACTGTATTCTGATATCATTTCACTGCTCCGTTTTGGCTTTATTTTGACTCTGTACTTTATGTTATTGTTGAATAACTATTATTGACATATATAGTAGCTGTATCCTTTCTATATTTCACCTGTCTATTGTTTTTCAGTTATGGTCCATTTACTTAATTAAAATAGGGGGTCTCCAAACAATGTTTTGCCCAAAGTTTCCACAAACCATGATACAGCCCTGGTTGTTAGGTAAAAACCATCAACAAGCCGATGTTGACAGACTGCCATTACTATTATTGGAATTTTACATGTCCATACTGTTTTGATTATTGCTACAAAGTTGTGGCCAAAAGTTTTGAGACTGACACAGATTTAGGTTTTCAGACAGTTTATTGCTTCATTGTTTTTAGATATTTTAGTCAGATGTTTCTATGGTATCCTGAAGTACAATTATAAACATTTCATGAGTTTTTAACCTTTTATTGACAAATATATCAAGTTTATGTAAAAACTCAATATTTACTCTAAGTTCACATTAGTGTCAGCTCTCCATTGTTCAGGTCCATCACAGGACCAGAACAACGTATAGGCAGAGCACTGAAATTTCAGTTACATATGGAGATTGATGGACCCCATTGATATATTGGGGACTGTTGGGTGTCTCTTGTTTCAAAACTGAAAATGGTGGACAATGCAGTGCGTCCACGTAGCAGTGCTTCCAGAGGACAGGGGTAAAGCTATTTTCTGATGAAGCCCCATCAGACTGTTTGGGAGATCTGAAAAATGATAGTCCAAGGAAGAAAAGGTGAGCGCTACCAGGGGTCCTGTGTCATGCCAAGAGTAAAGCATCCTGAGACCATTCATATGTGGGTTCACTTTTCTTACAAGGATGTAGGCTTATTGAAAGTTTTGCCTAAAAAACACTGCTGTAAAAATAGAATGGTATCTAAGCTAGAACAACGTCTCTCAACCATCCAGCAGCAATTTTTCCAGCATGGTGGAGCACCATGTCACAAGGCAAGAGGGATGACTAAGTAGCTTGGTGAACAAAATGTTGAGATTTTGGGTCCATGGCCAGAAAACTCCCCAGATCTCAACCCCATTGAGAATCTGTGGTCAATCCTCAAAATGGAGGTGAACAAACAAAAACACAGAAATTTTAATAAACTCCAAGCATTGGTTTGGCAAGAATGGGTTGTCACCAGTCAGGTTTGGCTCAGATGCTGATATCCAGGTGAATTGCAGAAGTCTTGAACAATAAGGGTTAACCCTTCAATATTGAGACTTTAAAAAAAACTTGATATATTTGCTAAGAAAAGTTTTTAAACTTATGAAATGTTTATAATTGTTCTTCACTTCACCATAGAAACATCCGACTAATAGATCGAAAAACAACGAAGCAGCGAACTTTGTGAAAACCAAAATTTGCCAGGACTATACATTAGCTCAAGTAGACTAATAAGAACAGCCCTGCGTGTGCAAACTAAGGAACAGAAATAATTCTACGTATTATTGGCATTCTTGTAATGGACTCTCGCATTGAAAGCTTTTTGACAAATGTTGTTATACTATAATTATCATTTCACGGGTGAAATGCAAAGATGCAGGTAGTAATATAGACAGAGGTAAAAAACAGCAGAAATGGTGCATTAAATCTTTCTTTTAGTTTAGAATTTAGAGAATGGGTTCTGGGGTTGTGGATGTGATGTCACCACTACACAAACAAACTATGGTGGTGAGGGGGATAAAGTGTAGAGTATTTAGAAAGTGATGATTCCTTTGATATTTTCACCGTCTTTTGCCCTATTTTATTTGAAGTTTGACTCATTTAATCCATTTATCTAATTATTTATTTTTGTCAACTTGTTTCATTAAGCATCAATAGCCAAGATAATTGGTATATTCAGTACAGCCAACTGTTAATGTACAGCAGTAGTTACATAGTCTATTGAAAAGTTATGCTTGCTTGTATTTTCTATAACAGAGACTACTATGTTTCTTATAGAGATGGCAATAGGTTAGGTTAAGTTGATATAACATATACAGTTTGTTTCTGTATTGATGCAGCTTCAGCTGGGATAGATAAAAGTAGGGTAATAAGGATTTAGCTGCTGTGTGATTACGTCCAGTCTCCAAACTGCAGGCATGTGAGCATCAGGTCTGATGTGCTGCTGTTTTACATTAGGAAGAACACCATGAGGGTAATTTAGCTGACAATGGAGGTGCAGAAACCTGTTCATCCGACTAGCATATTATAAATATACAGTAAAAAAAAAAAAGTATATATATTGTGAGAGTGTGAACCTAGAGGGCGCTGGTGAGCGACCCAAAACCAGGGTTAAAAAGATCCTCAACCACACCCATAGGTGGGGCCCAACTCCAGAGAGAGTGCACACAGCAGGAGAGTGCTGCTGGAGACCTGCAGAGAGCAGGTAAATGGTGGACCAGTTGGAGACAGACAAGGGGGTCTGTCCCAAGAGAACTGGACTCCACAAGCGGACTTGGTGGGCTCAGTGTGAGCCAGACTGCTGAGAAGAAACCTCAGCAAAGCATCTTGCCCCCAGAAGTTAGTCAGGGTTCAAGAAGTGAGGTAGTGCCCTGTGTGTGGGCTAGGCTGTTTTTTGTTTTTGTTCTTGCTATCACTTACTAGCTGAATAAAGCCATTTCTTTTGGATTTCCATTACCTGATATGCTGATTATTTGGCATCTAGTACCACCAACACCTCTGTCAAGTCCAGGAAGCTGCTACCTTTGATACTAAACTACCCCCAATTGTCACTATATATATATATATATATATATGTGACAAAAAGTCAGATAGCACCTTCTTAGTAAAATAAATGAACTAAACGTGCACACGTGCAAACTGCTAAGGCTGCAATACAAATAAACACAAACACTAAAATTAAAAAAAAATAATGCAGCAGCAACTTGTAGAGGGCGCTGAAATATATGCAAACAATAAGTATATGAACTGCATTACTGCTATAGCCATTATCTGTGTATATAATGTAAGTTTGAGGTTCTTGGTGCATTATTTGATCAGCCCATCAGTGTAGAATCCATTTTGTATCAGTTGTGTTTTCCCATTTTGGATGGCCGAGTGTCAACCGTTTTGCATCCATTTCTAATGGAAAATTAAAACTATGGATGGTTTTAATTGTTCTTTTTTTGATCCAACCCAGTGATCCATTTTTAATAGGACGTCAATCTGTTTTACATCAGTTAAAAACGGATCCATTGATTTCTATTGGGTCCAGTGGGTCGTCAAAATGGAAAAACATAAAGCATGTCATTTTTTTTTACTGCCATTATAAATGGTCTGTCCAAAAAACGGACATGTAAAATCAGTGTGTTCTCCGAACACCCATGTGACAGACGAAGCAAAAACCGTCGCGTGACTATTTTTCATGTGAATAAGGCCTAATTCTTGTCCATGGGCTGTGTCTAGTATTGAAGCTCAGCCATCACTATAGCACACATATATCAGAATCTGCCTAGCAATAGCTAAGTGATAGTGTCGTGGCTAAAGCTGTATAATTGCAATATACTTTAGCTTCAGGAAATATTAGAAACGTCTGGATTTGAGGAAAAGTCACTAGAAACTATGACTCAAATGAAAATCTTAATTATTGCTACATGTTAAATTGGAAGGCCAGATATTTCCCTGTGGACTTCTCTCCATTGTTCATTGTTTCCTTGTGTTAGTGAACTGCTTTACATATAACCAAATGTAGCTGATCATATCGACTGATGCTGCTCATGCTGAAGGTTGATTTATGTTACATTACATTTTTTTATATACTTTATGTATATAGGTTATATTTATATTGTGTGTATGAATTGTATAAAATGACTGGGCTATGCAAAATAAGGGGGTTTCTGGTATTGTAATACTGACTGTCTGTCCATAGGATAGGCCATAGGTAATTGATCATAGGGGCAATGCCAACTATTAGCTCAATAAAGGGATTGCACAGCGCCATTCATATGGTTGTGGCCAGGGGTGTAACTAGAAAAGACTGGGCACCATAGTTGCCCCTTTTTACTTGGGCAACCCAACGTCATAGCTCCCCCTTTCCTGGCCTCCACACAGTATAACGCCCATTTTACACACACTATAATCTCCCAAAGTGGCCTCCAGACAGTGTAATGTCCCATAGCAGCCCCTCCACACAGTATAATGTCCCATAGCGACCCCTCCATACAGTATAATGTCCCACAGCTGCCCCTGCACACAGTATAATGTCCCACAATGGCCCCTCCACACAATATTATGTCCCATAATGTATTAAGCCCCAGAATATAATGATCGGAGACCCAGGGGAGGTGACAAACATAAAAAACAGTGTTACTCATCTCTCTTGGGCTCTGGCTTACTCCCTGCAGCTTTCGGCCCTCTTCAATGTCAGCACAGACGTCGCTAAAGAGGCCCGAAGATTGCAGGGAGTCACGCCGGAGCGCTGGAGAGGTTTTTATGGTTGTCACCTCCTTTGGGCCTTCAAACATTATACTCTGGGATCTGAAAAGATAAAATGAAAAGACCCCAGAGTATAATAATAGCAGTATTTGCTGGAGTTCGTCCAACAAATACTCTTGGCGCGGGCCCGGCCTCACTTACTAATCCCCGCTCCTGCTCATAGCCGCCTCCGCTTCCCCTTCAGTTCTTCAGGGGGCCCCAGTGATGTGATATGGGACGCAGAAGGGAAAGCGGAGGCGGCCGTGAGCAGGAGTGGGAATCAGTAAGTAAATAGGGCCAGTTACCTACAGGGGATTAACGGCTTATTAAAAAAAAAAACAAAAAAACATCAGGGTCCCGGGCCCTGAGGCAGCCGCTGTGGCTGCTATCCTGGTACTCATGCCACTGGTTGTGGCTGTGCCTGGCACTGCAGCTCAGTCCTATTAAAGGGGTTTTCCCACTCACAACTCTTATCCCCCTATCCACAGGAGTGTCTGATCGGGGAAACAGACTTTTGGGACACCCAGGGATTACAAGAATAGGGATCCTCAAGCTTCCTGTGTGCATAGAGCAGTAATGTGCATGCATGACTATCATGTCATTCATTTCTATGGAACTGTTTGGCAGGACACAGAAAAACAAAGCGCTCTGTCCTTTCTTGGCATGCTTTCCATGCATAGATAGCATAAAACCTCAGTGGTTAGCATCACATGGATTAAACCCATTGAATGGGCCTGAGGCAGAACACTGCAAATCCGCAGCAGAAATCTTCAGAAATTATTTGCTGCAGAGTTCCTTTCACATCACAAGTTGATTTTTTTTATCTTAAAAATCAGACATGTGAACATGCTCTTATTCTTTAGTTGTAGTATTCCTCATGCCAGGACAAGGGCTTGGTGGAGATAGGCAGCTGCTTAGGGTGCCACCTCCTGGCATGAAGAAGTGTGTGCAATCAGCCTTGCACAGCCTTGGCCTGGGTACATATGTGTAAGTGAAGAATACCTGCCTCATTATTGCCTCAACAAAACTGCAACGTGCAAGGAACCCCACATACAGATCTACGCGGAGGCCTCCTGCCAGGAGTCGTCATCTTCCTTTGGCTGGAGGACCATAGCAGAGATTATGTGATGACACCATATGACCAGAAAGAAGGGGTGCAGCTTACTTTATCTGCTTAGGTCACCAAAATGACTTCTCACAGATCTGGGGACAGTTTTCTCCTGAAAGTGCTGCAGTGTTGCTTAATGGGATCCTGTCATGTGGTTTTTCCACCATAAACTGGCCCAGTAAGTTAGTGGCAATTGCCAATGTTTGTTGTCATAGTGAATGTTCACACGGCGGAATCTGGAGCTGATTTTGAGGCGGTTTCCACCCTGATTCAGCCTCTTATTGTTTTAAATGGGAAGCAGGGCACTGAAAAATTAAGCATCCGGCTTACTCTTACTAGCGGCCTTTCTTATTTTGCATTGCAGCCCCATTTTTATGAAAATCTGGATTTTATTCTTATATAAATTAGCTGAAAATGGCTTTAGGGATTTTGAACTCCTGCTGGGGCTTAACACTGATACATGTGTATATATAGAGGCAATACAGACATATCATAAAAGGCAAAATGATGGATACCTGTATACAAGCTTCCTGGATACCTATGGGTATTAGGGTAAAATGGGAAAATAACTCCTAGAGTATATCTTCAGTCTAGGAAAAGATGGGCTGTAATATAAGAATTTAGGTCTGAGAACCAGGCTGACCGACATTGAAAGTCACTGCGACAATCCTGAGTCTAATAGGATCAGGGGCACAGCGAGAATCATATGATGTATTTTATTTGGCATCTTTAACTTGATTCAAAATTGTCTCATTAACCCCTTCACTACCAATTGCACCATTCTGAATTGATTCCGTTGAAGAATTGTGCTGGGGAGGGGGGGGGGGCAAAATGGCTTCTCCCAGCTCCCATTAACCCTTTATAACCTATGACTTATGCTCTTTCACATTACAATTCATTTAACAAGAACATGCAGAAAAATCAATGCACGTTGATGTAGTATTAACATCCCCGGCAATATGTTTTGTTCTTACTCAGTACATTGGAAATTATGCAATGGCATTGCCCAGCTGACATGTAATAACAGTATGTCGGGGAACACTCTCTGATGTTCTGCCATGAACATGATCCCACCAAATTTGGAAAGTCAACTCTTATTTCATGCAAACTCTGAATCGTACTGTCTATCCAGAAAATAGTAGCAATGAGCGCCGAAGCATCAGATTCAATGAGAGCTGATATTTGAGCCAGCTTTGATATCTGGATGTTAGAAAGTAGCTGTTTAGAGTTTAGAACAAAACACAGTGTGAACATATCTGGGTGGATGTATATGGGTTCTCTGAACCTTCACTATCATGGCATCATCCTGTACCAGGGAGCTTTCATGGTTATCTACTAGACCAGAAAGACAACATGAATAGTTAATACAGGGCATGGTGGCCTCTACATTATACATTATTTATCATGTTTGTCTTCATTAAGGATGACCGGCTTGTTAAAATATTCATTGTGATCATTTAGATGTCTTCTATCTATGTAAAGAGGCTGAGAAAAAAAAAATTAGCTATGTCATAAAGGGCAGATTACTGGAGTCCAGCAGGTGGGACCCCCCCCCCCAATCCGAAGAAACTGTTTCACAACAGAGAGATAGTCACTTGTATATAGTCACTGAAATCACTTGAAGAAAACCAAATCTCTAAGTTTAAGACCTGGTAAACAAGGATGTAAGTTTTCAGGCTCCTCCTAGTGGTTGATGTGAGCTCAAATTTTAATAAAGATGTCAAATCTCTTAGCTTTCAAGGGATTGTCCAGCCTTGGCTGTGCTGGGTTACTTGTGTTTGCTGCTCTGTAGGATTTAAACCCTGCAGTGTCTGAGTTTCTACTATATTATATATCATGTCTGCCGTAAACCATGATATGTTGTGTTTCTACTGTGTATTCCCCTGCTATAAACTATTGCTCTGTTCTTGTTTCCTATTCCTGTACTTTTACATGGTTGTACTGCCTTGACTGCTGACTTCTAATCTTAACCATTAACTATATTCTCAGATTGTTTTTTTCTTCTCACAAGTACTATAGATTTCTAACCTTAAATGGTCACTAACTGTTTAGACAACTTAATCTCATTTAATAGATCAAGTTGTTCTGGACCAATATGTAATGCAATTTATTTTAAAATGTTGCTGTTTTCTGCCTACAAAACCTCTTTAAAGTTTCTGCCACTAGATGTTTCCCTTCTTGCTGATTTGCTATTCACTCCTTGTTACTAGGGAAGATCCATCTTTAGAAACTAGCAGGCTCAAGACAGTAACACAGTGAGTGGAGAGGAGATAGACAAGTATCTCTTTACAGCCTCTGCATGTTTATACACAGCTTTACCTGCCTGTACACTACAAACAGAGGAATCTGCATCTCCAGTGAGTAACTTTCCTTATTGTTCTCAGGTCTCTCTTTTTCTGTGTCAGGGATCTTTTTAGCTATATCATAACCCAGATTTGGAGTCCAGTTTAACTGGTGCTAGGATTCCCTGTATGTATTTTCATCACTGCAGTACTGCTTGCTACTGTTGCTTTAAGGTTGCCATGCCGACATATGAAGCTTTCTCTGACTCTGTAGCTAATCAGAACTCTGTGACGCTGAATCAGTCAGCAGCTAAGGAGGGATATTTAACCCCTTCCCAGTCTGCGTCTAGTTAATGCTCAGTGCCATAACAGTATGGCGCTGTAATGCCCATGGGCACAGGAGTTGTGCCCGCAGCATTACTTCCGAAACTCAGCTGTGTTATGCAGCAGAGGCCCGGGACTAGCCCCCCGAAATCAGAAGATAATCCGACCGGTGGAATAACTCCCCCATGATTGCTATTAATCACGAAATCAGGGGACCCGAGGAGCAAGATTGCCTCCCACGCAATAAGATTGTGGGGTCCAAGGGTTGCCATAGCAGCCAGCCTCCTGATTACTTATGCAAATTACACATAGGGAACCTACATTGAGATCCCAGGTTCAAGTCCCCTTGTGGGACAGGGAAAAAGTTTAAAAAAAAAGTTAAAAAATTTAAAAATAAGCAAACAATAAAAAGTTCAAAAACCCACCTTTATATTTAAAAAAACACATAACATAAAAAAAATAAGCAAACATTTTTGGTATCTCCATGTGTGTATAAGTCCCCATCATCCAAAAATAACGTTATTTATCCCGTATGTGGAAAATATATACTGCAATGCGCAAAGCAGCGTATTTTGGTCACCTCGCTTACCCCAAAAAATATCAATAAAAAGTGATCAAAAAGTCATACATACCAAACTTAGATAGAATTGTGGTTTTTTTTTCACATGGACCCCCAAAAAATATTAATAAAAGCTAATCAAAACATTTTATGTAGCAGTACAATTCATCATGCAAAGAATAAGCCCTCACATAGCTATGTTGAAAGAAAAAGAAAAAAGTTATGAATTTTGGAAGGCAAGGAAGGAAAATATGAAAAAAGTTGCCAAGTATTAAAATATAAACTACCCCGCATCCTTAAAGGGTTAAAATCTGTTCAGAACTTCACAGGGGCCTGCTATTAGTTTAGTATTTGCTAGTGAGGATCTTGTGTTGTATTCGTACCTGTTTGTTTGCTGTTATACTGACCTTGGCTTGTTTACTGGATGCTCCCTTGCCTTCTGACTTTGGCTTTTACTGTGGACTTTTGGACTGACCTCGGCCTGGATACGTTTACTCTTTTGATTCCACTCTCCTGTTTTGACTTGCATTGTGAGTTTTTCTTTACTGTCTGGTTTTGATTTCAGATTGTAGAGGTATCCATTTCCTACACTAAGCTTCTGGTACGATAACCTGGGCCTCAGATCCTGCAAAGACCAACCGAGCTTGCGGTGGGCTCTGGTGAAGTCGCACTTTCTGCAATTTGCTCCTCAGTCAATATCATAACACCTATATGTTATGGTCACTTGGTCTTTTCTGAGCTATTTGTTTACTATTTTACAGTTACTCCTGGCAGAATTACATGTGGGAAAAGCAATAGTAGTAATAATGGGTTGGCGAAGGGAGAGGCACACTGCTCTACATTGTACACACCCCCTCCATCAGACAAAAATTGAAAATGTGCTGTAGCCATAATTGGGCTATTAGCAGCATAAAAACTGATAGGACTTATGAAGGCTTATACAGCCAGAGAACAGACTGCATATCAAGACCCTGCAACTATTATAACTTTTGATGAAAACTCAGGTAGCCTTTAAAATATAACTTTGCCTTCTGTCACTAGGATCAAGTGGGTGTGGACCCATTGCATTGCTATTGACTTGACTTGGCGTTTATACATAGGATTGGAATTTAAAGAGGAACTTTCACCACCTCCACCAATTGTAGTGTTTAGCATCTGTTAATAGGCGCTATTTCACTGATTCCAGCACAGTTGGAATTTTTTCTGTAGCTCCCACTGTTCCAGATCAACAAGCACAGTTAGTTTTGGTGCCTGATGTACTATTTAAGCTCTGTAATGTCAGAAGGGCAGTGTCAGGCAGAGCGGAGCCAGTGGGGTGTCAGAGGCAGCCAGTGTCAGAGCTCAGAATCACACCCCTTGCCTGCTCCTGCCTGACACCGCCCTCCTGACAGTACAGAGCCTAAATAGCATATCAGGCACCAAAACTAAAAGCATTGATTGCTTTGGAATGGTGGGGGCTAGAGAAAAAATTCCATCTGTGCCAGAATCAGTGGAGCAGCATCTATTAAAACATATAAATAACTGGACTTGTTGGAGGTGGTGAAAGGTCCTCTTTAAATAAGCCAATGGTATTTACCCTTTAATTCCTGTATAGGGATCTGGACTTTACCAGAATGTGGCAATCACAGACAGAGGAACTGTGGTCAAACAAGCAGAGATGAGGAAAGGCAGTGTATGTGCTCTACAACAGACGGGTCAGCACTGAAAATATTCAAGCAACAACGGTGGAAGAAAGTCAAGGCAGGTAGCAGACTAGCAGATGACAAGCAGCGTCAAGAACAATTGAACAGGAGACCACCTTGTCTTTGTGAAATATGTACCATAAGGAACATTGGTTAGTAGTACAGATGCATTGGCATGAGACAATTTACCTGGAGTACTGAATTCAGATCTGCCCAATCATTGTATGAAGGGTATTAGAAATGACCCATCGTTAGAAACACAAAGTATAGAAAAATAGTATAGTACTGTGTTAGCCAGAAAATATCATGCAATCCTTGGTACTTTTGTTTCAATAAGACAAAGTGTTGTCGGTATGATACCTTTATTGGCTAATGAGAAAAATTCCATTTGCACGCTTCCAAGGGCACAGAGGCTCCTTCTTCAGGTAAATAAAGCACAACATTAGCAAGATGCTACACATAGGCAATAAGTTCAAGAGGTGATATGTTAGTGAGATATGGTAGGGTAATAAACCTGAGGGTATGGGGTGAGGAGTTGGGGGGTGGCTTGTAGTCATATGGAATTAGTCTGATGGAGGGGGGTGAATTGTGTCCATGTAACAGCGCCAGTTGGCAGATAAGAACAGCAAAGGTTTTATAAACAGGGGTAACAGTAAAAAGCCTTTTAACTTACCAGAACAGCAGCAGGATACCTTCAATAACTACAAGAATGCTACAGGTAGGTGCACATCTATGCTCCCGCCCCAAAATGGGAGGTAGGGAAAGAAAGCACAGCAAAGAAGGATGAAAAAAAAAGAAATAAGAAAAGAGAATAAAAGGGTGGGGGTGGATTCGATGGTCTCTGGAGGGAAATAGAAATCCATATCTTCACCAAAGAGAGGGTGAGGAGGAGAAATCTCTCTCTCTCAGTTGGCCACCTAGCTTCCCTCAATGTCCCATAAGGCCTTGCCATTCCTGCAAACCCTGAAACATAATCCAGGGGGCCCAGGCAGAGGATAAAGGAGTAATTTTAGTCTGAATTTTATCATCAGCTTGAATTCCCAAATTTTACTCTGTCTGCCATTCTTGAAGAGACTTTTTAGAATGAGGACTTGCTAGTTTGACAAGCTGCGGTCTGGCCCAGAGAAGTGTTTTCCCACGGGGGTATCCAGCTGAAACATTATTGTGTAAATTCACCTTGCCTGCAGTTTTTGTTTTGTTTCTCCAATGTAAATTCCTTCATTGGGGCACCTTGTACACAGTATCATGTACACCACATCAGAGGATGTACATGTCAATACATTAAAGGGATTCTATCATTGGGGAAACATGTTTTTAACTGAAGCCACGTCGTAATAGCCTTTATAAAGGCTATTCTTCTACTACCTTTCATGTTTCGCTCCTCGCCGCCGTTTAGAAGAAATGTTGATTTTGATCTTTATGCAAATGCGTCTTCAGAATGCACAGGGGGAGTTCCCTGTGCTCTCCTCAGATGCATTTTTGAACTTAATGCTCTGCATCTCTTCTTCTTTAGCAGACGCCTCTTCTTGACGTCATCCTTGTGCGAGTCTTCATTCGGCCGTTTTCCTGTGGCCTATTACATAAAGCGCATGCAGTACACAATACAGTACAATAGGTGTGATAATTTGGGGAATTAAACTCAAAATGGCGGCTGACTCCTGGTCCGGACAGCGGTAGTTCATGGTACTGGGTGCCGGAAAGATAGCTTTCAGACGGTCCAAGTGTAAAATAAACGTGGCTTTATTCAGCTTAACTGCAACATAACAAAACAACAAAAAAACCTATGCCACAGTTAGGGCCTAACTCACTCCTTGAGCCCCTAACTGTCCTGACTGTTGCTCAGCTCCAGCAACAGTCCTCTGTGGATGCCAGCCCTCTGGGACAGAGCCTATCTCTCTGTCCTAGCTGGTCCACTCCTGTGGGCGCAAGCCCTCTGGGACAGAGCCTCTCTCTCTGTCCTAGTTGGTCCACTCCTGTGGACGCCAGCCCTCTGGGACAGAGCCTCTCTCTCTGTCCTAGCTGGTCCACTACTTCCTGCTTCCTGCAGGACACTCCAGCCCTCCTGGAGTTACGTGCCACCCCCCAAAGGCGTGGCTGAGAGCCTTTTCTGGCCTGGCCTGGGTCGCTCAACAGCGCCCTCTGGCTCACATACTTACATAGGCCACAGGAAAATGGCCTAATGAACATGTACAGTTGGAGCATGTCTCCCGTACGAAGGATGACGTCAAGAAGAGGCGTCTGCTAAAGAAGAAGAGAGGCGGCACGGTAAGTTCAAAAATGCGTTTGAGGAGAGCACAGGGGACGCTCCCTGTGCATTTTCAGCACTGGGGGAAAGCTCCCTGTGCATTCTGAAGACGCATTAGCATAAAGATAAAAATCAACATTTCTTCTAAACGGAGGCGAGGAGCAAAACGACAAAGGTAGAAGAATAGCCTTTATAAAGGCTATTACGATGTGGCTTCAGTAAAAATCATGTCTCCCCAATAATAGAATCCCTTTAAAGGGAATCTGTCAGGTCAATCTGGGACACTAAACTACCCACAGGTCCTTATAGGCCATGGGGTTTAGTGTCCCAAATCGCCCTGTTGTAATACAATCTGCAGGGGCATTCAAAATAAAAAAACCTTTATACTTACCTAGAGAAGGGTCCAATCAACGCTGTTTGGTGAGAACAGTCCGGCTTATTCATGAGCTTCATTGTTGGCACGCCTCCCGGCGCCTGCGCTGTTCTTCAGTGAAGCCGAAGATGAACACTCCGGCCCGTTGCTGGAGGTTCAGGGCATGCGCACACTGCGCAGGTGCGGGGAGTACAGCGGCAGGGTGAGTATAAAGCTTTTTTATTTTTAATGCGGCCATGGATTGCGTTATAACAGGGTGATTTGGGACACTAAACCCCAGGTCCATATGGACGTGCGGGTGGTTTAGTGTCCCAAATTGCCCTGACACATTCCCTTTAACTGCTAAAAAAGTTGATATGTCCAGCACAATGTATAGATATGGATATGGAAATCCTATACTGCAAGTAGTTCTCTACACAAGAAATTCCAGGTCCCATAGGGAAAATTTTCATTGTAGTCGTTCTTTGATGGGGAACAAGAAGTGAGGCCAAGATTCAAGTAGACAGAGCAGAGATCTCTGATGCCAAGTCTCTTTCTGTGTAAGCCGAAGTATTCTTTATTTTTTTCTCTTCTAAAAATGCTAGTTCATTGGACCATAAAAATTTGAAAAACTAAGTAAAGAAACATACCTAGTTACCATCGCCCTCTCCCAGGGCTATATCTGTCCCTCTGGGGTAGCTCAGATTAGCCAGAGCAATATCAACATCCTGTGCTGAGGTCACCATCATTCCCATAGATTGTATCTGTAGGGCCGCTACTTGGGCTTCGCCTAATACATATGGAGCAACTGGGCTGGTGCTTAAAGCCTCAAAAAATACCGTACCTCATTGGTATGCAAAGTATAATTTTTGATGAATAGCATATGTGTACTTAGTGTGACTTTACATAACTTATCATCAAAGGGGTTTGGTCTTTGTATATCGGAATATACTGTAAGTACACTTGATCTTCCTGACTTCAGTATACTGTACCGTAGCTCACCAATCTTCCATCTTATTCCTATACAGCCCTCTATGATGAGGAGGAGAATGTATAAGACTGAAATTCAGAGAGTTTAAAGATTCCCAGATGTTCGCTCTAATGGAATAATTCTCATCAGCTAAGATACATATCATGACTTTCTGGAGGATGATGAATAATAGAGTACTGATAGGACACACCAATGAATTTACTGGATAAGTCTGGTATTGAAAAGTAACATGCTGGATGAGAGTCCACAAAACTCATAGCATGCATCCAGCATTGAAATATTCATTGTAATATTACATTCTCGGTAAGTGTGTTGTCATTGTCGGATATGTTTAAATGGTTAAGTCAGAAAGTACTGAGGCTGAATGTAGAGGTTTGGCTGCTTTCCGCCTTTTAATTGAGGTTGGACCTTGATGATGCTTGAATATTAAAGTACATAAAAGGACTATAGAGGAATGCCAACCTTTTAATTCAGAGATGCAAACCCATCCTGCACAAGAAAAAAGTTGGGACTCTATTCATGCTTATGGTGCACTGATGGCATATATGGTAGGACACATACACCAACGAGAAGCCTTGTCTGATCCAGCTACGTGCTGTAGAGTTTGCATATATTGTCCATTTATTGCCACTGTATAAAAACCTACACCTTATGAGATACTTTTTTGTTTTGCAGTGGTTAGCACTGCAGCTCTGGAGTCCTGGGTTCGAATCCGACCAAAGACAACATCTGCAAGGAGTTTGTATGTTCTCCCCGTGTTTGTGTGGGTTTCCTCCGGGTATTTCGGTTTCCTCCCACACTCCAAATACATACTGATTGGGAATATAGATTGTGAGCCCTCTATGGGACAGTAGCTGACAACATCTGTAAAAGCGCTGCGGAATATGATGGCGCTATATAAGTAAGCTAAATAAATAAATAATATTAAGAGGTACAAATCAAACTTCAGTTGTAAATATAATGAAAAAAATATCTACGGATATACATGACATGGGCACCATCATAGGGTATGTTCACAGAGTATTTTTCTATCAAAAATATGCATTAGAATCTATGGTAAAAAGCACATGCGCCATACAATGAAGTTGGACAACAAAAGAGCTGTCATCTAATGGTCACTAACTTTTCAGACAATTTATTCTCATTTCATAGAGAATCTGATTCTGGACCAAAATGATTTGTTAAATGCTGCGGAATTTATTGGTGTTTTATAAATAAAGTTATTATTATTGTTAATGTAGCTGCTTTCTGTTTGAAAAATATTTCTAAAGTTTCTGCCACCAATTGAGTAGGGAAGTACGTCCATAGATACATTAGATAAACAAGACCTAATCACAGTAAGTGGAGGGGGAGGTTCTTTTCTCTCTTCACACAGTGAATGGAGAGGGGAGGGGTTGACTCACAGTCTGCAAATTGTTGCTCTGTGCAAAGGACTGAAGATTATGCAAATCTCACAGCATATAATGCAAGAAAAGTATACTTATATACTTGTATCTACTTCTGGCTGCTTATGTAATTACAAATGGGATTTTATTCACAGACAGCAGCAGCTTTACTTGACTGTGCTCATAGATTTTTTTTTACCTGTGTTTTAGAGATTTGCCTACATGTATTTGTAATGTATTTACAGTCCAGTGTTCCTGGGTCTCCTATATTATGGTTACTTGGGCTTTTCTGAGCTATTTGTTTGCTGTTGTATTGTTACTCCCAGTAGAATGGCAGAACAGTATCAGTAATGGAAAATGGATAATCCTTATTGCACATGCCCACTGCCTGAGAAAGAAATGTGTTTCAGCCATAATGTACTTATTAGAAGCAGAAAAACTCATATGAACAGTCATAGAACATTCTGCACATATTTCAACTTTTCATGAAAACTCAGGTACCCTTTAAGTCAAAGGGAGGGGTAAATCCAGATTGGTCACTTGCCAAAATAGGGTAATGCCCAATAGGCACAGCATCGCATAGCCAGCTACAGACAGTACCACCTTTGTCTACTGGAAGACAGTGTAATTACCGTATCTTCATTATACCATTGTGACAGGAGCCTGTGTAATCACCCACTGTAACTGTGATAGGAGTTTGCGTCTCTCTGCACTGACATCTTTTGCTGAGGACAGAAAGTCAGTTAATTCCCAGTAGGTCAGAATGAGAGCACATGACCCTGTGGAAAAGCAGGGCCCTAATGAACAAAAATCAATAATTAGGGCAATCCAGAGTCACCATCTGTATATACTACAGACCCCAGAGCTGCATTCACAACTCTACAGGTTTCTGGGTATGACTTAAGTTACAGAAGTTCCAGCATTTACACCAAACACTGCACAGTAATCTGATGTAGGAAAACGTGTGTTCCTCTGTATTAAAGCGTACCTCCAGTTATAAACAACTTTTAATAATTGAATAGTACAGGTTAACATATAAAAATTTTTAATATATCTTATGAAAGAAATATGCTTCTTCTCTACTATTCAGGCAGTACATTTTTCCATATTAGTAGGGGATAGAAAAGACACTTAAAAAATTGCTGATGTGACACTCTGCTATTCCTTGCTTTTTCAACACTGTTAGGTTGTTGATAAGAGGCTGCTAGTACACAGAATAAGGAAATAAATCAATTAACCAGCCAGCTGGAGAATCCTACTCCACCCTTCCTGCTCTATATCGTTTTTTTGTTCCTTGATGTTATATGGCTTACTGACTAAAATCTAGATATACATGGTAAACTTTATGTTAGTAGCTATTGGTACTTGATAACTGATATTGTAGGATAATTATTGTTTGTAGTAATGTTTGCTAATAGCATAGAATTTAATAAAACAAAGTTTCAGAAAGAAAAAAAAATAGCTCAAAAGGTATGACATCCATTTTAAACACGCGCCACCATGCAAACAATGGGAGGCAGAATAGAGTTTTTCTGTGCTGATTCCAACATGTTTTTAAAGTTGGAATCAGCATCCAAAAAACTCTGTGTGAACATACAATTGAAATGAGTAAACAGGATTTTATTAGAAATGCTGTAGATATAATCAGGACATTTTTAAAAAAAATATTTGTTCCCCCTGCGGGCAGCAGATCATGATACTACAACTCCTTCTAATATAAAACTAACCATAGATGTAAGTAGAACCAGCTGTTGTCAGTACCAATACGGTAGATTTGAGGCTTATCATAAAATCAGTGGGATTAAGTCATATAACGTTACGCAGTACGGATTTTTGTAGAGTTTGGTCGGAAGGCTTACCGTACAGAGTCTGGTTCAGTTTTGTCTGGGCAAAAATACTAAACTTTTATTCATAAAGTAAGCCCCCTAATACATACTTGGTAATGCAGGCAGTGGCTTTACTGCTTTGAAGACAAAAAGGTGTTGGTATGTAGATCCATCTTCTTTCCCCTGACATCTGCCACAGGGGCAGAACTGGGACTGAAAGTGGCAAGTTCAACCAAAATTTACCTACTATGTAAGACTACCTTGCAAATGGAATATGCAAATAAGTCCTCCTTGGTGGCAAAGTGGAACTTGCTCTAGCACCTCCTTTGGGAAGGTAGCTCCCATATAGATCAATGCCTGATTTTCCTCAAACCTAGTGGCACTATTCAGAAGCCCAGCCATGATTTCCTTATTGTGGTCAGATTATCAGGCATGGACACTACATGTATGAAAAGATAACCCATGTGCCAGACAATAGAACTTTCCTCCATTCATGGTCATATCCATTGGCAATTCACCAAGACAAAAAGACTGTCACCGCTAAAAGTCAGCAAAATTTTTAATTATTTACATTTGCAAAAATGTTAATTTTTTAATTGTCTGCAAATTTTAAAATGGTTATATTCATGGGAAACCCTTTTTATTTTCACAGGAAGGTTATCTATATGCTAAATAATAATCCATGAATCACATGTCAGAATATGAAAAAACAAAGGCTGCCGATTATTATAAAAATGTTTTATTAAAAATGTAAGAAATGTAACAATAATATAAAAATCTGAAATAATAACAGAGTAAATTACAATTTGTACATAGCTGACTGGCGCTGAACAGGTTGTCTTATTAGATTGTTGCATTGGGCATATAGAAATAATAAAGGATGGTCAACTATTTAGGACCAGGTATATTACATAGATGCACCCAGGTGATACCTTTAAGCTCAGAAATAGAAAATAAGTGCTATATGCAGACATACTGCCCCAAGAATGGGGCCAAGAGTAACTGACTGGATAGTTTGATCACGTAGTGGTGCCAAGGGAGATGGGCACAGCACCCTAAACCTGAAATCAGTGGACCTTGCATGTGTTGCTAGCTAAGTGATCTGCACTAACCTTCTGTCCTCTCTACAGGGTGTCCAGCTTTCTCTGACAGCCAGAAGTCCTACTCCACCCAATGGCTTGGGTTTAACGTCTATGACCATTTATAAAGCATGGTCATTACTAGGTTAATGTTTCATTTTAAGAGAATGGCTTTGCTTTTTTGTTGTCTTCTGCGCAGCATCTTTCTTTTTACTGGTTGTCTTTTGCTTGGTGGAAGCATTAAATACACCTCTGCAAGACAGAAAAAAATATTACAGTGTAGTCCAAAGACATGTCCGGAATACAGGAAACAAAAAAAGTTATATGACAAGGGAATGGATCACCAAAAATGGTCTATTATTATACCTATGTGAAAAATATGTTTTAATTATTTTTTTTTTTTAATTTTCCATGTCATTGTCTATATTTTTAAAAAAGTACTATATCATGTAATTTTTACTCTGGCCATTAAGCCTAATAATAGACTGACACTTGCCATTTCTGTAGGGCATTTAATTGCAGTCACCTTATTTACATCACAGACAGGATTACAATAGAAGATAACACCTCTATAGATATGATCACAGAGCCGTCAGTGCATCCACTACTGACAATAGATGATGTCACAGCTTATCTACTCCTCCTCCCTGCACAGAACATGCCTAGTTGTCAATGAATCAACTCCAAACTATTGCTGTCATGGCCATGACTATTCTGTAAAGCATATCACTAAATGCTGTTACAAGAGTGGCTACGGTGGTCTCTACAGTCGAGCCATACATCCATGTGACCACTGCAGCCAATCACTGTCCTCTGCTATGATGCTAGCATATATGGCACAAAACCTGTGACTGGTTGCAGCAGTCATACGGATGTACAGTACATGAGGCCATTACTGCAGGGCAAGTAAACAAAGAATGGTGGGGACCAATAGAGTGGTAGTATGGAAGCAGGTGGGGTATACCAAGTAATTAAATTTTTTTTTAATTTTATTTTATTATATTCCCTGCTTTTAGACACATTTTTCTGAACAACAGGTGCCAACAGCAGGATGTATAGTTGTAGCAAAGGTTAACATGACTCATAATGTGTTACAACGTTGTGGCACCGAGTGTTAACTCGACTCTTTCAATGAGATTTCAATGGCTTTCGTTGTTTTCTGATATAGGATATCACGGCATAGAAAGTTATGCTGCAGCAGAAAGTCAAGTTAAACAGTGCTACATCTGTATTTTCCCAATCATAAATGTCCCAACAATCTCAGAGGTTCAACAAGTCTTGTTATACCAATGTCATTCAACCAGTGACTCATCCTCTTTGTGTGCACACTTCTATGGCCCCCCGTCCCTTTAATCCTCTCCATCGTTTCTGAGCTGAGCACAGAGGCTTTACTTTTAAATGTGAGATTAAACTACAAAAGACGTGTAAGAAAATTGGCTTCTTATAAGTGATTTGCGGCTCTTAGAGGAACTCCAGTCCTGCTGGTAATAATATGCTGCAGACATGTTCAGTTCATAGAAATTTTGGCAATATGGCAGCTAAGCTGTGACAACCTCTCACTCAGTCCTCTGCTGCTAGTTATCCTTTATTTAAAGGATTGGTCCGGTGGGTAAATACTTCTTACACAGGGCTTCGGATGGATAAAAAATTAAAAAAGAAGCAATACTCACCTCATTGGTCTTCCCCACTGCTCCCATTCCGACGCTTCCTGGGTCACCCACAAGTCACTACTATCTGGTCCCTCTAAACATACAGGGCATGCTGTTCGGCCCATTATTGGCTGAGGTTGGTCACTACTGTGGCTAGTGTGGCCAGTAGGTGGTCCATTCCCATGTGTTGGGAGTGGTGGAGGATCAGTGAGGTTATCAATGTAATTTTATTTTTTAAGCCTTTTTTTTGGAAAAAAATTTTTTCCTGCTGGACAACCACTTTAAAACCAGTCTTTGGCCACATATTAAACATATGTTACTTGTATAATCTACAGATTTTAAGGAGTTGGCTTAGGTATTAATATTATGCCCTATCTACAGGATAGGGGATAACATCCTGATCATGGGTAAGGGGACTCTGTTCCCCTGTCTGAATGGAGCGGCAGTGCACAGGCATATTCAGACAGGGGAATATGACTCATGTTATCATCAGTAGGGGTCCCAGCAGTCGGACCCCCACCGATTAGAATGGTGTCCCCAATTCTGTGAATAGGGTCTAACTTTAAAACCTAGGCCAATCCTTTATTGGACAATGGCAATATTTTTATGAGACGTGTGTAGACACAGGCTACATCTCCATCATTGGGAAGATTTTCTCATGGTTAATGGTAAATCCACATGTAGCAGATTTTCTCTGACATTTCAGAAACTGTCTCATTCTTCTATATTGAGCTTGCAGTAGTCCATCTTAGGCCGGAGGCCCCACGTTGCGATTTGGCCATGGCAGTTTGCACTACGTGCAAAGTGGATGGGATTGTGTCTAATCCCATCCACTCATTGCAGAAACAAATCCGCAGCAAAAATGCTGAAAATTTCAAAAGCGCAAGTGTTTTTGCAAATCGCAGTATGTCAATTGGCGTTTTCCGTATAGGTATAATAGAAGTAGGTATAGTAGGTACTAGATATACAGGCAGAAGCAGCTCTGGTCCTATTGAATGGGATCAAAGCTGTAGTTCCAGGTGCCATTGCTACACCGTACAGATCGGAAGCAGTATAAAGTGTACGGAGCACTGTTTCTTTGGGAAACTCCAAAGACATACTGATAGGGAACTTAGATTGTGAGCCCTATATTGAACAGTGGCTGGCAATATCTGTAAAGCGCTGTGGAATATGATGGCGCTATACAAGTAAGAGAAATAAATAATTTATAATAAAAGAGAGAACACAGAGAACAGAGCTTTCTGCTTCCTGCTGCCTGCATTATACCCACCAATCTCATACTGATGACCTATGTCACAGTAAACTATAATACACATAGTGATGCCACAGTAGAGGGAAAACATATTGATGTGACAGTAAAGGGATATAACAAACTCAGTGATGTCACAGTACAGGGGTAATAAACACAGTGCTGTCACAGTATAGGGATAACAAACACAGTGATGTCACTGTACAGGGATAACAAACTCAGTGATGTCACAGTACAGGGATAACAAACACAGTACTGTCACAGTATATGGATAACAAACACAGTGATGTCACAGTACAGGGATAACAAACTCAGTGATGTCACAGTACAGGGATAACAAACGCAGTACTGTCACAGTATATGGATAACAAACACAGTGATGTCACAGTACAGTGATAACAAACACAGTGATGTCACAGTACAGGGATAACAAACTCAGTGATGTCACAGTACAGTGATAACAAACACAGTGATGTCACAGTACAGGGATAACAAACTCAGTGATGTCACAGTACAGGGATAACAAACACAGTACTGTCACAGTATATGGATAACAAACACAGTGATGACACAGTACAGGGATAACAAACACAGTGCTGTCACAGTATAGGGATAACAAACACAGTGCTGTCACAGTATAGGGATAACAAACACAGTGCTGTCACAGTATAGGGATAACAAACAGTGATGTCAAAGTACAGGGATTATATACTCTTTGATCTCACAGTACTGGAAAAAATAGACAAATATTGTTTTTATGCTGACCTGTCATGGGAGAAATTAAATATGTTTACTCTGTTGGCCTACTAATGGTACTATTTCTATTGTATGTGTCTATTTATGGTGCATGCAACTTTGCCAAGAGATCTGTGACATATAGAACAATATTTCTGGGGGCAAAAAGATATCTGGCTTAAAACAATATACCGGCCTAATGGGATGTTGTTTCTAAAATATTGTCATAGGACCTGGCATCTGACCTATTAAAATAAAGAACTCTCCTTACTTATGTGCTTGCTTCTCTCTTGTGACATGTGCTGGATCAGTTGTCGCTTTCTTGATGGCTTCCTGTGCAGCCGAGGTCTGCAATTAAGATAGAACAGACACGATTACCGGGAGCTCCGCTGAGGCCTGACTTGTAGAGCTCAGCTTGGATCCTTCAGCGCCAGTACATTTCCAGAAATAATCCAAACACACTAATTCATGGCCAGCTTTCTGCAGGGATTCTGATATAGAAAATGACAAGCTCCGATTCTTGTACTTTATATTTAGCCTGTGGGGGAGTTACAGCTCAAATCATTCTGGATCAAAGGAGGAATAGGGTCCTAGTCTTATGCTGGTGCAGCATATAGTGCAGAAGAGAAAGACAGGTAATAAATAAATGATAAGTAGCCAAATATATAGGAGAGTAAGTCACAATCAGAGCAAATAAAGGGTAAAAATAGTAATAGCGGAAGCCATTACATGTGATTCTGGGGATGTAAATGGGGGTTGATTACATTTTTATTGTGACCTGCAAGCTAAATGGCTTTCTGCTATGCTAAGCAAGCATCAGAGGACGATAGCCAAATGTAAATGAGATACTTTAGCTCAAAAATATATGTTCCCAAAAGCCAGGTTTACGCTTTCCTGTGGAGCCATGAGCTGTTAGGTAAAAGCATAATGCATACAGATTACAGATACAGCAGATGCTACTGTACATGAGGGTATGATGTCAAGAGAGCATGGTTCATGGGCACTATTAAAGAACACCACCAGCAGAAACACAACTCCCCACCAATGTGCTCACCTCATTCATGCTTACTGCCCTGCAGTTCAGCCCCTCTTTGCTTCAGATCAGACTCCATGTTGATTTTTAGATTTTTCTCCCACTGCATACCTCCCAATGGTCCCGGATTTAGCGTCCTGTCCTGCTGTCCTGGTCGGCGGGACGTATGTCCCGGCTTCAACTCATCTGCGCCCGCAGGAGCTGCCCCGTTTCTTTCTCCTACCAGGTAAGGGAGTCTACCACCTCCCCCAAGCATACTTTTCTGCCACCAGCCCACCACCATGTTACAGAGCTCATTACACTGATAAACATCATACCTCTGTTATGTAGGTCACTTTTGCAGATTTGGAGAAAAACAAGTTTGAAGTCTTATGCAATTGAGGCGGGGGAGGGACTTCAACCCCCTGGAGCACTGCTCTTGTCAGTCAGACCCCTACCATCTGCTTCCTGTGCCACCCCATACATTAAGAGTTGATCCTCCCACTGCTATGATATCACCCATCCTACCTGAACAGCAAGAGCAGTGCTCCATGGGAACAGCAAGAGCAGTGCTCCATGGAGATGAAGGTCCACCCCTAGTGCACCAACTGACTCATTTGCATAAGACTTCAAAGTAGTTTTTATCCAAATCTTCAAAAGTGACAAATATAACAGAGGTATGATGGTTATCGCTGTAATGTGCTCTGTATTGTGGTGCTAGTAGTTGAATATGCTTGGGGGAGGTGATAGACTCCCTTTAAATGGGTACTGTTGTTTTAGCAAAACTTTGCATAAATGAATATATGAAACTTTGTAATATATCTTATCAGAGATAAGATAAAATGCTTCTCTCTCACCCACTACCTTAAAGGGTTTGTACTTTATCCTTGGAATGGGGGGGGGGGGAGAAGAGATCTGCAGAGGAAGTGAGGCAGAGATACACAGAGATGTTGCTCAAGACTCTAGGAAGTTTTCTACAGTATCTTACCCCACTTCTGGATTCACAACTACTGCATTATCTTACCCCAGTGCTGGATTTCTAACTACTACAGTATCTTACCCCAGTGCTGGATTTACAACTACTACAGTATCTTACCCCAGTGCTGGGTTCACAACTGCACTAGTTAGTACTGTTGTTCTCTATGCTGTCACTGCTTCTCTTTGTGTGTAATAGACTTAGATGAACAGATTCTCCTCTACTTTCTGTATGCAGTGTACAGGAGAGATCAGAAGAACCAGTCTCCACTCAGCTCAGGATCAACTGAGAATTAGAGAATGAGACTGCAGTTAGGAAAACTGGTGAAAATGTCATAAACAAGTCATATAATGGCAAAAAATGGTCATATAATGGCCAGTATTACTCCTCATGTATACATGTCAGTTTATCCTGAAAAGTCACCTGTCTAGCAGGTGGCATCACACAATGCTGCTGATATAGAGGAGGAAGAGAAAGTGGGGGAGAGGTAGAGAGTGTAGCCTAGGAGAGGTTAGTATTCTACATGGAGGTAAAGGGTAGGAAGATACAAGTATGAGTGGCATTAGGTTGCACTCTAAATTGGCAGAAAAAGCTGGGCTCTACACAGTGTGCATGTAACTGCATTTATAGGACATGTGGCAGTACTTTATATGGGTGATGATTATGGCGGACTCAGTGGCTTGTGAATGGCACTTTATTTGTGAGGTTTGTCGTGATTATGGTCTATGGGTGCAGGTAGCTATTGCCATATGAGCTGCTGTGGCTATGTCACACGTTGCAGCTGTTAGAGAGGAGGTAGAGGAGAAAGTACATGAAAAGAAAGGATGCAAAAAATTGGTCCACTGTGCTGTAGTGTGGTCATTTACTATAATACACAGGGCACAAGATGCTGCAAATAAGGGGACACTGAATGTAAAGGGTGACCCTTCAAGGTATAGAGGTAGCAAGACTCAGGCTACGTTCACATCTGTGCTGGAGTCTTCGTTGCAGTGTCCGCTGGAAATCAGGGGAGGAAAAAGTCCTACACCCTTGACCGGTTTGTTTAAAAATGACGGACACTAAACGGAACTCATTATAGTCAATGGAGTCCGCCGGGCTCTGTGTGTAATCTCTGTTTTAGTGGACCTGAACAACGGAGAGGCGACGCTAGTCTGAACCTTAGCTTGACCTTTTATGTCTGACATCACATTCATTTCATGCTAATAGTCAATATAACGTTTGTTGAGTCAGGTTATTACTTTCTACATCTGTACGTATCTGATCCCCCATTCCTTCCCCTTGTGGCAGGCTGACTACCTCTAAGATATTATTTGCTAGTGTACAGTAATATACAACAAAAGCATTGAATGCTAAAGACAACCCCGTTCTTTTAATTTCCTCTAGATTCTATAGGTTTTAGCTGCAAATGTAGAAAATCTTTTGTGGTTTCTAGTTGACTCATATCAATTTCCTATAAAATGACAATGAGGTTTGTGAGAATAATGGGATAATGGGAAGCCTAGTCTACTGTGTGTAGGCAAAGCAAACTTTTCCTAATGCATTAACTCCTCAATGACTGGGATGTTTTTAAACTTTGTGCTACCTTAAGAATTCTAGAAAGGAAAAGTATACTGAAGCTCCGTCCACACTGCCATTATGGTTTTGATAAACTTTAGTTTAACCCATAGCATGGATCTTATATTTCCTGGTTCAAGGAATTCCATAGATACTCAAGGTTGTGCCACATCTAGTTAAGCTTTTGTGCATCTGTGTGCAAGGCTAAGTAAATATTTCACTGTGTTTTACCAGTAGGTAATAAAAAACAATTGTAAAATGCAACAAAATATTTTAATAAGGTCATGTTCACACTGATTCTGGTGTTCGCCCCAACAAATGCCAAAAGAGTGTCCTTGTAGCGCTCACCGACCAGTTTCCCTTATTTCAACTGTATAGAAAAGTCAAGTTGACAACATTTTTCTATATAAAGCCACCCTGAAAAAAATCATGGGTTCCTATGGGCGACATATGTCACTGTATAGGTGGTACAGATTGGAGCCTTCTGTCAAAGATATCCTCCTGACATTTACCTTGCACTGAAGGCTTAAACACAGTATGAACAGTGTCCTACATGAAATAATGATATATATCAAGACTCTACAAAGTCACAAGGCAATGCTTAGAAAACTGAGTAGTGATGACTGTAATAGCTTATGCATATGACTGTACATGTATTACAGATCTGACACAGCACCTATAGAAATCTATGGACTCATACTATGTATGAAGACACATAGATGGTATTTCTAAAGTATTCCTATGGAATTAGTGAGAAACAATAATTCTCCACCACATTATGGTATTATGCATTAGAAGGACTACTTACCTTTGCCTACAGATCTGTACTCGGTGGACATACTGTACCACACATGCAATCTGTGCACAATGACCCAGTAGGTAAGGGGGCTTACCTTTATCTTAAAGGGTTGTCCAGCAAAAAAAATTGTTTCCAATTGTTTTGCAATATAAACATTTTTGTAACATACTGCTATTAAAAACCTCAACATGTTACATTGTGTGACTTTTTTGTCTCTTCTTTCTGGAGAGAAAGCTTCTTTCGACAGTAGAGGAAATGCACCCACTTCTGTGCAGAGGCCGTCAACAGCCCAGAACCCTCATACGGCTCCTGAGATACCGCTAAAGATTTCAGGTCATTTTTATAATATGTCTTTAACCTAGGACCTATGCTATGTATGACAACAATGTATCGAGGTGAGTCACATGCTTTCATCTTAAAGCCTCAATTGCAATGTTCTTTGTCACAGGCCCAAGCTACTTTTGTACAAATTTTTATTTACTGGCAGTATTTGTATCATTGATACATTTTGCAATATACTTTATTAACAAATCTTGCCTCCTTTCTGTGAAATCTTGCACTTCTTTATTCTTTCTCTTATTTCTCTATTAAGAGCTGAAATCTGTACACTGCTTCCACTAGGAGTACGGGGCAGGCTCTTGTGTAATGCATGGAAGCTCAGGATGGAGAGGATCACTTCACACGCTTATATCTGGGGCATTATAAAAATTAGAAAGGTCCGTTCATCAGATGTAAAGATCACAGTTCTATCTGTAGTACTTCCAGAGATATCATCAGTTGTATATACGGTTGGAATTGGGAGCAGCTACATATAAATATTACAATCCCAACTGCGTTTTCACCTGGTGATATCTCTGGAAATAAAACAGATAGAACTGCAGTATTGCTGTCATTTTACCTTTATACTTTTATAATACCCAAGATGTAACTGCCTGAAGTGTTTTCCCTCCAGCCTCAGCTTACCTGCATTATACAAGAGCCTGTTGAAGAGCCTACACCCATACACCTAGCTGTAGCTCTCTAAAGAAAGAATAAGGCTGTGTTCACACAGCGTTTTTTGGCAGCGGAATCCGCCTCAAAATCCGCCTGAAAAAACACCTCTCATTCATTTCAATGGGAGTCAGTAGCGTTTTTTTTTTTCCTCTAGTGGTTTTTTTCCACTAGCGGAAAAAAAAAAAGTGACATGACCTATCTTCAGGCGGATTCTGCCTGGAAAAACCAATTGAATTCAATGGGAGGTGGAAAAAACGCGATGCGGTTTTTGGATGCGGTTTTTGCAAAAACCGCGTCCAAAACCGCAACGCGGTTTTATAAAGCTGAGTTCCTAGTCCCACCACAAAAGGGTGTAAACTACATCCTAAATCCGCGTCGAAACCGCGTCAAAAACCGCATCAGGTCAAAAAACGCATCCAAAAACCATTTCCTAATTCCTGAAGCTGATTTTTTTCTGCCTGCAAAAAACTCAGTGTGAACATACCCTAAGGAGGTGCAGGATTTCACAGAAAGGAGCCATATTCAAAAGTTGCCTGAAATTTTAGTTATGCTTTAAAGAGGAACTTTCATGTTCTTAGAGATGTGTGGTATTATATACTGCTAGAAAGCCCACAGTGCGCAGAATTCAGCTTTCCTGGTAGGCGCCCGGTGCTGCAGATATCGATATAACCATTAGTTTCGGCACCAATATCTCTCCATTGTCAGAGAGGCCGGCCTTACAGCTTAGCATCATCGCTGGGCTGTGAGGAATGCCCCCCCCTTGCGCAAAAAAAAAAAGTCATGTAAGAAGGTAAAATTTTTACAAAAAGCTATCTTTTGGAAGCCATTTTCTTTTCACCGGACAACCCATTTGAAGCAGCTTACTACTGTCTATTAGAGTAGGGGGTTTGCATAAAGCATAAGGGGATACTCAGTGATGATCTATTGGAGAGCAAAGGGCCCATATAATGTTCCTGTATGTATGTCTTGAGTCACCGCTTTGCACGACATCTTACTATCTTAAAGGGGTTATCCAGTTTGTGTTAAACAGCAGCGCTAGCTCCTCACGGTTTCCTTTTGCAGCCTTTTCTTGGCTTTATTTTACTTGAGACTCCTTGTATGACTGTTATTTACGTGCAGTGAATCTGTGAACAAACTCATGATGCATCTGCCTGCTCTTCCCTCCAATGAAATGACTCCAACATCTGAGGTCACATGATGCTGTGATGTTTCGTTTGGATCCCCACTCCCCCCTGTGAGCAGCAAACACAGGGAGTGAGAGCAGGCAGATTAGCTGTGCTGTGGATGTATTTGCAGATCATTTTTGGAAACTGGATAACTCCTTTAAGGTGTGTCATGTGACATAAGGTACAGGATTTTTAGGAAGAGGTCCTTTAAATGTTTAAGCATTGAAGGTTTATTTCAGTCTTGTACCCGATGCAGTTTAGTTGCTAAACAAAAATAACTCTTCCAAGGCAGTAGCTAACAGTTTAATTTGTCTCCTACATAGTGATAGGCAATTACCATCAGCGGGAAGCCAGTGATTTGGAGAAAATACTGCGTCACTCTGCTCTCCTCTTGACAAGGGACCTGTTTTATGAAGATGAAGGAAGCTGCAAGAGTGAGCAGGCACATTGTTATACACTGGAGGATAGCCTATGATGCGCTCAGTGCTTTTGGCCGACGTCTTTAATCACCAGAGCGTAATAAAGCCACCGAATGCATCAGCTCAGATAACAGCATCGTCTATGAATATAGAGCACCTCCTGTATTCTGCTCGCCTTCATTTCCATAATTCATAACCAGGGAGTTTAGCCAGAGGACAGATCACACACTATCTGCAAATCTACTGAAAAAGGGCACAATTGCTGTCCACTAAACTTTCCTAGACAGTCAAAAAATGGAAATGAAAGAGTCCCTATGTTGTCCTCATTCATTACGTGGTTATATTTTAATGGACTATTAGGGGGTGTTCACACGTATGAATTTGTCGCTAATTTGGGGGCAGATTCCACCTCCGATTGTTTCAATGGGAGGCAGAGATCGCAGCAGGACAATCTTGCCGTGGCTCCATGGCTCCAGACACCCCACTGATTAGGCCCATTCAACTGAGGCTAATCGGCGGTGGAATTCCTCCTCATTTTCCGCTGTGTGAACGGCCCCTGAAGTTACAGCTGAGCAATATCCAATGTCCAAGTTACAGCTGAACAATATCCAATATGGCTGCCAACACAGCATTATTGGATGTTTGAATCATACTGACATAGGAGCTTGGATGGTGGTCATATTAGAAGAAAATTTGGGCAATCCAATAAACAAGGAATCACCAAAACAAACATACGCAGTGAAGCCGGGTGTGTTTGCCTTGTCTATATTTGTGCGCTCTGCATGTGCCAAAAGACAGAATCATGCCCATCATGCTGACATCTGTACCAAAGCTCTCTCTCCTGACTTCTATTGAGATCTATAAGTAAGCCAGAAGCAGTAATCATGTCAGCTGCCTCTAGAGGGGGCTGCAGGCACCAACATGCCAATGATACACATCATCTGATAGGTGCTGTCACCATGAGCATTTTGGTTTTTGTTTTCCAAATCGGTTCAGCCATTCTAAAAAGATATAATCCCTTCGATTAATGTTGATGCAAATTAGGATATACTTGCCAAGTGGGTGGGAACTTTGCATGATGTACAGCTCAGAGACCCCGCCCCAGAGAGACCACAGTTACCGCCTACTAGACTAGTATACCCTTATATGCATCAACATTAATCAAAGGGCTTTAGAATGGCTGAACGGGTTTGGAAAAACAAAACACCAAAATGCTCAGGGTGACAGCAACTATCACGTATGTAATTGGGCTTATCAGACTTGGTGTATATGTGTAGTGCCGCATATCTTATAAAAAAAAAACACTAGTAGTATAATGTTATACTGTGTTAGCCATAGAATGTAGTGGAAGAGTGAAGAAATAGGTATCGCATATATAAATGAAATCTTACAGTGGGGAAATAAAGTATTTAGTCAGTCGCCAATTGTGCAAGTTCTCCCACTTAAAAAGATGAGGCCGGCCTGTAATTGTCATCATAGGTAGACCTCAACTATGAGAGACAAAATGAGAAAACAAATCCAGAAAATCACATTGTCTGATTTTTAAAGAATTTATTTGCAAAATTATGGTGGAAAATAAGTATTTGGTCAATAACAAAAGTTCATCTCAATACTTATATATCCTTTGCTGGCAATGACAGAGGTCAAACGTTTTCTGTAAGTCTTCACAAGGTTGGCACACACTGTTGCTGGTATGTTGGCCCATTCCTCCATGCAGATCTCCTGTAGAGCAGTGATGTTTTGGGGCTGTCGCTGGGCAACACGGACTTTCAACTCCCTCCAAAGGTTTTCTATGGGGTTGAGATCTGGAGACTGGCTAGGACACTGCAGGACCTTGAAATGCTTCTTATGAAGCCACTCCTTCATTGCCCTGGTGGTGTGCTTGGGATCATTGTCATGCTGAAAGACCCAGCCACGTTTCATCTTCAATGCCCTTGCTGATGGAAGGATGCACTCAAAATCTCACGATACATGGCCGCATTCATTCTTTCATGTACACGGATCAGTCGTCCTGGTCCCTTTGCAGAGAAACAGCCCCAAAGCATGATGTTGCCACCCCCATGCTTCACAGTAGGTATGGTGTTCTTTGGATGCAACTCAGCATTCACTCTCCTCCAAACACGACGAGTTGTGTTTATACCAAACAGTTCTACTTTGGTTTCATCTGACCATATGACATTCTCCCAATACTCTTCTGGAACATCCAAATGCTCTCTAGCAAACTTCAGACGGGCCCGGATATGTACTGGCTTAAGCAGGGGGACACGTCTGGCACTGCAGGATCTGAGTCCCTGGCGGCGCAGTGTGTTACTGACGGTAGCCATTCTTGTGATCATTTTGACCCCACGGGGTGAGATCTTGCGTGGAGCCCCTGATCGAGGGAGATTATCAGTGGTCTTGTATGTCTTCCATTTTCTAATTATTGCTCCCACAGTTGATTTCTTCACACCAAGCTGCTTGCCTATTGCAGATTCAGTCTTCCCAGCCTGGTGCAGGTCTACAATTTTGTTTCTGGTGTCCTTCCACAGCTCTTTGGTCTTCACCATAGTGGAGTTTGGAGTGTGACTGTTTGAGGTTGTGGACAGGTGTCTTTTATACTGATAACAATGTCAAACAGGAGCCATTACTACAGGTAATGAGTGGAGGACAGAGGAGCCTCTTAAAGAAGAAGTTACAGGTCTGTGAGAGCCAGAAATCTTGCTTGTTTGTAGGTGACCAAATACTTATTTTCCACCATAATTTGCAAATAAATTCTTTAAAAATCAGATTTTCTCGATTTGTTTTCTCATTTTGTCTCTCATAGTTGAGGTCTACCTATGATGACAATTACAGGCCGACCTCATCTTTTTAAGTGGGAGAACTTGCACAATTGGTGGCTGACTAAATACTTTTTTTCCCCACTGTAAGTGTCCACTGGAAGTGTCTGAAGATTGTAAGCCCTTGCGGGCAGGGCCCTCTATCCCACTGTGCCAGTTGGTCTCTGTTAGTATTATCTGTTTTGTATATCTTGTGTACCATACAGTATGTAAACCCTCACATGTAAAGCACCATGGAATTAATGGTGCTATATAAATAAATAATAATTAATAATAATAATAATAATAATAATAATAAAGTATTGCGGTCAATCTTCACACTCTGGTTCACTAACAGGTCACACAAAATCTGACCCTTGTACTGTATAGGTTAAAACTGGCATGTGTGCGGAATGTATGCCCATGTGTGGGATCAGGGCCACTTCAAACATAGGGCAAACAATGCATCCGCACCGGGCCCTATAGTATTGGGGGTCCCCTCAGCTGGCCTGCATTGAGGGGGACAGTTCTGCCTTTCTCTGATCTGGGCAGCAGGTAGCGATTTCACCTCTGTGTCCTTAGCTCTCTGCTCCTCCATTATATTCTATCAGCCCTGTGCTCCATTATTCAGCCTTTGGCTGAATCAGACATCAGTACGGCCTTATTCTGCAGGCAAGTCTGTGGGAACAGGGTTAGGCGAATATTGTAATATTTGTGACTGAGGGGACAGTTCTGTATGTGCAGGGGGCCCACTTCTAAAAAGTCTGAACAGGGCCCCCGATCTATTAAAATGGTCCTGTGTGGGCTCAATAATCAATTTTGGTCCGGGCTTGAGACAGTACAATGTGACCGCATGACTATAGCATGCACAGAGCAAAATGAAGTACTCTGTCTTACCGAGGGCAAACACTTGTGTGCCAGTTTTCAGCTCTACATCAATCAATGGACCAGGGGCAGGCAGGGAATATAGTTGTCTGGATGCCACCCCCTGCCTTCTTTTGTATATGATGCAACAGTTTTTCAGAACACTTTTATAAGGTATTCGGTACTTCAATTCACTAATAGATATAACTTTGGAAAGATCTTTTCGGGTCACAGACGGTGGTGGGAGTAGTTTAGAGGGGTAAATCCTGCTGATAGGCTCCAATGGCTGCAGCGGCTTTGAAACCTAGATTTTAATAAAACATTGCTATCATGTAAATTATATTCTATATTGTACAACTGATGTGAATATTAGTTATGCCTTTTTCTTTAGCCCTAATGAAGAGCTGACCTGCAGTTACCCCCTGAATTTCTTTCCCCTCTCGCTATAAAACATTGATCAGGGATCAGTCCGGGTTTACCACTGACAGGCTGAGCCTTACACTATCGAGCAGGATCTACCTACAATAATACTGTCTTCCACTGACAAGACAATGGCATTAACTTCTAAGCCGTAAAAGACCGCTGATTGATGTATATCCAATAAATCCACCTGTCTGCTAGAAAATAGTGTTGCTAGTCTTGTGTCCCTGTATAATTATGAGTACAGAGTGTGTGTGTATATATACATACAGTATATATATATATATATATATATATATATATATATATATATATAGACAGTGTATCACAATAGTATAGTTCTAGTTATAATAAATGAAGACACGCGGCGATATTTATAAAGATTCTCCCAGATGGACAATGTTCACTTTTGCATATTGATACCTACTGCTGTGTTCTCATTGGATTGATACTTCTGTAGAAAATCTGCAATGGCAAAAAACACATCAAATGTGGTGCAGTTTCTGTGGCAGAATTAAAGGGGTTGTCCAGTTTCTTTTTATTAATGACCTAGCCTCAGTAGCGGCGTGACGTCTTTATTGTCTACACTGCACACCATCCATTTCTGGCGCATTCATGCCGACCATGTGATGTAATTACAGCCTTGTCTCATTCACTTCTATGGGAAGAGGCTGTAATTATATTGCATGGCTGCCATGAAACAGATGGCATGTTTGCAAACAGGGAAGAGGTCATAGTCCTTATACAAGTGCCACAGCCTCTTCTAAAATCTTATCAGCGGGGGTCCCGGGTGTGTCATTTCTCCCCCACTGATCTCTTATTGATGACCTATCGTGAGGATAGGTCATCTATAAAAATGAGCTGGACTCTTTTAAAGCTAAGGCCCCACGTATCGGGCCGATGCAAAAAAGTGCTGTGGGAAAAATAACGGCAATGTATAGCTAAAATCCCATTAACTTTGCAGGTACTATAAAACACCACAGCCAATCTGCTGCGTTTACGCCATGCGGGGCCCCCGGCCTAATACAGTAATTGCTGCAGGTCTGCTGCAGATTTGTATTGCAGATGGTGAAATCCACTGTGAAAATCCTCAGCATACTGTAAAATTGATATACTGAGGATTCTTTAAAGCTGCAGATTCTTTGTGCATGCTCATGTATTGCATAGGCCACTCCATGTAAACTACATTAAACTATATTGGCTTCCCTCAGAGATGACAGCTGACCACAGCATCTCCGCCCATACTACATGTACTTTACTTGCCGCCTCTTATAAATGACTTTCCCTTTTTGACTTTTGCATGTAGCTTCAATGAAAATCAATGGATCTCCCATGAATTCTGTAATAACATTACAATACCTATCATTCTAGTGAGTGGCAGGTGTTCCTGCACACAAAAGTCCACCAATGAAATACAATGGAAACCAAACCTTCAAAATGAATGACAGCCTACAGCTCCTAACAAGCTGTCATTGTGCTTACCAACTCTGTGCACATACAGATGTGTACTTGCTTATCTTTCTTCTCAAATAGACATATCCAGATATATGCGTCACTGGATGATTAGCTTTTTAGGACAAGGTAATTTTCCTATATTATTTTACAAAGTGATATGTAACCACCCAGTGGCCATGTTGTTCACTACAGGCTTTTAAGAGTTTTGATAACGTGTGGTGATATTGTATTTAATAGGTTTCAAAAGAAACTGAAGTCCTTAAAAGGGTTTTCCAGGTTAAAAATATTGATAGCCTATCCTAAAAAAGGTAGGCCATCAATATGGTCAAGTGAATGTTCTGCAGTAACCTGGCTGGCCACTACATAGAGAACAGCACTGTCTGCTTCCTTCTCCATTCTCTGTGTATCGATGGGGTTGCCAGGCATCAGACTCCCCCATATCTGATGATGACCTGTCCTTATGATAGGTCATCAGTAATTTTAGTCTGGAAAATCCAGGTAAGGCAACATGGGGCAGCATCTGCTAGGCTCTACAGCTACTGCGAAACTACAACTCCCAGCATGTCCTGACAGCCAAATCTGAGAGTTGTAGTTTTAGTTGTTTTACAGTTGAAGAACACAAGTAATACAATATATCTGTAATGGTGCTGATACAGAGTCATATCTCCGAGCACGGAGTCGTTCTGCATCCTTTTTAATCACTATGCATTTTGTAGCTGACTTGCCTTCCAATTAGCAATCCTGGACATTTTAACAAGGCTCTGCCATCTGGTCTGTCACTGCTGCCTCATCTGTTCATTTTATGACTGTAGATGACTAAAAGATTACATAAGTTAAAGTCTAATACGAAAACTTTTGGCTCTGTGAATGTGACAAGTAGCATGACATACCATGTAAGCTCTGTCTATAGCCTTCTTAATAAAATATATGGATTCCAGATGTATTAAACTACAAACTAGGCATGTAAAATAGGCCATTTAACAACTGGCTTTTTATTTTAATTATTTTATTTTGCTGTGGAAAGCCGCAGCAGGGGTATTGTAGTATTACATGGCGCCATTTAGACACATAGCCAACCAAGTAATACATGGTCGGCTTGAGTCCATTAGAATAGGAGAAGCTCCAACAAAGAGGCTTTCCATTATGCCTCATTAAGGGGAACACCTTCTATGACGTCCCTAATAGAACATACGTACTCGTGTTGTTTTCATGAGACAGCCCCTTTAAAGGAATACTACATGTACAAATTATATACAGTGTCGTAGTGTCTAATCCGAATAGTCTCGTTTTGGTATTACAGTATAACCACCCAAAAATGGAATGAAAAAGTGGCCTTCTAGAGAGATGGTCTTCTCAAAGAGAATAGATATTATGGAAAACTATAAATTACAAAAAAATTAGGTAAGGTGCCCCATCACTGTCCTATATATTTTTTTTCTTTTTGTCTAGAGTCTAGACTCTAGACTGTCCCTTTTATGAATACACATGGTACTTTAGGTGTTAAATAATACAGTGTGTCACTATTTCGTGCTCCCATGACTCCTGGGAAACAAGTAAAGGCCTGCTTTCAGTAAGCCAGGGAGCAATAAAAGATGTAAGGTCGTAGTATTAGTGGCCAATGTATTATGTCCAGTGGACATGTTCGTGGTCATTAGGTTAGCATTGACAGAGCATCTATGAGATGCCTCTATGCCATCCCTATTCAAAGCCTGAAAACACAGTTGTTAAAAGGATTAAACATACAGTGTGGAAACTAAGTTTTTATACTTTAAAAATGAAATTAAAAATATATAGTACGCAATGTAAAGAGTATTTCCAATAACAACACTTATTACTGATGCACAGAACAGAGAACGTGTCTTACCACTGGGACCCTCAGCGATCACAAGACTAGGGGTCTCTGTGCCCCATGTGTAAAAGAAGCGGTGGTGCACATGTGTAGTCACCATTCCACTCACTTCTATGGAATGATGGAGAGCTGTACTCACCTATCTCCGTCAGTCCCATTGAACTGATTGAAGCAATGGTCAGTCCTACACATGCAGTACGACTCCATGCACACAGGGAACTTGGGGACTCCTGTTCTTGTGAATGATGAGGGTCTCAGTGGTGAGATCCCCTGTGATCAGCCACTTATGTTTTATCCTGAGGACACGGAATAAGTGTTGTTACTGGTAATACTCCATTAAAGGGGTACTAGACCTCAAATTAATTTTTCATACTGATGACCTGTCCACAGGATAGGTCATCACTATGTGATCTGTGGGGGTCTGACAACTGGATCCCACACAGATTAGCAGTTCTGGCAGCCTCTGTGTGCTGGAAGCTGCTAGTGGACAGGGAGAGCATGCAGATCCTATTTGAGTAATAGGAGCAGTGCAGCAGCCAAGTCCACACTATAGCGGTGGTTCCAGGGAAATGCAGTGCCGCTCCTATTATTTGACAGCTGATCTGTTCGTGGTCTGGGTGTTGAACCCCCACAGATCAGAAACTGATGACCTATCCACAGGTCATCAGTATAAAAAAAAATCAATTTGGCGCCGGAGAACTCCTTTAAAAGGACACTCAATGTAAAACTAACGTGTTATGTGAAGATCAAGAGGGGGCAGTGTATGACACAGGGATTATTTATTTCTATGAATGCCTATGCTCTCTTTCAGATACTAATAAAAGCAAGTAGTATAATGTTGTACCGTGTTAGCCATAGAAAGTAGTGGAAGCCTGATTTCTTCACTCTTCCACTAATAAAAGCAAGCACAGCAAAGCTCTCCATCTCCCCAAATATATTTTACTGTCTGCGACTACTGGTTCATTAGATTATTTCTAAGAAAAATAGAGGCAGAAAAACATTGGAAAGAATGATAAGTACTGTAAATGAGATCACAAACCTGAGAAATTTCAGAAATATACATTCTTCTTTCATCATTCACTTTGTAGTATGCCTGCAATAGAAGTAAGAAAATCAAATTACATATAACAATGAATGAATTAAAGGGGGTGTCTGGGATTAGAAAAACATGAGGGCTTTCTTTCTGAAACAGTGCCACGTGTGTCATTCAATGAATGAGGCTGAGCTGCAATACCACACACATCCTGCAGACAGGTGTGGCACTGTTTCTTAATATAAACTATATTTACTATAATCTAGCAAATGAGGAGAATATTTTATAAACAAGAAACATTTTTATGCCATTTTATGTATGCTACAGTGGACCTGTCACCATAATAATGTTGCATATTGTAGGGTCAGGACTTCATTCTGTAAGAGGTCTGTCACCAAAACCCAGCGTATCACTCTGCAGATAGATAGGTTAGGCTGTGTTTTCCCCTTATGAATTGGTGCCACCATTGCTGAGACATCGCTGTTTTGTCAATATGCAAGTTAGCTCTTCGGAGCACTGAGGGCAATGCTGTTGCTCCAAAGAGGTACGCGGAAACGATTTTGTTTCTCCAAACAGCTCATTTGTATATAGAAAAAATGGTGAAACACTGTTTGATTCAGGTGACCCTAACCTATCTATCTGCGGGGCGGGATTCATATGCTGCCCTCAAAGGGAACCTGTCCATACCTTTCACTCCTTGTCACTTGTCACTATGCTGATTTTGCGTTCCTGCAACCACTTTCCAATGAATACCACCAGCCGCTCTTTTTCCTTCCTCCTATAGTAGTAGCATCATCAGAGTACGCCCCCATGTTTCCCCTTTAGTAATAGCATCAGAGTATTATCCCACTTTCCCTTCTAGTAATAACTCCTGCAACATTGTCTTTGCTACCGTTTGCCTCAGGAATAATAGTAAGTTTCCCGCCCTGTCCCTCAATAATAGTGATAGCAGGGCCCCCACCTTTCAGTAATAGTTGTATCAGTAGCAGCAGGGTCTACCCCCTTCTCCCCTGTAAAATTTTCACAACAGAGCACCTATTCCTTGCATAGTAGTTTGAGTAAGGTCTTTTTCCTATCTGTTTCTCCAGATTTACTATGTAACTATCTCAAACACATTCCAGCAATGTGTCCCCTGCTGGCAGGCAGTTACATGTGGCCTATATTGCTAACAGTGGAGTTTTCCTTTAACATTATGCAGGACAGCCGACATCTGTTCTTCACTAGCTCTCTGCCTTACTGGGAATGCTACATCAATGTGACAGAAGTGGCTCTTTACTAAGTAAGTTGTCAGCTTGAATCCACCATCATCAATCCGCCCTGCAATGTATTATTTATACATATACTATCTATATTATACAGTATATACAAAGCAGGGGGACGCGAGGACTAAAGAGTCAGGAAAGGTTCACAATCCGATAACTTGTTCTGAAATTCAGCCGTTCCTTTCCCACCAGCCCAGTGTTCTCTGGGAAAACCTAGGTGACAACCAATATGATCACCATATATTTTCCAGAAGATCTGTGCTTAGTTTTCCAAGATGGCGGAAACAACCTCAGTGTAGAGATCCTTCCAAAACTGTCTACAAGTACCTAGAAGAATTGATGGTAGGCAAAGGGCAAAAAAAATATTGATGAGATTTAGATTTCTCTTTTCTTCATTCACTTCATTTTGTTCATTGACAAAAATAAGTACAAACTATGTAGACTAAACACAACTATATAAATATATACACTACACAACTATACAATATACACACTATATAATATATACACTATGCAAGTACACACTATATAATACTGTATATACACTACACAATATACACTATATAATATATACACTACACAACTTTACAATATACACACTATATAATATATACACTATGCAACTACACACTATATAATACTATATATACACACTACACAATATACACACTATATAATATATAGACTATGCAACTACACACTATATAATAATGTATATACACACTACACTAGATTTCATGGTTAAGTGTCCGTTTAAGTTGCCTCTATACTGTATATAATATACATCCTTGAAGTATAGAAATGCAATACCAATGTACTTTAAACCTGTTCTATAATAAAATCCGCTCTGTGTGTTTATCACCCACATAACTATGGGGACATGGAGGGAGATTTATTAGTATTGAGGATAAATCCATGATTTTATGGAACGACAAAAATGGCACAAATATCACCGAATTTCTCAAAATGTCCTCCATTGTTTAGGGGCAACTGGCACATTTTGCATAATTAATCCCCCTATTGTGTGTATCCAATAACCGTCCACATCTTAACTGAATTGAATTGAGGCAATTCTGAAGTGGGACATGGATTTAGAATAATATTCAGACAGCGGTGCAGTTTCCCATAGCAGCTAGTCAGATCTCTTTCATCATATGATTGGTTGCTATGGACAATTGCTATATTTTTTGTGAATAGTTTTACATGTTAAACACTGTTCCTATGACAACAGTAACATCATAAGATACAGGAGGCCATAGTGTCCTCACAGCATGATGTCACAATGACTGTGGTTCTATGTGAACTGGTGTTCACAGGCAAATGCTCATTTCAAGAGATGAAGACAAGGAGCATGGAGGATCCAGGATCAAGGATACAGGTAAATGAGGAATTGTTATGGATTTATATTAGGGCCTCATAGTGAATTTAGTTGCGGTGTTGCAGGGCACAACTGATGTCTCCATGGATGAGTAAAAGGGATTTGTTACAAATTTTCTGAAAATTTCAGGGTTCAGCTGAACCTGAATTTTTTGGGGTTCGCCACCCTTGTATCATTATTATACTCTGAGGTTTCTTTAGTACCCAGAGTATAATAAGAAGAGGACCAGGGAAGGTGCAGTAATAATAATAAATAATTTTGGGTTCCCTTGTGGCGTCCAGGGCATGTTCCTCACATTCTTCAGTCCTCTTCTGTGACGTCATCGACCCAGGATATTTAGGCCTGTGATTGTGACTCAGCAGTCACAGGGGCACACCAATGTCGTCATGCTTGTGCCCATTGAACATGACATCACAAAAGAGGTTGGAAGAGGTCGGAAGTTGGTGGAGAATGCACACTGGATGCTGCGAGGAACCCAGGAGAGGTGACAGAAGGTGAGAATGACTGTTCATTACCTTCCTTCGGCCTCTGCTTATTATACTATGGAGTCTGAAAAGCCTACAGAGTATAATAACATGAACCTCATAAATAATCACAAAATGAATCCTGCAAGGTTCATCCATATCTAGTCACCTCCAAAGTCGCCATTTAGAGGACCACCCTCCATGTCTGTAGATATGGTTGATGAAAGCTGAATGTGAGGTCATAAGATGGAATGTTGGAAGCAGAGATCAAACATGGGGACATCCCAAAGAATAAGGTGAACACTTACTGGGTTATTAAGGTGGCAGCACAAATGGGGGTTAATATACATTATGGGGAGATTCATGAAAACTTTATTTTCCTGATTGTTTTCATTTTGTTATTACAGGGAGGACACTTGGACCATGGAAGTTCGCAAGGGCAGGAGAATCCTACAAGGGCAGTGAGGCTTTAGTCTATTTATATATATATATATATATATATATATATATATATATATATATATATACACACACACACACATATATATGTATATATATTTCTATATATATACACACATATAGACAATTTTAGATATATATACAGTATATACACATAGTACCTTCTGATGTCATCATTCTCTGAGTATTCAGGACAAGTTCTGGAATCAGTGCATTATGACATCAGTTTTTATAGGTATCTATGTCTGACCTTATTGTAGAGTGGATTACCCTTTTCCTTCACTTCCACTTTGACCCATGCTACTCTTTACTTTCTTGCAAAAGACACCCCATGGCAAACACCTTTCTGTTTTTACCCCACCATTGGCTTTAATGGTATTGCACATGCAAACATCTGCATCTCTGAAAGGTTGCCAGAAATGTGAACAGAGCCTTACATAGGCAAAAAATTAGCTTTCCAATAGTCATTTACAAAATTCAGTGAATCTCTGCTAAATATATATCTCCTTATACAGGTAGATATTCCGTCTCCAGTTTAACTCTTCCATGCCACACATGTAAGATCCTAAGAATGCTGCGAGTTTAATCTGCATGTTATCCCATGGCTTCTTGCTTGTGTTTTGTAAGATCCTGGGCCTTGTTTAGTCTGCATAGAGGCCGATCAGGCTGTATTGTTCTGTACAGGTGGTGGCCTAATGTGGGGTAACAGGGAAAGATGGTTTCCCTGACATCCATGCTGCAAACTCCAGCGAGAAAAGCCCTAGGTGGGAAGGACGTAAATGCACGTTACATGTGGCCTAGAGGGATGAGAAATAAACTAATAAAAATAACATGGCACATTCAGGATGTCTATTTCAAGCCCAGGGCCTTGCTTGGTCGACATAGAGGCCGACAAGTTATTAGTGGCTCCTAAACTGGGTAATGGGTTGAAGGGGAAGGAAGGAGAGGGGTAATCCTAGGATGATAGGTCAATGGTTTATTTGCAGTGTGCAATATAAGATACCAATATATTGTGCCTATAGTGTATAGCAATAGTAGAATTTTATATTTTGTCAAAGTGAACTCCATATTTGTGGAGCAAAAACTATTGGCCTATAAATAACTATTTACAAGCCAAAAGTTTTATAAATGTCTTCAGAGAACTGGCGGCCATTTCATGCTGTCCAGTTACATAAAGTTAAGGTGCAATATCCTAAATCCATGTGACCCAGCTCCAAGATCTGCAGAGCTTTAGGCCTAATCCCAGTTTCTCTGTGGGCCAGTTGTTCTATGTCATGGGAAGGATTCGGCATAATATAACTGGCCTGTGTCTGTGCCATAGGGGGTAGTGTTTGTTTTCTCTTTCAACAGTGGAAATGAATGTAGTCAACAGAGGAGATGAAGGTAGTCAGCGGTGGATAGGAATGCATCAACAATGGAGGAGAACGCAGTCAACGGTGGAGATGAACGCAATCGTGAAGCAAGCTGCAAAGTGCAGTCTGTGAATGAGAGGCATGCTGCATGATACCAGGACAAAGTGAAGAAAAGAAAACAACTGGCCTATATATTTCTACTGAAGGGACCTGGCATAATTCAACTGGCCGGTGCCATAGGGGGTTGTGTTTGTTTTCTTTTTCAACAGTTCAGATGAATGCGATTATCAATAAAGATGAACACAGTCAAGGGTGGAGATGAACGCAGTCAACGAAGAAGATGAACGCAGTCAACGGTGGTGATGAGCGCAGTCAACGGTGGTGATGAACACAGTGAATGGTGGAGATGAACACAGTCAACGAAGATGATAAATTGCATTCGTGAAGCAAGTTCTAGAGTCCAGTCTGTGGAGGCGCTGCATGCTACCTGTATTCTATGTACATTAGTTAGTTACAACTGTAATAGCTATGGTCCAGGGTTCTCAAACTGATCGCCTTTTCTTGGGGTCAAGAAGGAATTTTTTCCCTGTGACACGAAATTGGCTCAAAGTGTCCAGGTTTTTTGCCTTCTTCTGGACCAACAGCTTAGGTTTAGGAATAAATTGTTTTCAATAACTCATATTTATAAATTATGGATCTGTCTCCTGGTCATTTATCAAAATTATGTAACACTTAGGGAGTTGTACATATTGGTTCTCACTTTTACAAGCTATGGCTACTAAAACATAAAGCCAACTAGACATATATGGGTGGTAACTATGTGTCTGGTATTTCAATGGTCATATAAAATCATTTCCACTTATGCAAATATCATTTTAATATACTAAACAATATTAAACAATTGGCTTTCCCCACTCATACTGATAACAAGCAAATGGTCTTATACATCATTAAAGGGGTTGTCTAGCTTAAAAAATACAGTATCAAATATCAGTAACAGATTCTTTGCTAAAGACAAAATCCCCATTAAGGATATAACAGGGTACGAACCATAACTCACATGGTTGACACGGGCATGTGTATATAGCTTCCTCTGTACACTGACCGACCCAAGGTCAAAGCAACCAGGTCATGGCTTACTCTGGTGCTTGCTATGGTTGGGTGAAGAAAGCACACACACTCACTTGTAGTTATGGTTATTGTCAGTACTTGAGGTAGAGGCTGTGCACAGTAGACAATAAAAAAAAATCTTTGTATGCCTTGTATACCAGAAAACTAATAATATATTTGCCCCATTGATAAGCAGCCTCATGGCAACTCCCAGAAGTCTCCCTGTTCACATAGGTGTTGTGCCCAGCTCTCACAGGTTCCAGTTATCTAGAAGTACGCCAAGGAGGTTCATGATGCTAGTGCTGAGGTAAAATATGGACTGACGGGGGCGTGGCCTGGACGCGCATGGAGTAGCACGCGCGCAGGTCCTTCTCCGCTCCTCCGCTCGCTACTGAGACCCGTGGACCCCTCAGCAAGCGCAGTATGGGCAAGCGCTTGCCGAGGAAGGTGGCCCCCGGGCACCCCAGCGCCCATGGAGAGGTCTGGGGGGGCCACCCTGGACGCCTTTCTGGCCCAGCGGCCTTCTCTACCGGGCCAGGCTGCTGCGGGGCGGCCATCTTGGATTCCCTCCGCTCTCCAGGCACAGGGATCGCAGCGCAGCTTCTCTCCTCCCGCGCTCCCCCTGTCAGCCAGCGGAGCGCCGCTTCAACAGAGATCCCTGTCGGCGCCTGGGCAACCCAGAGTTTCCCCAGCACGAGTACTCCCACAGTCTCCTCACCCTGGGATGTCCCAGCAACTACATTCTGCTTCACCAGCACTCCTGGCAGAGCGGCATGAGAGGACCCCGGATGTTTCCAGCTTCTCAAGGAGTTCTGAGGTCAGTGGCTCTGCTCCCTCCTGCACCGCTGATGAGTTGCAGCCTGTGGCCACAGAGCTGGTCTCTGTGGCCCCCCATCTACTATCTTCCCCCATCGCCCCTCCCCTCCATAGCTCAGGGGGGGATGGCGCGGTGGAAGGCGCTGGCGTAGGGGCTCCTCCGCCCCCACACTCCCAAGGATTATGGCTCCCCCCCTCCAGTCCTGTACCCCCAGAGCTGCATTCCAGGCCCATCTTCAGCACCATCATCCATGGCGGACCTTCTTCCTCAACTTACTACTAAACAAGACCTTAAAAGTATGGTTGCGGAAATCACAGCATCCTTCCGATCTGAAATTGCTACCCTCCGCACTGATTTACACTCCATTGCTAACCGAATGGACACGCTGGAGAATGACCATGACACTACCAGGGACTATGTTGCCTCACTGCATGATACTACCACTGAACAGGGTTCAGCTATACGGGACATGCAACGCCACTTGGAGGATCTTGACAACAGGGGCCGGCGCAACAATATACGCATCAAGGGACTCCCAGAGGCTGACCAATCTGAGGATCTGCCTGTTCTGCTGGAGGCTGTCTTCAACACTATACTGCAGGAGCCCCCGTCCCACAAAATTAAGTTTGATAGGGCACATCGAGCCCTTCGACCCAGAGGATCTTCCGCCACACCCCGTGATGTCATCTGCTGCCTCCACGACTTCACCCTTAAAGAGGCTATAATGAGCAAAGTGCGCAAACTCAAAGACTTCGAGTTTCAGGGAGCTCCACTACAATTCTATCAGGATCTGTCGCTAATCACCCTCCAGAAACGCCGCCATCTCCGACCCCTCCTCCAGATTCTTCAGGAGCACCAAATTCCTTACCGGTGGGGATTTCCGTTTGCTCTCATTGCTCGTAGGGATGGTCGCTCCGCTACGCTTCGCTCCTTTGCGGATTTGCCTCTCTTCTGTGACCTATTGGATGTTCCCCTGCCGGATTTAACAGACTGGGAGCTATTCTCTCCACCCCCTCCCCCACCACCGGTTTGGCAACGATTGGAGCCCAGACGACGTCATGCATCCTCCGCGGTGGTGACCACTCGGAGGCCCCGGCTGGAGACTGATCCCTGAGGAGGCTGCCCCCCCTTGAGACGTTCTCCCTTTTCTCGGTGGTGCTTTGGAATCTGCATGCCTTAATGTTATGTTTGCTTCTCTTTTTTTCTTTTTTTAGGTCTACGGGTCTCATCTATTATGCTTATTATTGGATTGTTTTAGCGGAGTGGGGCGGGGGTGGGGTTCCGGTGACTCCCCCTTCCTTCCTTCTTTTTACTGGTGGTTGGGGATCCACCGCCTCCCCTCCGACCTCCTGTCCACGCTCTCCCCCCTAAGGGGATACTTGGACTGTGCGGCCATTGATCCTGATTGGACCTCTGGCTGCCCTCATTGGTCCCCAGGCGAGTGACTTAGCCTCGCCCACAAAGTATTGTTTAACTGTTTTTATTTTTACTTTGTCATTTATGATGTCTTTTGCCTCCCTACCTCCCTCTCTTTCCCCCCCCCTCCCTGATCTAGAGACCCTGCCTCGACTTTGGGTTCCTGTTTGTGGATTGCCCTTTTGCCTCTCCGAGGGAAACTTGCCAGCGTCATGTGAGATGGGTGAGCTTATTGCAATCCGCCACTGTCCTCCAATCCTGGGTCCCAATGGTTAGGTGCGTGACAATTAATGTCAAGGGCCTGGGTTCCAACATTAAAAGGCGCCATGTCCTTAGAGAACTCCGCTCCTTACGAGCGGATGTGGCGTTTCTTCAGGAGACTCATTTTGACCGCGCTGGTACTTTTGCCTTCGCTAAGCATTATTTTCCAGTAGCTTTTTCAGCCTTCCACAATCGACGCAGAGCTGGGGTGGCTATCCTTCTTTCTCGATCCTGCCCAATTACAGTGACGACTTCCCACATAGACCCAGGTGGCCGGTTTGTTATCTTGGAGGGGCTCCTTTATGGTGCCCCGATTGTTTTATGCAATGTCTATGCCCCCAATTCAGCACAGATCCCGTTCTTGCGCCGGGTATTCTCCCGTCTGCGCGCTCTCCCACCATCAGCTTGGCTGGTGGGGGGAGACTTTAACATGGTCTTCTCTGAACGGGCGGATCGTCTGGCGTTACCCCAGGGCCCAACCCCCCATAGGTTGGCCCAACTTGCAAGGGAGTTCCGCAGGCTGATCCGCGCCCACTCTTTGTATGACCTTTGGCGAGTGGACAATCCTACGGCGCGCTCCTACACCTTCTTTTCTCACCCTCATAACACTCACACCCGCATTGACTACTTCTTTGGAAATGCTCCCGCTCTTCGTTTGCTTAGGGACACGAACATTGGCCCTCTCACCTGGTCTGATCATGCCCCAGTCGTGGTTACCTTATCTACGACTCCAGTGCCTACTCGCCAATGTCATTGGCGTCTTAACGAAACACTGCTCAATTCGCCGACCTCCCTCGAGACCCTGCGCACACACTTGATAGATTATTTTAGGGACAACTTAGGCTCGGTAGGCTCTCTTGCCATTCTCTGGGAAGCCCATAAGGCGGTCATGAGAGGATGCTGTATCGCATTGGCTTCTAGGCTTAAAAGGGACAGACAGGCCCAGGAACAGCTCCTCCAAGCCCGTATTCGGTCCCTTACGACGACTTTGGCAGCGCATCCATCCCTGGGGGTTCTTCGCCGTTTGGTCCTGGCCCGGGCGGACCTCCGTGATTTGGAGACCCGCCATGTGGAACGACTTCTCCTTTATACCCGTCAGCGGTTTTTTGAACGAGGTAATAAATCTCATACCCTCCTGGCAGGAACCCTCAGGGATCATCGGGTCTCTTCCACACCACACTCTGTCCGTGACCCCGCGGGTACTCTTCAACATCACCCTGATGCTGTGGCGCTGGCGTTCCACTCTTACTACTCTAAGCTGTATGACTTACCCCCCCCCACGAGCACTACTCCCTGGGGATGACTCAACACTACTGGAAGACTATTTAAAGGATTGTTGTCTCCCACCCCTTCCTCCTGAGGCCCTAACCTCCCTGAACACCCCCATCACCAGGGAGGAACTAGAAGGGGTCCTGAGGGACCTCCCAAATGGGAAAGCCCCAGGCCCAGATGGGTTCACTTACAATTATTATAAGGTTTTCCAGGGTGAACTCTCTGCTCATCTATTGTCCCTCTTCAATTCCTTCCTTTCAGGTTCCCCTATACCCCCGACTATGCTCTCTTCACTACTCACATTGGTCCCTAAACCGGGTAAGGACTTGCAGGATTGTGCTAACTACCGACCGATTGCTTTGCTGAACACGGACCTGAAACTTTTCACCAAACTCTTAGCCAATAGACTGAATGCTTGGCTCCCTCTGCTTGTCCATAAGGACCAGGTGGGATTCATCCCCTGTCGTCAGGGTGGTGACAACACCAGGAGGACTGTGGATTTGGTGGAGGTGGCCAATCATTATTCTACCCCCGGCCCTTCTCTTGAGCCTGGACGCTGAAAAGGCTTTTGACCGCATAAATTGGTCGTTTATGCATACTACGCTTAAGGCGTTCGGGCTTACGGGACCGTTTCTCACAGCTATCCAGGCCCTTTACTCCTTACCCTCAGCAGCAATTAAGCTTCCCCATGCATCTTTGCCCTTCTTCCCTATTCGAAATGGCACTAGGCAGGGTTGCCCCCTGTCACCCATCATATTTGCCCTCTGCATTGAACCGCTAGCGGCCAAGATTAGGCGAGACCCTAATATCAAGGGCATCATGGTCCAAGATAAGGAATTTAAGATATCTCTCTTTGCGGACGATGTACTCCTCACTCTCACCTCCCCTCATACTACCCTTCCAAACTTGCTGCGCTCGCTAGAGACCTATGGTGATCTCTCAGGGTATAAGGTGAACCCCGCGAAGACTGAGGCACTCCCACTTAACATCCCACGGGACCTTCTCCTTCTCCTCCGCAGTAATTACGATTTCCAGTGGCGGGAGTCCTCTATCCGCTACCTGGGAGTCCATATATCCACCTCCTATGCGACCCTCTACTCGGCAAACTACCCGCGGTTGTTTTGTGAGCTAAGAGCCCTATTGGACAAATGGCAACCCTTGCCTATCTCCCTTTTGGGGAGAATTGCTGCGGTCAAGATGACTCTCCTCCCGAAGCTACTGTATTTTTTCGAGACGCTCCCAGTCGCGATACCTCGGGGAGAATTACGGAACCTACAGAAAGCTATCTTCCAGTTTATCTGGAAAGCAAAACGACACCGAATACCTAGATCTGTTATGCTGGCGGATAGGGGGTCTGGGGGTATGGCTGTCCCACATCTGTTACATTATTACTGGGCGGCCCACTTACGCCATATCCCATTCTGGGCGGCTATGCCAGCATACACCAGATGGGTGCAGATAGAGAAGCTATGGCTGGCACCCATGCATCCTAACGCGCTTCTGTGGGTCAGCTCCCCCCCCCACCCCCCCTGCCTCGTACCTGTTGGGCCCCATTCGGTTTACTAGATCTATCTGGTCTACCTGTTGTGCTAGATTCTCCCTGATGTCCCCGCGCTCATCTATGGTCTCCATACTATACAACCCCCTTCTCCCAGAGAGCCTGACTTCTGCCATGACTAAAGTGTGGTCGCCTTTACCGGATTGCTGATATGGTTGACCCTGGAACCTTGGAACTCAGGTCCTTTGCTTATCTTACAGCTAATCAAAACCTGCCAAGTACTGAATGGTTCCATTACTTGCAGGTGGTTCACTTTGTCCGCTCCCTCCATGGGTCTCTTAAGGTGTCACTCCCCACCGCTTTTGAAAAGATTTGCCGTGCAGGCACGTCCACTAGGGGCTTTATATCCTCTATTTACCAACTTCTTAACTCACAAACTACAGGCTCTCCTGTTAATCATCGCTATATGCTTAAATGGGAGGAGGCGGTGGGTAAACCCATCTCCCAGGAACAGTGGCGGATTGTATGGTCTCGGGCCCAGAAATCATCTCAGTGCATTACGTTTAGGGAAACGCAGTATAAGCTGTTGATGCATTGGTATCATACTCCGGCTCTCCTTCATACTTTAAACCCATTAGTTCCCCCATGGTGCTGGCGCTGTGGAGCTGCGGTGGGTACCCTGCACCATATCTTTTGGACGTGCCCTCTCATCCTCGGTTTTTGGAGGGGGGTCAGGACTCTGACGACTGCTCTCTTTTTGCAAGAGGTTCCTCTTGACCCTCTTCTTTATCTCCTGAACCTTCCCCCCAGACACCTGAGCAATAAGTCATCCAGGCTTTTCTTGCATCTTTGTACTGCAGCTAAAACTCTCATAGCTAGAAACTGGAAGAAGGTGAGTCCCCCATCTAGTCTTGAGCTTGTGGCTAGAATGAAGGATGTGAGGAGTCTTGAATACCTGACTGCTGGCCTACATAATTCACGGGAAGCCTTTGGGGCTATTTGGGCACCCTGGGACATGTATTGTACATTACAGGGTCTCTGATCTCTAGTCCTCTCCTTCCCTCCCCCCCTTCCCTTTGGTCCTACCCTTGTCTTCTTAACCCCTCCATTCCCCCCTCCCTTGTTCACTGCTTAATTTAAATGCATATTGCTTAAGGGGGAGGAGGCAGATAGCCTCTATTTACCTCAATGCTTCCTGTTTGTTTGATTATTATTGTTTTTTTGTTTTTTCTTTATTCCTTGTTAATGAAAAATTTTTCAATAAAATTACAGTTATATAAAAAAAAATATGGACTGACAAGAACCCTCTTCATTGACAGTTGACCACAACGATTGGAACGGAGATTAGGACGGAAGACATGAAAGGCTCAGGAAAACCTCCTTTTATTGGAAACTTTTCTACCCAGCATGACAACAAGGTCTCAGGCTGTAGTTTGCAAAAACTGTACCCTGAACGCCATGAAAACCACACCGCCTGCAGCAAAGCCAGTGAACGCAATTGTATTCCATCCAGAAAATTCTAGATTGAAAAAGGTGACAAAATACTCAGTGCAGCAGAGTCATCACAGTTAAAGAGAGCATATCAATACCCATGTATAGTAACCCATGTATGACCCATATATAGTAACAAAGTAACATAGTACATAAGGTTGGATAAAGACACAAGTCCAATGGATAGTCCATCAAATCCAATCTATAAAATATACAAACAAAACTTATACACATTACAACACACAAAGCCCCTAGTTAGAGTCTACCACCAAGCCAATACTTGTGGAGAGTCGGGGTTTCCACCACCTTACAAGGACCCTTATTTATCAGCTAATGTGGAAAGTGGCTACAAAGAGCATCTCTTCCCCTGGAAAACCCAGGATAGACATGGGAAAGGTGTGTTCCTTGCTGGAGGGTTTTACCTAAACCCTGGTAAAAGGTCTGGCTGCTGGAATAGGCAGAGTTGGGTGTGGCTCTACTCCATTTAGCCACTTCAGGTTTTGGGATGACTGGGGGTTAATTCCTTGGTTCCTGAAGTGTGCGTATATAAGGGCAGACAGCACACTAAACACTATATAATATATACACTACACATTATACACTATATAATGTATACACTACACAATATACACACTATATAATATATACAATACACAACTACACAATATATACTATATAATATATACACTACACAATATACACTACATAATATATACACTACACAACTACACAATATACATTATATAATATATACACTACACAATATACACAATATAATATATACACTACACAACTACACAATATACACTATATAATATATATAATACACAGCTACACAGTATAATATATACACTACACAACTACACAATATACACACTAAACATAAGACTACCTTTGCTTCTTGCTCTATCCGGAGTTCAAAATCTTTCAGCTGATTTTCCATTATAATCTTTTCCTCTTCCAAACGCTTAAGATATTGGTTTAAGGCTCCCTGTGTATCCAACAAGAAAGGACATTAGATGAAAAGGATCCTTATCAGTAAAATACTGCAAAGTATTAGGTGAAAAAGAAAGACACTGGGGCATAAAAAAACTGCAACTTTTTTGCTTCTGCGCTGCCTTTGCCACTTACATGAAAGCGTACGGATCAGAGGAGAGTGCGGGTCATAAATGTAGTGCACCCTCCGCTGCTGTAGGGGCTATGAAGACTGGTGTGAGGAAGGCCAATCTTCACTAATCTGGGCCAGTATGTGAAACATTCATCACACTTGAGAAAGATTCTTGTGTGGGTCAATATGTGGTGTATTGCTATCTCCAATAAAAGGATATTTTGCATGAATTGGCAAGTTGCTGGTGGATTGGGCTTTTTTCTGTTATAGTAAGTGACAAAGGAGTGGAGATGGGGCCGTGCTGTGCAACTTGGGGATACAAGTTTTTCCCAAATGGGTTTTGTGCCGTTACAACATTGCTTTTCTATTACTCATTATATACAGTGAAGGAAATAAGTATTTGCTCCCTTGCTGATTTTGTAAGTTTGCCCACTGACAAAGACATGAACAGTCTATAATGTTAAGGGTAGGTTAATTTTAACAGTGAGAGATAGAATATCAAAAATAAAATCTAGAAAATCACATTGTATAAATTTTATAAATTTATTTGCATTTTGCAGAGAGAAATAAGTATTTGATCCCCTACCAACCATTAAGAGTTCTGGCTCCTACAGACCAGTTAGACGCATTACCTGCATTAAAGAGACAGATCTCTTATATTGTCACCTGTATAACAGACTCCTGTCCACAGACTCAATGAATCAGTCAGACTCTAACCTCTACAACATGGGCAAGACCAAAGAGCTTTCTAAGGATGTCAGGGACAAGATCTGCACAAGGCTGGAATGGGCTACAAAACCATAAGTAAGACGCTGGGTGAGAAGGAGACAACTGTTGGTGCAATAGTAAGAAAATGGAAGAAATACAAAATGAATGTCAATCGACATCGATCTGGGGCTCCATGCAAAATCTCACCTCGTGGGGTATCCTTGATCATGAGGAAGGTGAGAGATCAGCCTAAAACTACATGGGAGGAACTTGTTAATGATCTCAAGGCAGCTGGAACCACAGTCACCAAGAAAACCATTGGTTACACATTACGCCATAATGGATTAAAATCCTGCAGTGCCCGCAAGGTCCCCCTGCTCAAGAAGGCCCATGTGCAGGCCCGTCTGAAGTTTGCCAATGAACACCTGGATGATTCTGCGAGTGAATAGGAGAAGGTGCTGTGGTCAGATGAGACAAAAATTGAGCTCTTTGGCATTAACTCAACTCGCCATGTTTGGAGGAAGAGAAATGCTGCCTATGACCCAAAGAACACCGACCCCATTGTCAAACATGGAGGTGGAAACATTATGTTTTGGGGATGTTTCTCTGCTCAGGGCACAGGACTACTTCACCACATCAATGGGAGAATGGATGGAGCCATGTACCATAAAATCCTGAGTGACAACTTCCTTCCCTCCGCCAGGACATTAAAAATGGGTTGTGGCTGGGCCTTCCAGCAGGACAATGACCCAAAACATACAGCCAAGGCAACAAAGGAGTGGCTCAAAAAGAAGCACATTAAGGTCATGGAGTGGCCTAGCCAGTTTCCAGACTTTAATCCCATAGTGCCAAGTGACAGCCTCAAAATCTTAATGATTTAGAGATGATCTGCAAATAGGAGTGGACCAAAATTCCTCCTGACATGTGCGCAAACCTCATCATCAACTACCAAAAACCTCTGACTGCTGGGCTTGCCAACAAGGGTTTTGCCACCAAGTATTAAGTCTTGTTTGCCAGAGGGATCAAATACTTATTTCTCTCTACAAAATGCAAATAAATGTATAAAATTTATACAATGTGATTTTCTGGATTTTATTTTTGATATTCTATCTCTCACTGTTAAAATTAACCTACCCATAAAATTATAGACTGTTCATGTCTTAGTCAGTGGACAAACTTACAAAATTAGTAAGGGATCAAATACTTATTTCCTTCACTGTATAGTGTTGAGATACATGTAAAATGTGTAGGTTCTAAAGTCTGCGGAGAGAAAAGTCCTGTATGGACCAGCAGAAACCCGATGGACACCCAGTAGACCCCATTATAGCCTATGGGGTCCGCGGGTGTCCTCTGGTAACCACTTATTTAGCGGACGGTCCCCATGCAGACCCGAATGCTAGTGTGAACCTAGCATAAGAAATATCTGCATATGTGGATTAATAAACGGATTGCAAGCCACAAGAAATATACAATAGATACTCCTCCATAGCTACCCCAAAACATGAAATAACAACTATTTTCTTAGAAAGCTGCAGTCTGCCTTTCTTTGGTTATTTCCTGAAAATGTATGAATAAAATCTGGGTGTACCATTCCACTTTTAATAGGACGTATCCCTTCACAGTCTGACACTGTCAGCATAGGTTGAGACTGTTTAATGTCATGGTCCATTGACAAGATGAATGGCAACACCCAGCTATTAGTTTATTCATTCATTTCCAGGGGGTGTTACAGAGGAATGGCACAACGCCATGCTCTAATACAAGATTGTATAGAATTGTTATTTTATGGGGAATTCAAGTATTTCATAAAAAAGACATGTCAGGACAGATGACTGCTCCTTTTAGATGCATCATTCACATTTGGACAACCCCATTTATAATTTATAATACAACATTAGTACCAATTCTCTAAAAGAGCTAAAATTCCCCAAGTAGCACTTGTGTGCTGTTAAAAATAAACAAGAAAAAGGTGAAAACAGGCATGTTTCCCCTCTTTTCATTTACATTTTCCATGATATTAATAATAAAGGAAAAATGAAAAAAATAAAGCCCTATGTATGACCAAAAAAGATGCAAAAATTATTTGAATAACCCGGATATAAAATGGTTATTGCCCTCAAAATCACCAAAAATTACCAAATGTACCAAAAAATCCAAAAATGTGTCCAGCGATGACCAGGGAAAATGGATCATTCATGACGTGGTTAAATGAACAGAAGGAATGTGAATAGGAGGTAGGACAGGGGGAGAAAATAACCGAGGGGGTGGGGAGAAAAAACTATTCAGGCTCTATAATGTCAGGAGGGCGGTGTCAGGCAGGAGCAGACAAGGGATGTGATTCTGAGCTCTGACACTGTCTACCTCTGACTGGAGCTCAGAATCACATCCCCTTGTCTAATCCTACATGACACCGCCCACCTGAGCCTAAATAGCATATCAGGCACCAAAACTAACAGCAGTGATTGTTCAGGAATGGTGGGGGCTAGAGGAAAAAAATGCCAACTGTGCTGGAATCAGTTAAGGGGTACCTATAAACAGATGCTAAGAACTGGAGATTGTGGCGGTGGTGAAAGTCCTCTTTAAAGAAAGGCTACACCTGACCCTTAGGAGGAATGGGAAGGAGACGGTGAAGATTAATAATTGATCCAACATGGCCAAGCCTGCCTGCCTCTAGGTGTGACCCTATCTACTGGCCACCAGCATATCCGTAGGGTAATTATAGCATTAGAGGTGAGTTCTGATCCCTTACAGTACCTGGCCACATGGGTTCTGGTTATGGACAAGATATGGGAGTTTAAAGAAGCATCTGGACAAGGTTCCTTATCCAGAGCCAAGGACAAGAGAGCCACAGTAAGCGACCAATCTAGCCTCTGTTTTATTTTCATTGCAGATGGATTGTCTTCCACTTCCAGTTTTGTGACAGCCAGGTAGTAAGAAAAATGTCAGATTGTCAATCGTGAGTAAATGAATCTTAGTAAAATAGTAATGACCTCAGCGACAGGAAATAGGAGTGAATCTGATATGATGGAAAGGTTATCATTTATTAGGGCCTTGTCTTGAGAAGGGCAATGATAACAGGTGAAAGTCTCAGATGGATATATAGTCAAAAGCACAGAATGGTGATGTATAACTCCTGCATAACTAGTAAGTAGTGGACAGTGATGTCACAGCTCGAGCAAATAATATCCATTCATTCAACCATTTTACTATGCAAAATCTTAAGAGTCAAATACATACTATCCCAATAGCTATCTCTAATCCTCTTAGTCCATTCATATGTGATTTTGGGCTTTGTTCAGACCTCTGTCAGAGATTCTGTCATATATGATAGGAAGAATAACACAGCTTGCTGAACTATTTTTCCTGTCAAAATGATGATCTTCTTAGTAAAACCCAACAGACTGCATCATATATCAGTAGGGTCCATTGGGGATGCCACTGGTGTGCGCATATGACAGATCTGACACTATGTTATTTCTGCTCCTATTACAGAACAAAAAAATAAAAAACTTGATGGAAGTGTGAACAGAGCTTATGTTTAATAAATGATGGTGCAATATGCCCTCCTGTGGTCAACTGTAGAAATGCACCTGAAGTCACAAGACTAGGATGGTACAGGCATTACTAGCGACACTGGAAGTGCATAGGATTTGTGTCCCCATCCAGTTACTTATAGAGGTCACTTATTAATGTTGTATTTGTGGAGCATGTGTTACAGAAAAATCGGTATTAGGCTAAGGCCCCACTGCAACGAAAAAGTGCTGCGGGAAAAACCGCAGCGGAAACGTATTTCAGTTTTTTCTTCAGCACTTTGCACATAAAGTTTGCAGAGGCTTCCTCTGCTGAGTTTCTGCTTCAATTATTCCTATAGGGAAACCGCCAGCTTTTCCATAGGTATGATTGACATGCTGCGATTTCCAAAAACACAATGGAAAACACAACAGACATAATAAAACTAGATAAAAAATAAGTTTTGACTTCTGAGGGAGACTGTTGTGGGCATGCTCGGTGACCTTGGCAGAGTGTATAGGGAGGGGGAGTAGATAAACTGCAACTGTTACCTATTGTAACAGGTGAATCCTGTTTTATCTATAAATATACATTACCCATCTGTGTAATCCTGCCTGAGATGATAATGAGATGACTGCTGATTCTGCCCCAATGTCCTCAGCACAAGTTGAAAAAAAAACAGTATTTTGGGTTTTTCTTTTAATAAAAATAATGGCATGAAAAATTGCAAAACTAAAAAAAAAATATATAAAAAAGATTAAGTTTTTAAAAACAATGTTTTCTGACACTAGATTAAAGAGGTATTGCAGTCACAACTCCTTTGGATAAGGGCTAACTTATGTAGATTGTTGAGCCCTATATGGGACAGTGACTGTCAATGTCTGTAAAGCGCTGCGGAATATGATGGCGCTATATAAGTAAGCATAATAAATAAATAAATAAATAAACTTGCTGTGACCTGACTAACCCTGTATGTTCACACAGAGTTTTTTTCAAGCTGAAAAAAATCTGCTTCAGGAATTTAAAAACATTTCTTTGATGCGTTTTTTTTTCTATGCTGCGTTATATGATGCGTTTTTTTTTTTTTTTTACTCCAACGCACTGAATAGACCTGGAAACTTCACTTAAAAAAAACGCTAGCAATTTTTGATGCAGTTTTTGCAAAAATACATAAAAAAAAGCATAAAAAAAATCGCATTGCATTTTTTCCCATCTCCCATTGATTTTAACGAGTGTTCCAAGAATTGGGCAGAATCCTCCTGAAGATAGGTCATGTCGCTTTTTTTTTTCCTTTACCTGAAAAAAATCTAGTGTAAAAAATCTGCTACTGGCTCCCATTGAAATGAATGGAAGGTGTTTTATGAGGTAGATTTTGAGGCAAATTCCAGCAAAAAAATCTGTGTGAACCTTTGAACTTTTGTGTCAGACAGGGCTGTGGTACCATATAATATTCTAAAACAGAAAGAAAGACACTTCAGTAACTTACCACAGGCATCTGATCATAAGATCGAATGGAGGACAGACGATCTAAAGAAGCAAAAAAATATTAAACAAAATGTTTAATAATACAAAAATATCTAAAGTCACATCTGGCTTCTCAGACTACTCTATGCACACTGTGCTTTGGTAGTCTAAGGCAGCCTTTATACTCCTGGACGGAGCGTCATTCATTTATGGCTCAAGGTCTTAGGCCTCATGCACACAATGGAGTGTTCAGGCCGAGTGAATACTGATTTTTTAATGGAATGTACTCAGATCTGAGTGTCATCCCAGTGCCTTCTAGGATTTATTCATTTCTATGGATGGGTTCCGATCCATCGACGCATCGGAGCCCTGCTTGGACAGAACACTCAGGTGTGTACATGAGGCCTGAGACTTGGCCTTACATATTTCATCCAGTGAGAAGCACCAACACTACATACATGCATACACTACTATTAACACTATGATCTATGTGCACAAATGATATTTATTTATTAAGCTTACTTATATAGCGCCATCATATTCCGCAACACTTTACAGACATTGTCAGTCACTGTCCCATATAGGGCTCATAATCTACATTCCCCATCAGTATGTCTTTGGATATCGGTCTTACTAGATCATGCACAAGAGCACATCTGGAACAGATCTGCAGGTACCAAAGTGAAATTATGTTTCAATGCATTGAGCAGAATACAGAAATCAATATGGCAGCCCACTGTTAATCTTACCCTGTCCATAGACTCGCAATAACTGTTGACCAACAACTCATTCTCCTAAATCCACCATGAATATGTGTGGTCAGCAACATCATAACATAGCTGGCTGTTCTTATCGATACAGGTGGCTTCAGTATGTGTATGTGGCCAGCTACAAACACTATAGAAATGGCCGCTCTGCACTTACCAGTTGGATTACCCCGTATGTATTCTGACTTTTCTTGAAGTGCATAAATTTGTCTCTCCAGTTGTTTGTTTAGCTCGACTTGTGTTTCATATCTTGTCTTCCACTCATTGCCTGCCATGTGGTAAAGAAAAGATGGATTCATTACATTATGGTCTCCTTCTTAAAGAGGTCGTATAACAAGAATAAATATGGGAAGCAGTCAGGAGGTTGAAGATGCCCGTACACAAGAGATACACAGAGTGTTGGTCAAACACTCTAATACTAACAGGACTGGCTAACCATCTACTGTGTGTCAAGGTGTCCTGACTTTCCCCCAAACTCAGATGTTGGAGGAAAGAAGGATCAGGTAGTTTGATTTGAACATGCCCGCTTACTTTGTTCTCAGGTGAGATAACCTGCAGTCAGAGGTGTCTGACAATGGTTTATTTTCTGCTTCCTGTTGAAAGAACATGCATGCTTGGCTGTATGTGCATGTATATGGGAGGAAAAGAGGAACAACTGTCAGCCGACAGCTATCTATGGTGTAATAAGGCTCTGTTCCCTCTACCATCATGGCTTCGATTTTAATGGAGCCATAACTAGCATCACAAAGAGGCTTACAAATCAATCTCAACTATCCCAGCGATGTATAATGGAGTCAATCAGATTTCCATGGCTTCTGGGGTTTCTGACTGCAAGATCAGAACACCTTATGTAATACGAGGAAACATGAATGTGAAGAGAACCTATCCATGTGCTTTAAAGGTTTCCAGGCTAAAAATATTGATTGCTTATCATAAAGACATGTCACCAATATCAGATCTTTGCCGGTCTGACACCTGGCACCCCCACTGATCAGCTGTTTTCAGCAGCCAATACATGGAGAGAATGGAGCAGACAGCACTGTTCTATGTGTAGTGGCTGAATGGAAGGGAGCAGCTCTGCAGTAACCTGTCCTGGCCACTACACAGAGAATGGGGCTGTCTGCTTCCTGCTCCATTCTATGTGTGTTTCCCAACGAAAACAGCAGAGAGGTGGGGGAGGAGTGAGTGAGTGCAGGGTGTCGGATCCCCACCAATCTGATATTGATGATCTATGCTTAGGATAGGTCATCAAAATTTTTAAACTGGAAAACCCCTTTAAAGTATTGGTCAGATAGTAAATTTGTATGCAAAACCAGCACAATATGACCAAGACCTTAGAGATAACCAATGAATTACATCCTACCCCTAATGTTGCTCTCAGCTGTAGTCAATATAACATCTTGTCAACTGTGTCAGTCCATTTCAATCCCTATGACCTGAATCTGATGGTTGCAACAACTGTACGTGTAATATGCAGACTATTTAATGGCGCATGAGAGTCAATTTTGTTAGTATCTTCTTAAGCTTTTAAGGATTTTGTACATTTGTAGCTCCCTGTAGTCATCACTAGGGATCCCTGGGGATTCTGAAAAACCTCTGAATTAGTACTAACACAAGCTGGCAACCATAAAAGCACATTTTACTTAGACGCACATACTATAAAGCTCTCTCTCTCTATCTATATAGAATATATCTAATCCTGCCTAGCCACATGTGGTTAGAAACTGGTCTATTTAAAACAGCATTACTACAAAATATAGGTTTACACCAATAACCCATTGTATAAAACCTTCTGTTTTTATTCCATCCCCTTCTGTGTGCCATAACTGTTTTTTATTTGCTGTATTGTAGGGATTGTTTTTTGATGGATTAGTTGTATTTATTTAATGGCACTATGTCAGATCTGTGGCAGATCCAACAGAAGGGCAGATCTGTGGCGGTGCAACAAATAAGACCACTGCAGATCAGTTTTTTTAAAGCAGCAGCGGCTTCACAGCCCATGTGATGTCACATTCATTGGTCAGCAGCGCTCACCCGAATGCTACAGCCTCTTCAAATCGCTGATGTTCCAGGGACCTGGGTGTCAGACCCCTGCCGATGTTTAATTAATGACGATCCTAAGGATATTTCATCAATTATTTAGGCTGGATAACCCCTTTAATGTTTCATAAAATGAAAACTGTAAAAAAAATATTTGTGACGTGGTTTGGACCACGCTTGGACCATTTATTACTATTATTATAACCATTATAATACTATTATTATTTATTTTTAGAGCATCATTAATTTCATGGTGCGGTAAGTGCATATAAAATAAACAAAAAAATTACAATACTAACAGTGACCAACTGGTACAGTGGGATAGAGGGCCCTGCCCGCAAGGACTCGCAATCTATTGTTATTTATTTGACTTTCAACTACTCTGAATGAGACTCATTTTTCAAGGCTCTTTTCACAACTCTCAAGGTAAGCATAAAAAGAGTCTAAGCTACATAGCAATTTCTGATAGGTCATCAATTGAAGATTCATGGGGGTCTGACACCCAAGTCGCTCGTGAATCAGCCACTTACCCTTCTCAGGCCATGTGACGTCATGTTCATCGGATACATTATCACAAGTGAATGGGCTGAGTTGGGCACAAGCACAGGTAATGTACAAATGTACCGTGCTGTGCTTGGCAAGTATCCTGAAAAACCCCTTTAATAAAATACTGTATAATGTTCCCTTCAGAGTGATGATCACACAACATATGCAATATATAGGATGATAAACTACACCTGTAAAGCATAATGAAAGAATAACACGCAAAATAGTTATACCAATAGCTGAAGACATCATGGGACTGTATGCAATGTCACACAAATAGAGCAATACAATATATGCTGCTGCTATATTAAAGGTGTATTCTGGTTATTTTAAGATACTCCCTATCCATAGGAGATAATCAGGAGAACACACCCAAATAAATGGAGCAACTAAATGTGCATGTGCACTTGCTCCATACACTTCTATGGCACCACTGGAGATTGCCAAGTACTGTACTCGGCTACCTTTGGCAGACAGAAAGAGAATGAAAAGTGTGGAGGGGAAGGGGGTAATCTGAAATAACTTGATAGGGGGTTAAGTTGAAATAACCAGAATGCCCATTAGGCCAGGGACCCACATGGCGTAAACGGCGCAGAAACAAATGAAGCGCTTTACAGTCCCTGCAAAGTGGATGGGAATCTAGCAGTCGCAGTTTTGGAAATCACAGCATGTCAATTACACCTATGGAAACGCTGACGGATTCCCTATAGGTATAATTGAAGCAGAAAGTCTGCAGAGGAAACATCTGTGGACTTCCTGTGAAAAGTGCTGCGGGAAAAACCGCGATGCATTGCCGCTGCATTTTTCCCCGCAGCGCTTTTTGCTGCAGCCTGCTACGTGGGGCCTTAGCCTTAAAGGGGTATTCCCATGAACATAATCATATTTATATATGTAGATAATACAAAGTTAAAGATTTTTGCAAATATAAGTAGCTAAAAATTCTTCAGAGTTTTAAAGATTTTCTCTAAATATCTTAGTGGTGACATCTGTTGTCTTGATCGGTTGCCAATGGATACGACCACGTATGCAGAAACTTTCTATGGTCTGGAACTTGTCAGGAACCCGGCCATGATTTTCTTATTGTAGCTAGTTTATCAGGCAGGGACACTACATGTATCAGAAGATATCCCGGCCACAATAAGGAATTCATGGATGACTTTCTGACCTTATTAAGATCCTGCATTCATGGCCGTATCCATTGGCAACCGAGCAAGACAACAACTTGTGACCACAAGATATTTAGACAAAATCTTTAAAACGCTGCAAAATGTTTAATTACTTATATTTACAAAAATGTTTAACTTTTAATTATCTACAAATTTAAAAATGTTTATGTTCATGGGAATACCCCTTTAAGGTTGTTTTTAGGTTGTGAATCAGGTGGATAACTCAAAACAGTCGAAGATCAATGGTCTAGTTTGAAATTAAAGGGGTTTTCTGGCCCCAGACAGAGTTTTCATACTGAATACAGGATAGGTCATCAGTATGACAACTCTATTTGTAGCCAGAAAATCCCTTTAACAAAAATTTCTTACCTTCATCTTCCACACTGTTCAGTTTCCTTTCCAGGTCGGTGACTGTGTTTTTCATTTCAAATATTGAGGCCTGTAACATTTCCCTGAGCAATAGAAACAATTAATGGATGCGGCACTTAAAGGGTTCTAACACGGCCATACCAAGAGACATATCTTTATTTACGTTTCTGTTCACATAACACTATACAAGCTTGTTTTTTTTGTAGGAAAAGTTTTATTTCTTAATGGCACTTTTTAATGTTCCATATAATATATTTTTATATATTTTTTGTTTTTACAGTACTCACCGTACAGTAAAAATGGCATGTTAACTTTATACTGCAAGTAAATATTATTATGGCAATATCATATGTATACAGTGTGTTACATTATGCTACTTAAAGGGAATCTGTCAGGGCAATTTGGGACACTAAACCTCATGAATAAGCCGGACCGATCTCACCAAACAGCGTCGATCGGACCCTTCTCTAGGTAAGTATAAAGGTTTTTTATTTTTAATGCGCCTACGGATTGCATTACAACAGGGTGATCTGGGACACTAAACCCCAGGTCTATAAGGACATGTGGGTGGTTTAGTGTCCCAGATTGACCTGACAGATTCCCTTTATAAAATAATTAAATTAAACTTTACAAAATAGTTTAGTTTTGCTATGTTCTGAGACCCAAATTTTTATTATTTCTTTTTTTTTTTTTTTTTGCGAGAGGTGTTGATGTTTTTATTTAGTTCTATACAATAAAGTTATAAAAAAAAGTTATTAAAGTTATTAAAAATAAAGTTATAAAAAACAGGAACTTGGAATTGAGAACTTTTTTTTTGTTATAGCATTCACCATGTGGAATAAATTATGTTATATTCCAATGTTTTGGACACTTACTAAGGTCACTTTCTCATCTTATCTTTGGTTATTTGATGTATAATGTGATATGTGTTCAATAGATACTTTGCAATTAGCAAGCTTTATTTGGAGAATGTTGTGAATGTTTTACTACTAGCAAGTTACATTGAGTTGGTTGAGTTAAATTACCTTGAAAAGCAATGTTCATTGCTGGAAACACTGTAGAGTGAGATTCTGTGACTTTTACAGAGACTGGCACTACCAATATGGAATGGTGGGCGTATTCCTACAAGCACCATTCCTACAGGCATGTTTAGGGAGTTCACACTACTGTTGTAAATGTCCGTTGCTGTCTTCCATCTTAGGATGACAGCAACGGACATCAAACTGTCACAGAGAATGGTCACAGACTGATAGAAGATGAAGATCGCTTCCATCATGTTGTTTACATTACTATCAACGGGAACGGACACAGAATCATACATATATATTTATGTATGTGTGTGTGTATAATATTACACATACATACACTTAGGTGTCATGTTTGTAACATATAAGTCAGGAGCACCATTGTTAGCTGCCATATACACAGTATCCAGGCCCGTATATATGTTACCGTTAAAGTGCGAAATCAGTGAATGTGCACATTACCTAGGTAATGTGCAGATTAACTGATCTGCTCCGTTAAAGTGCGGAATCAGGAGTTTTCCGCACTTTACCTAACTAATGTGCACATTCACGACTTGCGTTATCGTTAAAGTTCGTAAATTTGTTTCCCTCGTAGTCCTGCTGTCCATATTCCGTCTCCCTTCTTCTCCCTCCACTGTTAAATAGTCTTCTTTCACCAGCAGCATCTCGTTGTCGCCGGTTGTGGTTTTATTTAGTTTTAGTTTTTTTTTATGTGTCACAATCGCCGTCAGCTTCCCAGTGCGTAGCATAAGCTAAAACGGTTTGCTTTCAAAACCCATTCAACTTGAATGGGTTTTGAAAGCAAACAGGCAGGTGTGTGCGCTTACACCCTCTGCGCTGCGAAGCATCCGGCTCTTTTTTTTTTCGGACACGAAGGACTTTGTGTTTCCGAAGGAAAAAAAAAACGGCTTTTCGCGGCGCAGCGGGTGTAAGCGCGCACACCTGCCCGTTTGCTTTCGAAACCCATTCAAGTTGAATGGGTTTTGAAAGCAAACCGTCTTCAACCTTTCCCTATAGTGTCCCCGATGCTTTTTTTTTTTTTTGCCGACATTATGTTCGCTGTAAGCCTACACAGCGACATTGCTGTTGTTCCGGCGAAACATGTCGTTATCTGCACTTTAACGAGCGCCTAGTAGGTAATGTGCACATTAGCTAGGTAATGTCAGAAATGAAAGCAGTTTTCCGCACTTTAACAGATCGCCCTAGTGAATCTGCACATTACCTAGTTAATCTGCAGGTTAACTGATTTCTGCACCTCCTGATAGCAAACAGATAACAGCAAGAATTACTGATCCCTCCGTCACGCACCACAAGTTTCCAGACTGTTTTTTTGACCTGTTGTAAATAACTTCTCTACTTAGATTGCAATTTTTTTTAAGGACTCTAAAATGCTTTGAAAACCATGTGTATAAAAATCTGTGAATTTTCAGTTCTTGTATCACACCATGTCTGATGAAGGGAGCGAGTACTCCTGAAAGCTTACTTATAAATATACTCAGTTAGCCTCTAAAAGGTATCGCCTGATTTCTTCACTTCTGCACTTTAACGGTAACATACACCTCCATATTCCAGAGCCTATTATGGACCATATTACAGAATTAGTAGGACATCACCCACTAGGCCGCCATGTCTTACTTCATTCTGGTCTCCATGTGCAGCTCCTCCACCCGGCTCTCGGTATCAGGAGACGCCCGGCTCCTTTCCATACTCCTTTCCATCCTAAAGCCCAAGTTTCGGACCTGTTGATAGGTTTCCATGACAACAGGACCTCATCACGTGATCTCTCCCTTGCTTAGCTATTTCCGTGCTGAGGCCCCTCCCTGGTCACGTGGCGTTGTAAACATGTGACCCTTTCATTGCCGCTGGAACAGGCATGTTGCGTGAGCAGGAGGATCAGAGCAGCAGCGATATGGTTAATTGCCAGTGACCAATACGAGCTGCGCGGGAAAGATGGAGAAGCCGAGTGTGCAGGTGTACTCCGGACTGCAGGCTGCGCTAGGTGAGGACACTGCTATGCTATAGGATCCACAAAGTGGAAGGACTTGGCCCCATTGATGTAGTACTGAGCAAGGCACAAACATCTTTCTGTAGTCTGCAAGTCATATCTGCTGTATATTCCTGGTTTTAGCCAGCAGTGATGAATGCTACTGGGGAAGGGTTAACCCCTTAGAGGGAGCCTGTCAGGGTGACTCGGGACACTAAATAACACACAGGCCCATATGGACCAGGAGTTTAGTGTCTCAAATAGACCTGGAGTAAGTTATCTTCTTAATTAAAACCAGGCTGCAGGTTGCACCAGGGTGCCTTCAGGCAGCCGCAGGTGCACAGTGAAGCCAAGGTGTGCTCTCCCCGGCTTTACCAAACAACTGGCAGGCGCCAGGAGTACAGAGGATAGGAAAGCATAAGGCTAAGGTCCCACATTGGGGAAACGCAGCTAAAAAAAAACAAATAAAAAACCCAGCATAATCTAATCAACACATTGTGGGAAAAAAAAAGTCCTACTCGCCTGTCCCTCAGTGGTCTCAGTAAAGGTGACATCCCTTACATACGTCACTAGTTCCTTACCTATAGATGTTGAGGCCACAGTGGTCATGTGCGTTGAGGACATCTTGGCCTATATATTGTCTTGGATGGATAGGGTGGTTACAGTGATGGTTTCCATTGATAGGGGGCTGTTTTTTTTTTTTTTTTTGTTAAACATTTTATTGTATACATATTTTTTTTCTCAGAATATTTCTTAGTGCATAACTATTTTTAGTGCATTTTCCACTGTAACTGGGGCAATATTGTATAATCTTCTGTTTGCAGAGAAATTAACCAGTGAGGCTGCTGTTCTGGCTGAACACACAAAGAGGGTAGATGAATACAACGTGACCCTGGAGAAAATGAACACAAACTTTGACCAGGTGAGGTGTTGTAGCGCTATATCTCTCTAGGGCCAGGCACATTATATTAAAGAGCTATTCCTATCATAGAATGTTATAGGATTGCAGAAGAGATCTTTCTTCTTTTTCTGTGTAGAGCTACGTCTGGGGCTGTGTTGTAGCTGTTGCTGGATGATGAATCTGGCATATCTTTATGCTCCAACATTACGACGCATTTCCTGGTGCCCAATGTCACTTTTTAAAAAAAAAAAAAAAGTTAAAGCGAGGTTTAGAAACGTCTAACTTTACGACACATTTATGAAACAGAAAAGAACGGATATGGCGCAGATTTCTTGTGCAAAGTAGGCCAAGTTTTAAATGGTGTACAAAATTTACTGCATGCACCACAAATTCCCATTGTGCGCCACATATTTGTCTCCTCAATAAGAGAGAGATTTGTGTCTGCTTATGTTGTAGGGTTTTTGATGCATGAGCCAAATATTTGTTCCTTACAGCCTGCAAGGTAAGTTTTTTTTTTTTTTTTTTTTTTTTTTTGTTTGTTTTTTTTTTTTCTTTCTTGTCTTGTGGAGCTCGACACTTTTAGTCCAATGGTATCTGAATCAGAATTTTGGAGCTTCTAGAAACGCTCCATATTTATGAAAGGTCTGTACAACAGATTCATTAGGGTATGTTCATACACAGTTTTTTGCAGGTTGATTTTGTCACGGAATCCACACATTCATTTCAGTGGGAGTCAGTAGCAGTTTTTTTTCTTCTAGCTGATTTTTTCAGCTAGAGGTGAAAAAAAGCGACATGACCTATCTTCAGGCGGATTCCTCCTTGAAAAACCCATTGAAATCAATGGGAGGCGGAAAAAAATGTGACGTAGCTTTTGCAAAAACTACAAGCTTTTTTTTTTTTTTTTTTTTTTAAAGGGAAGTTTCCAGGTCCGTACAGTGTGCTGGAGCAAAACACTGTGGCAAAAACCAAGACACCAGTAGTCTAGGGTATAGCTCCAACCTCCATGTGGTGTTAGAAATTCCATTCACATTAGTCATGGTAGAATATTAAAGGGGTTGTCCAGTTACAAGAAGTTCACCAGATTTACTATCCCTGATACCCGTATACTGGCATGAGTGATACCACAAATGTACGCCCCTGAGGCCGCCGGAGCCTCTTAGTAACTCTAGCGAGTCGTGCCCCTAATGGTGAATGAATTGAGACTGGCGTAAGGATCGCCATTCTTAATAAATTCCCCCCCAATATGTGAGCAAAACTGGAACAAATTCTAAAATGAAATTTGTATTTGATCTGTATTTTCATATTTAAGTGTGAATGAGGCCTAACAGTGAGACAGCTATTCATGCTCAGAATGTTAGTGGCAAACATCATTGTTCTGAATCCACTAGTAGTTGTTGTAATTCTCTGATATATATGCCATGATGGTGCTAGGATCTAGATGTAACCTCTGTGCCATTTGTTTGGTAATCTGAAATACTTTTTATATTTTTTGCTACAGGTTCAGTCCAGGCTTGTGCGTGTTGCATCTGTAAAACCAGGGTTTAGCAAAATCCTTGTTTAAAAGAACATTCCACCATGGTTGACTGGGGCCATGGGATCTGGCTTACATTGTATGTATGTACAAGTATATCCACAAGCTACAAATGTATCTACCAACAAGAATACTGATGAAAATTAAGATATATACTGAATATAACTGTAAATAAATGCAGATAACTGTACAGAACAAAGTGTAATGTAGTTTCTTATTGGACATATGTAGGAGATACTTCCATTAAAGTATTTTGTTCTTATGTAAATTAGATCTATAGCAATGGCATTTCTTAAAAGTAGCTTGAGGTCACACTCTTTTGGCCACCCATTCATCTGTAGAGCTGGCCATACGTGTTAGTTTTGAATTGGACCATTGGTCTAAAATGAACACCACAAATGACCAGTCACAACGGCAGACTTTATTCTGCCAAAAGTAGATTCATCATGATGAAAATTTTAGGGTGAAGTGGCCAAAAATAAGAGTGTTAGGCATGAGCAGACATATTTGTCCTGTGCCATACATGCGCCTCACCCACCACATTCTACATCTGATTTCAATTCTAACTTGTGCCAGGAAACTGGTTCAAATGTTATTAAATATCCACTAGTTCCTACCTGGTGTAGATTTCCATTCTGGCACCGAGACCTCCAACAGATTTATAAAGAGGCCAAAGCCTCTTCACAAATGTCTCCGGTCCTTGTGTCAGCCAGACCGTTTATTAAGACTGGTGTACCAGTGTTATTAAATTTGCTTCACTTTTTTTTTTTTTTTTAAGTCCAAAATGCCTTACAAACCAGTGATTGTTCTGTGCAGGGGACTTTAGTAGGAGCAGAAACATATCTTTGTGGCCACAAACCAATGAAGTGCTAATAATCTTTTTAATGAGTATGCAAATTGGCCTGCAAGTGCATTGGGGTCAGAGCCAGATTTGCCTACAGACACTGGCGATGCACGCTGAGGCTGAAAATGTTAATCACAGTTAAAGGGGCAGAAGTTCCAGAGCACTTGCGGCTGCCTGTAGCCCCCCCCCCGGTGCACTTGCGGCTGCCTGTAGCCCCCCCGGTGCACTGTGGCCCCCCCCCCGTGCACTTGCGGCTGCCTGTAGCCCCCCCCCCCCCCCCCCCCCCCGGTGCACTTGCGGCTGCCTGTGCCCCCCCGGTGCACTTGCGGCTGCCTGTAGCCCCCCCCCCCCCCCCCCCCCCCCCCCCCCCCGTTGCACTTGCGGCTGCCTGTAGCCCCCCCCCCCCCCCCCCGGTGCACTTGCGGCTGCCTGTAGCCCCCCCCCCCCCCCCGGTGCACTTGCGGCTGCCTGCCCCCCCCCCCCCCCCCCTGGTGCACTTGCGGCTGCCTGTAGCCCCCCCCCCCCCCCCGGTGCACTTGCGGCTGCCTGTAGCCCCCCCCCCCCCGGTGCACTTGCGGCTGCCTGCCCCCCCCCCCGGTGCACTTGCGGCTGCCCCCCCCCCCCCCCGGTGCACTTGCGGCTGCCTGTAGCCCCCCCCCCCCCCCGGTGCACTTGTGGCTGCCTGTCCCCCCCCCCCCCCGGTGCACTTGCGGCTGCCTGTAGGCCCCCCCGGTGCACTTGCGGCCTACTGTAGGGCCCCCCCTGGTGCATTTGCGGCTTATTTGCCTATTCTTAATTATCTATACGTTGCTTCTTTGGTTTGTGGCCACAAAGGTATGCTTCTACTCCTATTAAAGGACACTAACAAGGCACTGTGTTTGATTTAGGAAACATTTTGGACCTGACAGACTGGGCAGTTTAGTTATTAGTGTTGATTCAATCATCATACCACCATCCATGAAATGTCCTCATCTTGGCAGTGGTGATCTTTAAGTTTTATTTACAACTCTATTTTTTTTTTTTTTTTTTTTTTTTTCTTTTCTGTATTGCCAGAAGAGCACAAAAAGAAGGTGGGGGGTTCAATGTCAGCGGGGCCCAGTGACACCTGTTCTTCAAGTCTACAAACTTTGATTGATCTTCTGCTACTTTCTCTGTGATCTGAAATACCCCCGTACAGTGGGGAGAGATTTTAAACACACTTGCATTTCTAAAAACTGGGGCAAATGGGTTGCTCTTGGAAATGAAGCAAATTCTAGATTTCACAGTTGCCATAAAGATTCAATCTCATCAGTTTCTGTAGGCAGTTTTGTATTGAAAACCACAGCAAACCTCTAAATCACAAGATGGTTGTAAAGTGCCAATATATTCTGCAGCGCTTTTAAAAAACCTCTACACACCTTCACTGGTGCTCTCCTCAATGTGAGAGATTCTTGTCCCTAACCCACTCATTGCCTCCCACAAAGCCAGCCAGTTCACTTTGCTCTGTACTGATGAAGGACAACAATCCTGAAACAGCGCTGTATGCAGATAAGTGAAATTGGCTTGGCTAAAATCCCTTTTGCTGTCTCAAGACTCGGTGAGTCAAAAGCAAATTGAGGATCTGTTACATCCAACAGAGGGCGTATGAGCTCCCCAGCTCCTTTCCCATAATGCCTTGTGATATTTAAAAAACCTCGTCTGTCACTTTATCTCTTTGGAGTGTGGGAGGAACCCGGAGGAAACTCACATGAACGCAGAGAGAACATACATGCTCTTTCCAGATGTTGAGCAAAGTGTTGCTAAAATCTGAAAATGACCCAATGGCTATGCATCTAGCTCCAAACTGTGGCATGTGGGAAGGGCAAAAAAGATTGACAGCAAAGTTCTTAGCGACATGAAACCTTAAAAATAAGATCAAGTGGTATGGGATTGTACGATGTCTCCTGTTTGTCGACCTGCCACTTATTGCCACTTGTCACAAACTGAAGGGGACAGATTCCTCTTCAGAACCCTGCCTTTGTCTCAGATGCAACAATAGCCGGAGATTGGTCTGGAGACCATGTAGACAACACCATGAAGAGGCCTTCACAAGGAAATGTCACACTCATCCTACTCTCGGGATTATGGGGTGACATAATGTATGATAGCCAGACCCCCTCCAGTCTTCATTTCCTGTACGCTCGGCATTTGATCGTGGAACCAGTGGTTCGGCCAATTCTCCAGAAGCCTTTTTCAACAGGACAGCACCAGTTGCATGTTGTTTGTGGTACTGTGAGCAGCCTGCCTGACCTGCAGCATCTCCAGATATCTTTGGTTGGAAATTGCAAAGGAAACTGCCAGCAGCCAATGTTGATGATTTGCATGCCCAAGTACTCGACGTGGCATAACATTCCTCAGACCACCATTAATAAAGTCCATCTATTTCTGCGTCTGGCTCTCATAATCGATTCTGAATAAATTGAGATCTTCTGAATATTTTATATTCATTTGCCTATTATAAACAGGTATATCAATTCTGTGATTTCCATAGACTTTTCCTTCTTGGTGTAGCAATTTCAATGTTGAACAGTGTAGCGTACCATTTAGGGTGGGTTCACACTTGCGCCGGAGTCCGTCCGCCGCGAATCCGACTAAAATCTCAGGAAACGGTATAGGGACTGGATAGCGACACATTGCTTAAAAAAGCCCTTCATTTGAATGGGTTTTTAAAGCAATGCGCTGGTGTGCGCTTACACCCTCTGCGCCGCGAATCCAGTTTTTTTTCGCTAGAAACAAAGTCGGACATGCAGGACTTTGTTTCCAGTGAAAAAAACTGGATTCGCGGCGCAGGGGGTGTAAGCGCACACCAGCGCATTGCTTTAAAAACCCATTCAAATGAATGGTTTTTTTAAGCAATGCGTTGCTAACTTTTCCCTATCCAGTACCTATACAGTTTCCCAAGATTTTAGTCGGATTCGCGGCGGTCGGACTCCGGCGCAAGTGTGAACCCACCCTCACACTCACTGCAGATTAAGATGATCACAAAAACTACAGACTAAGTGAAGTTTGCCCATAGTTCTTTAATAACCCTTGAACTATTTCTGGCCCAACACACATTTCACTTTAACAAAATATTATAAATATATCTTATTTCTTGTATAGTTTATCTGCTTATACTTTTATTACATATATTATATGGTAGTGCAAACTCTGCATAATAATACACTTCTTGTAGTCACACCAGCTTCTAGTATTCCATGGACCTTTGGCTATTATACACTATCTTTGGATTTATTGTATTACTTCTACTTCATGTATTATAAAGGATGCTCTTGGATCGCAAAATGATGTCGGGCAAATCTTAAAGCAGTACATAATGCAGTATTTTGTACTCTTGGCGTTTGTAGGTAGTCCATGGCAGTTTTATGCTGGTTCTAAGGCTAGGTTCACACTAGCACTCGGTTTGTGCCCTTCAGGTCCACACAGGGACCCATAGAACGAAACCCTGTCCACCTATAAAAAAAAAAAAAAGTTACCCGCAGACCTCATTGCCTATAATGGGGTCCCCGGGTTTCCGCTGATTTCAGTATAAACATTGGTCAAATGCTTCGCCGATTTAAGCCGAATCTTGGGTGGATTCGCCCAAACGCTAGTGTATACCTAGCATACGTTACACCTGCTACATATGGATACTTATTGCTTCCATTTTTTTTTTTTTATAGCCTATAGTGATATGTTAGAAGTTTTAAGTGGTGGGGGTGCAGGTGTTGAAGCCCCTACGGATCACAAACAAAAGGGCAGAAGCACCTTGCGCCCTCAGCTCTGGTTGGTTCTACGCAGACTAGAATTTCTCTGCACCCATAAACTGCTCGCTCCACTCTCAATGGTGGGCCCCAAAGCACTTCTGTCCCATTCATAATAGCAAAATAACTTGTAAGCCAAGGTAAGCACTGTATCTTGAGTAACAACCCTCCAAGACTGCAGGGGGGCAGCATTGTTGCAGAGCACATGTCAAAGCTTAACTAAATTTACAGAGGTATCTGCAGCGTGGGCACCAGCTCACTACTGCCGCAGCTCTACCACGTCCAGGATTTCTATAGAATGGGCTACAGGCACACATATCTAAAATGAACATAGCTACTGCCTTCATAATAATATATAAGTGCAATGTCTGGAGATTAACTTTTCCCAGGACTCGTTTTTGGTACCAGGCTATTATATGTTGCTGTAGGCTTCACAATATTGCTAATATGTCTATATCTTTATAGTGGAATCACTTTTAGCAAACCCTTTGTCTGTTCATATGTTTCACACTTTAGTTTCTTATTGTAAAGCAAAGTCTATTGAAAACCAAGCAGATATTAATGTATTAACCACTGAAAAGGTTTAGTGTCACACATTAAGGCAGAAGGAAAAGCCCAGGTTACTGCGTCAGTGGGGATCGCCCTTCTTGTCCTGCTTCTCTTTCAGTTTGTATTCATCCAGGATGGCATGGCTGGCTTCTTTTGCAGTTTTTTTCACAATTGCTTTTATACCTATGTGGTCTATATTAAATGCGGTCACTCCGACATTGATTGCAGAGTTTACTGCGTTGTCGGTGGCATGACCTGCATCTTTACCATACCTACACAAAAGGAGAAGGAAACTTGGTCAATATCTCACTTGAAGAATAAACTATTAAAATACAAAGTGTGCAAATAGTGTACCAGTAAGTTGGGAAGGGGGTATAGATGTCATCTCAGCTCCCTAAAGGTGTATGGCCAAATTTAAGGGGTTATCCAGCAGGATAAAAAAAAAAAAAGTATTACCCACCTCACTAATATAGCTGCCATTCTGAAGCTCACAGAGTCCCTGCTGGTCTCTACTTCCTGGTCCTGTCTTTATACACAGTAAATGCCTTATCAGCAGTGTGTTAAAGGGGTTGTGCAGGACTTCAAAACATGGCTGCTTTCTTCTTCTCAGGAAGTGACATCTTGTCTGTTGGTCACATGCTGCTGCTCAGTCCCATTTATTTTAAAGGAATTGAGATGTGGCATTGCCATGTGACCAATGGACATTATGTCACTTCCTCAGAAGAATCACGCAGCCATGTTCTTGAAGTTCTGCACAACCCCTTTAAGTCAGGACTAGACAGTAAAACCACCAGGGACCCAGAAAAGCAAAGCAGAGCAGCAGGGGATCATTGAGGGGGTGATTTTTTTTTTAATCCATTCCACCCCTGAATGGATAACACCTTTAAGAATGAGTTTAATTAGCAAAGGAAGTGGGGTTGGGGAAAGGAATGAAATATGAGATTAGGCCAAGTTCGGGCTAAAAAAACTTGGTCACTTTATAAACTGGATTTCCTGGCCTGAAAACAGCATGTCTGGTCAGTTCAGTTCAGCTGAGGGCTAGTAAATCTGGCCAATACAGGTGCCACGTCCCAGTCCCAAACTCAGCAACATGCAACTGGCCTTAGGTCCTGTTTAGGAATTGCACTTCCTGGTAAATCATTTGCACATTTGTTAATCGATATCAAATTCAGATTCAGTCAGTGTTCAATAATTAAGGGTCAGATTGAAAGTCGATGATTTATTTACTTGGCCTCCAAAATACCTGGAATTAACAGAATTGATACTAGAATCCATGCGTCATTGGATAAAAGGAGTTGCAAACCACCAGAAGCAATAGCCATTTTCTGCCAGTGACTGGAGACATTCTTGATCGACATCTACAGGCTGGAAATATATACGGACCTAACAATTCTCACAGGTGAGGGTTTTTATAAATGGAATCCTCCTTGAGCTATACATACTGATATCCCTATAGTTTGCTATAATGTAAGACAGAATTTTATAGGCCAGGTAACAGTTCGTGCATTTCCCAGCCCAACCACGACTGATCTAGGCTGAACTCACAGCATCATTTCAGTTTGGGTCACTAGCCCTGCAGTAGTCCTGGAGCTTACGGAGATGCTTAGACTTCAAAAGAGTCGTGGTTGGACAGGGACCAGGTTTCTCAGCATGAACACAGCAGTTTGAAAAGGCGTTAAACATAGTATTGTGTGTCACAGATCATTGGATAGATACAACAGTTGCAAACCCTCAGCAGTGAGAAGTGTTAGGTCAATAAGGGTTTTCAGTTTTTGGATGTAAATCGGAACATTTCACCTACTGAAAGCAAAGAATTGGAATGCAAAATCTCAGCAGGTTGCATAACTTTTCATTATGCAATCATTAAGCCCCTTTAAGGCCATGTTCACACAGTGCAGTTATGTTTTTGCCTTTAGCCACAACTAGAATTGGATCCATAAATGAGAAGTATGAAGCTTTACACTTTCCATTCTGATAGTTTTCAAACTGTAACAATTTCACCGTGTGAACCCAGCCCAATATTCACCCCTTGTAAAATAACCATATTAATCGGGAGAGGTCAAATATTTGCAACCTGCTGTCTTGTGAACAAGATTTAACAATACATCCTACACCTGCATTACCAGAACAATTACAAGAGAACTTATACCCTAAAAGATGTAGTAATAAATGTGTAAAATAGTCAGCACATGGAAAATCTCCACCTTTGTAACACAGGTTCATTTTAAAAATTATTCTTTACGCTTTTTGTTCCAGAAAAGTCCAGCTCATTTCATCATTTGACAGATGCTGCTCCACTGATTCTGGCACAGTTGGAATCTTTTCTCTAGCCCCTACTGTTCCTGAGCAATAAGTGCAGTTAGTTTTGGTGTCTGATATGCTACTTAGGCTCTGTACTGTCAGATGGGCAGTGTCAGGCAGGGGGTGTGATTCAGCTCTGACACTGTCAACATATGATTGGAGCTCTGAATCACAACCCCTTTGCCTACTGCTGCCTGACACCACCCACCTTATAGTACAGAGCCTAAGTAACGTATCAGGCACCGAATCTTACTGCATTCATAACTCAGGAACTGTGGGAGCTAGAGAAAAAATTTCAACTGTCTTGGAATCAGTGGAATGGCACCTATTAAATGATGCTAAGAACTGGAGTTGTTGAAAGTGGTGAAAGGTCCTCTTTAATGTATGCCATGCCCAGAAGTAAAACTAGCATGACCATTCACCTTTATACATCACCTATTCAGAGAGGTCAGCACTTTAAGGTGCTAAAGAACTGTTCACACTCCCCACAACCCAAGTCCAGCAGATAAAATACTGCTAGGTTCACTCTAGTGTTCGGTTTCACGTCATTTGGGTTCGCATGGGGACCTAAAAGACGGAGATCCTGTCAGCTTAAAAAGCGGTTACACGCAGAAACCCGCGGACTCCATAGATTTTAATGGGGTCTGCCAGGTTTCCGCCAGTTTTATACAGAAACCAGTGGAGAGAAAAATCCTCCTTGCAGGACTTTTATCTCTGCCTATTTTAACGGATTCTACGGCCGAGTCTCCTACGTAGACTCCAACGCGGGTGTGAATCCAGCCTAAGGTTTTTTTTTTTTTTTAACACGGCAATAGAGGTAATGAATAATTGCCCCATTTTGCATTTGCTAACTAGATAGCCAACATTAAAAAGGTGGAGGTCACTTTAAATCATTAGAACTACACTTTACTTGACACAAGTAACATGTGTGATGCAATCTCACTAAACTGTGCTATTATACAATAGAAGAATATTAATATAATGTAGTAGCACAACACAAGTCCATGAAACTGGTAAATCTGAAGTTATTTTTAGGGTATAATATTTCATAAGAAAAGTAAAAAAAAAAAAAAAAAAATCAATTATTCTATTGAAATAGAAAATGATAATAAACAAATAAATAATAATCACTTAAGGTTTCGTAGCCGGAGGTTCATCCATAGTTTGGCCCCTATATCTAAAAAGGAAACATTTGTCTGGTTACAGATAAGGAGGACAGATACTCGATTCTTCATTCTAGGTCATGTCACCTAACTCCTGGACAATATCTGCAAGGACTTTATCCACTCTACTACAGGGAAGCTAAATATGTGCAGAATCTGCAATAAAATGTCTGTTAATCTGATGCAGCCTCTGAAAATGGCATTGTGACCATGTCCTAAGGGTCATTTGAGCATCAAAGGTGTTTCCAGTTCTCTGTAAATAAATCGCATTGCTTTAAAAACCCATTCAAATGAATGGTTTTTTTAAGCAATGCGTTGCTAACTTTTCCCTATCCAGTACCTATACAGTTTCCCAAGATTTTAGTCGGATTCGCGGCGGTCGGACTCCGGCGCAAGTGTGAACCCACCCTCACACTCACTGCAGATTAAGATGATCACAAAAACTACAGACTAAGTGAAGTTTGCCCATAGTTCTTTAATAACCCTTGAACTATTTCTGGCCCAACACACATTTCACTTTAACAAAATATTATAAATATATCTTATTTCTTGTATAGTTTATCTGCTTATACTTTTATTACATATATTATATGGTAGTGCAAACTCTGCATAATAATACACTTCTTGTAGTCACACCGGCTTCTAGTATTCCATGGACCTTTGGCTATTATACACTATCTTTGGATTTATTGTATTACTTCTACTTCATGTATTATAAAGGATGCTCTTGGATCGCAAAATGATGTCGGGCAAATCTTAAAGCAGTACATAATGCAGTATTTTGTACGCTTGGCGTTTGTAGGTAGTCCATGGCAGTTTTATGCTGGTTCTAAGGCTAGGTTCACACTAGCACTCGGTTTGTGCCCTTCAGGTCCACATGGGGACCCATAGAACGAAACCCTGTCCACCTATAAAAAAAAAAAAAGTTACCCGCAGACCTCATTGCCTATAATGGGGTCCCCGGATTTCCGCTGATTTCAGTGTAAACATTGGTCAAATGCTTTGCCGATTTAAGCCGAATTTTGGGTGGATTCGCCCAAACGCTAGTGTATACCTAGCATACGTTACACCTGCTACATATGGATACTTATTGCTTCCATTTTTTTTTTTTTATAGCCTAAAGTGATATGTTAGAAGTTTTAAGTGGTGGGGGTGCAGGTGCTGAAGCCCCTACGGATCACAAACAAAAGGGCAGAAGCAGCTTACGCCCTCAGCTCTGGTTGGTTCTACGCAGACTAGAATTTCTCTGCACCCATAATCTTAATCATTGTTAGGACCTTCTAAGGCTGAGGCCCCACGTTATGGAGAAGCTGCTTTTTTTCTGTTGCAGATTTTGCGGTGGTTTGGCCAAATCTAGGAGTGGCTACAATAGTAATGGAAAATATATTCTACTTCTCCCTTCTGTTCAATCCACAATTGGTTTTGGCTCAAAAAAAAAAAAAAAAACGCAGCAAAGTCTGCAACAAAAAAAACTGATTTATCGCCGTGTTCTCACGATGCCACCATGATGAACAGAGCAGTTTCAGTTGATTTTTAATGGCCATATAGTGAACTTCTATTTTGGTGCATCACTGCATGGCTACTAAAAATGGAAGTGTTTTTTATAGATGCAGAAAAATGTACCTCAGTGGGAGCGGAGCTGCAATAGCGCGGCACAAGCACTACACAGTGTACAGAGCAGACTGCTTTCAGCTCCGTACACAGTGCAGATATCAGCTGATCAGTGGGTGCTGGGTGTTGGACCCATACTAATCTCACATTGCTGGTCTATCCTAAGGAAAGGCCATCAATCTCTAGTCTTGGATAACCCATTTAATGTAATATTTGTACCTATAATATTAGGGCTAAACATCCTTTTCTCAAAAGGGTCATAGTCGAGGTTTTTAGCTGTTATTGCAATCCCGTCAGTAGCCATTATGATCTTGTTACCATGACTTCAGTCTATGGCTTTCTTGCAGTTGCAATAGGGTGGAAGCGGTAGTTTGAGACATGCTTATGTGGCTGATGCCTACAGTATATTAGATGTCAACAAGTGTAAGACTTGGGTCACATCTGCTCTTCTGGTTCAGAGGAGGGCCAGAAGAACGGAACGCAAAAATAATGGACCATCGACTGTCTGAAGAAAAAGTTGGGCTTACAGAACTTCCTTGTCCAGCAATTTATAACAGATCCACATTGGCCGGACACTTGGCAAAGATGTGAACCTGGCCTTGGTGAATGCCGCTGGTAACATCTCACCCCTTAAATTCAGCTACATTCAACTTCAATTTTTTGTACCTATTTAGGTTTATATAAACTTTGCATTGTTAAGTTTTTTTTTTTTCTTTCTAATACCTGGCTTGGACAAGAAGACCCAGTACATTCTATCCTGACAAAACAGATAGTAAGACCTACTTGTATTTGACCGTATGCACAGTCTCGGAGGCTACACTCTTAGCAACGTTCTTCCCAGCATACTCCAATCCCTGCCAAACTGTTGCAAATCCTTAAAATAGAAAATAAGAAATGTATCAGTGGGATCTGGATTGACAGAAACACAGATAACGGCCATATAACTACATATATATACCTTGTACTCCACTGGCTGCCACCACCATAGCCCCATCTAATGGAGATTTCCCATCCTTGTCTTTCTTCAGAGATTCAGGGATTAGTTTGCTGCCATGTTTCTTCACATGTGGCCCCAGCTCCCTCCCAACACAACTCGCTACAGCACAGACTCCATCCACTAGGAAAAGGAAAACCCATTAAGTCATGGATATTTACCGAAATATCAAAGACAGACTTACTAGTGACATGAGATACTACAGACATGACTTATTTACTATGGAAGACCTAGGATCCATTTACCAACAAGGGTTTACCCATATTAGTCAGAGACTACTAAAGAATTTTAATATATCCATATGTAACAGAGTTAACTTCTGCAATTGGTCTTGTCACAGAAGACAACAAAAAACAATGAAAAGTCATTGAAAAATGTTTTTACAATGACTTTTAATTGTTCTTTTTGTAAGATATCACGCACGCTGTCACAATTTAACCATTTGCAGAAGTTTGGGTTATCTCTGTATATCCTATATCACATTATACCATAGATAATCCAAGGCAATGGAATTAAAAGCAAATTAAATTTAATTTAAAAAAGCATAATATATAATTTTTTTATTATATTATATTATATATTAGAGTGAACCTTTCACATCCTCTAACACTGGTCGTGTTTATATATATATAACACTGGAAAGCTGACAGTGTGCTGAATTCAGCACAATGTCAGTTTTGCCAGTATCTGCCTATGGTTGTGGAGATATCAATGCTGTTTGTTTCGGCACTGATATCCTTGCATTATCAGAAGGGATGGCCTTACAGCTCAGCGTCATCGCTGGGTGGTGAGGAACACCCCCTTGTACACTTCTATAGACTTATACTGTCAGGGGGGAGTTCCTCACTAACCAGAAATCACTGAGCTGTTAGGGCGGTTCCTCAAACGGTACAGAGATATCTGTACCGAAACTAACGACACAGATATCTCTGCAACCAGGGCAGATACCAGCAAAAAACGACAGTGTGCTGAATTCAGCCGACTGTTGGCTTTACAGGATTATATAACACAACTGGTGTTCGAAGACATGAAAGCAAAATGGTCTTAGTTGCCCATAGCAACCCAATGACAGTGCAGCTTTCATTTAGTATTGTGTTCCTGAAAAATAGAAGCTGCAATGTGATTGGTTGTGCTGTTAGACCATTTAATAAATATGCTCAAATATCTTTTACCTAGGAATTGACTGACTTTAACTGCTCCGCCGGTGGCTTGCTTGGCTACATGGAGACCTTTGGCCACTGTGGGATTGACCTCTAGAGGTTTATCCTCGGGCTGTATGTGCTCTCTTAATTTGGTAGCGCCTTTGTGAATGACTTTTTCAGTCAGCTCTGCTCCTTTCACCAGACCCCAACTCAGCCAAGAAGCTCCTACGTGAATAAAAACATAAAATAATACAGATATTAAACAGTTAGTAACGCCATTGCGGCATCAGTAAAAGACTATAATGTCAGAGGATTAGACAGGTACAGTTTGTTGAATGTTTATTAAAAACCTTTTACATTTTTTTTTTAGTTTTTTTTTTTTTTCCTCCTGGGGCATCCAGTTCCAGGATTCATACTACATATACATGATAGACATTGATGTGATTTTCGGTGATTTTTGCAATGCAGAGAAGCATGGTCCAAGTATATACTGTAAAGGAGTAGAACTTTTCTTGATGAATCTTATTAGAAACTATAACAATTTTATGCAAAACATTGTCTTCTTCCATTACAGTGAATTGTTACGACAAAACTGTCAAAGTTGCAGCGAGGTGCTTCTGCATTAAAAAATGTCACATCTCTCCATTCACACTGCCTATATTGCAGATATATGGTACATAATCTTTAAAAAATAAGGTAATCTGGATACTGTAATACCAAAGTGTCAATTTTCACACAAATATTTTTTCTGGAAATTCATGATTGTGTTTCTCGATGTTTACTATTTCGCTCCGGCAGGAAATAAGCTCAGAATAAATAAATAAATAAATAAATTCATTAATTAATTAATAAGTAATAATAAAAAAAATGGACTGATGCAGTATGTCCTCATAAATCCCCCACCACTGCCGTTGTGATATTTTAGCCAATCGCTGACCAGTTGGTGGCCATTTCTGGGCATTTCATGTTAAGACGGGACAGTCAGAGGAAGATACCAAAAAAGACCCAGTAAGTGTTGGCAGGCCTGCAGTGAGTATCTGTGAGGTGAGTACTACCTCTTTTTTCCTCAACCCATTCTGACCATGTTTTCTCTGACAGAAAACCCATTGAAATGATTTGAAAGTGGAATCTCACCTAGTTTATACGGCTCTATCCGATTATAGCAAGGGGTCATCACTACATCACTTATTCTCTTTGAATTTTTTTGTTTTTTTAATAAAATCACAGTTTATCAGTTGCAACATTTGATATTAATAAGCAGACTGCTAAACCAGACCATCTATCACTTATTGACAGCTTTGTCCATATGTAAAATATAGGGAGAATGCTGTCAATCAGCAGTGGTAACTTATGAATATGAGGACTCGTTGCACTGTGATATTTCTAAAAACGCCTGCATATTGACACTGCTATAATCCGGGTCTGACACTATTTTATGCCGCTAATATCTGCCATGCAGATCAGAGAACTCCCATTTGGGTCCACTTTCTTTGTATCTGTACAAGCAGTGAAGAATTAGGTGAAGTGTATTAAATTTCCATATCAAGTGCAGATTGGAACATCGGCAACTACAGAGATCAGTCCCAGAATTTTTTTTTCCATTTTGCAACGTGCTATTGAAATTCTTTCATATCCTTTTCCAATGTTTGTTTCTTTTTTTTTTTTTTTTTTTTTTTTTTAAAGAACTGAAGGGGAGAGTACAGTATCCAAAAAATAATCATCTTTACCTTGGAGAATTCCCTGGGCAACCTTCTCACTCCATGGAGGCAAGTCTTCCTTCTCCTTTGGTGTCGGCTCAGGCTCGGGTATAGTAACCACATGTATTGTCTGAGTTAGGTCTATGACTTCACCTGCTGCTTCACTTGGCTAGAATAGCAGAGACAATATTACTCAGGTGAGTAAAATATCAGTATGAGCCATTATAGCAAATCTATCTATTTAATAGTGTTCTTTGCTCCAAGCAATTTGCAATGTTATGTATTTAAAGGGAGTCTGTCTATATGGACGAGGGACAGAGCAGTGTACACGTACCTGAAATGATGGTCATGCATGACTGAGAAATCCATGTTATAATGCCCCAAACAATGCAATCATAAGTGGCAAGAAGGTGCCCCCTTCATGTGCAAGGGTCCAAGACTCTGTGCAATAAATGCTTCCTAGCCCCTGGCCGCTGGATACCAACCACATTTATGGGACTGCCAGAGATAGTGAGAGCTATTACTCATTCCCTAAATGAGCATACATGTAGGTACCCAACAACCACCACATAGGACCGCCCACCGGACTCCCAAGCAGGAGTTTAAATGAATAGAAAAAAATTTATACTAAATATTTTCCTACAAAACTATGTATCAATCTGCTCAGCTCCTCCTACTTTACAACATGGTGCCCACTGATAGAATTACATGTTCACTGTGACAGGTTCCCTTTAGTTGGATGTTTTTATCTAAAATGCCTTAAATACAAGTTTGTAAAAATGTAGACTATACTCGGACTTTGACCTAAAAGATTTTAGTGACTTTTCTCCTAAACACGGGATACAAAATTCTCCTCTTGTATCAGATTGGAGGATCTCCAGATTCCCCCATGTGAGGCTCTGAAACACTCGGGTACAAAGAAATCACTGTCCTCCAGACAAAGTGGGAGTGAAGTCGCCTGATTCTATTAAATAATCTAAGCACAAAGGCAATGGACGCTCTCCAAATGTTATGCATCTGTTTACTTAGAGATAACTGGCAGTCATGTATCCGACATATTATATAATAAAGATGTAAAATGATAAAGATCTATGATAAAGGCTTGGAACAGTCAGTGTCTTTTCAATGAATCTGGTTGAACTTAGGACCATGTCTATGACCAGCTATGATCTCAGTATCCAGAGAATAAAACAAAGCTACGTGACAAGAAATGAAAGAAAAAGCTGTCTAGGATTAGAGAAATATGGCTGCTTTCTTCAAATAGCACCACACCTGTCCGCAGGTTGTGTCTGGGACTGCAGCTCAGCTCCATTGACATGAATGAACCTGTGTCTGGTGCGGTTTGTGGAAGAAGCAGCCATGTTTTTATAATCCTGGACCACCACTTGATTGTCATATGGGATTGTTCTGATCGAGGAATCAGGTTGTCCTCCTTCCTTAAAGGTAAAGTATTGTCACAAATCGATCCAGTGATTTAATTGAGTTTTTATGTTAACCACTTCATGACCAGGCCATTTTCCTGGTTCTCGACTGGACACATTTTTGAGTTTTTGGAAGGCTATACCTTAATTTCTTTTAGGTTATTTAAATAAATGGTGTCTTTTTTCGGTGATACATAGGGATTTATTTTTAATGTCATTCTTATTTCTGCATGTTTTATAAAAAAAAAAAAATAATATGTAGATAAATGTAAAAAAAAAATAAAACGTATGTTTTTAACATTTATCAGTTGTTTTTTTTTTATAGCAAAAAGAACTACTAAATGTTTGAAAATAGTTTTCCCTCTCCACTACGGAGATTTTTATGCAGGTTTTTCACTGGGGGTGGGGCTAGAACCTTTTATGTGGTCATGGTAATGTAATGCTGTTTTCACCCTGTGCATTGAGCCTCATAAACGACATAATGACACTTCCTTTTTTGTAGACATCACTTTTCAGCAGACGGGTAACACCTATATAGATAACATAGGATCCACCATTTATGATAGGAGATGGTCATAGCTTCCCTCCTCTCTCTCTCTGCACAGGTCACACAGCTTGCCCCCAACACTATCCCATAAAGTCCTCTCCAGACTACAGGTTTCTCTGTTCCATATGGCTGCTGTAAAGCTGGTCGGTGAAACACAGAACTAGACCTACATAGCAGAGACTACATAATCGAGTAGGCTTCCATTTTGTCCATACAAATTTTCGTTGTATGACCCTCACTTACCTGAATTCTGAGATCTGACATCTGTCTCATTAGATCTTCAAAGAGCTCCAGTTCGGCAGGTGGAAGCTCAGCCGAGAGCACCACCCCCACATAAGAGCCGGGTACCTGCGACATCAAGTCTGGGAACATGTATACCCCATTATTGGAGCGTAGAACCGGAGACTGGTTACACATGAGTGGGTAGAGCCAATCGCACACCTGCAAAACACATAACACTCTTTTACATGACTTTATATCAGCACTTACATACAGTATGGCAAATATCATTAGACTCTACTAATGCCAATACCTATAATAATAGACTATTGGGAGAACTTTCAGTAGGATATTGAAACAGAATATATATCGAGTGCCAGTCTGAACTTGGCAAAAACACAATCTTACCCATACATATTTAACTACCAGGCGTCTGTGGTGAAATAAACCTGCTGTGTACTTGACCACAATTTACATTTGCACAAGTCTATATATACCTAATGTTATATAATCTGCATGTACAAAGCCTGTTTACAGACCCCATCACCCAGTATAGTGGTTATAGCCTGACATCTCTGAACCACAACCTAAGTAAGGTTCTTCTCCTACAATCTCACATTACAAACATGTCCATAAAGGTATACAGATCACAGAGATGGGCTTTTTAACAATTACCATTTACTACCTACAGTATCAACAGGATAAGGGATAACCGGGGTGCCCACTGATCCGTACAAGAAGAGTCCGGAACCGCTTGCTCTGCCTCCCTGCATGACCACAGTAAGGAAGAATGACATGAAACAGCGGACAAGAATGTGCCTTGTCGTTCCATTTAATTTCTATAAGACTGATGGAAATTACCGAACAGTCAGCCACTGATTCATTCAATATCCTCCTTTCTTCAAATATGTACGGACCCCCAGTCAGTTTAGGACCCCCCTTCTAGTGATCGGTGGGGGTCACCATCAGACATTTATCACTTAAAGGGGATGGCCAGGAATTTCTTTATTTATGGCCTAAGGATAGGCCAGAAATATCTAATTGGTAGGGGGCTGATAGGCGGCCCCTAGGGCAGATAAACTGTACGGGGCCACTTCAGACACTCATACTATACACTGCACAGACCTGGAAGCAGATGGCTCTGCGCCCTGTATAGTGGCAGGTGCCAGTACTGCAACTCACGTTCCATAGAGGTCAGTGGGAGCTGAGCTGCAATACTGGCGCCTAGACACTATAGGACCAGAGCCAACTGCTTCCAATCCAATGCTGTGTATAGTATGGGCGTTAGAAGTGGTCCAATATAGTTGATCTTTAGCGATCAGATATTAATGGTCAAGGATATGCTATAAATAAAAAAAATATCTGACCAATCCCTTTAATCTGTGGACAAATGTCATTTGTGGGAATCCCCTTTAACAGCTACTATTGAATAGAGGTGGTCAACCAATTTAAGTTTGCCCTATCCCTATCCCTGATGTTAGTGTGAATCTTGCCAGAGCACCCCATACTAACCAAACTAAGGGTTACTCCTTCATTCAAGCACTAACTACACATTATGTTACCTACAAGACATGTAAAGGAACAAGTATAGAACTAAGGTTTTATGTCAGAAAACTATTTCTACATGGACTACAGCCATTTTCAATAATGCACACAGTTCTGACAAATGTGCATGTGTTGTCAATAGGGTAAGGGGAATAAGACTCTGCCATACACCCCTGGTGTGACTTATCTCCTGTGAGAACAAACAGTTTGGTCACTGAGAATCTATATACTATATACTATACTATCCTTCTTTTGCTGGACATCATCTGTCAGTTGAGATTCAGGAGGTCTACATACACATGGTTGTCCAGTCATGCCAAAATAGGCAGATTCAGCTGACCCTGTGTAATGTAGTGTGTAAGGCCATCTTTAGGGTGTCAGCATGTGGTCAACTAAAACCTAATGGGGCCAATTTTTCTACTAGGCCTCTTGTACACTGCATTCCTGTTGCCATAGTATCTAAACATGTCACTACTATCCGACGCTGCTGGCACACTATGCCAAATGTACACCTTACCTGGAGGAAAGCAGGAGGACGGTTGGGATCCATTTCACTGCTGGTGTCCATAAACTTAATAATACGGAGATACCCTGGATATGAGGGGGCACTCACTTGTCCATCGGGTGTCACATAGAAAATCTGGACCCCCCGGGGTATAAGGATTAGTTCCTCTGCATCTACTCCCAGACTTTGCACAGGCGGTGGCTGAGGGGACGTCACATAAAACTCATCCCCAACTATGGAATGTTCCCCAGACTCTGTCCCATAGGAAACAGTGTAATGTCCATCTGTGGCCTGGGAGGTGTATGCTGGGGGGGCTGCAACCCCTGCTATAAAAGGATTTAGTGCTGCTCCATTGTCTGTTGCAATACATGAGACTCCATTCACTGGCTCTGGTGGGAATGGCGGTAACAATGGCAATGGTGGCCTCTCAGGTTTTTCCTTCTCTTTAGGTGGCAGTGATGGGTATAAAGTTGGCACTGGGGCAGATGCACCCGCAGCGGGGGGAGTTGCAGGGGAGCCTGCCATACTCTGCTGTAAGATGTTCAGTCTGGTGTTCACATTCTCCAGTGTTTCCTGCATCTTCACTTGCATTTGTCTGGCAGCGTCCCAAGCCGGACCGGTGCACTCAGGTCCCTGCAATGAGACACTCAATCCTCTTAAAAGATGCTCCTGGCCCTGCCTGTAATAGTTACGGGCTTGTTCCTTGTACCCATTTTCATCCGTGTTCAGACCCTTGTTTATATATACAAATGCTTTCCTGTATTCTTCCTCGATACTTCGGATTAAGGCGTTTTCCTGCATGTCTGGAAATGGCTGTTTTTCCATTACTGAAAATGTAAGCAAAGCGATAAAATTAGGAGAAAATATACAGCAAGTACATAGTAATGGCATCTCAATGGGAGCTGAGCTGTGATTGCGTAGGCGGGAGTCTGGTCACTACATTGCATACAGAGCCATCTACTCAAAGATGCCCACCCGCCACTTTTTAAGACGCAGGGAAGGGATCAAGGTGGGCCGTGGATGCCTTGGCCCATTAGATTTACTATAACAAATGTGATAAAGCTGGCATATGTTATAGCTGAAATCTAGCCATACCCTGGACCACCCTAGATCCGCCAAAATTATTAAGAGTCCGAAGACTCTTAATCTTAAACCAGCGGGGAAATTTGGACTGGTATTAGAAATTTGCCAAATTGTTTCAAAATCTTGGCATAAAATTCTGACCCACCATAAGCTGGCTAAAAGGTGGTATAAACTTACATTAGATAGTCTAAAGATGACCAGATCTATTCATCCAGCATCCGCCACTGTGATAAATCTGGCGCATAAATCCCCATTGTTGTCCTGTGGGATTACATACATCAGTGTTGACTGCAGAAATCACATTACTGACTCACGCCGGTCTATGCAGTCACCTGAGGCAAGATTTTGCTGCATTTGGTGAGATATCGCACCATAATACATTGTAGTCAACATGTAGCGATGTGAAGCCCTGGCCTTCAATGTGCATCGGCATCTGTAGTAATAGGAACCATTTCAGCAGAATTATATGGCTATGTTTTGCTACCATGACATGTTATTGCACAGTCTGACATAATATCAGCACTATGTAGATATGACTACACCAGTGGCGTAACTAGGAATGGCTGGGCCCCAAGGCGAACATTTGACATGGGCCCCCCCCCCCCCAAGCCGCCGCCCCCAACACACAAACCGCATTCCTGCGCACACTATTATGCCCCATAGTGGCCCCTGCACACGGTATTAGGTCCCATAGTGGCCCCTGCACATGGTATTATGCCCCATAGTGGCCCCTGCACACGGTATTATGCCCCATAGTGGCCCCTGCACACGGTATTATGCAGCATAGTGGCCCCTGCACACAGTAGTTTGCCCCATAGTGGCCCCAGCACACAGTAGTTTGCTACATAGTGGCCCCTGCACACAGTAGTTTGTCCCATAGTAGCCCCTGCACACAGTAGTTTGCCCCATAGTAGCCCCTGCACACAGTAGTTTGCCCCATAGTGTCCCCTGCACACAGTAGTTTGCCCCATAGTAGCCCCTGCACACAGTAGTTTGCCCCATAGTGGCCCCTGCACATAGTAGTTTGCCCCATAGTGGCCCCTGCACACAGTAGTTTGCCCCATAGTGGCCCCTGCACACAGTAGTTTGCCCCATAGTGGCCCCTGCACACAGTAGTTTGTCCCATAGTGGCCCCTGCACACAGTATTATGCCCCATAGTGGACCACCCATGAACGATTATTATACTCTGGGGTCTTTTCAGACCCCAGAGTATAATGATCGGAGACCCAGGGGAGGATAGAAACATAGAAAACACTGCAACTTACCTCTTCCTCGCTCCGGTGCACTCCCGTGCGCTACTTCCGCCATCTTCAAATGTCGGACTGGATCTCGCGCGATCCAGGCCGGCGTCGCGACGCATAATGACGTCGGCTGACGTCTGGGACGTCACCAAACAGGCCCGAAGCCTGCGGAGCGGCGGAGAGGTGAGTTACAGTGTTTTTTATGTTCGCTCACCTCCCCTGGGCCCCCGATCGTTATACTCCGGGGTCTCAAAAGACCCCGGAGTATACTGATAGCAGTGATTGTGGGGTTCGCGGTAGCGACTGCCACAGGGCTCCGGGCCCCGTAATGTTCCGGGCCCTGTGGCAGTCGCTACCACTGGACTACACTAAAAACATTAACACATTCGCCATTAACATCGCTTATCCATGTCACGTCAGACCTGCAGATTAGAATGAGATGATTATGTAACAGCGGATAATAGCTCAGACATCACTGGCATCACTAATCTGAACACCGGATGTCCCACGTCTAACACAGTACTTAATGGAATATGCAATGCAAAGGTTATGATGGACACATCTGTAGTTTTTATTATATACTATAAACATAAACTGTACATGTATAGGTATGCAGGGGCTTACACAAGGGAGCAGACTATGACAGATGAATGTGATGTCACATGGCTTGTGAAGCAGAAGCGCTGCTTGCCAGAGCACTGTTGTTATTACAAGCAGCTAATCCTTTAGGGCCCTGATGTTGAACCCTGAGATCTTCAATTGATAACCTATCCAAAGGAGAGGCCATGAATCTTACAAGCCCAGGTTCTTATTCAGAAGCACAAGGAGATTTGCATTTTCAGGATTCCGGCAGAATCTGAGGCATGTGACAATGTTTCCTCCCAAACTGAAAACCGATGTGGATGGGTAGCTAATGGCTGGTGTGCAACGATACTTTTTTGCCACCTTAGAGTGGGAATGTTTACATGAGTGGCTGGAATAAAACATGAGCGCAGCCCTGGAGCCAACATGGCAGCCATGCTGTATCTCAAATACAAGCTCAGATGCTTCCCTGTTTTATCACAGCACTGTTTTATCTCCTACACTGGCCGAACCACACAAACTCTATGGCGCTCCCTCCTGTATTTCCTGCCCTCTGTGCCATCACATGATCAGTGGTCCTTCGCTGGGCAGTTTAGAGCTGATACCAAACCAAAATGGCCAAGATTACGCTGGTTAGTGGGGCTGAATCTCGTTTTCAGGTATATTCAGCAGCATAGTATATGTGTATGACTATGCAATATACATATGTATGAGTATTCGGTATACCTCTAGTGAGTATATAGTTTACATATGATTAAATTGTATAATAATTTGTACGTGTATTAATAATTACATAGTACAAGAATATCAGTGAGATAAATTTGTGAAAAAAAAATCAGCATATAACCAATGATCTGTATGAGGTTACCGCAGAGCATTTCACCCAGTAGATGTATAAATGTAATCTCACATACAACACCCTTTCATAAGGCAAACCCAGGATGACTGTGCCCCGTGAGACTCTTAATAGGATCTAACTGAATTATTCTGCATTGATCTAAACTGAGTTATACCACTCGGACATTCCTGTATGGTAACCCAGGAAGACCGCTCAGCTGCTCATGTTATGGGGACATACAGTTTGTTTTTGCAACCCAATTGCCCAATGTCTCCTCAAACGTCCCCAATGCTTGTACAAGCTGGTGACAGTCGAGCCATGTCATCTGTGTTACAGACACTCACTATATAGGAGGTCTATTAGGAGCAGGGCTGTGGAGTCGGTACGCCAAAGCCCCGACTCCGACTCCTCAATTTCCCCTGACTCCGACTCCACCAAAATAGGCACCGACTCCGACTCCACGACTCCAACTCCGACTCCACAGCCCTGCGTGCTAAACCTTATAGGTTCACTCAGAACTCAGTCCCATCATTATATGAGGAATAGAACAGACCTTTACAGGACATTTCATCATTTTCAACATTTCATCATTTTCCCAAATTCTTATGAAAATATATTCAGCACATACTGCATTGTACTACTAACTGTACCAATTTATTATATATTTTGGGAGTCGGAGTTGGTCCATTTTATACCGACTCCGACTCCACCAAAATAGGCACCGACTCCGACTCCACGACTCCGACTCCACAGCCCTGATTAGGAGTAACATATTGTATATCAATTGCTCATCTTCTCCTAGTCGGACATCTTTAGCTACACAATTGCAACATTTTGACCCTAAAGAATCATACCGCCTGCTTGTTTAGCTCTTAGGTGACTTTCCAGAGGTTGGCCCTAAAAATACTGATCAAAGTGTTCTGGTGCAACCTTTGGGACGCCCAGCTTGTTATGGGAGTTGGGCACCATCATCACCACTACAATAAATGGAAATGGCTTAAACTCAGTCATGTGAATGCGGCCTTACTGTCTCTTTCCCAGCCACCTGCTGTGCAGACAGGGGGCACAACTGTGCAAGGGCAGCAGCACTGAATCAGTACTGTGACCCCTTCATTCTCTGGATCTGTGGGCGTCCCAAACGTTGAACATCCACCGATCAGAATGTGATGGTATGTCCTAGCAATACACCATCAGGCAATGCAAACACATGCACCCCTTTACCTATTAATTTTATTGTAATGGTGATAATGGTACCCTACTCCTATATCAAGGTACACACAGGCAGAGCAGTAGGTAAGTGGGAGTAAAAGGGCATGTAGTGCCCTTTTACTCCCACTTACCTACTGCTCTGCCTGTGTGTACCTTGATATAGGAGTAGGTAAGTGGGAGTAAAAGGGCATGTAGTGCTATAGAAGATCACTCCGAGCCATTCAAAGCCTGAAAAGCTGGGTACCAACTCCTACGGGCTGTTATATGGCAGCACTAAATGGTTAAATAAACCCTGTATATTTCTATTACAAGAACATCAGTTCCCGGACATTCTGGTATAAATATAGATCATTGCATATGTTGAGTCATCACTGAAATGTATCTGATAGCAGAAGAAAGTTTATGGATGTTGTAATACATGGCAATAGTCAACACTGTCCCATCCTGCAGCGGACAGGCTCACAATAGGACAATATCCCCCATCTGGCCACCAGCCAGCCCCAGCATGTGACATCTTGAAAGCTCACGTAAATCCACAATTGTTATCTCTGATCACGTGCAAATACAACAGCGGCTTTCAGAAATGAATGAGCATTGAAAATGCTGAGCGAATGCCTGTTATAGTGTACAATAATGGGTTAATTTATATGCTGCATTGTCCACACATTTAACACTTGGGCTCATTGCACATATGCGGTGCACATATTTGTGTCTAAGTGATGTTAGTGGTAGATGTGTTCTGATGTCTCTACAGCTCCCAGCATGCCCTGCTGACACCTATCACAAGTGCAAACAGCATAGCACCTGCAAAGGTATTGACACTGATATTTAAGGTGACACAATTTCATTTTTGTACGTTTTAGTAGACCAAAATCACAAGTCACCAATATGTGCCCACAGATTTGTTGCAGTGTTTTCTTCAACAATTCCATTCACCTGAAAGGGGCTTGCAGAAAACAATGGTGGAGATTTATTAAAGGGCTAGTCACACGAGCATATTTAGATTTGTAGACAATGAAAAGTTAAACATTTTTGCAAATATATGTAATTTAGAATTTTGCAAAGTTTTAAAGATTTTCTCTAACCATCTTAATGGTGACATCCGTTGTCTTGATCAGTAGCCAATGGATATGACCATGAATGCAGGAACTTTCTATAGTCTGGGACTTGTCAGAAACCCAGCCATGATCTCCTTATTGTGGACAGGTTATCAGGCAGGGACACTACATGTATGAGAAGATAACCCGACCACAATAAGGATATCATGGCTGGTTATCAGGAGGGGACACTACATGTATGAGAAGATAACCCGACCACAATAAGGATATCATGGCTGGTTATCAGGAGGGGACACTACATGTATGAGAAGATAACCCGACCACAATAAGGATATCATGGCTGGTTATCAGGAGGGGACACTACATGTATGAGAAGATAACCCGACCACAATAAGGATATCATGGCTGGTTATCAGGAGGGGACACTACATGTATGAGAAGATAACCCGACCACAATAAGGATATCATGGCTGGTTATCAGGAGGGGACACTACATGTATGAGAAGATAACCCGACCACAATAAGGATATCATGGCTGGTTATCAGGAGGACACTACATGTATGAGAAGATAACCCGACCACAATAAGGATATCATGGCTGGTTATCAGGAGGACACTACATGTATGAGAAGATAACCCGACCACAATAATGAAATCATGGCTGGGTTTCAGACCATAGAAAGTTCCTGCATTTATGGTCATATCCATTAACAAAACTGTCAACACTATGATGGTAAGAAAAAAATCTTTAAAACTCTGCAAAATTTTAAATGACATATATTTGCAAAAATGTTTAACTATTAATTGTCCACAAACCTAAATATGGTTAGGTTTGTGGGAAAACCCCTTTAAGTCTGGCGCATTAAGGGGAGTCTGTCACCAGGACTTAGTGTATCAACCCAGCCCTGCAGATAGATAGGTTAGGGTCACCTGAATCACACAGGTTTCCCATTGTGAATTGCTGCCTCCATTACCAAGATATCACCATTTTTATCCTTGGAGCAATGGCAACCCCCTCCAGGGAGCTCATCTTCATATTGACAAAAATATGAATGAGAGCTGCGATATCTCAGCAACAGAAGCACCAACCCTAACCTATGTACCTGCGGGGCTAGGCTGATATTGCAAGGTTCTGGTGACAGACTCACATTAAAGGGGTTGTTCGGGCTTATCTTTTTTATGGCCTATCCTATATATGGTCGATAGGGGGCTTTCGGCGCCCACCCAGTGCACAATACGGGGCTGGCAGCAGAAAGCTCTGTCCGCTGTATAGCGGCCCAGCGCCTTCACTGTAGATCAGCTCCCACTGAAGTCAGTTAGTATTGTTTATAGGCCGGGTGCAGGAAGTGGCTCTGTACTGCTAATCGTTCTGGGGGCCAGCTGTCGACCCCCTATTGAACAGATATTTTTGGCCTATCCTGTGGAAAGATAAGCCCGGACAACCGCTTTAATATTGTGAGCATTGGTGGGAATTATTAAGAGGCCAGAACAGAAATCTATACAAGCCAGAGACTGTCACAGATTTCAGTTACGACTTGCACAAGCTTTCTGGAGCAAGTTGTAGTAAATCTGTCGGGCCGAGGCGCCCTAAACCTACTGTGTCACCTGTTTTTTGCAAAAGTGGTGAGTGGGACGCCAATGTAAAGTCACAACAGCTGATCTGTGTGGGGTTCGGGTATCGGACCGACAGATTACATACCGGTGACCTATCCTGTGGATAAGTCATCAGTATGAAAATTCAATTTGGGGCCGGACAACCCCTTTAAAAGTAAAACCCAGCCAAAAATTAAGAGGGTTTTCTGGGTTAGATATTGATCACCTATCCTTATATATCAGATTGATGGGGTCCAACACCAATTCAAGTGATTGAGAACTGAGCTGCAGAAACCCAGCCGGTCACTAAACAGCTCGCTTCCTGCTCCGTTCTCTGTGTTCGGTCCGGCACCTGCTGGGAACAGCAAATCAGTGTTGGTGACAGGTATTGACCCCATCAATTTAATATTGATAACCTATCCTAAAAATATCTGTAATCTGGAAAAACACAATTCTGTTTTTTGTTATTTCTATGGACGCACCTATCTGCGCCATTGTATTAGGGGAGTTGCATACTGTAAATAAAGGTAGCTAACACATTGACTTACAGAGTGTATGTAAGTGATGTCATCATGTACAACATGACATCATTAGTTACAAAGATGCCCAGGCTAAACATTTTCTAAACACTTTTTAGAAATAAACTTGTAAAAACAATATAACAGAAGATCTTCTGGCCAAGACTATATTAGTGTGTTCCAGCTTTCTTCTGGCTACTGGATGGATCTCATTTCCATCAGTCGCAAGAACAAAGTCCTACAGAGAAATCTGATTCTCTGCACCAGGAAACAACAAGGAGAGCAGATGCTCAAAAACAAGTTACCAGCTGGAGCGGGAGATTGCGCAAATACATAATCCACTGCCGGGTATTAAACTCAGTTAATGATTATAAATGTATTATAAAAAAAACAAAAAGTTGCCAACATTTTATCAAATCTATGGACAGAGTAAAAGTACAACTGTCTTCATACGTGACATAAAGATTACAGGCAAAACTGAGAAACTGAGATTTGCTTAGTCCAGATTGCCCTGCCATTTACTGCCACTGTTGTAGCTGATTATGTGGGTCCATTGAGTTTCCTGACCTTTAGCATTCCCCAGCAGTCCATTGAGAAGGGCTAAGACTTATGCTTAGGTCCATATTACAGCCTTATACTCCTTAATATGGCACCAGTACAAGAGTATGGGCCTTTACTATAACCCTATATGGCAGTGTTATGTAGCCATCACTTATCAGCCGCCATTAGTAACCATGACATCGCACACCCTGCCAGGTGCCTAGTGACCCACCTTAGTACACCCTTACCTGGTACATGGCATTAAAAAAGGAACAACACTAAATGCTTTTTGGTTACCTCACCTACCATAAAAATTGTAGTAAAATGTGATCAAAATGCATACAACCCAAAATGGTACAAAAAAAAAAAAAAATCCCTAATGACAAAAACTACCTCTAACCCTATGTTTACACTAGTGTTTGAGTCTCTCCATCCCCTATTCCGCTTAAAATCGGCAGAGAGAAAAGTCCTGCAAGGAGGACTTTTCTCTCTGCCGTGTTCAGTATAAAATCGGTGGAAACCTGTCGTAGACCACATTATAGTGTATGGGGTCCGCGGGTTTCTGCAGGTTCTGCAGACAATAGTGTGAACCTAGCATCACACAGCACTGGGCACAGGATAATTAAAAATTTATGCGTATCAGAACATACAAACAGCTATTTTTTTTTTATGTTAGATTTTTTTTTATAGCTTATCAGTGTTATATGGTACATTATATGGTGCCATTACAAAATACAACTTTTCCCACAAAAACCAAACTCTCATACAACTATGTTGATGGGGGGGAAAAAAAAAAATCGTCAAAATTTAAAAAAGCAAAACAGGGCCATGTGGTTAATATACCATAATTGTCTTTCTCATGGATTCTATATGAATTGGTGAGAAGACGATATCTGTTTGCCTTACAATGGGTGCAATATTACTTATTCACACCTCTCTGACCATGTATGGAGATAGTATCATGTGCCTGGGAACTATCCGAAATTTCACCTACACACTAAAAGCAAATATTATTTCAATGAAGTCACTCTGGGCAATACTATCCATAGGACCAGGCGCAGGAGAGTGCCAGGAAGCCTGTGAGACATGCAAAACCGAATGTGACATTGTGAAAAGACAGAGCGTTACATTGTTGCGTGAAGAAGTTATCAGATACAATGTTTAATGTACGCCTGTCACAATCTACACCCAGCTGAGCATGCACACGGATGTAGCAGAGCTTAGTTTTATCTTTACATCTGCATTATGCGTGGTTATTGCTCTCTAGACGAAGTTTTCCTGCAGTCCTATATAAACGCACACAGAATACATTACTGAAACCTGACAAGCTCAGCTCTGCTACATCAAAGGGATCTGCGCACAGAACTGGTCTGGCAGGAATAAAGTTGTGGTTGCCATCACATGACAGGCTGATCTGTACTAGAACCAGCAGTCCCAGCAAAAAGTGTGAGCTACAGGTTAGGGGTACAATACATTGTGTACCCCCAGTGCCCTGTGCTGTGACTGCTGCCCCTGCTGGTCCCCATCACATTGTGCCATACTTACAGCAGGTGTAGTTGGATGCACACTTCTCTGTCTCTAGGCTGTCACTGCTCTGCCACCACTACACCTTGGGCAGTTGCTCTTCCCTACACCAGCTCTGCCACCCGCCCACTCTCCCAGCATGCACCAGGAGCAAACACTGCTTAAAGGGGCAACACAGTTATGCTTAAAGTGGCAATGCCAGTGTGCTGTGCAACCTGTCGTATGTAGTCCCTGATGCAGATGCTAACATAGACTTATGCTCATGTGAAACTGACTGAAGAAAAACAGCATAAAATAACACTACTTAAGCTTTGTTTGTAGATAGGCAGGATTTTGATGCAGATTCTACCCCATGTATTGCCAAGGGTGAATTCGTATATGAAAGTCCACAGCATAAATGGACATGCCACAGATGGAAAATCCTCATAAGGCTAAGGCCCCACGCAACGAATCGCTGCAAAAAAAGCTGCAGAAAAGATTGCGGTGGAAACGCGTTGCGTTTTTCACAGAAAGTCTGCAGAGTTTTCCTCTGTGGACTTTCTGCCTCTCTTATACCTATATGGAAGACACAAGTGTTTCAATAGGTATAATTGACATGCTGCGATTTACAAAAAATGCTTGCGTTTTTGAAAGCGCAGTATTTCCGCTGCAGATTTTTTTCTGCAATGTGTGGATGGGATAAGCCAGAATCCCATCCACTTTCCAGGTAATGTAAAACGCAGCATGTTTTGCTGTGGTGTTTCTGCCATGGCCAAAATGCTGCATTTTCACAACGTGAGGCCCCGGCCTAAATCTCATTCATTTTGCTACTATTGTAATACAACAGAGATTTTCCTCCTGCAAATCAGGACAGAAAATCTGAAGCATTTCTTTCACTTAGGCTGAATTCACATGGCTATAATATATCCTTAGTGTAAAGACCATATTACAGCTCCAAATCCCGTCCAGGCCATGGGCCTTGTGACCCTGGCAATGCGATAGAGATTTATGGGTTGTAAATTCAGGTCATTAGGTGTGTAGTCAGGACAGGATTTGGAGCGGTTATAGGTTCCATATACAGTGATGGCCAAAAGTATTGGCACCCCTGCAATTCTGTCAGATAATACTCAATTTCTTCCAGAAAATGATTGCAATCACAAATGCTTTGGTAATAATATCTTCATTTAATTTGTCTTCAATGGAAAACCACAAAAAGAATTGTCAAAAAGCCAAATTGGATATAATTCCACACCAAACATAAAAAAGGGGGTGGACAAAAGTATTGGCACCCTTTGAAAAATCATGTGATGCTTCTCTAATTTGTGTAATTAACAGCACCTGTTACTTACCTGTGGCACATAACAGGTGGTGGCAATAACTAAATCACACTTGCAGCCAGTTGAAATGGATTAAAGTTGACTCAACCTCTGTCCTGTGTCCTTGTGTGTACCACATTGAGCATGGAGAAAAGAAAGAAGACCAAAGAACTGTCTGAGGACTTAAGAAGCAAAATTGTGAGGAAGCATGAGCAATCTCAAGGCTACAAGTCCATCTCCAAAGACCTGAATGTTCCTGTGTCTACCGTGCGCAGTGTCATCAAGAAGTTTAAAGCCCATGGCACTGTGGCTAACCTCCCTAGATGTGGACGGAAAAGAAAAATTGACGAGAGATTTCAACGAAAGATTGTGCGGATGGTGGCTAAAGAACCTCGACTAACATCCAAACAAGTTCTAGCTGCCCTGCAGTCCGAGGGTACAACAGTGTCAACCCGTACTATCCGTCGGCGTCTGAATGAAAAGGGACTCTATGGTAGGATACCCAGGAAGACCCCACTTCTGACCCAGAGACATAAAAAAGCCAGGCTGGAGTTTGCCAAAACTTACCTGAGAAAGCCAAAAACTTTTTGGAAGAATGTTCTCTGGTCAGATGAGACAAAAGTAGAGCTTTTTGGGAAAAGGCATCAACATAGAGTTTACAGGGAAAAAAAAGAGGCCTTCAAAGAAAAGAACTCGGTCCCTACAGTCAAACATGGCGGAGGTTCCCTGATGTTTTGGGGTTGCTTTGCTGCCTCTGGCACTGGACTGCTTGACCGTGTGCATGGCATTATGAAGTCTGAAGACTACCAACAAATTTTGCAGCATAATGTAGGGCCCAGTGTGAGAAAGCTGGGTCTCCCTCAGAGGTCATGGGTCTTCCAGCAGGACAATGACCCAAAACACACTTCAAAAAGCACTAGAAAATGGTTTGAGAGAAAGCACTGGAGACTTCTAAAGTGGCCAGCAATGAGTCCAGACCTGAATCCCATAGAACACCTGTGGAGAGATCTCAAAATGGCAGTTTGGAGAAGGCACCCTTCAAATCTCAGGGACCTGGAGAAATTTGCCAAAGAAGAATGGTCTAAAATTCCAGCAGAGCATTGTAAGAAACTCATTGATGGTTACCGGAAGCGGTTGTTCGCAGTTATTTTGTCTAAAGGTTGTGCTACCAAGTATTAGGCTGAGGGTGCCAATACTTTTGTCCGGCCCATTTTTGGAGTTTTGTGTAAAATGATCAATGATTTGACTTTTTTTTTCATTCTCTTTTGTGTTTTTTCATTGCAAGCAAAATAAATGAAGATATTATTACCAAAGCATTTGTGATTGCAATCATTTTCTGGAAGAAATTGAGTATTATCTGACAGAATTGCAGGGGTGCCAATACTTTTGGCCAGCACTGTAATGCGTTCATGTTATAGCCATGTGATCCCATGGCCACATGTTATGGAAAAGTTGTGTTTTTTGTTGCAGGTTTTACTGTGTTTTTTTTATTTTATTTTTTTATAGCGAAAGCCAATTGATTTAGGCTCCATGCACATGACCATATGCTTTGTCAGTGTACGCATACACAGTCCCATGTATTATCATGGACCTGCGTATGCGGCCGTGATCCTGGGGCAAAATTCAGGACATGTCCTATTCCTGTCTGTTTTGCAGCCCAGGCTCACTGACAGGAAGCATATGTAGCACACTGATGTCATCCATGTACCATCCGTGTCTTTTAATCACAGCCTGACTACATGCAGCCTTAGCAGAAGGAAGAAGTGTAAAAAAGCAGCAAAATCTTCAAGGAATAAACACAGTTTTTCTGCAACATGTGGCCTCAATCTAAGAACAGCTTTACAGAAATGTATACAAATTTCTGCAACCCAGACGTAGTTTCATCTGAATGGGGCTTGCAGAAATATAGTTCTTGAAGCCAAAATTACCCTATTCAGAAGAAGGCTAAGGCCACACGTTGCGGAAACGCAGCTTTTTTTGTTGCAGTTTTTATTGCAGTATTTTGAGCCAAAGCCAAGAATGGTTACAGATGGAATGGGAAATATCTAGGAAGTTCTTATACTTCTCCCTTCTGCTCAATCCACTACTGGTTTTGGCTAAAAAAAAAAAATGCAGCAAAATCTGCAACAAAAAAAATGCTGCGTTTCCGCAACGTGTGGCGGTAACTGAATGGAACTGACTTTCAGTCACAGAAATTCTGTAACAAAATCACTGATGGTTCGACATCTGGGACCCCCGCTAACTAGCTGTTTGAAGGGGCATAGACACTCATGTGTGCCGAGACATCTTTACTGTTAATCATACGCCATGTGTTTCATAGTGGCCATTTGATGTAATTACAACCTTGTCAAATTCACTTCTATGGGACAAAGTGTCAGACTTCAATTGATCTCTCAGTGATGACTTTTCCTGAGTTTGGGTCATCAATAAAGAAGAGTTGGACAACCCCTAACAGTGAAATGAATTTCACTGTTTTATTTTTAACTGCTCTGAAAGGGCAGACATGCTATTGTCGTATTTCTAGCACTTTGCCCTCTGGTTGGTTGTAAAAGTAAAGATCTCTGATAAACGGTTTGCTATAAACTAGCTTAAGATAAGTGGTATTGAACAGTCCCTGTTGGTTTGAAGGGTCAAAATGTTCTTTTTTTGATTGGGGTAATGTACCTTTAGTCCAGATTCACACAGTGCAGTTTTTTTTTTTTACCACAAACAGGAGTAGATTTAAAAAGAGTTAAAGTAATTCTTTTAATTCATCCCTACCTCCTTGAAGATCCATTCCTGTCCTTTGGCTAAATAAACAAACTACACCAATTGGCCCTGCGTGAACCTGGCATTAGGCTGTGTTTTTATACTGTAAGAGACAGCCAATGTTGTCTTAAGCTTCATTTGTCTGTATAAACTGTTAATGTTGAATGTATTTCTGTGATTCTGTTCCTTTAAGACAGCAGCCATTGTAATTGTGACATGATGCTGGAGTGAGACCCCCCCCCCCTTTTATGTCAGCCTGCCTGTTCTGCAGACAGAGTGTGAGCAGAGAAGCAGGAAGTGACGAGACAGAGAGCAGCAGCCATCTTGGCAAGTGTTGTATTGAACTGGTGTGGAGATTTTTCTGTACAGCTAAGCTGTATCTTGGTCCAGAGACAAACAGAGTGTAAAGAGACAACAGGACTAGTGAGTCCACGTGAAAGGAACTGTGCTCAGTGGCTGATCAGTGAGACTGACATTGTGACTGTGTATATGGATACCACAGATAGAGACTCGCAGTGCTGTTGATGTACTGGACGGCACCTGCTAAATCCCGGCTTACATCCCAGCTCAGTGTATGGATTCGGCAGGACTGTCAGTGTGCTGAGTGGAACCTGCTGTTGGATTACATTGCATTCAGTTGGTTTCCCTGTTAAAGAGGACTTCATTTCTCCCAAGATCCTGATAACCGTGAGGAGAGGACGCTTCACTATAAAAGAAAGGACCGACTTTGGGCCCCAACGCGCGCTTCTACGGACTGTAAGCGGTCCACCTGGACCACTGGGGAAAAGGGGGTGCACCCAAATGTGAAGTCAGGGTCAGTTAGGGATAGTTTTGAGTATATTGTTCATTCAGTGTCCATACTGCAGAAGTGGACAGAGTAAAAGTAGAAACCATTGCAGAATTTGCCTTGAAATTGTTCATGCTATATTGTATATTTTGCTTGTCTTTAGCCCTGTCATTTTACCTTCAAATAGCCTTTATTAACTTATAGTAAATATATATTTTTTTCTTGAACTACCGCGTGTGCGTTCATTTCTGGTTGCGGAGTCCAAACCACCTGCCTTGCTCTCGGTTCACAAATTGGCGTAGTCGGCAGGATCCGCTTACCAGAATGGACGGTGACGCACCCGTTCGGGAGAATGGTGCTGGAGGAAGAATGCCAGCAGGGGCTATAATGAGTCAGTTAGCTAAATTTGATGGCAATAATATGTCAGTGAGTATGTGGGTGGAACAGATACGAATGATACAGCGAATGTACCAGACCGCACCAGAAGTACTAGTAGAGCTAGCAATATTGACATTACAAGGGGATGCTAAGACCACGGTGATACTGAGGCCATTTGAACAAAGGCAGACATTTGAGCAAGTAGTCCAGATTCTAGAAACCACCACCCATCGGCCTACTCAAACAGCTTTCCAGCGGCTGATCCGGACATGTGGCTTACAGAAAAGTTCAGATGCACAGCGTCCTCTGGCTCGAATTTCAGTTCCTTTGCATACAAAAGTTACACTGCCACCCAGTCGGGAGACAATAGTGTCCATGCCCGTAGGCACCTGTCGGAAACTAGAGGGCATAGCTGTGTTGGTAGAACCACTGCAGGCAGCCGAAGGAGGTGTTGATCCGCTAGTGGCCCGTTCCTTGGCAATAGTTCGCAATGGAAGAGTACCACTTCGATGTGTAAACACTCAGGACCAGAGTGTGGACCTGACCCCAGGGAGGCTGCTGGCTAACATCTATGTGACTCCGGAGGAAGTAAGGAAAGTAACTCCAATGCAGCTGAAGCCGACTGAAAGGGATGAGTGGACCGTAACTGTGTCCATGGGAGAAGATGAGGAACCCACCTCTGAATGGAATGGCTGTGCAATTCGAGAACAGATGAAGATGGATGTAAGTTCATGTTCTCTGGAATGGGTGCAGAAGGTAGATGAGCTGTTGTGGGAGAACCAAGCCACCTTTGCACGGTATGCTGAAGATTTTGGATGTACCACAGGGATCTACCATGAGATTCCCACAGGAGACACCCCTCCAATTAGAGAGCGCTACCGACAAATTCCTCCACAGTTGTATCAGGAAGTGAAAGAACTGTTAGCTAAGATGCTACAGGGTGGGATCATCCAAGAAAGCCAGAGTCCCTGGGCGGCTCCTGTGGTGTTAGTAAGAAAAAAAGATGGGTCCATCCGATTTTGCGTAGACTATCGGAAGTTAAACGCTTGCACCGTACAAGATTCCTACCCCTTGCCACGGATTGAGGAGTCCCTCTCAGCGCTAGGGAGAGCCCGGTACTTCTCCTCACTAGATCTGGCTAGTGGGTATTGGCAGGTGCCGATGGCCACAAAAGACAAGGAGAAGACGGCATTCATCTTGCCCATGGGACTATACGAATTTAACCGGATGCCCTTCGGGTTGACAAATGCACCTGGAACGTTTCAGCGGTTGATGGAGAAATGTCTCGGTGACTTCAACTTTGAGTTCACTCTCATCTACTTGGATGACATTATAGTGTATTCTGCGACCTTTGAAGACCATCTCCACCAGTTGGGGCAAGTATTTCGAAGATTGCGGGAACATGGGCTCAAATTGAAACCCAGTAAATGTCGGTTGTTCCAATCTGAAATTGATTACTTGGGTCACCGCGTATCAGGAGAAGGGGTGAGACCATCAAGAGACAAGATAGCGGCTGTTCAAGATTGGCCGATACCGACTACCCTGCGAGAAGTGAGGGCGTTCCTTGGAGTAGCCGGTTACTATCGACGGTTTATTAAGGATTTCGCCAAGGTAGCAGCACCACTTAATGCTCTCCTACGAGGCACATCCGGTGGTCCAAAGAACCGGTCCGTGAAGTGGGGACCTGAACAGGAACAAGCCTTCCAGGCATTGAAGGATGCACTGACAACAGCCCCAATCTTGGCATATGCTGATTACCACTTGCCGTTCCAGCTATATACAGATGCAAGCCTGTATGGTCTTGGAGCAGTGCTTTCCCAGCTTCAGGATGGCCAGGAGAGGGTCATAGCGTACGGCAGCCGGTCTTTGAGAGATTCTGAAAGAAACCCCGAGAATTATAGTTCATTTAAATTGGAGCTGTTGGCACTGGTATGGGCCATGACCGAGAAATTCTCTGAATATTTGACCGGTGCTGAAGTTTTAGTACTGACTGACAACAACCCACTAGCTCACCTGGAAAATGCCAAGCTCGGGGCGTTAGAGCAGAGGTGGATAGCCCGAATGTCTACATTCAATTACCGCATTAAGTATCGGTCCAAGACAGAGAACCAGAATGCTGACGGACTTTCTAGGGTAACTGCCCAGACCCCCACAGAAGACGTGGATCATGAGTTGGAGCATGTGGAGGTGCCCGATTTCAGCAGATTTTCACAGGCCTTGACCGCCACTAATCAGTTTGAGATGGAGGGGACTGAAATGGCTCCTTTCTTTGGTCCCTCACGACAGGAATGGGCACAGATACAACAGACCCATGAGGGGCTGGCACAGATGATCAAGTGTGTTGAGAAAGGCCAGAAGCCCTGTAGAGAGGAAAGAGAACGACTGACACGTGAGATATTATCTGTTTTGAGTCAGTGGGAAAAGTTGGAGATGAAAAATGGAGTGCTATGCCGAAAGGTCTATTTACCTTCTGAGATCGACATTCGATACCAAATTGTGGTGCCTAGTGAACTGGCTCGCTCCTTGGCAGTTGAGGCTCATAATAAGAATGGACATTTTGGTCATGAGAAGACCTTTCGTTGGTTACAGCGACTGATTTACTGCCCTGGTCTTCGTCAAATGGTCGAAGAAGTATGCCGCAGCTGTCGAACTTGTGAGATCCATAAGGCAATAGAACAGAGAGCTCCCCTGCAAACCATCGTGACCCAGGAACCTTTAGAAATCGTCATGATAGACTATCTAATGGTGGGCCCATCCAATAGCGGACACCAGTATTGCCTCGTAATGGTGGATCACTTCACCAAATTTGCGGTGGTAACCGCCACCAAGGACAAGACAGCTGAGTCAGCAGCTCGTGCTCTGTGCCAAGATTTCATTCGAGTATATGGGTGCCCCCAACGCATCCACTCCGACCAGGGCGCCTGCTTTGAGGGACACGTAATGAAAGAAGTTCAACGTATCTACGGGATAAAGAAGTCGCACACGACTCCATACCACCCTCAGGGAAATGGGGCCTGTGAAAGATTCAACAGAACTCTGCTACAGATGCTGCGGACTCTGGAGGAAGACAAGAAGTTACAGTGGCCTCAGTTCTTGTCTGAAATGGTGTGGGCCTATAACAATCAGGTCCATTCTACAACGGGGTACTCTCCTTATACACTTCTCTTTGGGCGGTCTGGGCGAAGTATAGGAGAATTACAGTTGAATGATGTGGATGGGTTCCCTCCGAGGGATCCAACCTCTTGGGTGCGGGCGCATCGGCAGAGACTTGAGACGATCCATCGATTGGTGCGGCAGCGCCTGCAAGAACATCCCCATCCTGATAAGACCCCAGTGCAAGAAGCACCATTGCAACCAGGCGACCTGGTGCTAGTTCGTGTCAAGAAACCCCAAGGGAAATTGGAAAGCAGATGGGAGGCTTTGCCGTATCGTGTTGTTGGCCGCAAGTATGCGAATGGGCCAGTGTACCAGGTCCAGAAAGAAGGAACTGATTGTGTTCGTGTACTTCACCGAAATATGTTGCGCCTGTGTCATTCTGAAGGGACAAATCACGATGGGCCTGCCAATGTGAATGAGCTCCCACAGTCAGAGAATGGAGGTGCGGAATGGGCCTCCGACGAGGAGGATGATTGTTGGCCGATCCCTGCTCCTGGGGATGTTCCACCTGTGACTACTGTATCTCCGGCCTGTGCCCCCTCTGGTGCGGAATCCGCTGGTCCTTCTCAGCCCATAGCTGCAGCACCCCATAATATACCACCGGTCCTCAGACGGACCACTAGGCCAAATGCTGGTATTCCCCCTGTTCGGTATGCGCAGGATGAGTTTGTTTGGCCTGCCATACATCGGTATACTACCACCCTGTGCATAAAAGTACAACCCTCTGGATATACAGTCATAGGCAGGGACTGCCAATCTTAAAGTGGGGGGGAATATGTAAGAGACAGCCAATGTTGTCTTAAGCTTCATTTGTCTGTATAAACTGTTAATGTTGAATGTATTTCTGTGATTCTGTTCCTTTAAGACAGCAGCCATTGTAATTGTGACATGATGCTGGAGTGAGACCCCCCCCCCTTTTATGTCAGCCTGCCTGTTCTGCAGACAGAGTGTGAGCAGAGAAGCAGGAAGTGACGAGACAGAGAGCAGCAGCCATCTTGGCAAGTGTTGTATTGAACTGGTGTGGAGATTTTTCTGTACAGCTAAGCTGTATCTTGGTCCAGAGACAAACAGAGTGTAAAGAGACAACAGGACTAGTGAGTCCACGTGAAAGGAACTGTGCTCAGTGGCTGATCAGTGAGACTGACATTGTGACTGTGTATATGGATACCACAGATAGAGACTCGCAGTGCTGTTGATGTACTGGACGGCACCTGCTAAATCCCGGCTTACATCCCAGCTCAGTGTATGGATTCGGCAGGACTGTCAGTGTGCTGAGTGGAACCTGCTGTTGGATTACATTGCATTCAGTTGGTTTCCCTGTTAAAGAGGACTTCATTTCTCCCAAGATCCTGATAACCGTGAGGAGAGGACGCTTCACTATAAAAGAAAGGACCGACTTTGGGCCCCACCGCGCGCTTCTACGGACTGTAAGCGGTCCACCTGGACCACTGGGGAAAAGGGGGTGCACCCAAATGTGAAGTCAGGGTCAGTTAGGGATAGTTTTGAGTATATTGTTCATTCAGTGTCCATACTGCAGAAGTGGACAGAGTAAAAGTAGAAACCATTGCAGAATTTGCCTTGAAATTGTTCATGCTATATTGTATATTTTGCTTGTCTTTAGCCCTGTCATTTTACCTTTAACTAGCCTTTATTAACTTATAGTAAATATATTTTTTTTTTCTTGAACTACCGCGTGTGCGTTCATTTCTGGTTGCGGAGTCCAAACCACCTGCCTTGCTCTCGGTTCACAATACTGAAGGGGTTGGTTCGTATGAACGAAAATGGCCGCACATTATACTCTGGGTATAACTCTTCAGATCCCAGGGTATAAAAGATGGAGGCCCAGGGGAGGTGACAAAAATAAAAAAATAAACATATATACTCACTTTCCGTTACCTCTTCTGGGCCTCCTCGTGACATCTGTACTGCCCTGTTACATCATGCACCTGAGGTACCAGCTGAGGCCTGTGATTTCGCCACCAGTGGTCACATGGGCACATAGAGCGTCATGACACTCAGTGTGCACATGTCACAGCTGAGGTCCAATCACAGGCCTCAACGGAGACCTCGGGCACATGATGCCACAGGCGAGCGCCACACATCACCAAGTGGGCAGAGAGAGACAATGCTGGACACTGCAAGGAGGCTCAATAGAGGTAATGGAAGGTGATTATGTATGTTTTTTTTATTGTTTACACCTCTCCTGGGCCTCTACCTATTATACTTTGGAGTCTTTCACTTTGACATAACTTTGCCTGGTTTTGCCTAAGAGAGCTAGAAATTAGATAGATATTTGTTCTACACTATGTTTTATAGATAAGTTCCTAGAAGCCCTGACAGTGTTCTACACAATGTTTTATAGATAGGTTCCTCGGAGCCCTGACAGTGTTCTACACTATGTTTTATAGATAGGTTCCTAGGAGCCCTCACAATGTCATACACTATGTTTTATAGATAGGTTCCTAGGAGCCCTGACAGTGTTCTACACTATGTTTATTAGATAGGTTCCTAGGAGCCCTGACAGTGTTCTATATTATGTTTTATAGATAGGTTCCTATGAACCCTAGGAGTGTACTACACTATGTTTTATAGATAGGTTCCTTGGAACCCTAAAAGTGTTCTACATTATGTTTTATAGATAGGTTCCTAGGAGCCCTGACAGTGTTCTACGCTATGTTTTATAGATAGGTTCCTAGGAGCCCTGACAGTGTATACACTATGTTTTATAGATAGGTTCCTAGGAGCCGTGTCTCACTATGTTTTTAGTAGGTTCCTAGGAGCCCTGACAGTGTTCTACACTATGTTTTATAGATAGGTTCCTAGGAGCCCTGACAGTGTTCTACATTATGTTTTATAGATAGGTTCCTTGGAGCCCTAAAAGTGTTCTACATTATGTTTTATAGATAGGTTCATAGGAGCCCTAAGAGTGTTCTACACTATGTTTTAAGCCAATCTTCAGAGGTTTGTCCATCTGTAGTAATACGTTGCTGCTCCATACATCTCTGTTAGGACAGTTGAAGATTACCTAGCATTGCACTTATGCATACATGGTAAACCCCACATCTATTGGACTATCTAAATGTATGATGGTGCTCAGCATAATGTCCCCTACAATGTGCTGGTTTGATATTGAGTTACCTGGTGACAGATTCCCTCAAAGGAAAGTCTGCTCCAGAGTGTGACTGCCCACCAGATAGTAGAGAGTCTAATTAGAATATTGTGTGCTGAAGGTAACTGCACCAAGTGCTAAGGAATGGTGGGGGCTAAGGAAAAAATGCCAACTACACCAGGATCAGTGCGCCTATGAAACAATGCAAAGAGATAGAGTTGGTGGAGGTGAAAAAAGGTCTTCTTTAAATCAAAGGAGTTTCCCCCAAAAACCTGCTCATTAAAGGGGTTTTCCCATGAAGTAAAGTGAGAAGGACCATTATCCTGCTCCACCTTCAACCTTGACACTACTATTTACTTAAATAGGAGCAGCAAATGCTGTACTTCGGCTAACTCTGGCACTCCCATTAAAGTGAATGGGAGCACTGGAGATATTGTAGATGAGTGTCGTACTTTGCCTATCTCTGGCGCTTCCACTTCCACTACCAGTCCTGCCCACATTTAGCCTGGCTGTGGTCAGGTTAAATATGGAGCGCAGGAATGATCCTTCTGACTTTACTTTGTGGGACAACCCCTTTAATATTCACTTCTTTGAGGTGACGTCACTGTGCAGTGAATACTTATGAATACTTATGAAGCCAGGCAAAAGTGTATATTACGCAGGTGAAGGGTGGATGAGGGGACCTGAAAATCGGGAGATTCCTGGGAAACCTGGGTGAATTGACATGTCTGGATTGTACCCGAAATTGTGTTGCAGCAGACATGTGTCTGGTTTATTTTTGGTAACTTGGATAGGCCTGAAACTGTCAGAATTACATCACCTCTCACTCTGTGGAAGTCACTGCACACACCTACTGTAACACATGATGGCTTTCCTCATGTGACCATGAAGGTACTGTAGTATATGACATGACTCCTAACCACATGATTCTGTGAATGACTGTCACCCCAGTGATGTCAAAGGTTTTCCTGTTACCTATTGTTAGTTCTCACATATCTGATAAAATCGTCCATCTACTTTCTTACAAGACTTTCCTGACATAACATAATAGAAACTGTACACAGGTCACTGTGAGTCATAGGAGCCTGACTGCAACTATAAGAAAGACTAAAGCAACTAAGCTAGATTCTTGAGCAAATCATGTGATGGATGCCCAGACTCGCCCCTTCTGCAAGAGCCATAAAGTAATCTATCTATTGGTAACCCTTAGCCTACAAAATAATGTCATGTACCCTATTGCAGTGTGTTGTAGTCTTCAGAGTCTGGCAATATGTCTTGTGTGCTCAGTAGAAGCTGGTAAATTGCCACATGCAGAAGTGTCGCCATCTCCTGTTTAAGTCTGGGTTCAGACGGAAAATTCCTGCAAGTTTGACCTTTTTGTCCGAACATTTTTCCTTTTACAGTGCCATATTTGCAGGAAAAAAATTACTTTGTAACAGTACTATTTAATATTCTGTTTGATTTATAGCTTACCGCGACTTTCTGACTGCCTTCGTTTTTATGGCATTCACTGTGCAGCCAAACTGACACATCATCTGCATTCTGTGGGTCAGTATTATTACAACGATACCACATTTATATAGTTTTGTTTATGTTTTAACCCCTTCCTGACAGGGGCGCTTTAACCATATGGCCAACGGTGCACTTGCACCGGGCCCTATGGTAGCAGGGCCCCCTTTGGACAGGGCAGTGGGTCCGGGATACCTCAACTGTTGCAGACAGTGATGAAGCAGGGAGTGGACAGCACTCTACTTCATCACCCGGCCACTTTCTTTCCTCCTAGTGTCCTGGGAGCAGGAGGCGCGATATTGCGCCTGTTGCTCCTTGAAGACTCCAGGACCAGAGAAAGGAGTGAACGGGGGAAAGGTGAGTATTAAGATTTGTTTTTTTCTTTGATATATACAGTGGGGGACACAAAACTGTGGAGATAACCTGGGGTGGGGGGAAATATGATACTGTGGGGGCAACCTGAGGGGGACTTGTTAGTGTGGGTGGACATAAATGTGGGGGGGGGGGCAACCAGGAGGAGGACATGAATCTGTAGGGGGCAACCTAGAGGGGGACATGAATCTGTGGGGGGCAACCTGGAGGGGGCCATGAATCTGTGGGGGGCAACCTGGAGGGGGCCATGAATCTTTGTTGGGGCATGATACTGTGGGGGCAACCTGAGGTGAGGACATGATACTGTGGGGACAACCTGAGGGGGTCATGTCAGTGTGGGGGACATGATACTGAGAGGGCAACCCTGGGTGAGGACATGATACTGTGGGGGCAACCTGAGGGGGACTTGTTAGTGTGGGTGGACATGAATTTGGGGGGTCAACCTGGGGGAGGACATGAATCTTTGGGGGGCAACCTGGAGGGGGACATGAATCTGTGGGGGCAACCTAGAGGGGGCCATGAATCTGTGGGGAGCAACCTGGAGGGGGCCATGAATCTGTGGGGGGCAACCTGGAGGGGGCCATGAATCTGTGTTGGGACATGATACTGTGGGGGCAACCTGGGGTGAGGACATGATACTTTGGGGGCAACCTTGGGTGAGGACATGATACTGTGGGGGCAACCTGGGGTGAGGACATGATACTGTGGGGGCAACCTGGAGGGGGACATGAATCTGTGGGGGGCCACCTGGGTGAGGACATGATACTGTGGGGGCAACCTGAGGGGGCCATGTCAGTGTGGGAGGGACATGATACTATGGTGGGCAACCTGGGGTGAGGACATGATACTGTGGGGGCAACCTGGAGGGGGACATGAATATATGGGGGGAAACCTGGAGGGGAACATGATACTGTGGGGGCAACCTGGGGTGAGGACATGATACTGTGGGGGACAACCTGGGGTCAGGACTTAAAAAATTGCTTGATGTGATATAACGGCCAACCAGGCTAGACAAGACATATGCTCGTGATTGCGCTATCTTACCTGCTCCAATTTTTAACTGCCTTGTTGAAGTTTTATCTCTCTTTGCCTCTGATGAGCTGAGGTTACTCTCAGCAGAAACACGTCAGGAAATTTTTTATGGCAGTATTGTGTGTTACAAACAATTTTTGTGACAGTTTACTGTGTGCTGTGTGCAAGTGATATAGTCAGTACCCATTGAGAGTGTAACGTAATCTCTCTAGCTAGACTTTGTCAATTGCAGTGGCCGGTCCTTTACTGGTTTTCAGCTATTTAGTGGATACGTGTGTTTACTGAGTAGATACAGATTGATGGTTTATTTTTTACACACCCCTATGAATGATGGGGATGATGGAGGGATAAAAATAGTTCTTTCTCGGATTTTTCTGGGGGGGGGGGTTCCATCACCCACTTGGTTGTTTGATCCCTATGGTGCACATACAAATAAATAGTGGATTCATCCTCGGGTTGATTTGGAATTTGGGAACACACTCCCTATGTAAACCATATCCCACCTCTATCCCGACACTACATATTACTGGGTCTGACAGACGTATCGACCATTGATATACTGGACATTTATCTGAGTGGTATTATACTTTTAAAAACATTATGAAAAGTTATATTTTAAGTGTACTGTTTTTGATATATATTTAGTATTTTATTTATTTTGGTGCACAAACATATATCATTTTCCAGTTTGGGAATAGAATTTGATTTAATTTCTTATGGAGCCTGAAAAAATATGCAACCTCTTTTTTATCTATTGGACTGGTATATGTTACCAACAATACCTTCACTGGCAATCACAATGCCACTATACCAATGACAACCACAGTACTACCAATGCCAACTACAGATGGCAAATGAACTTTGTGTACATTTAGTGTGTATCTTCTAACGCACAAGTGTCAAACACAAGGCCTGCAGCCTCATGGCATGAACTAGGGGCGGCAGCCTTTTTTTTTTTTTAATAAACAACATAAAGCAACAGACCAGAAATACTAACAATGCGGACCGGAGCCACCAAAGGGGACCCCAAGACGGCCAAGTCAGCAAGGCAACATAAACATTAATTAGAAGAAGATGAAAAAAGAGTGGAGAGGGGAGGGAAGGTGAGCAGAGAGAGAAGAAAGAGAAAGAGGAAGAGGAGGAAAAAAAACAAGGGAAGTGAACAGGGTAACATACCATGTGTGGGCCTTGAGGGAGGCCTGGAGGACAACATGTGTCAGGGTCACAGTAGACGGACCTGAAGTTCATTCTGTAAGGTCAGGTGTAGAAACAAATACAATGGTAGGAAAAATGCTAACGGTGGGAGACTATGCTCAGAGCTCAGAGACCAGCGTTCAAGCACGGGAGGGGGGTCCAGAGCCCAGAAGCGTCTGATACTCTGCAGTGCGTTGGAATTCTAACCAGTAAAACCAAGTTTTGTTAAAGGCTTCACCTGTGTCATGCAGGACGGAAGTGAGATTTTCCATGCGCATAATCTCATTGACCTTCAGAATCCAGGGGAGAGAGGAGGAGGCTCCACTCGCTTCCAGAATTTCGGAATGCAAGCTCAGCCTGCGAGGACCAAAAAACGGAGTAGTGAGCGCCTGTATACACGCACCAGAGACTCGCAGTGGTGAAGTAGAAACAAAGCAGGGCCCAACTGATGAGACGTCTCAGTAATTTGCAAAATGATCCGTTTAACACCATCCCAAAATGAGGAAAGCGCTGAACAGGACCAGAAGACATGAAGCATGTCGCCCTCCTGCCCACACCTCCAGCAAATTGGGCAGAACTGCAGGAAAAGTGTATATAGCTTTGCGGGTACCCTATACCATCGGGACAAGATCTTAAAACTGGCCTCCCGGTAGCGAAACTCACAGAAGCCCCAAGCGTGAGTTGGAAAATACGTTCTCTTTGTTCCTGGGAGAGAGAGACAAATCCGCTTCCCATTTCAACATAAAGGGGGGAACAGACCCATGAGGAGGATCAATCAGAAGCATGTAGATGACTGAGAGGGAATGGCGCAGGAGACTGTCACCCACGCAGATGCGTTCCAAAAATGTAGGTTCTGACCTAAATTAATTCGGGGCCGGGAGTGAGTTCATAAAGTGACAAAGCTGCATATCGCCCCAGGTGTCAAGAGCGGGTAAGTCAGTCGAGGCCGGGGTAGCCGGCGTTGTCCGCCAACTGGAGTTACTTTGGAGGTGACATGAACGGTAGATCCCCCCGGAGGAAACCTGGGATTCCCCAAGATGGGGTAAAATGACTAATCCAGAGAGAGGAAGTGGGAGCGGATCAGACATCTGGAGCAGATGCTGAGCGTAGGGCCGATGGTGGGGTGGGAACAGAGGGCTGACAATAGAGAGGGCTCAAGCCAAGGGGCTGTCTGCAATGAAACTGTAGAAAATGCTTGCTCGATGTAAGCCCAGGGTTTAATAGAACTATGTCTACACCAGTCAACTATCCGGGCCAGGTGAGCAGCGAGATAATATGACTTTAAGTCAGGAAGGGATAAGCCACCACAATTCTTGGGGCGAAAAAGGAGGGACCTACTAACTCTTGCCGGTTTGCCCGACCAGATGAATGTCAGTTGGATGGAGGAAAGAGTCTGAAAAAAGGAGGAAGGGATATGAATGGGCAAAGTCTGCAGAAGGTAAAGAAGAGAAGACGTGGTAGGATATTCATTTGCGGCAGTCTTTTTTAATCGGCCGCTACCTATTGTATTATTGCAATAGGTAGCAGTCAATAATTTACTCAACTATCCATGCTCCTGTCAAGGCCGGCCTCCATTACCACCTCTAGGTGGCGCTGCACATTGCGCCACAATGATGAAGGTGCTGAATGCTGGTGGTGGCAGTGGAGGTTAGAGGATAGGTGAGTAGTCATATACTGTGTGGGGGCAAAAAAGAGTGTCATATACATTGTGTGGCTGCTAAATAGGGGGTCATACACTATGTGGGGATTATATACTGTGTGGGGGCAAAAAAGTGGGTCATATACTGTGTGGGGGCCAAAAAAAGTGGCCATATACTGTGTGGGGAAAAAAAGGGGATCATATACTGTGTGGGCAGTAAAAAGGGGGGGGCCATACACTGTATGGGGGCCAAAAATATGGTCCTTCACCACACTACTGTCTCCAGGTATAGGGAGTTTCATAAGTAACTGTGGGGGTCACCAATATCTATTAGGGGGACAAATAGGTCACTATTACCTATGGGGGGGAACTATTACCTGTAGGAGGGAGATAATTATCTATGTGTATTAACAATATGGTAACATCAGCCTTATGGTTTCCTTCAATGGGCTATAAACATAACTACACCTAACTGGCATAGCTACGAATATACAGTCGCCAAATTACTAATGGCGGATGTAGCTCTTGGTAAAAATGAGTTTGACACCCCTCTGAATATGGGCACCACATTGGGAATCAAGTTTGCACTTCATTACCTATTGAAAAGTCATATCTCACATACAATGATTAATGTGTATCAGGTAGGTGGAGACCCGCAGGTATGTGGCCCTTATATATTTATGGCATGTGTATCATGTGTACTGCTCTAATAGCAGCAATAGTGCCCTAGTGTCAGGCAAGCCGATATCAAATTTCCTGGCATAAGGCATTCTGTGAAAAAAACAAAACAATAAAAGCAGATGTCTTAAACACATGTAGGTTATGGGATTTAATAATTTTACAATCATTTGTATATGAAAGAGCCAGATGTGAATGTGGTAAAATGCGGTTGGTCCAATTAATAAAAACATTTTCTATAGTGTAATGTGTAATTTTGCCAATAGAGGGCAGACATGCATTGTAGATGGGAACACTCCAGTCTGAAACATGCACATGTTTTTTCACTCTGCCTCTTACAAATCCAACAAGTTACCTCTTTTTATATATTTTACAATTTAATGTGTAGAGGAGGGATTTCCATTTTTATTAGTTATTAATTTTATATAATGAATATTTGATGAATGTAATAAAAGAATGTACAAAACTAGAGAAAAGATAAAGGGAAATATTACTAAACATTATTCAGGTATAACATCAGTATATTATGTAGAACCAGGTATCACACCAGTATATTACACAGAACCAGGTATCACATCAGTATATTACACAGAACCAGGTATCACATCAGTATATTACACAGAACCAGGTATCACTTCAGTATATTACACAGAACCAGGTATCACATCAGTATATTACCCAGAACCAGGTATCACATCAGTATATTATACAGAACCAGGTATCACATCAGTATACTACACAGGAACAGTTATCACAACAGTATATTACACAGAAACAAGTATCACATCAGTATATTACACAGGACCAGGTATCACATCAGTATATTACACAGAACCAGGTATCACATCAGTATATTACACAGAACCAGGTATCACATCAGTATATTACCCAGAACCAGGTATCACATCAGTATATTATACAGAACCAGGTATCACATCAGTATACTACACAGGAACAGTTATCACAACAGTATATTACACAGAAACAAGTATCACATCAGTATATTACACAGGACCAGGTATCACATCAGTATATTACACAGAAACAAGTATCACATCAGTATATTACACAGAACCAGGTATCACATCAGTATATTACACAGGACCAGGTATCACATCAGTATATTACACAGAACCAGGTATCACATCAGTATATTACACAGGACCAGGTATCACATCAGTATATTACACAGAACCAGGTATCACATCAGTATATTACACAGAACCGGGTATCACATCAGTATATTACACAGAACCAGGTATCACATCAGTATATTACCCAGAACCAGGTATCACATCAGTATATTATACAGAACCAGGTATCACATCAGTATACTACACAGGAACAGTTATCACAACAGTATATTACACAGAAACAAGTATCACATCAGTATATTACACAGAACCAGGTATCACATCAGTATATTACACAGAACCAGGTATCACATCAGTATATTACACAGGACCAGGTAACACATAGTATTATGCACAACAGTGGCCCCTGCACATAGTATTATGCCCCATAGAGGCCCCTGCACACCGTATTATGCCCCATAGTGGCCCCTGCACACAGTATTATTCCCCATAGTGGACCACCCATGAACAATTATTATACTCTGGGGTCTTTTCAGACCCCAGAGTATAATGATCCTAGATCCAGGGAAGTGACAAACATAAAAAAACAATGTTACTTACCTCTCTTGGATTCCGGAGCACTCCCTGCTGCTTTCGGCCCTCTTCAAGGTCGGCACAGACGTCACGTGGGCCAGGCTGGCGTCACAACGCATAATGATGCCTGGTCCATGTGATGTCTGGGACATCACCAAAGTGGCCCGAACACTGCCTGGAGAATACCGGAGCGCAGAAGAGTTGAGTAACACTGGTTTTTATGTTCGTTCATCTCCCCTGGCCCACAGATCATTATACTCCTGGGTCTGAAAAGACCCCAGAGTATAATAATAGCAGTATTTGTTGGGGTTTGCGGGCCCATGGCCTCACTTACCTATCCCGTTCCTGCTCACAGCTGCATCCACTTCACCTTCTGCCCTCCAGGTGGCCCCAGTGACATGATATGGGACGCAGAAGGGAAAGCGGAGGCGGCTGTGAGCAGGAGCGGGGATCGGTAAGTAAATAGGGCCCGTTGGTTACTCCAGCAGGTAATGGCCTATTTAAAAAAAAAAAAAAAAAGCATCAGGGGCCCGCCACGCACCCTAAGGTCCTGGGTCCTGTGGCAGCCACTACTACTGCTACCCCGGTATTTACACCATTGTACACAGAACCAGGTATCACATCAGTATATTACACAGAACCAGGTATCACATCAGTATATTAGACAGAACCAGGTATCACATCAATATATTACACAGAACCAGGTATCACATCAGTATATTACACAGAACCAAATATCACATCAGTATATTACACAGGACCAAATATCACATCAGTATATTACACAGAACCAGGTATCACATCAGTATATTACACAGAACCAGGTATCACATCAGTATATTACACAGAACCAGGTATCACATCAGTATATTACACAGAACCAGGTATCACATCAGTATATTAGACAGAACCAGGTATCACATCAGTATATTAGACAGAACCAGGTATCACATCAGTATATTACACAGAACCAGGTATCACATCAGTATATTAGACAGAACCGGGTATCAGATAAGTATATTACACAGAACTATATATTACATCAGTATACAATTCTACAAGCTTTATACATTAACTGTTCTAATTTCCATTAACCTGTTCCTTCACCATGCCGTTTTATGGGACTTACATATTGATGGCCTATCTTTGTGAATGGGGTCGAGCTTCAACACCAAGCATTGCCCCTACAATATGTATAGCGCTGTGCTTGGTATTCAGTGAAGAGGCTGCAGCGCACACCCAAAAGCTATGGCCTTGTCAACCAACTGATCTGTGGGGGTCCCTGGTGCACTGGATCAGTTGGTGCACTTTCTGCGGGCCTTCAGCTCCCTGGAGAACAGTTCTTGCTGCTAAGACCCTTACTACATCCTGTCTTTGCCACCCCTTGATGTGGGAATAGATCCTTCCACTGTTATAACATCACTCATCCTACCTACACAGCAAGAGCAGTGCTCCTAGATCTGAAGGCCCACCCCCAGTGCACCAACTGCCCAGTAAGGACTGTTGTCTGTACAGTCCTTACTACGGGCTGTAAACACAGAGCACCTCTCAGATACCCTAAAGTCATCACTGTCTTCCATCTCTTCTCTCTCCTGCCCTGAACTGGCCACCAAACACTACAATGAGACTCTCAAAGCCACCCCGGATAAAGTAGCGCCCTTGACCATCTGAAAATCCCAACACAGAGACCGGCAACCTTCGCACACTCCTCAAACACGTTTTCTTCAGCGATGTCGAATGGCTATGTCACACATCTGCAGATTTTCTTCACTTCAAGTTTATGCTCAAAGCCTATAACTCTGCCAAACAAGCTTACTTCACCTCTCTCATCTCTTCTCTCTCCAATAACCCTAAACGACTCTTTGACACCTTTCACTTCCTCCTCATGCCAAAAGTGCGGGTACCTGTCACAGACCTCAGTGCTCAAGACATGGCCACGTACTTTAAAGACAAAATCAATAACATCTGTCAGGAAATAACCCAACCTCCAAGTGGCATCAGTCCCCTTTCCCCCTTGCTCCTCATTGTGAACTCTCATTATTTGACCCGGTAACAGAAGAAGTAGTCTCCTTTCTTCTTCTCAACCCACTACTTGCACAAGCAATCCTATCCCGTCACCCCTCCTCCGGTCTCTGTCCCCTACTGTTACAACTCAACTTACTAAAATTTTTAACCTCTCTCTTTCTTCTGGAATCTTTACCTCCTCCTTCAAACATGCTGTCATAACCCCACTACTGAAAAAACCCTCCCTTGACCCATCCTGTGCTGCTAACTACCGACCTGTCTCTAACCTCCCCTTCATCTCTAAACTCCTGGAACGCTTGGTCTACTCCCGCCTAATCTGCTATCTCTCTGCTAACTCTCTTCTGGACCCCTTACAGTCAGGTTTTCGTGCACTATACTCTACAGAAACGACCCTCACAAAGGTCTCCAACGATCTCTTGACAGCTAAATCTAAAGGGAACTATTCACTACTTATTCTTTTGGATCTCTCAGCAGCATTTGACACTGTAGACCACAAACTCCTCCTCACTATGGTCCACTCTATTGGCCTCAGGGATACCGCTCTCTCTTGGTTTTCTTCCTATCTCTCTGACCGCTAATTTAGTGTATCATTCGATGGTGCTATTTGTTCTCCTCTGACGCTTGCGTTTGGGGTTCCTCAAGGCTCGGTCCTAGGTCCCCTCCTCTTCTCTCTGTACACAGCCCCAGTTGGACAAACCATTCGCAAACTTAGCTTTCAATACCATCATTATGCAGATGACACCCAACTATATACTTCACCCTGTGACATCACCCCTGCACAACTACAGAACACCAGTGACTGTCTCTCTGCTGTCTCTAACATCATGTCTTCTCTTTATCTGAAATTGAATCTTTCAAAAACTGAACTTCTTGTGTTCCCTCCATCTACTAACCGACCTAACCCTGATATCTCCATTTCTGTCTGTGGCCTTACTATTACCCCGAGGCGGCATGCCTGCTGTCTGGGGGTTGTATTTGATTCAGATCTCACCTTTACCCCACATATTCAGACACTTGCACGCTCTTGCCACCTGCACCTCAAAAACATCTCTAGAATTCACCCTTTTCTCACCGTGGAAACATCAAAAACCCCTCATTGTCGCTCTGATTCTCTCTCATCTTCACTATTGCAATTCTCTTCTAATTGGGCTTCCTCTTACTAAACTCTCCCCACTACAATCTGTCCTGAATGCAGCCGCCAGACTCATCTTTCTGTCAAACCAGTATACAGAAGCATCTACCTTGTGTCATTCGCTGTTGTATTGGTTTCCCATCCATCACAGAATACAATATAAAATTATCACACTCACCCACAAATCCATCCATAGCGCTGCGCCCCCCTATATCTCCTCTCTCTTCACTGTCTACCGCCCTAACTGTCCTCTCCGTTCTGCCAATGACCTTAGACTTGTATCACTTGTTATTCGATCATCCCACTCTCGTCTCCAAGACTTTTCTCAAGTTGCTCTGGAATGCTTTACCCAAGACAATCCGATTAATCCCCAACTACAGCAGCTTCAAAACTGCCCTAAAATCACATCTGTAGGGTCAGGCTTATCACATGACCTGATCACAGTGTAGTGTGCGGAGGTGGAGAACAATAACACCTTTTATCCTTCCTCCTCTGTTCCTCTGATCCTGGCCCCTCCATCTAGAAGTTACACTGCACTCCTTGCACTTAGTATGTGTTTATTCACAGATACTGGCTGGTGACAGGTTCTATTAAAAGATGGCTGGACCATGGTAGCAAACAAGCCCTCTGACCTCTTGTGTCCCGCTATCTCCTCATAGAATGTAAGCTCTTGCGAGCAGAGCCCTCACTCCTATTGTTTGATATGTTTATTTCTTTGTCACATTGTAATGTCTCATGTGTCCTCTGATTTGTAAAGTGCTACGGAATATGTTGGCGCTATGTAAATAAAGTTATTATTATTATTACAATCAGCAGTGTACAGTTATTTGTAGTCATCTTCTGGTGAGTAACCTATAGACATACAGGTAGACACATCAGTAGCCAATATAATCACTAGTAGGAACATGACAGTCCATATTCTATAGCGTTGTTGGTGGGCTCTTGACAGTCAGTACCACATAGAGCTATTGTATATGCAATACTGTGCAAACTTTTGTACCCCCAGATCAGATGTAGCCATAAAAATAACAAATTCATCGCCCCCCCCAACATGTTTCACTATGGTTGTGGCATCCTCAGGAGTAATGGGGCTTATTGAAGGTCCAGCATGTAAGTGAATCCTACATAACCTTCTAGAGACCTCCCCCAAGAAGGTGTATATGTAAATCCCCCAGTCGGGCATAGACTCACAATATCCCAACCATCATGTGATATACTGGCAGGTCTGAACGCCAATCAAGAAATATCCTAAGGCTAACCAGCCAATGAATGTCTGTCACATTCACAGCACATATAGGAGATGACAGGGCCTGGACAACCCTTTTAAGAAGGGCGGTATTATACAGTATATGGCTAAAAAGGTGACAGTGCACTGAATTCAGCACACTGTTAGCTTTGCAGTATGCGCCCCGGTGCCAGAGATATCAGAGCCGTTAGTTTCAGCACCAATATCCCACCACTTACAGAAGGGCGGGCCTTACAGATGAATTCGGCACACAGTCAGCTTTCTAGCGGTATATAATACCACCGATCTGTGAGGACATGAAAGGTCCTCTTTGAAGACCTCCGATTTCTTTGCCCACCCCTGGGTCGAGATATCAACAGGTTGTGTAATAACCAAAACATTCTGAGTTCTCTAAAGCAAGAGCGTGAGTTAACAAGCACTCTATTACATTCTCTTTCAATGCGGGTGATATTTAGATGGATTATTGAAGGCTGACGGTATTAGAAAGAAGATTGTCTCCAGTATGAAATGAAACATAACATCAAAAGGGATTGTTTATGATGGATGGGAGCAGAATGACACACTCGAGTCTCAAGAGATGGAACTTGAGGAGCAGCACTGACAATTACACTCACTAAGTGTCTCATCCCTGACTCATACAATGGCTTAACCGCGAGAAGTGGGACCTTAATGATTATGCAATTATGCAGACTTTTATTAAGCTGAAATTCACTAGTGATGGTAAATGCACCTGAGACGTCAGACAATTAAATAGTTTGAGTGTGTTCAGATTACAGGCCGGGAGGATTTCTGAATGTATAATAATCATAAATACATTTCGGGTTGAAATCACTTTAAAAAGATTATTTCAAGGCAGCAAATTGCATGTTATTTACTTATGCAGCTCATCGCTCTTGCACATTTTTTATGCAACATCCTTAGTCCAGGTAAGATTGTAAATGATTCACACTGCATATCAGGTAGTGGGCAGCATTTGTTATTGCTGGATTTAAGCAGGGAGGATTTGCTAAATGTAAGCAAAAAAGTGCTACATATCCATATTGTATAGTGCTTCAGTAAAAGATGCACCATAAATGAAAATATACGGTCGGATTGGTAGTCTGTCACGAATTAGACCTCATGTGTGCAGGAAAACCTGCCAGGTGATTTCTGTTGCCTTATTGGAGAGCAGGATATGATAGAGGGAGTAAAGCTGAGCTCTGTGATGTATAGGTTTATAGGAATTGGAGCAAAAAGGGGTAAATCTTGACAGGTATGCTAGAAGAGGCAGTAAGAGTCCTTTTCCTGTATTTGTACAATCATAGCTGTTAGGCCCCACACGACTGAGTGTGCTTCCAATGCACTCGGGTGACACTCGGAGTGATATCTAAGTGCATTCAGTTATACATTCACATCTATGGGGCTTTTTATTTATTTATTTTATGCTTACTTGTATAGCGCCATCATATTCCGCAGCGCTTTACAGACATTGACAGCTTTTGAATCATTCTGTTCTGATGACACAGATCAGTATTGGGCCGTGATGGCGAACCTATGGCACGCAGAGCCCTCTCAGTTGGCACGTGCGCCGTCACCATGATCGCTCACTAATGGGGAATCCAGTACAGGATTCCGCGTTAGTGAACGATCGCTTCTTTCAGCTGTATGTGCAAATGCAACCTGCACATACAGCTGAAAACTGTCAGTGTAAATCGGTAAAGGCTGAATACTGTACTCTGGAAGGACCTTCTGACGTCATAAGGTCACATGACAGGGTAGGCTGTCTTTACTTGTAAGAAGGTCCTTCTACATGAAGAAAAGTTGTATCATGAGCAGTGGAGGAACATGGAGATATGTGGGGGGGGGGGGAGACATGTGGGGTGCAGGGTGTACTGTGGGGGAGAGATGTGAGGTACAGGGTGCACTGTGGGGGGGAGAGATGTGAGGTGCAGGGTGTACTGTGGGGGGGGGATGTGAGGTGCAGGGTGTACTGTGGGGGGGATGTGAGGTGCAGGGTGTACTGTGGGGGGAGAGATGTGAGGTGCAGGGTGTACTGTGGGGGGAGAGATGTGGGGTGCAGGGTGTACTGTGGGGGGAGAGATGTGAGGTACAGGGTGTACTGTGGGGGGAGAGATGTGAGGTGCAGGGTGTACTGTGGGGGGGGTGGAGGTGCAGGGTGTACTGTGGGGGGAGAGATGTGGGGTGCAGGGTGTACTGTGGGGGGGGGATGTGAGGTGCAGGGTGTACTGTGGGGGGGGAGGGGGGCAGGGTGTACTGTGGGGGGGGATGTGAGGTGCAGGGTGTACTGTGGGGGGGGATGTGAGGTGCAGGGGTACTGTGGGGGGGATGTGAGGGCAGGGGACTGGGGGGGGGATGTGAGGTGCAGGGTGTACTGTGGGGGGAGAGATGTGAGGTGCAGGGTGTACTGTGGGGGGAGAGATGTGGGGTGCAGGGTGTACTGTGGGGGGAGAGATGTGAGGTACAGGGTGTACTGTGGGGGGAGAGATGTGAGGTGCAGGGTGTACTGTGGGGGGGGATGTGAGGTGCAGGGTGTACTGTGGGGGGGGGATGTGAGGTGCAGGGTGTACTGTGGGGGGGGATGTGAGGTGCAGGGTGTACTGGGGGGGGGGGATGTGAGGTGCAGGGTGTACTGTGGGGGGGGATGTGAGGTGCAGGGTGTACTGTGGGGGGAGAGATGTGAGGTGCAGGGTGTACTGTGGGGGGAGAGATGTGAGGTGCAGGGTGTACTGTGGGGGGAGAGATGTGAGGTGCAGGGTGTACTGTGGGGGGGGATGTGAGGTGCAGGGTGTACTGTGGGGGGGATGTGAGGTGCAGGGTGTACTGTGGGTTGGGAGAGATGTGGAGTGCAGGGTGTACTGTAAGGGGAGAGATGTGGGGTGCAGGGTGTACTGTGGGGGGAGAGATGTGAGGTGCAGGGTGTACTGTGGGGTGGGGGAGATGTGGAGTGCAGGGTGTACTGTGAGGGGAGAGATGTGGGGTGCTGGGTGTACTGTGGGGGGAGAGATGTGAGGTGCAGGGTGTACTGTGGGGTGGGAGAGATGTGGAGTGCAGGGTGTACTGTGAGGGGAGAGATGTGGGGTGCTGGGTGTACTATGGGGGGAGAGATGTGAGGTGCAGGGTGTACTGTGGGGTGGGAGAGATGTGGAGTGCAGGGTGTACTGTGAGGGGAGAGATGTGGGGTGCTGGGTGTACTATGGGGGGAGAGATGTGAGGTGCAGGGTGTACTGTGGGGGGGATGTGAGGTGCAGGGTGTACTGTGGGGTGGGAGAGATGTGGAGTGCAGGGTGTACTGTAAGGGGAGAGATGTGGGGTGCAGGGTGTACTGTGGGGGGAGAGATGTGAGGTGCAGGGTGTACTGTGGGGTGGGAGAGATGTGGAGTGCAGGGTGTACTGTGAGGGGAGAGATGTGGGGTGCTGGGTGTACTGTGGGGGGAGAGATGTGAGGTGCAGGGTGTACTGTGGGGTGGGAGAGATGTGGAGTGCAGGGTGTACTGTGAGGGGAGAGATGTGGGGTGCAGGATGTACTGTGGGGTGGGAGAGATGTGGAGTGCAGGGTGTACTGTGGGGTGGGAGAGATGTGGAGTGCAGGGTGTACTGTGAGGGGAGAGATGTGGGGTGCAGGGTGTAGTGTGGGGAGGAGAGATGCGGGGTGCAGGCTGCTTTCAAGAGGGGGGAATGGGGGTGCAAGCTGCTTGTGAGCAAGAGGGGGGAATGGGGTTGCAGGCTGTGGTGAGCAAGAGGGGGGATGCAGGGGAGGCAGGTTAATTTAAGGTGAAATTACCGTGTTGGCACTTTGCGATAATTTAGTGGGCTTTGGTTTGCAGTTTGGGACTCGATCTCTAAAAGGTTCGCCATCACTGGTATAGGGCATGCTCTATAATCATCCACGGAATAGGATCGATAGGAAGCCCCATAGACATGAAAGCATAACGGAATGCACTCAGAGGTCACTCCGAGTGTCACCCGAGTGCATTCATCTGTAAACTTGGACCCACATTGGACCCACTCTGCTTTTCACTTACAAATTATGCTTCAAACCCTATAAACCTATATATATATATATATATACAGTATATATATATCACAGAGCTCATATTCTCTTCCTCTAACACAAACTCATCTTAGATAGAGCAACAAGAATCACCTGACACATTCACTTTAAGGTGACACATTGGAAACTTGGAGTCTTCTACTAACCTTTGGAGAGTGAGGAAGCAGGGGGACAGTACATAGACTAAGTTAGGCTCCTCACTTGCCCTGAAACAGATGGAAAGAAGGAATTCACCATTGTGTTGGCTGAGGAAAACCAAGAAGTGTGTGCCAACCTATTTTTTGAGGATAAATGCTATATGGGCCTCAGATCAATGACCCTGTATGCACCATGATTGAGCAACCTAGTAGTCTTCATCCCAGAGAAGGTTTTGGTAAAGACTTTAGGAGACTTTTTGTGTGAGAGAGAAGCTGGCACACAGGATAGTAAAACCAGCCTTACCAAGAACAGCGTAGACTGCCATCCGTGTTTACCAACTGCTAACTCAGTTCCAACTCACAGTGGTAAAGTTGCAAGAAGTGTAGCTCAATTTGTGGAAGTTGTAATCTACCTCAACTAAAGTTGAATCTTACCCTGTTCCTACATACCTCAAGTCTCCTGAGTCTTATTCTTGCACGACCATCGACCATCATGGGCATTCCAATTCTCATCAGGTTCAGGAAGACTGACCACAACTAGGTTGTGCCCTAAAGGAGAAAAACTACCACCACACACAAATAGCCTGCAGGCCCTCTCAAAACTGAAATAGTGCAAAAATGGACAGCACTCCAATATTGAAAATCAAAAAGGTGAAGATTTATTCCATTGCAACGTTTCGGTCCCAAATACAGTGGACCATTCTAAAGCAGTAAAACAGTGAAAATGTGCAAGCATTTATAGTGAAAAACAAGTCACTCATCTAATTAGCAATAATAAATAGATAATTAATAAATATATAAAAAAATATGTATAATCAAATACCGTGTCATGTTCACAAAGTGCAAAAATAGATATTTGTGCATATATAAAATCCAATATATATAATAAATACAATCAAAAGTGCATAAAATATACATGTATTAATCATCAATTATAAAAATACAAGTGTAAGACATATACAGTGATTATTATACCACTTATCCGTATTACAATCACATTTGTTGCAAGGAAACACAGTGTTATGGGATTAAACACTCACCCCTTTCAAAAAAACCGCCATTACCGCGCTAGGAGAGAGGGGAAGTGGACCTGGCCGGAACTATAACAATGCGCGCATGCGCAGTATGAAAATTAAGCCAGAAAGTATTGGCAGAGACATATCCATATAGTAATAGCGCAAAGCGAAACTTCGTGCATGCGCAGTACGAATAACACAGCGCTGAATAATAAAAATTACTTACAAAGTCTCAGGACTCTCTGGACTCAGGAAGATATGAATGTATATAAAAAAGACCATAAACACCACAAAAAATAAAAAACAAAAAAAAGGGAAATAAACAAATAAATAATAATAAGTGCCACATTGTGGGGTCAATCCAATGTGAACGGCCCCCAATCAGCACCTTATGTGAAATAAACACCACGTAGATATACACAGTGCAATGCAATATGTTTTTCAACTGGCTTAAAATACCATATTCACTTCTACCAAACAGACACTCCCTCCATAACCCCACAAAGGGAACAAGAGAAAAATGTCTAATGATCCGTCAAAAAGATGACGCATAGCATAAACTACGCACCACTTAGTGACGAACCTCAAAATGGCCTATGGAGAGAAATAAAACAAAATAAAAATTAATTAAATAAATAAAAAATAATAATAAAAAACAAAAATGTGGTGAAAATAGTAAAAATGAGAAATAATGTCAATGAGACCATAAATGACCAAATCTAACAATTTAAAGTCTAAAAAAATAATAAACATATATATATATATATATATATATATACACATATACACATACATACAGTGGGGAAAAAAGTATTTAGTCAGCCACCAATTGTGCAAGTTCTCCCACTTAAAAAGATGAGGCCGGCCTGTAATTGTCATCATAGGTAGACCTCAACTATGAGAGACAAAATGGGAAAACAAATCGAGAAAATCACATTGTCTGATTTTTTAAGAATTTATTTGCAAATTATGGTAGAAAATAAGTATTTGGTCACCTACAAACAAGCAAGATTTCTGGCTCTCACAGACCTGTAACTTCTTCTTTAAGAGGCTCCTCTGTCCTCCACTCATTACCTGTAGTAATGGCACCTGTTTGACATTGTTATCAGTATAAAAGACACCTGTCCACAACCTCAAACAGTCGCACTCCAAACTCCACTATGGTGAAGACCAAAGAGCTGTGGAAGGACACCAGAAACAAAATTGTAGACCTGCACCAGGCTGGGAAGACTGAATCTGCAATAGGCAAGCAGCTTGGTGTGAAGAAATCAACTGTGGGAGCAATAATTAGAAAATGGAAGACATACAAGACCACTGATAATCTCCCTCGATCAGGGGCTCCACGCAAGATCTCACCCCGTGGGGTCAAAATGATCACAAGAACGGTGAACAAAAATCCCAGAACCACACGGGGGTACCTAGTGAATGACCTGCAGAAAGCTGGGACTAACGTAACAAAGGCTACCGTCAGTAACACACTACACCGCCAGGGACTCAGATCCTGCAGTGCCAGACGTGTCCCCCTGCTTAAGCCAGTACATATCCGGGCCCGTCTGAAGTTTGCTAGAGAGCATTTGGATGTTCCAGAAGAGTATTGGGAGAATGTCATATGGTCAGATGAAACCAAAGTAGAACTGTTTGATAGAAACACAACTCATCGTGTTTGGAGGAGAGTGAATGCTGAGTTGCATCCAAAGAACACCATACCTACTGTGAAGCATGGGGGTGGCAACATCATGCTTTGGGGCTGTTTCTCTGCAAAGGGACCAGGACGACTGATCCGTGTACATGTAAGAATGAATGGGGCCATGTATCGTGAGATTTTGAGTGCAAACCTCCTCCTCTCAGCAAGGGCATTGAAGATGAAATGTGGCTGGGTCTTTCAGCATGACAATGATCCCAAGCACACCACCAGGGCAATGAAGGAGTGGCTTCATAAGAAGCATTTCAAGGTCCTGGAGTGGCCTAGCCAGTCTCCAGATCTCAACCCCATAGAAAACCTTTGTAGGGAGTTGAAAGTCCGTGTTGCCCAGCGACAGCCCCAAAACATCACTGCTCTAGAGGAGATCTGCATGGAGGAATGGGCCAACATACCAGCAACAGTGTGTGCCAACCTTACAGACTTACAGAAAACGTTTGACCTCTGTCATTGCCAACAAAGGATATATAAAAGTATTGAGATGAACTTTTGTTATTGACAAAATACTTATTTTCCACCATAATTTGCAAATAAATTCTTTAAAAATCAGACAATGTGATTTTCTGGATTTGTTTTCTCATTTTGTCTCTCATAGTTGAGGTCTACCTATGATGACAATTACAGGCCGGCCTCATCTTTTTAAGTGGGAGAACTTGCACAATTGGTGGCTGACTAAATACTTTTTTTTTCCCACTGTATATACACACATATATATACATACACATATAGTGCGATCATAACCCAACCTCTCTCAAACAAATTTTTTTTTATTAAATTATAACAGCATAAACAAAAAATTTTTTTAATAAAAAACATATAATACTCATAATAACAATTATAATATTAATATACTGATAAAAATATTTTTAAAGAAAAAAAAGGGGGAGTTTTCAATCCAGTGTGTCGTATACATCCAACATCCGGATCAAAATCCCAATTCCTTCTGTGAAAAAAAGAAATTGTGTAAATATAAAATCATGTGAAAACAATATACCAAAAAAGATATACCAAAAAAAACCTCTTTCCTAAACAAGTTTTTCTTTCCATAGAACACTATGCTTAAAACTACTCGTTCTGCCTAATACCAAGAAGATAAAATATCAGATTAAATATGACCTCATATAGTGGCTACTAAAGATTATATAACTGCACAGAACTTAAAATTCACATTCAGACCGTTCGGCTGTAAAGTGTTAAACCGAACACTGAAATAGCACAGGAGGAGAGCTGAAGGAACTGGTCAAATGCGTAGTGACCGTGACTAGTCCAAAAACTACTACCCCCTGTCTTTAGGCTTCCTCCGGCAGGTTGCTACCTTCATATTGGCAAATCCTTATCATATCTACTATACACGGTTAATACTCATGCACATGGTATTGTTGTCTTACAGTTCTGCAGGCACATGTGCTGTCAGATTCTCAATAGAAGTAGTATATTTTTTTGGACAATGATGCCTCTCTGATATAGTGCAGGCAACAACACTATTCTGTCTGGCATAAAAGTTAGGATACAGGTCAAACACATGGCAAAGATGACTCAATTGGACTCTGTTAGCCCCATCAAAGTGAATGGAGTAGACATGTTACATGGTATACAGTATGCAGTATAAGTATTGTTTTGAGGTATTTTAACATATATCCCCAACAGAAAGCCAATCCAAGGGCAAGATATGGCTTAAACCAAGCCTTAAATGTCTGTCCAGTGTATGAATAATGAGAAGGAAAGAAAAAAATGGGATGTATATGAGCGCTACTACACCTGATTGTCACATGCATATAATGAATAGTGAAGAGTGGATTGGTCCAATAAGTCCTTTATTCCACTATAAAATAACAGGCAACATGTTTCGACGCTTCATCAGCGTCTTCTACATATTGAGTTGCTTTAACGCTCCATTTCTTACAACCAATTCTTTATGAAACATATTTTATGATCATTATATGAGCTAGTATTACTTTTCACAAGCTATCACCCTGCTGATTTATTTGCTTTATGTTTTATCAGATTGATTATGTGGAATTTGTCTAGCATTCACTTTTACTTCTACTTTATTACTACTGTTACTATGCATGTAAGGCAGCCTATTTTATCCCCTTCTTTTATTATTTACTAATTATTCATTGTACTCCATTTTGTTATCTATTGATGGACATTTATCATTATTATTTTCATTAACATATTATCTATTGTATATATATATATATATATATATATATATATATATATATACAGTACAGACCAAAAGTTTGGACACACGTTCTCATTCCAAGAATTTTCTGTATTTTCATGACTATAAAAATTGTAGATTCACACTAAAGGCATCAAAACTATGAATTAACACATGTGGAATTATATACTTAACAAAAAAGTGTGAAACATCTGAAAATATGTCTTATATTCTAGGTTCTTCAAAGTAGCCACCTTTTGCTTTGATTACTGCTTTGCACACTCTTGGCATTCTCTTGATGAGCTTTTATTTCTCATTAATGTACACTCAGCACCCCATCTGAGGTGCTGTGACACTCATATTTAACTCACATGCTGTCCATTTCCTTCTGATTCTTCTTGAGATGGTTCTACTCCTTCATTGGAGTCCAGCTGTGTTTAATTAAACTGATTGGACTTGATTAGGAAAGGCACACACCTGTCTATATAAGACCTCACAGCTCACAGTGCATGTCAGAGCAAATGAGAATCATGAGGTCAAAAGGAACTGCTCAAGGAGCTCAGAGACAGAATTGTGGCAAGGCACAGATCAGGCCACGGTTACAAAAGAATTTCTTCAGCACTCAAGGTTCCTAAGAGCACAGTGGCCTCCATAATCCTTAAATGGAAGAAGTTTGGGACGACCAGAACTCTTTCTAGACCTGGCCATCCAGCCAAACTGAGCAATCGTGGGAGAAGAGCCTTGGTGAGAGAGGTAAAGAAGAACCCAAAGATCACTGTGGCTGAGCTCCAGAGATGCAGTAGGGAGATGGGAGAAAGTTCCACAAAGTCAACTATCACTGCAGCCCTCCACTATTCGGGGCTTTATGGCAGAGTGGCCCAAAGGAAGTCTCTCCTCAGTGCAAGACATATGAAAGCCCGCATAGAGTTTGCCAAAAAACACATGAAAGACTCCCAGACTATGAGAAATAAGATTCTCTGGTCTGATGAGACAAAGATTGAACTTTTTGGTGTTAATTCTAAGTGTGTGGAGAAAACCAGGCACTGCTCATCACCTGCCCAATACAATCCCAACAGTGAAACATGGTGGTGGCAGCATCATGCTATGGGGGTGTTTTTCAGCTGCAGGGACAGGACGACTGGTTGCAATTGAAGGAAAGATGAATGCGGCCAAGTACAGAGATATCCTGGAAGAAAACATTTTCCAGAGTGCTCTGGACCTCAGACTGGGCACACAGCTAAAATAACAAAGGAGTGGCTTCGGAACAACTCTGTGACAAAATGTGAAAATGGCTGTCCACCAACGTTCACCATCCAACCTGACGGAACTGGAGAGGCTCTGTAAGGAAGAATGGCAGATGATCCCCAAATCCAGATGTGAAAAACTTGTTGCATCATTCCCAAGAAGACTCATGGCTGTACTAGCTTAAAAGGAAGGGGCTTCTACTCAGTACTGAGCAAAGGGTCTGAATACTTATGACCATGTAATATTTCAGTTTTTCTTTTTTAATAAATTGGCAAAAATATCTACATTTCTGTATTTTTTCTGTGAAGATGGGGTGTTGAGTTTACATTAATGAAAAATAAAATGAACTTTTTTGCTTTTAGCAAATGGCTGCAATGAAACAAAGAGTGAAAAATTTAAAGGGGTCTGAATACTTTCCGTACCCACTGTATACAGTATATATATACAGTATATGTTTTTTGTCACTATTATCCAGTTGGCCTAATGAAGACGCTGGTGTAGCGTCGAAACGCGTTGCTGTTATTTTATAGTGGAATAAAGGACTTATTGGACCAATCCACTCTTCACTATTCATTATCTGTATGTGGCAATCAAGTGTAGCAGCGCTCATATACACCCCATTTTTTTCTTTCCTTATCCTTGTCATTATTACCACTGATCTATCGTCAAGTGGCCCCGAGGCGAGCAGCAGCTTAACATAAAATATAAAGAGATTACCAAACTGGATCTCCTTATCTGTACCTGGAATATCACAAGGTGTCAATCAAACACCACTCAGAGGCGGCAGTGTAGTTATAGATTTTTCTTTTATTTACTTAGTGTATGAATAAGGGATCATTCACACAGTTATGTTTGTTCCCTATTTGGTAAATCATGTTACTATGTTAAAGTCCATCCTTACTCCCCCACACAGTTATCTCTTGCTGTTATGGACATCCCCTTTATCTAGCTGGTCACAGGTTGTCTAGTTCCCATCTGATTGAACACAAAACACATTATCAATGAAAGATCATTTTTGCACAGAAAAGTGAATCAAAAACTGATTTTGCAAATATTAAAAACTGTTCTGCAAATATTAAGTAACAGTAATTCTATCTTGTTATATCTGTGCCTATTCATTTGGCCGATTCCCAGTGTAGTTGGAGCCACTTCATGATGTTCTAGAATGAGTTTTTATGTAGGAGTCAATAAGTATTTGTACTTTTATAGCATCATTCCTTGAAATCATCTTAATTTGGGTTTTTCTCTGAAAAGACTCTGAAGGCTCATAAAATGTCTGCATTTCTGTAAACTGACTGTCCCTGGCTCCAAAGAAGCTGAAGGTAGTGAAGGTAGTATTCTTTCATTAAAAAGCTAATATGAGATAAGAATGAAAATCCGTTTTTTTTTGTTTTTTTTCAGAAGCAGCAAAACACTTGTCTACATCTTTTGTCTGATATTGCAACATAGTCACATTCAGTTTAGCACTGTTGCCTTGCACCGCTGTGGTCCTAGGTTTGAATTCGACCAAGAACAACTTCTGCAAGGAGATTGTATGTCCTTGCCATTTTTGCATGGTTTTCCTCCTACACTGTAAAGACATACTGATAGGGAATTTAGATTGTGAACCCTATATGGAACAGAGTCTGTAAAGGGCCCATTGTCGACACTTTTTTGTACTGTTGTATATGATATTGCATGGATTAGTAGGACATACAGGAAAGGAATATTTCCTTCTTTTTTTTTTTTTTTAGATTTTCTAGGTTAGTCAATAATGGGCTTTATTCTGAGGTAATTAACTTTTTTCGTCACTTGCATCTGAATTATGGTAGGTCTTCTGCACTGCGTGAAGTAGGTGTCTGACTTTCTACTGCGTTTAACCCTTTAGATGCCACAGTCAATAGTGAACAGGGCATTTAAATGGCTACAGAGGGAGCCATTGTGAACACAATTGCAACATTGATAATATAGGCCCCTTGGTCTGCTGTCAGTATATTCATATTAGCCAAAATAGCACAAACAATGGGAGGCCAATAAATTGTTCCTCATGGATCTCCAAATTCAAAATCAGAACATAAGCATAGATAACATTTACGTTATTAAAATTTTTATAACAGTCCTAGAAAAAATTGATGGAACATTCTTACTAGTTCCAAAAGGTGGTGGAATGCATAACTCTTGCGGCCTTATATACAGTGGAGAAAAAAAAGTATTTAGTCAGCCACCAATTGTGCAAGTTCTCCCACTTAAAAAGATGAGCGAGGCCTGTAATTGTCATCATAGGTAGACCTCAACTATGAGAGACAAAATGAGAAAACATATCTAGAAAATCACACTGTCTGAATTTTTAAGAATTTATTTGCAAATTATGGTGGAAAATAAGTATTTGGTCACCTACAAACAAGCAAGATTTCTGGCTCTCACAGACCTGCAACTTCTTCTTTAAGAGGCTCCTCTGTCCTCCACTCATTACCTGTAGTAATGGCTCCTGTTTGACATTGTTATCAGTATAAAAGACACATTATCCACAACCTCAAACAGTCACACTCCAAACTCCACTATGGTGAAGACCAAAGAGCTGTGGAAGGACACCAGAAACAAAATTGTAGACCTGCACCAGGCTGGGAAGACTGAATCTGCAATAGGCAAGCAGCTTGGTGTGAAGAAATCAACTGTGGGAGCAATAATTAGAAAATGGAAGACATACAAGACCACTGATAATCTCCCTCAATTAGGGGCTCCACGCAAGTGTAATGCAAAAAAAAAAAAAAATGGCTGGCCCTGAAAAGATGGACATTAAGCCAGCTCATAGTAACCTTAATTTCAACTCTGTATGAAGTAATGTCTATATGGTTGTAATGAGGTAATGTCTACACACTCTATCAAGTTTGACATGTTTTTGGGATGCCTACATATCCCAGAAGACATTCATTTCAACTCTGTATGAGGTAATGTCTATATGGTTGTAGTCAAGAACGCACTCTATCAAGTTTGACATGTTCTGGGATGCGTACATGTCCTAGGAAGACATTCCAGTGAAAGTTGGCCCCTTTCATGGGAATGTGAGCTTGGAGACGAGTAAAGCCTTACAGAGGTGTATACACTTCTGTAACTGCCCACTCTTATGACGCACACAAAGGGTATATAAGATAGGTTAATATCCCCCAGCCGTTGTTGCAATCCTGATAGCAGTAATTGCGGACGCCTGATGCTGCGTGGTGATACCTGTCACAATGGCTTGGTGATACTTCCTGCAGATACCCTAATCGGAATTCATCAATGAAGCTTGGCAGTGTTGTAAGTATTGATTTGATTACTTTGTGATAAGCATTGATTTGATATACCTTTTGATATACTTTTCCTTGTTGTAAGACCTTTTTGATATACCTTTTGATATACTTTTCCTTGTTGTAAGACCTTTTTGATATCTTTTTATACTTTTCTTAATAAAATGTTAAGCTATTGTTGATAGTCTAGTGTTTTATTCTATAACTTTGTTCTATAACACGGAATCCAAAGAATCTTTTTCCCTTGGCATAACATTTTTCCCTTGGCATAACAGCAAGATCTCACCCTGTGGGGTCAAAATGATCACAAGAACGGTGAGCAAATATCCCAGAACCACACGGGGGTACCTAGTGAATGACCTGCAGAAAGCTGGAAGTAACGTAACAAAGGCTACCGTCAGTAACACACTACGCCGCCAGGGACTCAGATCCTGCAGTGCCAGAAGAGTATTGGGAGAATGTCATATGGTCAGATGAAACCAAAGTAGAACTGTTTGGTAGAAACACAACTCATCGTGTTTGGAGGAAAGTGAATGCTGAGTTGCATCCAAAGAACACCATACCTACTGTGAAGCATGGTGGTGGTAACATCATGCTTTGGGGCTGTTTCTCTGCAAAGGGACCAGGACGACTGATCTGTGTACCTGAAAGAATGAATGGGGCCATGTATTGTGAGATTTTGAGTGCAAACCTCCTTTCATCAGTAAGGGCATTGAAGATGAAACGTGGCTGGGTCTTTCAGCATGACAATGATCCCAAGCACACCGCCAGGGCAACGAAGGATTGGCTTCGTAAGAAGCATTTCAAGGTCCTGGAGTGGTCTAGCCGGTCTCCAGATCTCAACCCCATAGAAAACCTTTGGAGGGAGTTGAAAGTCCGTGTTTCCCAGCGAATAGTGGGGGCTAAAGAAAAAATTCTGTGCCAGAATCAGTGGAGCAGCAGCTATTAAATGATATAAAGAGCTGGACTTGTTGAAGGTGGTGAAAGGTCCTCTTTAAGTTCTCCAGAGAGACTAAATTATAGTGATAATCAATGAAATAATGTTTTATTTAATAAGTTTTAAAAAAACATTAATCCTTTATGGTAAAATGTTTTATAAATAATGAAAAAAAAAAACATAACACACATAAAGACTATTGCCACATTCATAATGACCCGAGCAATACAACTGAAATCTTATTTTCTGTGCGCTGTGAACGGCGTACAAGCAAAATATAAGAATTGTCTGTCAATCACTAAAAAGTGATCAAAAAGTCTTATATTCCCCAAGTTGGCACCAATAAAACATTTACGTCTTGGAACGTGGCAATGCAAAAATTTTATTAGATAAAGAATTTTTATTTGACAAAAGTAGTAAAATTTCAAAAAAATCAATACAGATAAAGTATTGATATAATTGTACCAAGCCAGAAAATAAATTTATCAAGGCATTTAAGCCACATGTGAGTGGTAAAAAATGTATAGGGAAAAAAAAATTGTATAATCAATGTTTTTTTCTTTTCCTTCCAAGAAAGAATTCATAAAAGTTAATCAATGAGATATAAGTACCCTAAAATGGTGCCATTAAGTTATACATCTTGTCCCACACAAACAAGCCTTCATACAGTTACAGCTAAGAAGGTTATGACAAGTTGACTCTTGGTATGTGATGACAGAAAAAAGGAAAAAATGTTTGGCCATTAAGGAGTTAAACTGTAGCCAAATGTAAAGCCAATAGTGAAATCTAAGATCGGGGCCTCACGTTGCAGTAATGCAGGGTTTTACAGTACCTGCAAAGTGGATAAGATTCTGGCTAATCCCATCTACATATTGCAGAAAAAAAAATCTGCTGCGGGAAAAGCTGCAATTTCAAAATCACTTGTGTTTTCAAAAATCACAGCATGTCAACTATACCTACAGAAACACTGGCATTTTCTGTACAGGTATAATAGTAGCAGAAAGTTTCACAGAAAGTTTTCCTCTGCGGGGTTTCTGTTAAAAAACCCTGTGGAAAAAACGCAATGCGTTTTCTGCCGCAGTCATTTCCGCAGTGGTTTTTGTTTGCGGTTCGTTATGTGGGGGCCTTAGCCTAAAACACATTTTTTTCACTTTTGGTGTATTGTTTGGGTCAGTGACACTTGTTTCCCCGATGTTCTCCCTGTGTTCTCCTTTGGTTTCCTCCCACTCTCCAAAGACATACTGATAGGAAATGTAGATTGTGGGTCTTATATGGGACAGTGATTGACAACGTTTGTAAAGCGCTGCGGAATATGATGGCGCTATATAAGTAAGCAAAATGGAATAAAATAAACCTAGCATAAAAAAAAGTCTGAAATAAAAACACTTCAAATTCAAGGTGTTTTTTCAAGCCAAAACATATCACATAAGAGGTGAAGAGGTCTTACCTAACTAGTTTTTACTCGGTAATGTGAGTACATGAATATAGAGATAACACGTGGAATGTGTAGAATCTAGTAAATGTAATCTAGCTCTTAAAATGATGGCATATCCCAAGAAAAATTACTACAATTGAGCGGATTTGATAACTGCGTTTAGAGCTCTCTGAGAATAAACATTACTCTTTTTCTATAAATGAAAATGAAGCGTCTCTGGGGCATTTGATTAAATGACCGGATGATAGATGCCTCGCAGATAGAAGGTGGAAAATCAGATTATGTGCGCTAGCTATCAGCCTTCTAATACACGGTGTGAAATCACAGCCCTAATTGTTGACTCCAAATGTTTTATGGGATCTGGAGAAAGCTGGTGCAGGCATCGCTTAATAACCAATAACATATTTATATTTTCAATATCTGGAATATTTCCTTTTCTAATGCCTGCGCTGGTGCAGTAGAAATATTTCCACACAACATCGTACAACTGTATTGTTAAAGGGGTATTCCTACAATCACATTGATGCCCCATTATACTTAGTTTTCAAAATAATTTTGTGAAATCTTTGCAAATACAATAATAGATACAAATGAAGTAGTTAAAAGATAGCACCATCCAAGAATACCCCATGCTATTAGTTTGTATTTATCATACCTGCCCTGGTTACTTCTCACAGTTGTGATTCTTCAGGATACTTATGTGCAGTTGTTCTCCCCTATTTTAGTACAGCATCCCTCTGTCTCTCTGGAAAGTGGTACAATGCACACTTTGAACAAATGGCTGTTTCCCAGGATCTAGTGGCTAGTTGCTTGAGATAGGCATGGAAAACATTAGGTCCCTGTTCAGATTGCAAACACAGAGATAGTGGAGGCTCAGCGCTTATAAGGTTCATAGAAGTTGTTTGTTGCTCAATAACATTGTCAGGGTTACCCAAGCTTCATATTTACAGGCCAATTCCCATGATCTGGGGGTGTGGGATAGGTTGTAGGCAAGGTGGACAGTTTGAGGGCCCATTCATAGAGATGTGGCAAATCTGAGTGGTCAGCTTGTGTAATGAAGCAGACTCATAACCATAGAGACACCAGTCAACTAGGCCTAACATTCATCTGTTATCTATTCACTTAAGGGCCCATTAACAAGTGGAAAGTGAACAGGAATTTGAGGTGAACTTCCACCTCAAATTTCTCTCCACTTTCCAACCCTTGGTGGAAGACCATGGGGCTACCCGCAGCTTAGGCTATCATGTGCCAGTAACCCCCAGGTGTCTTGTATACCAAAATCAGTCAAATGGGCCAGTGCACTGACCCAATTGGAGAAAGCACCAATCTCAGAGGCATTGGTATGTGTCATCTTAACAAACGGAAACTGAGACAGAAGGAGGAATGGAAAGACTTGTGAACAAAAGTGAAGGCAGACAGAGTGAACGCTGCCGGTGTGTAAAATTCTGAAGACCCGAACAGAAAAAGTAGAAATTTGTTATGGCCAGGTTCTTGCATCCTGGAGAGTAATGTCGCCCACTTGTGTCTTGTTAAATAATGACAACCTAATGTGTTGAAGCTGTAAGTATGTGAGCCAGAGGGCGCTGTTGAGCGACCCAGGCCAGGCCAGAAAAGGCTCTCAGCCACGCCTTTGGGTGGTGGCACGCAACTCCAGAGGGGCTGGAGCATCCTGCAGGAAGCAGGAAGTAGTGGACCAGCGAGGACGGAGAGAGAGGCTCTGTCCCAGAGGGCTGGTGTCCACAGGAGTGGACAAGCGAGGACGGAGAGATAGGCTCTGTCCCAGAGGGCTGGCGTCCACAGAGGACTGTTGCTAGAGCTGAGTAACAGTCAGGACAGTTAGGGGCTCAAGGAGTCAGTTAGGCCCTAACTGTGGCATAGGTTTTTTGTTGTTTTGCTGTGTTGCAGTTAAGCTGAATAAAGCCACCTTTATTTACACTTGGACCGTCTGAAAGCTATCTTTCCGGCGCCCAGTACCACGAACCACCGCTGTCCGGACCAGGAGTCAGCCGCCATTTTGAGTCTAATTCCCCCAAATTATCACAAAGCATGCTTTGCTGTTATTGGAACTCCCATAGAGGTGAATGAAGAAAGCTACATATGCCCAGCCACCTCTCCATAGTGATATGAAGAAGGGCGTCATAGTAGCCCCATTCTTGAGATAAGAGTCCAAGAAGTAGAAAAGGTATCGTTTCTGCATTTATTGCATATGTATTGGATATGCCATGCATATATACAGATACATCAGAGCTAAGATTGAAAAATGCAGCGGAGCTAAGCAGTGAGTTATATTGTGCAAAAGATAGAGTCACATGGCAAGTTCAGCTCTGCTACATTTTTATAGAGGACAGTATATCACATTTATAACATAACTACATTTTTACACAACATTCCCCTTGCTATATATACTATTTATATATACTTTCACATATACTCTCTCATTAGATGTCCTATCTTGAACAATCCGAGACATCGATTTGCTGATTTCTCACTATTATCCCTTTTATGCTTCCACCAATAAATGCCATATAAAGTGAGAAACTCCACAATGAATATATTGCATCTTTAAAGGATTCACATAAAATAAAGGCTGTAGGCTTTCAGAAAGTATTTTTATGTTTTCCAGTCGTCTATGTTGTCTTTACTTTGCCCGAGAGAACACTAACAATGTATCACAGTTTATTTTATTAAGCCATTTCTGCTACTTTTACTGTCAGTATTAGAGATGTCCTAGAAAGGCAGCAACTTTTATGCCTGGATACATTTTTATTGGGCAGGCAATTATTATTCTCCTGAAGGGGATCGAGGTCATTTCTCTATAGCGATCCCAAAAGCCTACCATATAGGAAGATTTACATAAAAAATATACATACATCTGTGCACTGTCCTTCACATGTTCCCCAGCAGACAACTATTATTCTGAACTCCAATCGCCCTCACTTTGTGTTTCCTAGTATATTTACCCTCATATTCCTTACCGTATGGTGTCCCTAGTTGGTGATGTAACTATAGTGCACGCAATGGTTGCATCTGCGACTGGGCCCCTGGCGCTAGGTTCACACCTGTGTTCGAGTTTCCGTGTGTGAACGGAAATCCAATCCGCTTAAAAAGTGGTTACCTGCGGAAACCTGCAGACACCTTAGACTATAATGGGGTCCGCCAGGTTTCCGGCCGAAAAATGCAGAGAGAAAAGCCCTGCTTGCAGGACTTTTCTCTCCGCATTTTTCAAGCGGATTTGGGGACAGAAACTCAAAATGGAGAGCAGGCGCAAGTGTGAACCTAGCCTGGGCATGAATACTCACAAAACCATCTAGTCATTAACAATGTACAATTATTAAACAATCAGCTTTTCAGGATCTAATAGAAAACAGCAGTGACTCAATTAGCCGCATGGTTTTCAGCCATATTCTGACTGTATCACAGCTTTGTCTAGTCTTTCCCTAAAGAAGCACTCCAACAAAAATAATTTGCGCAAAAGTGCTCCTGCTTATATTGTGTTTGTCTTTGTGCCCCTGGGTTATGTTTGTATGTCCTGTCTATATGTTATGTGTTACATGTAACTGTTATGCAGCTCTCCCCTTGTATGTTTCCCCCCTTGTTCAAACCCCTACACTTGGTACAGTCCTGGCCTATCACAGGCAACTGGGCGGGGTCTGGGATACTTAGGACTCCAGAGGGACTATTACAGCCTCAGTGCAGGGCAGTGTAAGAGGGTAGTTGGAGTCAGTGCATGCCAGCACTGCACACTGAGGCCTAGCGGTTCCTATTCAGCCTCTGAGGAGGAAGAATTCAGCCCAAGGCTCAACTTGAGACAGCCCTGAGACAGGAATTCTAACTGTCTACATTTTGGACATTGTGCCAGGAGGAGTAGTGGAGTCCTGTGACAGAAGGTGTTATTCCGGCACCTTCTACAAGGTAACCAGACCCTTGTCAGGACTACCCTGGAGTACAGCCCCCAGTATCTGCTGCTGGAGGAGGCTGAGGAGTGGAGTTAGAGTTGGAGTGGAGTACGGCACTACAGCCTGAACATCACTGGACATCCTCTCAAGACTAAGACTGGGGGAGTTGAATACTGGGAGACTACAACCCCCATTTGGGAGCTGCTTGTTTTATTGTTCCGTTGCTGAAGTAAAGTTCAAACCTGTTTCAACTGCACAACGGCCTTCCGTTGTGTAGGTCTCCTTACATCATTGTAGTGAGGCTTTGCTTGTACATACAGTAGAGTTTCTGATGTATTCTCAGTGAAAAAAGTAGACGTGCTGTATCTTTAAAGGGAGTCTGTCACCTACAAAATTGTTATTAAACCAGCCCCAGAACCTTCTAGCGCTCAGAGCTGTGAACACAGTGCTATAAGATATTTGTAGAATGGCCGCTTAATTTTGATAAAAGCTGCTTTTTATTCCTTTGCAAATGAACTAAGAGTTGGGTTTGGCATGTCCCATGTGACCGCTGAGGCATAATCACAGGCCTCCGCAATGCCCACAGGGCACATGACTTTAGACAGAGGCCAGAAGAGGACAAAGAGAGAGCACCGGATGCCACGAACAGACCCAGAATATAATAATTTCACTTCTGGTTCTATCTGAATAAGTATGGCCCAAAATTAATCTTTGGGCCAAACTGGCCAAACCTGAAGTATAACTAATCTTCAGAGGTTCATCCATCTCTAGTGCTGACAGACTTCCCTTAAAGCTTCACATAGGCTTCATTCTGCTTCGTTCTGCAAGCAGGGAAGGGAGAAGCTATTATATAGGCACCTGACCACTCCATGCTGTCCTCCTTATCATGGACAGATATGAGAACAGCACAGCACAGCATGGCATGGTGAGGAGGTTACCAAATAGCATCTCCCCTCACTGTTCAAGCTGTAATGGGCACCCTACCTACCTTGTGACATTTATAAGTGCTATACTTTATGTGTCAGAGGGACTTTTCTGGCCTCCTCAGGGTCCACAAACAGGTAGTGCTACCTCTACACCCTCTATAGCTATTCCCCTCCATTGGGTTTTAGAATTTTTTTGGCAAACGAAAGACAAAAAGGCAGATCATACTGTATTTCTCCTTCTGCCATAAAAGTCTGAAACCTCACATAAAAAAATGACCTGTGCTTAAATAATAAAACCCTATAGGTGAACAGTGAACACAAGGGGGTGCTCTCTACCTATGAAGATATTAGTACTGAGTTCAATGTAAAGCTGGGCTCCCCATAGTTATGGTTGATAGCAGAATGTTATCATTAAACTCTTGAAGGGGTTGTCCCATTATGGACACTTATCCACAGGACAGAGGATAAGTGCTCCCCTAAATTCCCCCTAAGGTCTCCTTTTGAATGGAGCGCATGTGCACTTGCGTGACCAGTGCTCCATTCCCTTCTATGGGGCTGCAGGTGCTACCACAGATTTATTATTCATTTATTTTTTATGCTTACTTATATAGCGCCAATGTCCCATATAGGGCTCACAATCTACATTCCCTATCAGTATGTCTTTGGAGTGTGTGTGAGGAAACCGGAGTACCCAAAGAAAACCCACGCAAATACGAGGAGTACATACAAACTCTTTGCAGATGTTGTCCCTGACAGGATTCGAACCCTGGACTCCAGCGATGCAAGGCTGCAGTGCTAACCACTGAGCCAGATTACAGTCCCAGGAGGCCATAGAGTGCACTGGCACTCCATTCACAAGGAGGCCTTAGGGGGATATTCGGTCCCCTGTTCTCCTGATCACTGGGGGCCCCGGTGATCGGACCCTCTGCAATCGTGCACTTATGCCCTGTCCTGTAGATAGGGGATAAGTGTCCATAAGAGGACAACCCCTTTAAACCCCATGGAGCTTTACTAGGGGAACGTGCATCACAATGCTACTCCACTTGCTCAGCAGTAGCTCTTCTGGCATTCATGTAGAACATCATCCATCTGTTCATGAGAACTGCCCCCGGCAGCACTATTACTGTTACTTCTTTCATGCACAGATTATAGAAAAGTAAATTACACATGAGCGCCCTCTAGTGCCCACTTACATTCAAGTCACATTCTAGGGAGCAGGTGAGAATACTGTGGTGTGGCTTTGTTTGTGAGGGTGGTGAGGAGACTCTCGCTAGTACCCTATACCTATACCATCCTTTGAGGTTTGTAGTCCATACCTTAAATAAGTTGCCTGACATTATATAAAAAAATCATTACAGGCTGTAAAACCTGAAGAAAAAAAAAACATTTTATTCGCCATTTGAATGTCCTTCTGTTCCAATGCCATCTTTACCATTTCCAGTCCCCATCAGAGTAGAAGTAGTGGATAGAGTTGAGTACAATGGCGAAGCAGGGAGTACAATGGCGAAGCAGGGATCTGTCAGCTCGCTGCATCACTGTTCATCCACACATCATAATGTGGGGGGGGGGGGGGACATTGTACTGTTTAGGAGCCCACAAGGGGGACATTATACTATGTTGGGACCACAATTACTAATTACTGTGCTGGGGCGACAAGGGGCACATCATAATGTGGGGGGGGGGAGGCAAAGGAATTGGAATTATACTCTTTAGAAGTCAACAAGTGGGATGTAATATTATGTGTATGTAGAAGGTGACATTATATTGTGTGGGAGCCACAGAGGGGACATTATACTGTGTGGAGGCAGAAGGGGATATTATTTTGTGTGGGGGCCAGTCAAAAGTAGGGAAATTAGGTTTGAGGGCTCATATGGGGGCATTATATTGTGTAGGGTCCACTGGAGGATGGGATGGGAGCCATAAAGGGGCTTGATACAATATGAGGGCTCTGACCTGGCATTATACTGTGTGTGGGGGTAGAAAGGGACTCGGTGGGGTCAAAGGGGGCATAGGCAAGATTAGAGGCATGACTTATCGTCGATAAACATTTGGATTTCATCCCTTTCTGTCATCTGAAAGTTGGGAGGTATGCAAGGCCAGTGACATGTAGTGATAGACAGGATGTCACTGGGATGTCGAATGGACTGTGAGTGGCGGGGAAGGAGCAGCAGTCCTGGGGCAGGGGGATATTAACACAGTAACGCCTTTTCTTCATGTTACAGATTTTTGTGCCTTTAGTGATTTTTGTCAATGTCGCACAACCCCCATAACATCTCCTTAAATAAAAACAAAAATATAACACTTTATAACAATTACTCTATGTATGAATTAACACCTATGTGAGATGATATTTCTTACCTGAAGTCAAACTCTAACTCATTATTTTTCTCGGGTTTAGAGCTAGTGTGAGAAGACGTCGCTGCATATATTCTATATAGACAATCCTCTTTCAAGTGTGTACTGGATAACTTCAAAGCAGAGAGTGGCTGCCTTTGAGTGTTGAGAAAAATCGATAGCTGTCTCCGAGACAACCCTATGTGTTTAGTGTGGACATCACATCTTTCACCAGTTCCAGACACTGCTCTGTATATTATATTGTAGCATTTTATGTCAGATCTGCTATTTTGGTTCTCTTTAATGTCTGATATAAAAGGGGAGACTGTAATAAAATTAGACTATTTGTTGACTGAAGATCAAGACTAGTTGACCAATTTCTTTGCTTTAATTCTTAACAAGAACTTGTTGGATTTTTATTTTATAAGTTAGACTGTATTCCACCTGCTCCCTTATGAGTTAATATTTACTGTTAGGGCATATTCACATGGGACAGATTTGTTGCAAAATTTCTGTGGCTCTTCCATTCATCTGAACGTGGCTTGCAGAAATCCTTGTGCTTGCCAGTGAAACAATCCATCCAGGTGAACATAATTGATTTTCAGTTGCTGAAATTTATGGTAAAAATGCACTGCTACATCTTCACAAAATCTCATTAATTTGAGCTTAAAATGATCGTCACTCTTCCGTTATGCATATTTTTTGTTTTTTTTGCAGTGATTTTTGGCACTTGTGAAACACCATAAATTTCATGAATTATGTGCCATTGTTTGTTCAGATATTTGATGTGGAGATCCTTTGGAGCATACCTTAGCTTGCCCAGTATTCAGTCTCACTTCTAGGTTCCTGGGCAAAGCACTTTTCCCTTAATTTCCACATGAATAAAATGTTGATTTCCATAAAAATGTGGCCACAAAGCTGAATAACAGGCATATTTGGAAACTGTAGAATCACCTCTACAAGGTACTCTAATCAGGTTTATAACCAATTTACTGCTAACATTAGGTTCACACTAGCATTGCATCTATGTTGTTCTGGTCCATCAGAGGACCAGAACAACGCAGTGGCGGACCGCTAAAATAGCAGTAACACATGGAGTTCAACAGACCCCATTGACTATAATGGGGTCCATTGGGTGTCTGTCATTTTAAAACTGAAACCGGCGGTATCCTCTGTGCTGGACTTTTTGCTCCACTGATTTTCAGGTGGAGCCTGAACGTCTCCTGTCATACTATAACATGTCTCTAAACTGGAGCTTTACTTTAAAGCTCTGTTCACATTGGCATGTTTCACATTTCATTGAGGTTCCATTGTTTTGACCATGCGAAATGTTAATAGGATCCATCAGAATTCACTGACAATCATGTATAATCGTAGCCCTAGTGTGAATAGAGCCTCCAGGTCACATGGCTTATGTACAGTGTAATGTAGTGGGACATCTGTTATTGCACATCTCTGGTATTGATCCAAAGACCACTGTAAGTGAGTTCCAAGCTGCATATACTTCACGGGAACTCAATCAGGATAGAGAATCTGCCATAGTAATTTAATGATGGTGTTCTTCTTAGGAAATGTTATTATGTTATTATGGAGGAAATAAGTCAACAGAATGAAATGAATTTTCTGCACATCATTCAATACAATATTAGTAGTGATTCAGATTTTCAGGAGAAATGATACCCATGTTCAGAGCAGGTTTTCGCTTGTAGCCTGTGTGCCAATAATGAAAGAACTAGAGACCATAGTAAACAATCTCCACCAATGAATACAAGTATTCACACAATGTTCAGAAATTGTTTGTCCAAAATCAGTGGTCTTGCAAAAATGTACAATATATTTACAACCCAGCCAAGATACAGTATACATAGTGGTCAACATTGTTGTCTTGCAATCCTGGGGCCAAGGTTTGAATGTGGCCAAGGCCACATCAGCATGGAACTCCTTTGGTCACTCTTGTTTCCTTCCACACAGAAAACATACTAATAGGTTATGTTAGGTAGTTGTCCAGTCGGGCAGGGGTTAATTATTGTCTGCTGATACTTTCTGCCTTAGGGAGGGGTTTTTCCCTGTGCTTCTGCCCCACCCTTTGTGCTATATATACTTGGGCTTCACACTTGCACATTGCTGGTTATACTTGTGTGTTCAGCCATACCTGAGCTGTGAGGCCTGGTTCTCAGGTGTTGTATGTGGATTCTGGGATTTAACTGTTGGGTGGTCTGTGCTGGGGACTGCTGGTTTATGTTATGTTAAATTTCAGGGTCAGCTCACAGGGGTTCTAGTTAGGTTCCTGTGAGGTGTCCTTTTTTCAGAGGAAAACTCTGGCGTTAGGCAGGATTAGTCAGGGCGGATCGCAGGGCGATTTCTGTTATCATTTTCTCCTGCCAACTCTGTTTTACTTTCTTAGTTATTTTGTCGGCCCTTTATTTGTCTTGTATTTCTTTAATAAACCCGTTTATTATGCATGCTTGTTTATGTTTCATTTGGCTCGGGGTCGAACATAACAGAATAACCAGCCGACCATTTATTAATTCTCTACCCTTTTTTTTTTCTCCTTTGTTTCTTTTCTTTTTTTCCCTCAGCTGGATCCTATGGAGCAATTAACCGCTCACCTTCAGGCATTGACCATAAGTCGATTCTCTTCAGACTCAGGTCCAGCAGCAAAACATACAGCAAGTGAGCGGGGTGTTTAGGGAGGGGGTGTCGGGATTTGAACCCCGAGTGGATCTTCCGGATCGCTTCTCAGGGGTGCGCTCTGAGTTTTTCTCATTTAGAGAGGCCTGCAAGTTGTATTTTAGACTAAGGCCAATCTCTTCTGGTAATGAGAGTCAGCGGGTGGGAATTATTATATCCCGTCTACAGGGAGATCCTCAGGTTTGGGCTTTTTCTTTACCCCCTGATTCCACCACACTGCAGTCTGTAGATGTTTTTTTTTTCTGCACTCGGGTTACTGTTCGATGACCCAGACCGTTTGCATTTAGCTGAGAGTAAGCTGTATCACCTCTCTCAAGGGAGGAGTTCTGCAGAGGATTACTGTGCAGCTTTCCGTAAATGGTCCATTGATACTAAGTGGAACGATCCGGCTCTTCGGAGTCAATTTTGTGCCGGGTTGTCCGACCGAGTGAAAGATCTCATGCTACAGTTTTCTCCCCCGGCCTCTTTGGAGGACGCTATGAGTTTAGCTATTCGGGTGGACAGACGTTTGCGTCTGAGAGCAGTAGAAATGGGAGTGAGTGACTCTCCTCACTCGCCAGGGGAGGGGGCGGAGCCTTCTGTAGAGCCCATGCACCTGAGCTCTTTACAGTCTGAGGACAGAAAGAGACGTTTGGCTGCTGGCCAATGCTTCTATTGTGGGTGTCCGGGTCATTTTGTAAGATTGTCCGGAGCTATCCCGTCCTAAGAAGGCTTTAAACTAAAGAACCTAACGAGCTATGGGGATCTCCCGTTAGGTAGATGTATTGCTTGGACCAGTGGCTCCAAGATGATCCTCCCTGCTGAAATTATCCTTGAGAATAAGGAGCATCCCGTACGGGTGTTTTTTGATTGTGGTGCCGGGGTCAATTTAATTGATTCTAAGTGCGCGACTGATCTTGACTTAAAAATAACCCTCCTGGAGACACCCATTCCTATTGCTGGTATTGATGCTGGACCTTTGGGCTGGATTAAAGCTATCTCTGTAGGGGTTAAGCTGAAGATTGGTTTGTTTCACCTAGAATGTGTGGATTTGTATGTTCTTGACTCGTTGCCGGCGGCCATCGTACTTGGTTATCCTTGGTTTAAAAAACACAATCCTGTGGTTGATTGGCGTACGGGAGAAATTGTCAAATGGTCTCTTGAGTGTAAGAAAGAATGTATGCCTAGTCAGCTTGTAGCCATAGTGTTACCTAATGTCCCTTCATTTCTGTCTGACTTTTCACAGGTATTCTCTCCCACCTCTAGTGACCAGCTTCCTCCTCATAGACCGTATGACTGCAGGACTGATCTGATGCCGGGCTGTAAATACCCCAAAAGCAGGTTATATAACACTTCTGTCCCTGAAAGAGAGGCTTTAAAAGATTTTATCTCAGAGTTTGAAGAAGGGTCACATAAGACCCTCTAACTCTCCGTTAGCAGCCGGGTTTTTTTTTTTTGTTAAAAAAAAAAGATGGCGGACTACGTCCTTGCCTTGATTTTTGGGAATTGAACCAAATTACTGTGCGTAATCCTTACCCGCTTCCTCTTATTCCCAATTTATTTAATCAACTGGTGGGGTCCCAGTGGTTTTCTAAATTAGATCTCCGTGGGGCATACAATTTGATAAGAATACGGGAGGGAGACGAGTGGAAAACAGCATTTAACACGTCCCTGGGTCATTTCGAGAGTCTGGTTATGCCCTTTGGGCTTACTAATGCCCCTGCAATCTTCCAGGAGTTTATGAATGACATATTACGTCCTTTTATTGGTCATTTCCTGGTTGTGTACTTAGATGATATCCTCATCTTTTCTCCTAATTACGAGTCTCACTGTGAACACCTTCGGTCCGTCTTGTCTGTTCTAAAAGAGAATTCACTTAGTGTTAAAGTGGAAAAGTGTGTTTTTTGTGTCCAAGAGATTTCTTTTTTGGGGTTTGTCATTTCAAAGGACGGGTTTAAGATGGATTTAAGCAAGGTCAAGGCTATTTTAGACTGGGTTCAACCTGAGAACCTCAAAGCGTTACAGAGGTTTCTAGGGTTTGCTAACTTTTACCGTAAATTTATTAAGAATTTTTCGTTGATTGTTAAGCCTTTGACAGATTTGACCAAAAAAGGGAGCTAAGATTTCGGAGTGGCCGCCGGAGGCCGAGAGAGCGTTCCAATCGCTTAAGCAACGCTTTGCTTCGGCACCTGTTTTGGTCCAACCCGTCAGCTCCTTACCATTTTTTGTTGAGGTGGATGCCTCTAGTATGGGGGTGGGAGCGGTCTTGTCTCAAGGAGATGCTGAGGGCTGTAACCTGTGGGTTTGTGCTTTCTTCTCAAAGAAATTTTCAAAAACAGAATGTAATTACGATGTAGGTGACAGAGTTGCTGGCGATTAAGTTAGCCTTTGAGGAATGGAGACATTTTTTAGAAGGTGCTGTGCATAAAGTGACGGTTTTCACGGACCATAAGAATTTGATGTATCTACAGTCAGCTAAGACGTTAAATTCTCGTCAGGCTCGTTGGTCTTTGTTCTTTTCCAGGTTCAACTTTCTAGTCACCTACCGACCAGGTTCGAAGAATGTGGTGGCGGACGCCCTGTCCCGGTCATTTGAGGCTGCTCCCTGTGATGAGGTTCCTTCACAGATATTGGCCAAAGGAGTGGTGGTGGCCGTGATTTCTACTGACCTTCACAAGGAGATTTCGGAAGCACAAATCTTGGCTCCTGCCAATACCCCTAATGATAACCTTTTTGTTCCTTTGAACCTTCGATTGTCATTGTTACAGGAGGCTCATGATTCTGTCCTCTCGGGTCACCCTGGTATTTCTAATACATTGAAATTAATCTCCAGGTCGTTTTGGTGGCCATCTGTCAGAAGGGACACTACGAGGTATGTGGAGTCCTGTGAGGTATGTGCCAGGTCGAAGTCCCTTAGAGGATTTCCTGCGGGGAAATTGTGCCCATTGCCCATTCCTGAGAATCCTTGGACGCACATCTCTATGGATTTCATCACTGATCTACCGGTTTCTGGAGGATGTACGGTAGTTTGGGTAATCACGGATCGGTTTAGTAAGATGTGGCTTTACCCAAATTGCCGTCTGCTCCTCTTTTGGCTAGATCATTTGTGGAAAATTTTGTACGGCTGCATGGGATACCATCTCTGATATTGTGTCAGATAGGGGAGTGCAGTTCGTTTCTCGGTTCTGGAGGGCGTTTTGTAAACACCTTAACATCTCTATCTTTTTCTTCATCTTATCACCCACAATCCAACGGCCAGACTGAAAGGTTAAATCAAAGTTTGGAACAATATTTAAGGTGCTTTGTGAGCTCAGATCAGTCTGAGTGGAAAGAATTTTTACCATTAGCGGCGTTTGCTTTAAATAATCGTTCTTTGGAATCTACTGGGACCTCTCCTTTTTTCTGTAATTATGCGTTTCATCCATCCTTTGGTCCGTTGTCATTAGCTAGTTTGGATGTCCCAGGGGAGGTTCAGTTCTCTGCTAAACTAGCTTCAGTCTGGTCTGAGGTCAAGAAAAATCTTATTAGAGCTAGAGGTAAAGCTAAATTCTTTGCTGACAGTAAACGATCAGAATCCCATAAGTTCTCTGTGGGAGATAAGGTTTGGCTCTCTACACGGAATATTAGACTAAAAATACCATGCTTTAAACTTGGTCCCAAATATATTGGTCCATTTGAGATTGTAGAGATAATTAACCCTGTCTCAGTTCGTTTGCGCCTACCTGACTCTATGGGGATAACCAGTGCCTTTTATGTGTCCTTACTAAAGAGGTATTTTTCTTCCTCAGGCAGTGATTCAATTTCACCACCCCCACCTGTCTTGGTTAATGGAGAGCTGCAGTTCGTGGTTCGCTCTATTGAGGATTCCCGGCTCTGTCGCGGACGCATTCAATATCTGGTCCATTGGAAAGGTTATGGGCCTGAGGAGAGATCATGGGTTTCGTCATCAGACATTTTTGCGAAGCGGTGCATCAGAGCCTTTCATCACAGGTTTCCATTAAAGCCCGGTCCGGAGGTTCCGGAGGCACCTCCTTTAAGGGGGGGTACTGTTAGGTAGTTGTCCAGTCGGGCAGGGGTTAATTATTGTCTGCTGATACTTTCTGCCTTAGGGAGGGGTTTTTCCCTGTGCTTCTGCCCCACCCTTTGTGCTATATATACTTGGGCTTCACACTTGCACATTGCTGGTTATACTTGTGTGTTCATCCATACCTGAGCTTTGAGGCCTGGTTCTCAGGTGTTGTATGTGGATTCTGGGATTTAACTGTTGGGTGGTCTGTGCTGGGGACTGCTGGTTTATGTTAAATTTCAGGGTCAGCTCACAGGGATTCTAGTTAGGTTCCTGTGAGGTGTCCTCTTTTCAGAGGAAAACTCTGGCGTTAGGCAGGATTAGTCAGGGCGGATCGCAGGGCGATTTCTGTTATCATTTTCTCCTGCCAACTCTGTTTTACTTTCTTAGTTATTTTGTCGGCCCTTTATCTGTTTTGTATTTCTTTAATAAACCCGTTTATTATGCATGCTTGTTTGTTTCATTTGGCTCGGGGTCGAACATAACAGGTTAATTGTCGTCATATGAAACTGTCCTAGTGTGTACTTGTGTCTGGGATGGGGAAATTAGACTGGGGACAGGGACTGATGTTAATGATGATCACAGTGGTACAGTATATATTGGTGCAATACAAACAGAGAATAAAGGGGGTCTCAAAAGGTACCTCTGCCCTATACTATGAGACCAGTGCTGTAAATAACCTCAGAGTTATATTTTACTCCACTGCTTGGGCCTGTAATTGGTTTTCTGGTTGTCTAAGACCCCAAGTGCTTAGGCTAGAATACCAGTACCTGATTGGTGGAGATCTGACTCCTGAATACTGCAGTGCTCAGCTGATCTAGCTTAAGGAAGTTGTATATGGCTGGAAGAAGTTCTGCTCCTATTATAAAGAGGACATTTAATGTCCTCATGGACATGTGGTTTTATATACCGCTAGAAAGCTGATAGTGCACTGAATTCTGCACTTCCAACAGGTCACAGGAAGTGTAAGGAGAGACTACTTCTGACTAGCTGCTTGTGTTATTGATGTAGTTTTCCCAATTGTGGCCATATTTCTCTTTTTCTGTATCAATGATCTTTTTAACTGCTTCATAGCCTGAGTTTGGAGTCCAGTGTCCTCCAGTGTCATCTCCTGTAGTTGGTTCACTTGGGCATTTCTCAGCTATTTGATTTTTTACAGTCACTTTTGGTAGGCTTACATGTAAAGAAACCAGTAGCAGTTATAATGGATAGATGGCAGACAGCTCTGTAGTGTACATATCCCCTCCCTCAGAGAGAAATGCAAAATGTGCTGTAGCCTTGATGGGGTTATAAGGAGCAGAAAAACCGATAGGAGCTCAGGTACCCTGTAAACTAACTTAAGTGCTTTACTCAATGTATAACGTTATCTATCTTGCTCCATTTTCCACATTCTGCTGTTTGTCTCATCAGTGTTTACAGCTCATTTAATGGGATTACAAACACCTCTGCTATCTAGCAGCAGTGGCTGGACTGGTGACATTGGTCCCTGTTTCTGGCCACCTTTTTTCTTCTCTTCGCTTTGATTGATGGCTAATGGAACCTTCTGTCAGCTCTTCAAAGTACACAAAGCTGCTGCGCCCTGATAAGAGCAAGTACAGAGGGCTTGATCAATGCTTCTGTTATCTCTCTATGTAAATCCATAGATAACAGTTTGCAGGAACATGCTGCTAGTTTGGACTGCAAATCACACAAGCTAAATCCATCCACCATCTTGTTACTGAAACCAGGAAGTGGACGGAAGAGAAGACAGGAGACCAGGTGAAACCCTTAGATGGGAAAAACAATTTAAGTATATTTCTGTCTCATAAAGACCTAGAAGCATGATATTATTAATAAATGTATTTAGGTGAAATTTTCTAATGTGGTGCCTGTCACAACCTCTCATTTTATCCAGTTCTGTAATGTACAAGTATTTTCATCCTTTCTATAATCGTTCATGTTGACTCTAGACTTCTAGTTCCAAACATGTAAATCTCATTGTGAAGAATCAGACGCATATAGTATGCAGCACACCATAAAAAGCCCAGGATGGTGTTCAGATTAAGGGCTGTATACTATAAGCGGCTTTGATCTCCCCGAGAGTCCTGATTAGAGGGACTACATTTACTTCATGAGTTTATTTAACAAGAGAAACATTCAGGTAGACTGAAATTGGGCACAAAGCAGATGAAACGGATAAATGACAAAAGCAAAATTGAGTTAAAAAGCAGCATAACTTCAAACAGAATAAGGAATGTCTACTCGGTTTCAAAGGTGTAAGTCACATGCAATATTTCCAGGTTTCCCGTCTTTAATTATTCCCTTTTATCTTTTCCTATGAAGAAAGGTTAGAAAAAGAAGACCTCTGGGACGATATGCTACAAACTTCTAAATTAGTAAAAGAGCTCCCCGCATCACTTGTGTATTCTGGGTAAGATGATGTAGAGGAGATAATATTTTTAAGTCTCTGAAGAGCAATGATTAGCAGCAGGAGAAGGAAAGCCAAGAGGCTAAGAAAGATGGACACGTAGACGTAAACGTTTGATAACCGGTTGGGGGCTGATGATGAAGAATCCACTGATGTTGAAAGGGAGGTTGGGAACAGTTCCAAAAAAGTTCCATTCCCCACTTCTTCTGGTAAAGCAATTGAAGGACCAAGCCCAGACATTTTGGCATGAGCAATGTGGTGGCCTTTCTGAAGATCTGTGATGGGATCTTTATGACATCTTGGAAGTCTACTCGTAGTATCCTTCCTTTGGAATGTGTTCAGACTTCAGCAGTAGGTCAATCTGAAATAGATAAGTAAAAGTCATTTCAGATCTCTATGACATTTATTCGAAAAGGCAAAGTAAAAGTTACTTGTTGGGTAAGCAACTCAAAGGGAGTCTGTGAAATGATTTTATCCCAACGGAATGACATCCACCACTTAATAGAACACTAAGAAACATGTGTATGGGCCTTTGTTGATGTTTAAGGTGTCTTTATTCCCAAGAAAATGCCATGAGGGCAGTCCAGTTTTCTGGAAGTTCTCCAGATCTTGCTCATAAGCCCTGCCTAATACCTGAAACAGTGGACTGATATATCATGATGGGATTTTTATGCCACCTTTATGACTTGGCTTATTTTTTACTAGTGTATTTTTTGTGACAAATTAACAGATTGTTCACAATGGTTCATAAATTTGTCACAAATCTCTAGGTGGAAGTCATTAGAATTCTTTAAGGATTTTTTGCTGCATTTTTGTAAGCCAAATTACAAGTGGAGTGTGCTCAGGACTGAAGATGTTGTGAACAGCAATAAAAGTACAAAGGTATCTGTATTTATGTTGCCAAATGCCCCACCAAACGCTAGGAGTCATTCGGTAGACTCCCTCTAAAGGAAAAGTATTGTAAGAAATAGTTTTTTATATTAAACCTATTTTCTGTTTTTGGTTATCAAAATATTGCAGTGATTTTTTTTTTTTTTTTTTTTTTTTTTTTTTTTTTTTTAATTTAAAAATCTTCAAATGCTGCAGTTTTTGTACTAGCCAAAGGCTGAAATTTCTTATGTTGATGACATTTCAGCTTGAGATTTATACAATGGCCAAAGGGTCAGCAGCCATCTCATTATCATTAAAGAGCTGGGTTACAATGAAAGGTAACGCTTTTATTTTCAAGCTGAAAATGGAAAGCAGAGGATCCACCATATACAATAGGTTATATACAAGACACAACTCACCTCATCCTCCCCTCTTAGCACAGTGACTACTCTGGATATCCTAGAGAGTACTCACAATCGTCTACTATAGAAATAAACAGGTTATTTTCTAATTTAACTATTCTTATGTCTGGGTGTAGATCTCTGACAGGTCCTAATAGAGAGACTCAGACAAGATGGCTGCCCCCACAATTATGTGTACAAACTTTTACAAAATATACATTAAAACAAAAGCAAATAAAAATAATATATTTAGCATAGTTTTTATTATTGAAAGGAAAAAGTGAATACATTAACTTTACTGAAATATTATTTCACAGTTTACTGGTAACTATTTCTTTTCAGGACGTTTCTAGCTAAAGGAAGGAAATATATCAGAAACACAATCAATGTTGGAATATATATATATATTTTTTAGATTAAATACTTTTACAGTGTTTTGGTTTGAAATATCACGTCCATGTTTCCAAGCTTCACAGATCACAAAAACCTATAAACCAAAACAGACTCAATCTCAGGAGTTAACACCTAAGCCAGGGAGCCAGGCAATACCTTGGATCAAGAACAAATGTGATATTTCAAAGTGATAACATGAAATCTCTGACAAATCCCATAATTCAAGACATTATTAGAAAAAAACTGGTGAAAAGCAAACCCATGTTTTCTTACACTGCCTTTACTTATGATGAGAAAGCAGCGCAGTGTGAATCAAAAACCAATGTGCTAGTTTCTTTTTGTAGTTCTTTTTGACAGACACATATACAGAGATATACTGAGTATTGATCAGTCAAGGCATGGGCATCTCGGACATTGCCCAGAACATCACGCTGGTTCCACAAATTCGCCTTCTTCCCATAGTGTATCTTGGTGCTGTCTCTTTCCCTGGATGTATTAGAAACCATGATTCATCAGACCAGGCCACCTTCTTCCATTGCTTTATGTTCCAGTTCTATTGCTCACATACCCATTGAAGGCACTTTCATCCCTAGACCAAAGTTTGGCATGGGCAACTTGAGTGGTCTGCAGCTACTCAGTACCATACTGATCAAGTTGTTTGTGAACTACAAGCATATTGTATGTTCTGACACCTTTCTGTAATAGCCAGCCTGAACTTTTTCAGTAATTTGTGTTACACCAATCAGTCTTGGGCACCCATGAACCTGTTGCTGGTTGTCCATTTATTGACCGCTTTGGTAGGACACTCCATAAAACCTGCCGTGCACATGCTACCAAATATATCCAACCCCTTGACAGGACTCATTGTCATCATCATGAGATTACTTGCACCCTGGTAAATCAAGTGACATCACAAAATTCACCCCTGTTCCCTAAGCTACGTTTTGAGTTCCCCATGGAGCTATGTTACAGGTATGAAGAATAAACAGATTGGTCACTTGCTGCCTAATGTACTGTATCTTACTTGACAAGTACTATTGTCATGACATAATCAGTGCTATTCACTTCACCTGTCAAAAATATAGGTTATGTCAGGTTATAATAGGTTATGTCAGTTAACTAACTAGGTCAATGTACAAGAGAAATCTAAATCCCAGCAATATTTGGCGTGACCTTTGCCCTTTGGAGGAGGAGGCCTGGCAGTGATGTTAAGGCCCCCATAGAACCCTGATTGCACCATCATTCAGTCTGTCTGGGATTACATGAAGAGACAGAAGGATTGGAGCAAGCCTACAGTCATGGCCAAAAGTTTTGAGAATGATACAAATATTAATTTTTACAAAGTCTACTGCTTCAGTTTTTCTAATGGAAATTTGCATATACTCCAGAATGTTATAAAGAGTGATCAGCTTAACAGCAATTACTTGCAAAGTCAATATTTGCCTAGAAAATGAACTTTATCCCCCAAAACACATTTCAACATCATTGCAGCCCTGCCTTAAAAGGACCACCTAACATCGTTTCAGTGATTGCTCCATTAACACAGGTGTGGGTGTTGATGAGGACAGGGCTGGAGATCAATCTGTCATGATTAAGTAAGAATGACACCACTGGACATTTTAAAAGGAGGCTGGTGCTTGCCATCATTGTTTCTCTTCTGTTAACCATGGTTATCTCTAAAGAAACACGTGCAGTCATCATTGCACTGCACAAAAATGGCCTAACTGGGAAGAGTATTGCAGCTAGAAAGATTGCACCTCAGTCAACAATCTATCGCATCATCAAGAACTTCAAGGAGAGAGGTTCCATTGGTGCCAAAAAGGCTCCAGGGCGCCCAAGAAAGACCAGCAAGCGGCAGGACTGTCTCTTAAAAGTGTTTCAGCTGCGGGATCGGGCTACCAGCAGTGCAGAGCTTGCTGAAGAATGGCAGCAGGCAGGTGTGAGTGCATCTGCACGCACTGTGAGGCGGAGACTCTTGGAGCAAGGCCTGGTCTCAAGGAGGGCAGCAAAGAAGCCACTTCTCTCCAGAAAAAAACATCAGGGACAGACTGATATTCTGCAAAAGGTACAGGGAGTGGACTGCTGAGGACTGGGGTAAAGTCATTTTCTCTGATGAATCCCCTTTTCGATTGTTTGGAACATCTGGAAAACAGCTTATTCGGAGAAGAAGAGGTGAGCGCTACCACCAGTCTTGTCTCATGCCAACTGTAAAGCATCCTGAAACCATTCATGTGTGGGGTTGCTTCTCAGCCAAGGGAATCGGCTCTCTCACAGTCTTGCCTAAAAACACAGCCATGAATAAAGAATGGTACCAGAATGTCCTCCAAGAGCAACTTCTCCCAACTGTCCAAGAGCAGTTTGGCGCTCAACAATGTCTTTTCCAGCATGATGGAGCACCTTGCCATAAAGCAAAAGGTGATAACTAAATGGCTCAGGGAACAAAACATCGAGATTTTGGGTCCATGGCCTGGAAACTCCCCAGATCTTAATCCCATTGAGAACTTGTGGTCAATCATCAAGAGACGGGTGGACAAACAAAAACCAACAAATTCAGACAAAATTAAAGCATTGATTCTGCAAGAATGGACTGCTATCAGTCAGGATTTGGTCCAGAAGTTGATTGAGAGCATGCCAGGGAGAATTGCAGAGGTCCTGAAGAAGAAGGGTCAACACTGCAAATATTGACTTGCTGCATTAACTCATTCTAACTGTCAATATAAGCTTCTGTTACTCATAATATGACTGCAATTCTATTTCTGTATGTGATAAAAACATCTGACAAACACACATAAAAACCAGAGGGCAGCAGATCATGTGAAAATATAATATTTGTGTCATTCTCAAAACTTTTGGCCATGACTGTACACACAGAAGAAGATCTGTGCTTAGTTCTTCAAGATGGCGGGAACAATCTCCCGGCCGAGTTCCTTCAAAAACTGTCTGCAAGTGAACCGAGAAGAATTGATAGAAGGCAAAGAACCCTCAAATTAAATATTGATTGGATTTAGATTTCTCTTTTCTTCATTCACTTTATTTTCTTTCTCTAGAAAGATCTTGAAGTTTTCATCCCGACACTTTCTTTTCTGTAGAGATCACTTCTCTGCAGTCATCTCATTATCATAACAGGCAGGATTACAATGAAAAGTCACACCTCTGTTATAAGGCAGGTTCACCACAGACAACAGATGATGGGACAGAGCATGCACACACTAACCTTCCATAGAAGACAATGAGCCAGTTTGTGACTGAAGTTTCTTATGTCTAGATCAGGGGTCTCAAACTTGTCCAGGCAAATAGGCCGCACATAGAAAAAATTTGAGCTTGATGAGCCACATTCCTTCCAGTGTCTCTGTACAATTTGATGTCCCCCAGCACTGCCCCCCCATTAGAATTTAATGTTCCCCTGCAGTGGTCCCACACAGTTTAATGATTAAAGTCCAATGATTAAACTTTAATCATTAAACTTTATGTATAAAACACTTTATATAACTTTAATGGCCCCCACGTGTTATGTACTGCCCCAGGGCACCACTCTCCTCCCCTCCTCCAGGTGTACTTCAGGTACTACAGTCAAGCTGACCAGAACTACTGAGTTGTAAAGATTTAGAACTGGGTTGGGTGTTACTTTCTCCCTGGTTCTGCCAATCCAGTGTGATTGGCAGAATTGTGAAGAAAGCCGCGGTCTGCAGATGGCAGCCTTGGGGGCCGATTTGGCCATGTTTGAGGCCCCTGGTCTAGATGATGTCTGTAAGGTTAGAGTCACAAATGCCACTTTCATGACGCAAACACAGAAGTGGAAACATAAGAGAGGAGAAGTAATGGTGTCTACATGATACTTTTCCCTCTTTTTGGATCCATTTGCTGCTGTGTCTGCCAGATATCACCTGGGCATAAGAAACCTCCATCAAACATTATTCTCACTTTGAGGGCTAGTTGGACCCACTCACTTGTCTGATGGCTCTAAGTACCTTCCTTTCCTCAATCCCTTTTGTTCTTCCCTCTGTGCCTTCTCTGTTTGTTCATCTATATAATAACCAGAATTCTCCTGCTTGTTTTCCAGTGTCACAGCTATTATCTATGGTTATCTTATTATATGCTTAATAGCACTAAAGGCTTATTTATACATTGCCTTTGATTTATATTCAATGTTTTGTTAGTTTCTTTAGAAATGGAATACTCCGCTTTGTTCTTATTTCCTTTATTTTTGATGACTGTGTGGTTTATTTTTGAAAATAATAAAAATTCCAGTTATAAAAAATAAGCCTACTCATGAAATGATTAGTTCACTTCTGCCTTTGCATCACTTCTATACAGGCTTGGACTGGCCCACAGTAGAACAGGTGAATCCCCCATTGGGCCCCTGAGTCTTATGGGCCCCCAGCTCACCCAGGCATAGCACAGTACACTCCTCCTACTTCATACAGCTGTAAATTGTGTAGCATCTGAACCAGGCTGTGGTTCATGATATTATACTGGGTAGATTATTTAAGAAACTACCCACTTTATTTGTATATACTAACTATAGACACACTGGGTGGCTGAGATGACATCTAGGTGCAAAGTCAGGCCATCCAGTATCCTTCCTCCCTGGGCCCCATCTTCACATTGCTTGGACCCCAATAACCAGTCATTCTGCAACATCTTGAGGTCTGCTGTTGTGTGTACACATATCCCTGGATCACAGAGCTAAGAGAGCCCTAGCCCAAGGCAAGAGCCAGACAGTAGGGTACTGTCAGGACCCCAGGCCAGAAGCAAGGGCTGAGCAGCAAACCTACTACTGGAAAATAAATTTATTTTGGTGGAATTTTAGAGATTTGTGAACAAGTTTCAGGTAATATTTGCATTTAGCTGCATTGTGGGCCTTAGGCACCCCAGCCTGACACTGCTTCTACATATCTTGTGGTAAAGGGCTTGCTCAGTGAAGTCCCATTTTAAGGGAGGGTGTAGGTCACTACCATGGGATAAATTGCTAGGTGATGTTTAGAGAAAGGTTCATGAAGCTGAAACTGATAACTCAGCCCACCCTTTCAGTGCCAGATATAATAGAGCATGGCGGGGATGCAGGTACCAGTGGGATGGTGGGAAATAGTATGTACATATTGTTTAACAAGCAAGCAAGTGATTTTTTTTTTTTTAGTTTTTTTTATCGTAAAGGCGGATAACCCCTTTAAAGCTCCTTCATTGGCCAATAATATTTTTTCACTTTTATGCCATTTTGTTTCTAATAAGATGCCACCTATTGGCATACCATATAGTATTTTATACTTTATTTAAAATGTATATGTTTGCTATCAGATTTGCATGCCTTGACATTCTCAGAAGAAATTCCCTAGCTATTTGGCTTTCATTCCACAGGTCTCCTCAAGTTCACTGACTGCTGAATTTCCTCATTACTGACAGTCCTATCTCATTGCTTATTGCATGTTCATGCAGCCTAAAGGCCAAACTCATCTTTTGTACCAGTTGTCACTCGAACAAATTAAGTATTCAGCGTGAAGGCTCCGCGTATTCTGTGCATGTGCTTTGAATTCTAACCTCTTTACGGTAGGCATAAAATATAACATATACAAATTTTCATAGGAATGGATTGTTAGTATGCTGTGCCATAAGAGTAATTTGCACCTCCTGTAGCAAAACTAAGAGGGCCCATGTAAAATGAGCATAACTGACACAGGTCTGCATAGAATTTTTGGAATGGAGACTGGAAACAAGATTTCAGCTATATTATTTTATTACATTAAATTTCCTTTAGAACATATTTACATTTGGGTATTACAGATCTTTATTAAGTCCATTTTTGTTCATCTAAAAAAATGTTGCCAATATAATAAAGTTGTTGCATTTCTATTTTTTTTATATAATATATATATATAATACTATTTTTAACCCATAGAAGTCAATAGGTTGAATTTAAAATGCAGCATAAGACAGTGAAAGGCACGCTCATAACACCGTGTGTGTGTGGTGCATTTTTTGTGAAATTTACACTTGCAATACTCGTATCATGTGGTAAGGAGGGAGTCCTCAATATTCATGAGCTGCAGGCTTCCCACACACACACTGATTGACAGATTTCTCCCTATGCACACTAATAGGGGAGAAGGCTGTCCATCAGCAGCTGATAGATGGGGGAAGACAAGGGAGCCCACAGCCCACCAGTATCAATAACTCATTCTTTACACTATTATGCAAGTGCCCAGGCATGCAAGGCACACAGCTGAAATCAGCGGGTCTGTTACTACCCTATGATGCCCTCAGGGTAGAGACAAACAGATTCTCTTTAAAAACAAGAAGAAGCTTGTAGGTAAGAAGAGGGAATCTAGAGAGTACAAGAAGGTTCTGTCTTCTCTCCCTTGGTGATGGCTGATGGTAACCACTATGTAGGGCTAGGTGTTGGAAGGTGCAGGTGAATACAGACAAGAACTCTAGGAACAAACTAGAATGACACAGTATTTTTTTAACAATATGTGGTGGCATTACGATGGGCTCTATACATCAGTGATACACTGAATTTGTCATAGGATGGACAAAGATGAATCCCAGTGGACCCCATTGACCATAATCGGGTCTACCAGGTTTTATGGTGTCTGCCATTGTGAGGTACAAAATATTTTATTTGTGATTTTTGATGGACTCTGTGGAGCCTCTGGTACAAATACAAATATAGCCTTACCTTGGCATTATATGTCAGTATTTCTTCTGCTGAAATGCAATCTATTATATATAATGAAAATACAATAACAAAATTATATTCCTTTTTCTGACATTTATCTAAAATTGGCCTAAAGTTTTTAACATCCCATGTACATGAGACATACAGGCTACGTGCCAGTATGGTAAATACCAGATACTGTATTATCATTAGTCATGTCTATTATTCTATACCCCTGATATTACTGAATTACTGAATAACAAGCTTCTAAATACTCAAGTGATCATGAAGCAGTCCAAAAACTTTCCTATTTTATATTTATCATGACATAAAAAAATTGGACCCATCTCAAGGCAAATATTGAATTTCCAATTTTTGCCCAAAGTTTAATGATAATAAACAGCACGATCTCCTGCTGTTGGAAAACCTTATTTTGCAAAGCATTTTGCCTTTTGCTCCTTCACAGCTAGTCATATTTTTGTTAAAAAGCTTTTGTGATATTATCAATGTGCAGTTTTCACACTGGCCAATAAATGTCAGTGCAACCGCCATCTCTCATAACTGTGACCACCTTGCTTTGCAAATTTGCTGTTAAAAAAAATAAATTTTTTGAAAAATAATACAATAAATTGCACAAATATTATAATGTCATATAAGAATAGCCTAAATCGCTGCCATATAGCACTGCAACTATATGGACACAGAGTACCCAGACTGTAGTCTCATACGCACCAGCCAAAATAAAATACTATCGACTATTGTGTGTAAATAATATCGCCATAATGTTCTCACAGCAAATTCAATACAATAATATAGCATCCTAGCAAACCCCATGGCACACTGCAGCTTTCAACATCCCCAAATATTGACACATATAGGAAAGACGTTTTATGACAAAATCATGTTGTTTTGAAAGGCTGGTCATGTTATGACAAACATATCTAGACATGTTCAGTCAAGAGGACAGGACACTCCTTGTGGAACAAAGTAGATATAAATACACTATAGTATGTGGCTATACTATACGATTGCTATTCGTTATTTTAATCATATACCTAAATCACTATTCTATACTACTCTTATCCTACTAGTGATACTGCTGACAATTTTTTGAAAGAGAATATTGTTGTTAGGGTTGTGGACCTGGTAAGGTGTGGGCAGTGGTGGTAATAATAGACATGGTGGCAGTACATCCAATGCCCGGCGTGACAGAGGTGTAGTTGCAAGAGATGACACAAATGACCTAGAAAATAATTGCATTAAATATGGTTCTTCTTATTCCCCTACTGACACTTTATGTGGCTTGTTATGAGTTGTGAGCACTCTCTCTAGTAATACCCTCTCCAGTCCTTCATGTCTACTGCTACACAGTATACAGAGCAGCTTCTGCCCATCTCTGATTTTCAGCTAGCAACCTCAGGTCACAGTTCCGATCTAGGACATCCAGTTTATGGACACCACAGTATATGCCAGGCTCTTTCGCTGTCTCTGGTTTCTTACTGGTCATCCCCTTCAAACTCAGGTCTTTGTGCTACTTGCCACATTTATGCCCTGCTGTATCCAGGGGTCTTGCCCAGTGCTGAGCAGGCGCAATCACACACTACAATTTGGATATGTATCAAACTCTCTGACCCGAGGTTCTCTCAGTAGCTTCTGCTCTCACCCAGCCTTTGGTCTCACTTGGGCCCAGTCTCTTTAGGCCTCATACTAAGGCCATGCTATACTAGACCTCACCTCAGGCTTGAGACCTAGTCAGTGGCACTTCCTCTATCTGAGAAGTGCCTAGCATACAGGTACCTCTAGTCCTCTGTGGTCTCAAAGAACAGGAAAACTTTTTATTTACTCCAAATTCAAGGCCCTGCCACCTTCTGACAAACTAAGGGAGCTGGAACTTTTTTTCATTTTTCTATGTACATAGGAAGCAGTGTATTGCACAGAACCTGTGACCAATATGGCTACTGTGCCTTAACAGATTAATGCAGCAACATTATTATAAACCACAGCATGTGCTTGAGTTTAGCAAAGTTATCGTACTGCAGTAATATCACAAGATGATGACCTTTTTGTATGATTTTGAAGACAAAGAACTGTATAGTCACCTGGTAGGGGAGTCAAAGGGGCATCATACAACATAGGGGCATCAAATTTTTTTAAGGAAAAGACATGGATTGCACATCCCAGCATTATACATTGATCTTATGCTTCTCAGCAAAATTTACAAAACTAAACGAGGTTCTTAATATACATATTGATCAAGGTGCATAAGCCCATTAGCCACTTCACTGTGACCACTGTATAGTGGGTATCTACTCTACTGGTAACACAGAACCCACAGGGAGTGCGACCCAGCAGCCCAGCAACACCCCTGCTGCCAGGCTAAGCTCCAAGGCTCTGGGCCTCATCACCCCACAGCCACTGCACCACAGCAATGGCAAACCTAGCGCAGCATCACACCACGTGAACAGATCTCAAAAGATTCACCCTACCATATGGTCTCAGTCAAAGGCCTGAACGAGTAAAACCCTCCCTTAATTAAAAACACCAGGGCCGAATGGGAGGAGATCTGATACCAAGGCAAAAAAAAAAAAAAAAATGGAAAAAACAGAATTGCTATGCCCCAAAATATTTGAGAGAAAGACATGGACCACAAATCCCAGCAATATACATTGACCTTATGCTTTTCAGCAAAATCTACAAAACTGAAAACAAGGTTCTTAGTATACATATTGATCAAGGTGTATAAACCCAGTAGCCATTTCACTGTGACCTCTATATTGTGGGCAGTCCATCATGTTCACCACAGGAGGTCATCCACTTTAAGGAGGGGATCCTTCACTACCTTACATTGTCATGTAGCATTGTAGAAAATAAGACAAAAGGCACATATTGAGCCCAACATTTTCCTCTTTTTACATCATGTTATGGCTGGTGTACCTTGCACATTTTTGCCTTTTTTTTGTTCAAAAACTGAATGGGAACTCATGGCAGGGTTTCTGACAAGTGCCAGTCTATAGAAAGTTCCCACATTCATGGTCGTATCCATTGGCAAACGATAAAGACAACAGACTGTCACCACTAAGATGGTTACAGAAAATCTGTCAAACTTTCCTATATTTACAAAAATGTTTAACTCGTTGTTTCAACGAATATTCGTGAGGTTCTGCCCTCCGGTTTGTTTCAGGCTGAACTTTTTTGGATAGAACTGGAAGTGCTATTATTATACTTTAGGGTCTCCCCAGACCCCAGAGTATAAGAGGAGGCCCAGGGTAGGTGAGGAAAAATATGAAACACCCAGCTTGCCTCACCTCTCCTGGGCATGTTTGTGACCACTGACTGACATGGGGTCACCATAGAGGCCTGTGATTGAGCCTCAGTGGTTGATGTCAGGACTCTGTCTTAGCATTGTGACATTGGCGCGTCTCACATGACCAGTGAGACCCAATGGCTTTGCGGTGACCCCAGCGCATGTGACGTCAGCCAGAGCTGGGAAAAGGTTTGAACAGAATGCCAAAGGACCCCTGAACGCTCAGGAGAAGTGAGGCAGGGTGAGTATAACTGTTTATTATTTTTACTCACCTACCTTGGGCCTCCACTTATTTTACTCTGGGGTCTGAGGAAACCCCAGAGGATAATAATCTTTTGTGAGTGATAAACACCAAAGGTTTCGAGTTTGGGTGAGCCTGAAACTTTTGGAAGTTGTGGGTCGAATCTGGTTCTAAATGGATTGGTTTGTTCTCTAATCAAGTCCACTTTGTCAATGTGAAATTTATAGGATATAGGCATTAACATGACATATGGGATCTAAAGAGTTGTACAGTATATTCTAGATACAACATACTGTAGATAACTAAGCATTTACAGTATTTCTCAAGATCTTATATGAGATAATTGCAGACCTCATAGCTACAATGTGACCAGGTTTAAAGTCAACCCCCAGGGTATTTCCTTTTCATAGTGTCCACCAAGGTAAACAAGTCCAATGTTCACTTGCCCTTCTGTTTTCAATGTATGGATGAACGTATAGGTGCATCTCAATAAATTAGAATATCTTTGAAACGTTTATTCATTTCAGTAATTCAGTAATTCAATTTATAATCAGCGTCTTCCATGATTGTGTGTCCTACTGAACCAGACTGAGGGACCATTTAAAGGCTTAGGAAACCTTGGCAGGTGACACACTAAATTTACAATACTGAACTTTTTTACAATATTCTAATTTTCTTAGATTTGGGTTTTCATTACCTGTAATCCATAATCATCATTTACAGAAATAAACCACTTGAAATAGAACACTCTGTGTGTAAGAAATCTAGAAAATATAGGAGGTCACTTTTTTAACTGAAATAAACATTTCAAAAATATTTTAATTTATTGAGATGCACCTGTAGGAGTATGTCTTTGACAACCCCTTTAAAGAAAACTCATCATATAAGGGTATTTTTAAGGTTATCTTTGATGTACATACACCTAAACTAGCTACTGTATGTGTCTAAAAAACCAAGCTGGATTTTCTCTATCCTTTGCAACACAGATCTAAATCTTAAATTAAAATGTAAATGAAGACGTGTACTCACGCTTGCAATTTTCTAAAAGAAATGAAGGCAAACGTGCGTATAGTATGGTAGGGTGATGATATATGATGGTATTTATGCTTCTGACAAGTAGGTTCCCTTTGGAATTAATCATAAATGATTAATTAAAAGATGTGCAGAAAGACAATGTAACATCAGGTTGCACCAGAGAACGTCGCAGTCAGGAGGAGTCTGAATGATAATGGTTCAACGGCTGACTCTAGACTATGCTGACGATAAGGATACTGTAGTAGCTGAAGTAGAATTAATAGTTGCAGAGAGAGTAAAAATAAAGTAGATCCAACATGGATAGGAGTGAAGTAGAAGTCTGTCTCAGATACTGTCTTTGTAAGATATCATCCTGGAGGCCACCAAAGATTGCAGGCAAAGATGTAACATTGCTTGCATCTCTACATGTTTTAAAATCACGCTAAAAAAACAAAACAAAAAAAATTATTATAAAAATAGTATTGGGCAGTTCTTTTAAAGCTATAGTTTTCTTGCTGCCAAAATGATGGAAACTCCAATGGAACCCTGATGGGTTCCATTATAAGTCCATGGTCAGGTGATGTCTCCCCCTCCCAGATATTACACCATCAATCGTAAATGGTATTATTGAAAAATGGAAGTGTTTAGAACCACAGCAACTCAGACACAAAATGTAGGCAGACCACGTAACGTGGTGCATTGTACATAAAAGTCACCAACGTTCTGCTGACTCAATAACTAGAGAGTACGAAACCTCTTCTGGCATGAAAGGTGTTATCTGGTTTCTAAGAATGATGGCCTATACTTAGAAACTGGATAATATGAGCACAAAAACTGTGCCCTACTGGAAGCTTCATGGCATAAGTTTCCATGCCTCAGCAGCTGGATACAAGCCTTGTATCACCGAGCACAAGCCAAGCATTGGATAAAAGGGTGTAAAGCACAATGCCGTCACTGGACTCTGGAGAAGTGGAAACGTGTTCTGTGGAGTGATGAGTCTTGCTTCTCTGGCAGTCTGATGAACAAGTCTGGGTTTGGCATATGACAGGAGAATATTACTTGCATGTCTGCATTGTGCCAACTATTACGTTTGATGAAGAAGGTATAATACTATGGGGTTCCCTTAGGTCCAGTGAAGAGAAATCTTAATGCTTCAGCATATCAAGACATTTTGGAAAAGTCTAATTTCCAACTTTGTGGGATCAGTTTGGGAAAGACCCTTTTCTGTTCCTGCATATGCCCCACTGCACAAACCCAGGTCCATAAAGGGGGGGAATTTCATGTAAAAGATCCTGACTGATGTGGACAGAGCCCTGACCTCAATCCCATCAATCACCTTTGGGATGAACTAGAAGGGAATTGTGAGCCATTCTCTCTCATCCAACATCAATGAATGATTTCACAAATGCTCTTCAAGATAATTGGGCACAAATTCATCCACACACTCCAAAATTAAGCCTTCCCAGAAGAGTTGAAGCTGTTTTAGAAGCAAATTGATGGGGCATTTCCAAATTAGAATGGGATTGGATAAAATACTTCTCTCTATGACTGTGCATACAGATATAGCTGTCAATCACTGTTGGGACCGCAGCCTTGATGTCTCAGCATAGAAATAGCAAAGACAAGTCAATAACATACAAGTTATACTGAATCTTTTCCCAAATACCTATATACCAATCTGCCCAGATTGCCATTCTCTATAACATGCTGCCTGACAGTTGCATTGCATTTTTCATAGTATAGGTTCACTTTACTGAATGCCATGAATGACTTCTGCAATATATGTAACAAATGACCATAAACATTTTTATGGTCATTTGTGTTTTACAGACCTTAAACATTTAATCCACTGGTGTCGCTGTATTATATTGATGCTGTACTGCAGAGTACTGTTTATATCATCATTCCTCTGTCAGTGGTTCGAGGCCTCCTGCATGCAACTCCTAGGTTGTTATACCCCAGTTATGGATGGGCGAACTTCACAAGATTTGTTTTGCGAATATTCGTGAGATTCAGCCCTGCAATGTGTTTCGTACCAAACTTGACATGTCATAATGCTTGGCATGCCCATGTGACTGCCAAGGCCCAATCAGCAGTGACCCCAGGCCGTGTGACATCAGTCACTGGCTGGAAGAGGCCTGAAGAGGAAGTCGGGTTATCACCAATTGCCCAGGAGAGGTGAGGCAAGTTGAGTATAAGTGATTGTTATTTTCCCTCACCTCCCCTTGGTCTCTGCATATTATACTCTGGGGTCTGAGGAGACCCCAGAGTATAATAGTATTTGTGTTCCGGCAAACCCAAAACTTTTGTAAATTTTGGATCGAATCCAGTTCTAAACGAATTGGTTCAGTCAGTCTGGGCTGGAATAAGGGGTCAGCGGAGCACTGACAGGGATATGGTTTTGATCAAGTACCAGGTCCTAATAATGCTGTGACATCCCTGTTGCCACTATAGTTTCTAGAGCTGCCAACAGCTGGAGAGACACACACATGTGTACTAGAGGCACATGTGGTCCCAAAATCACTGCTCAGATACATGGCTGTAGACCCAGACCCACACAGACTGATGCTTCTTATAAATGTTTCACATTTTCTCCTATTTATTGGGATATTCATGAGTTTTTACAGGTCATCTTCCTCATTTGCTTTTAAGATTTCCAACCATAATTCTATCCCAGTGAGCTGGATTTCCTCCTAATATCTCCAAGTATAGATTCGGTCTGGTCATTAGTGGAAGTCTAAATTAGATTCATTAGGCTAAGGCCACACACAGCGAAAATGCTGCTGAATGTCTACAGGGAACTCTGCAAGATTTTCCTTTGTAAAATGTCCACAGCAAAAACCACCGAAATAACTTTGCATTGCAGGTTTATTTTTATGTAGCATGTGTATGAGATTTGTTTAGGTCCCCTCCAATATTCTGCAATGGTAATTGCTGCAGGTCCACCACTGGCATATTCGTAGCAGCTAACCCTCAGTGGTTTCACCCTGTGTGTCCTCCCTAGCCTTAGGGCAAATGGACATTGTAGATCAACCCCCACTATACAAATTCAGGTATTTGCATGCACTTTTTGAAGCCAGAACCAGGTGTAGATCATAATGGGAGAGTATAAGTATAAGGGGCCGTTCACACGGTGGAAAATGACAAGGAATTTCTCTCCATTTTCTGGCCGCCGGCTACCTGCAGCAGAATGCCGATGTAGAGCATTGATGCAGAGCTTATTTTTTCAGCATCCTGCTGCAATCTCTGTCTCCCATTGAAAACAATGGGAGACAGAATATGGGTGGAAACTGTCACTGATTCGGGGGCAGAATCCGCCCACAAATCAGCGTCAAATTTCTATGTGTGAACAGTCCCTTAGGCCAGCTTCACACGATGAGGATTGGTCCATGAGATACGGACTGGATGTCGGCCGTATTTCTCGGACCAGACCCTGAGCCAGGACCAGAACCCTATCAGCATCTATGCATCTATGCATCCTGAGCCAGAACAGAGGTGGAAAGAGACAGTCTTCTCTCTGTCATATTCAGCCTGTTTATTTTATTATGCAATTGCCCCTTCATTTTAATGTATGTCAGGAAGAAACTTTCAGGGGTTGCTGAGAACGGAGACAACCCATCTGAGGGTTGTCCGACTTTCGTCGGACACAAAGTCAGACATGCAGGACTTTGTGTCCAACGAAAAAAAACGGCTCTGCGGCACAGAGGGTGTAAGCGCACACCCGCGCATTGCTTTAAAAATCCATTCAAGTGAATGGGGTTTTAAGCAAAGCATCGCAAACCTTTCCCTATTCAGTCCCTATCCAGTTTTCTGACATTTAGGTTGGATTTGCGGCAGACGGAGTGCCGCTGCAAGTGTGAACCCACCCTAAGCTATTACATTTTTTTTTAAAAATCTGCCAACCTGAAAGTTTAAAGGGATCAATGCCTTTTCTCACTTCCTTAAAGGCATTGTCCAGGCAAAACTGAACATTAAATTTATTATTTAAATAGGCCGGGAACATTGAAAAAAAAAAAAAATCATACTCCCCTTTCCCCGATGCTCCGATGCCTCCCAGTGCGGTCCGGTCTTCTCGGTCCAGTGTTGACGTGTGGTGGAAGTCCCAGCCACGTGTGACTGCTGAGACCAATCAGTAGTCTCAGCGAAGGGCATGAGATGTCACTACCTGTGACATCATGGGTCTCTTCCTGGGGCCTGCTGAGGCCCCAGGGACCCATGACGTCGCAGGCGTTGAGTAGTTTCACTTTGAGAAGACGTTGGAGCAGGAGGACCGGACTGTACTGGGAGGCATCGGAGCACCAGGGACAGGTGAGTATGATTTATTTTTAATTTTTTTTATCTCCCCGGGCCTATATAAAAATTGACAATTTCCCTGGACAACCTCTTTAACTTTCAGGGTCATAATAACTTCTTTACATTTTAAAACCTGTTCCGTGTTTTGCATCATATTCCAGCAATTCCAGCAAATTCGGATCCAGAACATATTCCTCGACTCATGAATAGCACGCTAAACATGCACTTACCAATTGTACCATTATTGAAGTCTTCCTCCCCTAAACTGCCACTGACATGGGAGACCAAATAATGCATAATGAAATGGCCAGTGACTGCAGGGGTTATAGTAGTATTCAGCCGTCTATGACGACTTTTTGTTGTTTCTCCATTCTTTGTCATGGCTGTGTCTTGTTAATCATTGTCATCTATCAGGATATCTCATAGGCAACACTATCCTCAGGTACACACACTTTTCTTCACATTCCATAATTTTACATACATAGCTAACAAAGTGAAAGGCAGGGGATGCAAGGGTGTGGAGGCATCGGGACCCAGGTTCCTTTGAGACCCATAAGGTGTCTCTTCTCAATATGAGGAGGTCACTACTGTAGGCAATGCAATATAGTAGGAGAGCCTAGTACAGATTTTGCCAGATGTAACCAGTGCCAAACATATTAATTTCTTACATTTCTCCTGGGGTTTCCAGCCATACAACACTGCATATGAAATAATAGCCATGTTCCTTTCCTTAATTCCATCCTTTCAATCCTCAGTTTTGTGTTGGATTCTATTCTCTGTTTAATGATAATTTAAGGATGGGTTGCCCAATCCTTAATTGAAAAAAAAGGATCAGAGTCTTATATTTTTTTTATATATATATATATATACAGTGTATATATATATATACACTGTGTGCAGAATTATTAGGCAAGTTGTATTTGAGATGATTATTTTTATTATTGAACAACAACTATGTTCTCAATCAACCCAAAAGACTCATAAATATCAAAGCTTAATATTTTTGGAAGTTGGAGTGTTTTTTTTTTTTAGATTTGGCTATCTTAGGAGGATATCTGTTTGTGCAGGTAACTATTACTGTGCAGAATTATTAGGCAACTTAATAAAAACCAAATATATACCCATCTCACTTATTTATTTTCACCAGGTAAACCAATATAACAACAGAAAATTTAGAAATAAACATTTCTGACATTCAAAAACAAAACCAAAAACAAATCAGTGACCAATATAGCCACCTTTCTTTACGATGACACTCAAGAGCCTTCCATCCATAGATTGTGTCAGTTGCTTGATCTGTTTACGATCACCATTGCGTGCAGCAGCCACCACAGCCTCCCAGACACTGTTCAGAGAGGTGTACTGTTTTCCCTTCCTGTAGATCTCACATTTTATGAGGGACCACAGGTTCTCTATGGGGTTCAGATCAGTTGAACAAGGGGGCCATGTCATTATTTTTTCTTCTTTTAGACCTTTACTGGCCAGCCACGCTGTGGAGTATTTGGATGCATGTGATGGAGCATTGTCCTGCATGAAAATCATGTTTTTCTTGAACGATACCGGCTTCTTCCTGTACCACTGATTGAAGAAGGTGTCTTCCAGAAACTGGCAGTAGGTCTGGGAGTTTAGCTTCACTCCATCCTCCACCCGAAAAGGTCCCACAAGTTCATCTTTGATGATACCAGCCCATACCAGTACCCTACCTCCACCTTGCTGGCGTCTGAGTCGGAGTGGAGCTCTGCCCTTTACTGATCCAGCCTCGGGCCCATCCATCTGGCCCATCAAGAGTCACTCTCATTTCATCAGTCCATAAAACCTTCGAAAAATCAGTCTTAAGATATTTCTTGCCCCAGTCTTGACGTTTTATGTTATGTTTCTTGTTCAAAGGTGGTCGTTTTTCAGCCTTCCTTACCTTGGCCATGTCCCTGAGTATCGCACACCTTGTGCTTTTTGATACTCCAGTAACGTTGCAGCTCTGAAATATGGCTAAACTGGTGGCTAATGGCATCTTGGCAGCTTCACGCTTTTCCTCAATTCATTAGCAGTTATTTTGCGCCTTTTCTTTTTCAACACCCTTCTTGCGACCCTGTTGGCTATTTGCCATGAAACGCTTGATTGTTCGGTGATCACGCTTCAAAAGTTTGGCAATTTCAAGACTGCTGCATCCCTCTGCAAGACATCTCACAATTTTTGACTTTTCAGAGTCCGTCAAATCTCTCTTCTGACCCATTTTGCCAAAGGAAAGGAAGTTGCCTAATAATTAAGCACAACTTATATAGGGTGTTGATGTCATTAGACCACACCCCTCCTCATTACAGAGATGCACATCACCAGATTTACTTAATTGGTAGTTGGCTTTCAAGCCTATACAGCTTGGAGTAGGACAAAATGTATAAAAAGGATGATGTGATCAAAATACTCATTTGCCTAATAATTCTGCACACAGTGTATATATCTCCACAAGTGACTGGCTGACTGGTCACAATTTCATGTCAAGAAGGAACACAAAGTAGAGAGCAGCAGTAGACCCAGGAAGTACATTTATTATTTTTTATTTTATTTTTGTAAACCATTTAGTCCCTCTTTAAAAACATTTCAACTGATCAGACAACCCCATTAACAATTATGTAATAGATAATGATATATGTCTATAATAATCTTTATTGTATTAAGGGACTATCTAAAGCCATTAACAGCTCGAGTGAATAACTGTGGCCTAAGTGATACACATATTATAGACCAATAGGGACTCTATCTACCGCCATATGGTGTTTTATTGAAACATGTTCTTCTCTAGAAGGCTTTCTTTAGGCCTGGGCCATGTGGTGGTCTAGCCACAGCAAGATATCGCACAGTGGACTCATTCAAAGCTTTATCACAGGTTTTCAACTTTGCATTGCATCGGTTGAAGGCCACTGTGAAATCTGAAGACTAATTGACATGTTGCAGATTCCAAACCTGCAGCACAAAATTTTTGCGTTGCTGTTTTTTGCTGCAGTGTGTGGATGGTATTTATTGAAATCCCATCTGCTTCACTGCTACTGTGATTCGTAGCTGCTTAGCCATCAGAAATTCCAGCATCAACTAATCCTCTGCGAACTTATAGATAGTGGTACTGTACAAGCCTATAGCAGTCTATGGGTTTTAGATGTGCAGCTGTATGTGCAGCTGTAGGTTCTTGAGGTTCAGGGGAAATCACTTTGGGAGACATAATCACCTGATCCTGACCCTCCTCCAGTTTGTTTGGACACACAACTTCTTTACCTTTTATGGTAAGATATACCACCATCTGAGTGGAGTGGCCACGGGTAGCCCTTGTTCGCCCACCTATGCCAATCTCTACCTGGGCTGGTGGGAGAGAGAAGTTGTATTTTTAGAAGGAATGGACACTGGACATCGACTATCTATGGATTAGGTTTATAAACAATGTATTGATTCTATGGAATGGGACAGCGATCAATAACAGTGATTTGGGCCTTTTTGTCTTAAATACAGCTTGATAAGATCACATTCCTTGATTTGTTGATAGCCAAATCACCTCAGGGAAGGTTATCTACTAAGGTACACCATAAGTAAAGAACAACTAACAGTCTATTGGATTGGCAAATCTGGCACCCACAGTCGTTATGGGAGGATATTCCGAAAGGTCAATATCTTTGGACAGGTCATACATAGGCTACGTCAGATCAGAAAAATAAGTTCCTTTGTAGAGGCTACCTGCCTGAGGTATTAAAAAGGGAACATCGTCCTGCCTTAACAATGGAGAGAGTTGTATTCCTGAATCCAAGGGAGTGCATGCGGGATGATGGAAAGGTTAGAATCATTGGTATGCTTGACCCTGCATATCAGGAAGTACAAGGAGTGTTGCACAATTTCTGGGGTATACCTGCAGGCTGACCCGGATATGGGTCAGATGGTAGGGGATGCCCTGGCCTCCACATATCGGAAAGGCTTCTTCTACTGGTTAAAGAGGAGACTTGGTTATGAGAGCCCTCAGCAGGTTCATACAGATGTGTTACAGTAAGCACATTTTTCACTAGAGTATGCACTGGTGGATGTTACACCATGACGAGTTTTATCAATTCTAAAACTACTGGGGTGGTGCATCTGATCATATGTGGGCCAAACCATTAGGGAGTGGTGCAGGAGAGTTAGGGATCATATTAATGATTTGGGACACTATTCAGACACTCCAGTGGCATGTCACGTGTGGGAGAATCATGCAGGCAATCCCAAACATTCATGTTTTCAGGGGATTGATATTGTATAACCATCATCACGTACTCTGAAGTACTCCAATGAGAGGCATACTGGATATTAACATTACAATGAAACCCTTAGGGGCTGAACGAAAATATCTTGATTCAATTAGTTGGTAAGGGTTAAATATGGAGGAGTATGGAGTATCCTGCTACTGTAGATCACCCATTATCTCCGATAGCTGTCTTTCTGAAGTATTTTCCTGCTTATTTTGTTTCTGATCTACATTTCTCCTTTATAAGATCCCTTTTCCCATGCTATATTCCATTGATCTCCCTTAGAATTGATTAGTGGGGTGGATATGCTATTATATTTATCTCTTGGATTTTGTTAAGTAGTAACTTTTGAGTTTCACTCTCCCTCCGTCATCCAATATGCCCCCTTCTATATCGATTTGCAGCTAAGGTGTGGGGTTTTCTCTGCCGCACCTCTCTTTTGTTCACTGAGCCATTGTATATGTAAAAATATTTACCTGGTAGTGGTGTTGACAAGCCTCTAGGATTTTCCAAGGCAGTGTGGTGCTCCTTGAAGGGGAAGGGTCTTCCTGAGTGTCTTTCGCATCCAGTAGGTCAGCCGGTGGTGCTAATAGCGGTTTGCACTATTGGATGGCTTCTCCTGCTGGTCTGCCCCATGGGAATGGCCTTATTTATTAAATGGCTGGCTAGTTTTAATCTCTTCCTACAGACTACGAAGTGCTATAGGTGGATGGTAGATACCATAACTCCCTTTGATCTTTCTAAAGCTGGGTATGGCTGGTGCAAGGGGGATGTACTATGGGCATGATTGCTCTGTCACTAGTGAGATTAGATAGAATATAGGTTGAGAGCATTGTCCCAAGCCTGTAACCAGCTGTATCCCAGCATTTTTGAGTATATCAGTTTTATATGGAACATTTTTGTTGGCTGTTGAGTCTAATAAAGTGTTTTTAGCATCTAAGTTTAGTGGGTACACATAGATTTTGTAGTATAGATGTGTGCATGAAGCCTAAAGTAAATTAGTAACGTGTAGTTTTTATTTTTGTCCTTTAGATGGAAACTTAGTTTGAGCAAAGTTCAAAAACATTTTGCATTGCTCAATTCAGGTGTTATAATGAATAAAATGCTGTAGACTCTATACATGGTTTACATTGTCCTAACACAATAAATGTTCTCTTTATCTACAGGACTAACATGGTAAATGTAATTTAAAAAGAGAAAATATCTAATGTTTTCTTATACTGTGCCAGGTACTTTCTCTTCCCGTATACTATATTGCATTGATTTGTTACCATTATATAAGTCCAAATATGAGCGATGGGTAACTACTTCAGAAGGAGCCAATGACAACCATGAGGTCTACTTTGTCATTGTACTTCTAGCTGTTTGCGCATATTTTTTTTAGTAAAAATAAAGCCTTTGTATATAGTCTAGCAGCTGGTACAAATAAAAAGAGCCATAGCTCAGTTCAGATCTTGCATAATGCGGCGGTATATTTGTGCTGCAGTAGTCAACAGTCTACAAACAATATTCATGTGCCATACAGTATTACCTATGCATGCAAATGTAGCTTCAACTAGATACTTCTGCTCTGGAGCAAGATCACCTTCTTCAAACAAAGTTAATCCATCTTGGATTCAGACCAGAAAGCCCTGCATGGGAGCAATGTTCGTATTTGGTCTCTATGGCTTTGATTCTGGGCATTGTGTTCTCATTAATATTGATAGTGAATATTTTGAACTATAAAATGAACGCACAACAGGACCTAAAATAGATGCCAGTCTACTATAAGAGCGAGAGTCCTGCACAACATGGTAAAGCTGCCCACACATGTATGTTCCTTTGCATTCAGGTACTGCTAATAGCTGTAAAATGCTGGATGATATTGTTTTTACTCTTCTTCAATTTATTATTTCTACATTTTTACCAGGTTATAAGAGTCCACACCTGTGTTGGAAGCTTGTGTGGTGGTAGGCTTTGGTTATCTCCAAACAAGAGATCTCACCTTATTGTCTGTGAGCTTCCACTTCTTAAGTACCCTTCTAGGGCTAAGGGAAAATTCTGACTAGGAAGACAAACTCAAGACACATAGCATGTGTGAAGTCTTCTAAACAATCTCCCAGCAATCTGCTTATTTTATAGGACCAGCTCTGGCACTTGCCCTTACATATTTCAGCCAATGAGAGTGGTGCCCTTAGGAGATCGTCTCCAATCAGAACCACCAACAATAAATGATGCATACATTAAAAGAACTTAATGCTATATGATCTGTATAAACACAAGGCATTTGTCTTAGACCATGCCCAACTGCACATCTTGAATAGATCAGCTGTTACCAAGCAAAGTGGAATTATGTTTAACCGTATATGCACTGCAAAGATTATTATTTCACTTGCCTTCATAGAAGGTTCCATCAAAAATTTCAGACAAAATAACACAGCATGCTGCAATGATTTGTCTGGTAAAATCATCTTATAATCTGGTAAAAGTAACTTAATGGACTCTGTTATAGTCAGTGGTGTCTCTTGGACTGTTTGTGTACGTCATATGACATATGCACTGCAGTAATTTCCGTTGTTCTGTTCCTATGACCGATCGGGACAACAGAGGTGAATGAAACAGGTATTAACCCAGCCATCATCCTAAAGATCCTGTCTTTAGAATATCCATTTTTTTTCCAATTGATTCTGGGTGTTTGCATCCCTCTTGGAATTGGTACTAGAAATACGGAAACATACCAAGGTGAAGAGCTGACGTCACCAAGATGCCAGTAATAAGATCACTGGTAATTTTTCCAGCATGGCTGTTTCTCATTCTGCATGTTTCTATCTATAAAGATACTTCTCCAAAAGACCGCCTTGAGTGGACCATTTCTATAGACAGATTTTTAATTTCCACCATAAATTTCTATGCCAAATCCTCTAAGAGACCACTTTATCTGTGAACTTTCCAACTCTTCCAAGAAACAATTGTATGAAAACGGTTTGCTGTATCTTTACCTGTATCTATTCCCTGGTCAAGGCAGAGCAACTTCTTGTCTCCTATGGTACACAGGCGAGGCTCATGTGTGACCATAGCTATGCCACAATCCTTCGTCTTTGGAGTGCACCTCTAGAGCTTTAAAATTTGCACTTTGGTGATTGCTGTTCATTACCACTTATCTTGTTCACCCAAGCTCTGCTATAAGTCACTTTTATCCACCACAGGCGTAGGCAACCTTATACACTCCAACTGTTGTAAAACTACAATTCCCAGCATAGATACTTGTTCTGCTGTTCTTGGAAATTCCATGGAAGTGAATGGAGCATGTTGGGAGTTGCAATTTCACAGTAGCTGGAGTCCCAAGGCTACTGACCCCTGATCTACCATATACTCTTTTTTCTGGACCAGTTCACATTAAAACAGAACCTATAGGTGGTACAGCTCTCTATCACTAATGGCAGTGATGTACCATTAGCCTTGTATTTATTTATTTTTTTAATAAATTATTCCTATGATGTTGCTTTTATTTCTCGCCAAAAAGACATAATCTCTTTGCAAAGTCTCCAGACATCTGATCATCCTCATTAAATCAGCACTTTTGAAGCTTAAGGTAGGAGAATGCCCCAATGTCTCGAAAGCTCTGTGAGCCAAGATTCTTAGTTCCACCACCGAGAAGTCAAGCAATCCTGATGAAAATGAACTAGTTTATCAGCATAAATGATTGGAGCTAAATGCTACAACTACCAACCCTCCTGGGATACCTTCTTTACATAGAAATTATGCAATTCAGACAACACTTAAAGGGGATGTGCAGCTGTAGTCTTCAAATGCTGCGTAAATCTTAATCCTTGGGAAATGTTTACTTGCTCTAGATTTTCTTAGTGTTGGCTGTGTTGTAGCTTTGTTCCATTAGGACACTGCTGTTATCAGTGAGTATAGTACAGATGTTAGCATTGACTTATTGTCAACCTGTGGCACTTCAGCTGTTGCAAGACCACTACTCTCATCTTGCTGTGAGAGCCAGAGCCTGTAGCTCTGCAATGGCTGGACTGCCACAGTTTGTAAACCATTGGTTTAATGGAAATCTGAGTTAGCGTGAAATCCAGTCTCATGTAAGTCTCAGGTTTCTACTTTAGTCCTCCCCGATGCTTCATAATTGGATATGGTAAAATGGGTGGGGGGGGGCGGTAACTATTGAGTGGAAAAAGATGTTGGCACTGAGCAGTCCAACGATGTTGGAATTCCTACAATTGTTTTCTGCCATTCTCCCACAGGAAAATATTGAAGTTATGTGATATTTGCCATGACCTTTGTGGGACTAAAATTTATAATGAAACCCAAACCTTGGTTCCAAACATTACTCTTAAGATCAATAAGTAATTTTCCATAAACTGTAATGTTGAGTGCAAACCCCTGGTGCACTAGAGGGCAATGGTCTTACTGCTGCAGCTGCCTTGCTATATGCAAGCAAACTGAGACGGGACCATGCAGGAAAACCCAGAGGAGCGCAGAGGTTAATTCTAGCTTGGAAGAGTGTATGATGGCACTTTTGTTCCTGATGAGCGATCCGCAAAGTCTGCCACATGAAAACAATCACCCAAAGACCACAACATACCCTGTGAAAGGGAGACTCCCCTTTCCGAGGCTAGGCAGCTTGAAGACAAGCAGAATGTGGTATCTACTTGTTCTCATATTTCTTTGGTACTGTAACTGGTTTTACTTTGGGCCACTCCTAAGTTTGTTGTCTAAGTGTCCTCTCTGGTTTTCACTCTTACAGGAATCTGGACTTCACTAAAGGGAGGTTGCAACATTTTGGTATGGTCCCAGTGTTAGCAGATGGCCAAGCAGGCCAAAGGACTCCAATGCAAAACATCAGGGTACAGACAAGAGAGATTAGTCTAGATAAAGGCCAAATGTCAGGGTGGGCAGAGTTTGTGCATATTTAAAGTCAGGCAAAAGATCAGGGCAGGCAGTACAGAAGTGGTGGTCAAGTGTAAGTAAAATTCAGGCAGACAATAGCACAACAGGAATGGATCAGCAGATAGAAAATACCTTGGGAAGGGCACTAGTAATGTCAGGATTCCCAGCATCCCTTTAAGGTTACTACTCCCACCAGACAAACTCTGCCTGGATCTGCTCAATCTGTCAGAACCTTAAGATGCAGACCCAATCAGAATTCTGCTTCACCATCCAATCCTGGCTTGAGGCGGGGTATTAAACTTTAGCACAGTCATTTTCCTGAGATTGTTACTGCAGCTGGGCTCCTTGTTTCTCTGTAGTTATTCCCTGAATTTCTCTCTCAAGCTTACTGATTTCCTGGTTTTGATATTCGGCTTGTTCTTCTGGATCTTCCATCCGCTTCTGATTTGGCTATGACTTTGACCTCTTGGATTTGACTGTTGTGTGGACTCTGATTCAATGTAAGGGTATCACTAGAGGAGCGATTCACCTGTAGCTGCTGGAGAACCCTGGGGGGAGGGGCACATCAAGACAGTGAGCCCTAAAGCTGAAAACCCCCCACTGGCCCTGCCTCTTACCTGACTGTCCTAGGTGACAGTCGACAACTCGGAGCTAGTCCCTATACTGAATAAGTGACAACACAGAACGCAGACAGAACAAACGACAAAAAGGGAGGTCAGCAAGCCAAGGGTTCGGTAACAGATGAGCAATGCAGTACAGAATCAAAATCCAAGAGAATAGTCAAAAGTCAAGGCCAGAGGTCAGGAATAGAAATACAGGTAACAAAAACAGCAAGGAGTAATAGCCAGAACGCAAGAAGCAATAACCAGCGACCATGTGAATGTGAGCAAAGAATAAATAGGAAGAAAGAATCCGCCCCAGACTTGATAGGAGGAAAGGCTATCAATCACACAGGCAAGGCCAAAATTAACTATTAGTGGAGCAGAGGAAAATCAAGGTGAAGTAGACGGGTGTGGCAGAAGATCAATTACATAGTCTAGGACAGTGTTCAGACTGAGCAACAAGAATCTTAAACAAGGAATCAAACTGAGCACGCCTCCTGCGCCGCCGCGTGCGGGCGGAGGGTGGTGCAGAGACCCGAACAGGCAGAGACGTTATACTCAAGTTACATATTGGCTATTCCATACTTTCCTGGTTTGACCTCGGGTTGGTTATTATTCCCTTGGCCTGCCATAGGGTTACTGGTTTAGATCTCATGCTGCAGGTGCACTTATTTTTTCATACCAAAGGTTTGCCATTTCAGCCTGGGTCCTGACTCTGCTAAAGTCCAATTGGCCTTGCAGTGGGCTCTGGTGAAAACATTGGGGGTGCCTTAGACTCTGCAAACCAAAACGGTATTGGATTAAAGGTAGCTGCTTACTTAGTAACAGTAGAATCATCTGTTTTCTGCAGAATATTGGGGAATTGCTCAAGTAGCCATTCCAACACAGGTCTGGTAATTGCTTATATAGCAATTCTATAGCAAGTAGATTAGGAACCTTTGCTCAGGCATCCTACTGATGGTGAAGCACATTTATGTAAACAGAGGGTTGGCTGGGGAAGCTAGTGCACGCTGGCCCTTTAATAAAAAGCAAAGGACTACATTCACACCCTATGGCTAGGCAAGGAAAAATCCAAAAATGAAAAAAATCGAAACAAATAAAAAAATATTCTATTGATCATGGCTAGGACCCTATCAAGTGACAGTATAGAATATTTAATGATTGGCAGTCAGATTTTTATATTCATCAGAAGACTATAGAACACACAAAAGAATACAGTACAAAAAATATTCAGAGGACAACTACATTTTTTATTTAAGTGCAAAATGTTCTGTAAATGGAAACCATTCAGTTTTTCTTGTGCCTCTCTGAGATGTAAACACTGACATTTCTAGTACTTAAACCTTTTCTCTTGGAATCTATGGCAGTAGCACCAGCTGTACCAACAGTCTCTGTGCCAAGCTTTCCAGGCTTGTCTCCACTATACCACATCCAAGAAATCCAGATGAAAGAGATTTTCCAAGTAGAAGAAATAGAAGAAACAGAATTTTTCGCACAAGAATAAAGTTTAGCAAAATGTTTTCTACAAATCCACAAATAGAGAAAGTAAGTGACACTATGTAGCATGCTGGCACCAGGTACCTAACAGTGACATAAATGGCATCTAAACCAAAATATATGCCATTGAGAATACTTCAAAAACATACACAATACTATGTGTGATAGTTTTTCCTTTGACTGACCAACAAGAGAAAACATCTCTTCAGAAAAATCTATATAAAAGTCAGTTTGTTTTCCATAGGTTTCTACATAAGGCAGGGAACCATATATAACATGACAGCACATATATAATATGACAGCATTGATCCCTTTAATTTATTGCTGTGTTGAATTTTCCATCTGCTGTGTTAACCTTACTGTCTTCATGTGCAGAGCATTCCGGAACTATCGTAGCACTTTAATTAGCTACTGATTATGATTTATATATCATGTATAAATGTCGATAGAATCTGCGCTAATCCAATATATCAGTATCAAGAAATTAAATATTTGACATGTGGGAATCCTCTTAATTAGTTAAGATACTCTTAACTATAGAATAATGTAGATATTATTGTAGAGGGAATTTAAAGGAGTATTTCCACGAAAACAAATGATCGCCTTTCCACAAATAGAGTAAGTGACGCTATGTAGCAGTCTGGCACTGCACTGCATTGTCACAAATTGTCTGTAGATTGGACTGTAGATTTTCAATGTGAAAGGTGCCCTTTAACTTCTTCCAGGCAGACTTTTGACTATATGTATCTGGGTGGTCCAGTCTTAACCCTGCAATGACCTACCTGTACGTCCTTACAGAGTTAAGCAGCTGCATGACAGCCGGACGTCCCTTAGAGAAGGCAGGGGCGGCTTATTAATATCCCTGCCTCCCCGATGACTGGGTACACAGCGCTCAATGAGCAATGTGTACACAGCTATGGGAGCCACCATGATGTCAGTGGAAATGTCGGCTGGGAACTGTATTAGCTGCTGGGTCCTAAATGACCCAAGTCAACTCTGCAGTGTAGCTCAGGAGGCTGCATTAGGGAAAATCAGCAGAAAAACTTTTTAAGTAATGTTGAAATCCCCCCCAAAAGTCTATTGTGACCTCATGGGGGGACACAGTGTATAAAAAAAATAAAAAAGACAAAAAAAGCAAGTTAAAAAAAAAAAAAATTACCCTACTACAATGTCCACATCACAAATTCTAGCCCCACCCCCAGCTACATAATGTAGGGAAATGTATTTCAATAAAATTTTAGTAGCATTTTTTGCAATTAAAAAAAAACATAAAAATGTGAAAAACAGACACATTTCCCCTTCTTTACATTTTCTTAGATATTAAAATAATAAAAAAAATGGAAAAATAAAAACAACATAAAAATAAAGCCATATTTATCACCATTCGTCCATAACCCTGTACTGTCAGAGGGGGCATTCCTTATCGCCCAGCAATGACGCTGAACCCAGTACAAGTCTATGAACAAGTACAGTCCAAATCCAAAGCAGTTGGAATTTTCCCTCTACTTCTCATTTCCATTAGTTTCAGCACCCAATATGTTGATTTGACTGTCTACTGTCCAATGGGCTGTCCTGGGTTCAAGCAGATAGACAGGGACTGCCCACCAGACAGTAGACAGCCTAAATAACATATTGGGTACTGAATCTAACAGAAATGGTTGCTCACAAATAGTGGGGGCAAGAGAAAAAATTCCTACTGCATTAGAATCAGTGGGGTGGCGCCTATTGCAGGAGGCAAAGAGTTGGAGTTGGTAGAGGCGGTGAAAGGTTCTCTTTAAATATGTTCTAGTCATTGGGTTGTTACATTGTATCGTATTAATATATAAAGTATGGCTTAGTAATAGTATATAATTTTATGGCTAAATATCACGTAACAGAAGCAGAAATGTATGTAGCACACTATGCTGTATATGCCCAAATATAAGCTCATAAATGAAGATGGAATGCCCATTATATTAGGAGCTGGTATAAACAAATTTGGGCACGGACATTTCACACTGGTCACATTTAGATGGTAATTAGAATATTTTTTCCTAGTAATTTCTATTTAATTAAACTAATGTTGATAGGACTAAATGCAAATTACTGTTTTAAGAACCTAATAAATATATAACTCAGCTCTTAATCTCATACCACTGTATCTATAGAGATCAGTTTACAGTAGAACAAGGATTCTTAACACAGAATAGACTCCAGGTGGTCTTTAACCTTGGATGGGTAACCATAACATACAGACCGATACAGACAGTAGATATAATTTACACCTATAACTATACATGGCTTAAAAAGGTTAAGAACCCTCAGTTCTATTGATTATTATCCATTATCCATCCAGACGTTATTTCTGACTGTATCTATTGCCTACTTCTCACCTTCTGTACTACTAATAAATCACCTAAAACCCAAAGTTCCTCAATCCCAATTTTTTTTTTTTTAACTCTTAAGGTCTAGAAATTCCAGGCTCGAGAATATCCCTTAATCTAATTATTTATTTATTTCTCAATATTCTGAAGGTGGCCAGGACAAAAGCATAGAAGGTAACCTTTAACTCATATCCATTATGAACCTAATTGACCTCACCAACCCAGGATAAATACTGCAGACTACAGCATACTTGCCAGCACTCCTCTTTTTTCTCACGCTGTAGGGAGTCCATGGAAGACTACAAAACAAATCTATTACAACAATGCAAACCGCTGAGGAAGCTAATTAGACTTAACATTGCCTGACAAGTAGATCAAATCTTATCTTCACAATAAAGCACATGTATACCGCTCTGGAATCCAATATGTAGAGTTTTATAGAAGGCAAAATAAATATTCGACAATCTGCGTAAAACCCAATCCTACTTTAGCTTCATATGGTGGAACACTATTTATATGTACATGTGTTTGAGTATCCCGCCAAGCTTTCCACTCTAATTGTAGCAATTCCTTTCTACAGAGATTGCTACTAATACAAAAGATCTGTCTTGAATAATTTCAGGAGAGAAACACAAAAAGCGAGAACATGGGGTGGTTGTTATAGTGAACACTAGGAGCATTCAAAAGCCTATTCTCCGTTTTATAAGTGAGAGGAACAAGCCTATTGACAAGTATGTAATGAGTTTGAAGCCAGTGGGATTATCAGGAAGGAACACAGTTTCCCAGGCTCGGAGACAAGATCCTTCACTGTATGGTCCCTTCCTTAGTTTTGATTGCCGTATATCAGTTTTCCATAAAACATCCACCCTCCTTTATTCTGCTCAGAAGGGGAGCCACTTTATAAGGCTCCTGGCAGGAAATCATTTATAGTCAAAGTTAGTCCTTTTGACCATGCCAAGTGGCACCGAGCCATTTTCTGGTGAGGGTATAATGGAAGGGGGAAAGTGCGCGGCATCAGATGTTTGGGCAACATGTTGTGCTGTTTGTAATCTGATTGTCAGGAGGGAATACATAGTCCTGTTAAAAGCCTGTAATTGATTCATAGAGTCTAACATTAAACCCATTAGGAGGATGGAGGAGATAGAATCACTTCAAGAAGCTTCCTGAAGGCATCCATTTCATCTGACAAGTGTTTGTAAATAATTTACCAAACAGGATGAAGAGCAGGATCATAAGACATTGTTCATGGTCAAATATCAGTCTTTTCCGCTCCTTCTTGGCTGTACTAGGGCTGAATTACACATCAAGTCCTAAAAATAAAATCACAGCAGCACAATTTGGCCACATCCAGAACCCCATAGTTGTCCATCGAAATATAAATTAAAGTACAATCTTTTTGAGATGACCACCCACACATGTATTGAAAAGTGGTCTTGTAAGGGGGTAAGGTCTTCTGAAAATTGCTACTATACAACTTAATCACACATCATATCTTGCAAGTAATAAAAAATCACAGCCCCACAGTTTGGTCACATGCAGAAATTCAGACATATTTATTAGAGCTAAATAACATTGAAACATATTTATTAGAGCTAAATAACATTGAAACATCTCTGAGATGACCATCCAAACGTGCATTGAAAAATGGTCTTGTAAGGAGAAGAGGTTAAAAATGTTCCTATACCACTAAATCACACATCATGTCCAAAAGTGAAAATAACAGCCCCACAATGTGGTCACATGCAGAGACCCAAGTGCAATATTTATTTGTCAGATCTAAATGATATTGAAACTTCTTTGAGGTGACCAGGCAAACTTGCATTAAAAAGTGGGGAGGGTGGTCTTCTGAAAGAAAATGCTACTATACAACTGATTCACATATCATGTCCCAAAAGTAAAAATCACAATTTGGTCACATCCAGAATGCCATATTTATCCCTCAAGTTGAAACTGCAGTACAATCTCTTTGAGATGACCTCCCAACCTTGCATTGACAATGGTCTTCTAAGGGGGAAGGTCCTCTGAAAGAAAATGTTCCTATACAACTAAATCACACATCTAGGTCCAAGAATAAAAATCACAGCCCCACACTTTGGTCACATACAAAACCCCAAATACAATATTTATTCGATAAATCTAAATTACAGGGAAACCTCTATGAGATGACCACCTAACCTTGTATTGAAGGTGGTCTTTTTGGAGAGGGAGAATGCTCCTACACAACTGAATCACACATCATATTCCAAAAGTAAAAATCACAGGTCCGCAATTTGGTCAAATCCAGAACTCCATGCACCAAATTACAGTGAAACCTCTTTGAGACGACCATCTAAAATTTTTATTGAAAAGTGGTCTTCTAGGGGTGGTCTTCTCAAAGAAAATGACCAGTAGGCATAATACATGGGGAATTGAAAATCAAGCCTGGAGAAGTGGCGAGGTTTCGCTGTATTTCATATACACATGAATCCGGAGTTTGTCAGATGTAGCAGAGCTGTGTTAGTTGTTTAGGACTGAAATTTTCATAGCACTGCAGGTAAACTTACTGCATTGGCTTAACACAATAAAATTATTATGTGATTAAAAAAAAGTAATCTCGGTTATATCTCTAGTCAATTTTCGTATTAGCAAGGGAAAACCCTATTTTTAGAAGAGTTTGCAAACAATAACAAATGAAGCTTATACATATAGCCATCCTATGTGAGCACGGTTTAAAACAATGAGTTTTACCAAAATTTGGTAGAAATAATGCATTGTGAATTATGTCATACAAAACAGTGCATCATGTATTGAGTTAGTTAATGAATGGTGGTATAAAATAAATAAAAGAAGGAAATGATATGACAAAAAAAATCAGACATGATAGGATAGCAGAATATAAAACATGCTTACCTATGGCTTCAATACCTGGAGTGTCTTATTCCTCTGCAGATCCTTGCATTGGATGGGTCAGAGCATGAGACAAAAGAAGGCATTGATCTGCACTAGCTTTCTCCCTGCAACTAAGAGCCCAGGATGATCAGTGTTTGAGTGACGGGAGGGTGGGTTATACCTAGCAGAACACGTGGAAGGAGAGGAGGAGACCAGCTTTTGTAGAGGGGCTGCTGCAGTATTTGTATAGCTGTCCCTGTATGGAATAAGATATGAACTTTTCATATAAATGTGAATAGTGCTCTTCGCCGCTAGCTATGCAGCATCCTCATTGTGAAGATGTGTACTGCTAGAGAGGCACAGAACACAGGCTGTGTAGAAAGGACGGTGAGATGTGTTGGTGCACTTGAGCATGTAATGTGTGAAGAATATGTCAGCACAGATATCCACACTAATGTGTCAAATCTTCTACGTAGTAGAAGAATAAAAGACAAATTTGTGAGAGCCCTTCAAAGGTCAATGGTTCATGACAGGTGCCCGGATCAGCCTCCGGACCAGATAGTAATGGATACATAATCGATGCTCAGTTCTAGTTTAACTATTTCCTGAGACATATGCCCAAAATAAATGTATAGTAATAAATATTAAAAATGTAGAAGTCTATTGCAGATAAATACTAAAGGGAGTCTGTCGCCAGGAAACTCAATATCGAATCAGTCACAGTGCATTGTAGGGGACATTATACTGAGCGCCATCCTACCTTTACATAGTACAATAGGTGCATCATTTCCTTGCAAAAGTACTTTCTAAAAAATATATATATATGCAAATGAGGCTTAAGTGCAGTGAGGTGTGCTAGAGCCTCCAAGGGCTCTGTATGCAGGTTTGAACTACAAAGGCTCGGGCACGCCCCCATTGCACTTGAACCTCATTTGCATTTTTATAAAAAGCAATTCTTTCGTATATAAATGGTATGTCTGTTGGACTGTCTAAAGGTATGATGTTGCTCCGCATTGTGTACCTTTACAATGTATAAACACAAGGGGTCAATAAGTGAAAAACCAAATGGGGAAAAAACTATAAAACTCAACTTTTATTAGAAAAATTATTAAAACACAGACATATAGTAATATAAATGTCACCCATAAATAACCTAGGTGATCATCTCAATAAACCTATCCTGATTTAGGGGAATGAGTACAGGTCATATAGTTTCCTTTAACCCCTCATTATTGTCACCCAGGAATAAAGGTAAAAAAAAAAAAAAAAAAAAAAAAAAACGTAGAGCAATACTATGGAACTACGGTGGATAAATAAAAAACACCGCTGAATGATGCTCTAAAGCTATAGTGAATTTCACCAGAGCACTAGATGTATCCTTATCCTATAAATAATAGAGATGGTATATATAATGTACTAGTAAAGTGGAGTTTAAAATCGCCAATGTGAAGCTCAAAACACCACACCCAAACTCTATACAGACTGAACTAAGAAGGCATATGATCATGAGCCCCACAGAGCATGATATACCGGATACTTGATCAATTCCTCCTTTTCAATAAAGCATGTATATTTCCTCTCTCCCTCATCTTCCTACGCGTTTCCCCTAGCGGATAAACATAACACCAGGTTCATCAGGGGAGTTTTCTAACTAAATGGAGAAAAAATACACAGATAATGAAGAAAATGCGGTAAAAACCACAGTTCCCGACGCCCAGATGGTAGGCGCCGGTACTTAGATATTAAGCAAATATATAAGTAAAATACATAAATTTGGATTAAGGCCCGGTTCACATCTGCGTTCGGGTTTCCTCTCCGCATGTTTCCTCATGTTTCGTGCGGAAACTGAGCGGAAACCACATGGAACCCATTATAGTCTATGGGGTCCATGGGTTTCCCAGGTAAACCGCTTTTTTATGCATATAGGTTTCCATTCGGGGGTCCCCAAGTGGACTCCCCGAACGGAAACCCGAACGCAGATGTGAATCGGTCCTTACTCTGCTACATCTGAATGTAGTGCTCTTCTCCCATTAGAAATCCAGTGTACTTCTGCCAGGAAATACAACTGTAGGCAAACCTGGAGATACCCTTTAAACCAAAATGTAATAATAAATTAATATAAAATATGCATGAACAGAATACAATTTTTGAAATATTATCACAATTATAGGGAAAAATCCCTTTTAGTTACAAGGGAATGTAACAATAAGCTGATTGCAAGGTGCCCCAATGTTGGGACCTGCATCAATCTGTTGCAATCCTTGGGGAAACTTGGTATTAAATGTTCACTTTCCCTGCAGCACCACCACAGGAGGAATAAAGTATTACACCGTGTACATTGAAATCAATGGTCTGTTCATGTAGTATACTGACCTGCCAGGTCCTTTAAAGTTCAGGGGTCCTGAATGGGGGATTCCCTCTAAGAACTCAAAATTCCCTACCAAGGTAGTTGACAATGTTTTACAGTATCACTTACATAAAAAGTAACTGCACATTTAGCTGCTCAGATTCTGATATATTTTATTGGTAATCCTATACATCGCATAAACCGATTTACTGTAATATCGTGAACACCTTACTACACGTCATATACATATCTCGTAGACTGGCCTCCTATTTCTCTGCCTCCCAATCCCTCCAATATACCTTAAATAAATTGCACAATAGAAGTGACACATTCTGTTCTTGGCCTTTGAAATATTAGTTTTTCTGCTTTAATATTATCATCTAAGAAAGTTTAGTGGAGATCTCAGCAAAATAAGTCATTTGGATGTGAGGCCGGGAGATGGGAATGATAATGAAATGATAATAGCTTTACTAGTGATGTGACAGTATTACCAGATGAGAAATGAACAGGCCGCAAGGCTTCATACTGGAAAGGTAATGTTGCAGAATACAGAACATTTTCAGATACAGTATCTGGTCTCAGAGAACAAACTGGGAGACTGCCAAAGTGTATTTCCCTTGAAATACAGCAGCAACACCTTTGTCAAAAACAGACTTTAACTCTCTTTCTGCTTGGCAAAATCCTTTCTGTGTATTTCATGTTGGACTGACAGGAGACGTGTAGTTCTCAATATTTAAGAAGCTTTCAACTGGAAACATGAAACTTCCCATATTATCACTGAGCGGGTCTTATAGGTGGAGGCAATGTTCAATTAAAATCCACTCAAGAGCCAATATTTAGTCATTTTTTCCAGTTCTTCTTCGTCATGTATGAGTATGCTCCCATGCGTTTTGCCATAGTGGTTCCCACTTTTCTTCCCATCAGTCTCCATTGTCCAGACACCTGTCTGCTTTGGTTGCTGCTATGTATACTTGAACGTTTAGTGTTCTGGCCATATACACCAAACTAGTAGATACATTTTTTACCTTAACACATCCCTTTTAGAAGGGATAAAAAATTTTTTAAAAAGACAACGACAAATGAAATGAGGGATGTATGAGGGTCTCCAATTAGAAATCCCAACTGGGTCTTCTTGTTGGGGTTGGTTCATGCCATCCTACACCAACACCACAGAAAAAAACTTCTGCACAAACCCTTTTCCCAAGAGGTGCTAGCAAGAGGCAACCAAGGAAGAAACTGATATTATATACTAGAGGGTCAGCAAAATGGCTTCTGGTAGGGTTGGACCACACATGGACCCCACCAGGGTTGTAACTTGAGGGGATGCACAGAATGTGGCTGCACCCAGGCCTAGGAGCTTTACAGTGCCTGTAAGGTGTCTATCCCCAATATGAGAAGACCAGCACTATAAATGATACACTTTAGTTGGGGGTCTGGCACTCATTTTACATTGGAACCCAGGAGATTCATGTTACACCTCTGGACCCCACTACTGATCATAGGGTTTATGGCAGCACCTATAAAGGACACAGGACCCAAGCAGGCAGCATAAAGGGAGAAGCCATATGAAGAAGCTACTACGGGACTAAGAAACATCCACATCCTGCTGGCTATCAAAAGCAAAGTGCTCAGCATGACAGAGGGCAGCAAAGTCCACAGGCCTGGTGGGAGAAGGGCAAAGCGCTGAATTTGGGGGTTTGTGGGGCAGAAGGAGAGGAAGTATCTACATTGATTACTGTTGAGTGGAGATGTCAGATGTGTTTTGGTGATGGGGGCCCTTTCAGATATTTGTTATGGGCCCAGCACCTACTAGTTATTCTCCTACACTTAGCCCATAGTTATCAACTCTCATACAGTTATATAGAGTACTATGCAATTATTTTAGACATGTCTGGAAAAAAAATGATGCACAGTAAGAATTTTTCCAAAGTTACAAGTATTTTTTGTCAAATAACAAGATGCAACGTGAATATCTCTTCATGACAGACTCAATGAAATTGAGATGAGGGTTCTGTGGGGGGCCATATTATCACTTCATTGACATTGGCTGCATGTTTGGGGACATTTTCCTTCAGAATAGGTTTGGAGTCAATCAGACGTCTTCCTGATGGTATAGTGTGATGGATAATTTGCCTGGATTTCCCTGTACTGAGGACACCATTAATCCTCCCCAACTCCATTCGAGGGCTGTTCTTCACCTATCTCCAGCGCTCCCATTGACGTTAATGGAAGTTGACAAATTCAGCCTGGTTGCATTCACAATAGGGGTAAAATACATCATATTCTCATGATCAATGGAGGTCAGACCCCAAATGGTTAGCTATCTATCCTTATCCATTTTTTCCACATCTGCGTAAAACGTTTGCACAATACTGTACATATTTTTTCTGTGTGAGTAACATTTCTATGTGTATGTACGGTTGTGTCACACAATATCATCCGTCACTCAGACATAATGGCTGTAGAAGCAATTTAAAGGCAATTGTACCCAACCCATGAGACTCCAGTCAACTGGTTACTTCACCTATCCATCTTCCTGGAAATGTATTAACAACCACAATATAAACATTCCAATAAGAAATTACAAGAAATACTGTAAATATGTGAGGAAGGAGCTATATGGAGGCAGAATTCACATGAAACCACAAGACATTCAAAGTCAGAGTTAATATGGCAGGTGGCAAATTTCTTAACTTTATCAGCAACGTTCAGGTGACTTTGCTAAAAATAATACTGACAAGTAGCACGTATATTTGCAGTCCTAGAAGAAATCTGTGTAATGCAGTCAGAGTTTGACATCCCTGCTGTAATAGTAATATCTCATTGTGCAGTTGTCTTCTGGTCATACCCGAACCAGGTTCATTGGAACTGTATTTAGAAATCACTGAACAGATAATTTCGTCTCCAATATTATTTTATGGAATCTGAAGATGTATAAAACGTATAGATGTGCAACACAGTTATATAAAAAAATTATGTACATAATAATGTAGAAAAATAATTCTGCTGTAGAATATTCTTGATCTTTCTCCTTTCTCCCTCATTGTTGTGCCAACCTTCCTGCTAAATTACATTTCCTTTAAGAAAAAAAAAAGTCATAAATATACTTTGTTGGCAATATTCTTACATGGGTAAGGGGCATCAGAGATAAAACAGGTAATTTACAGCATATTGTATTAATGTCAATGTATATATCATATGCAGTTGGCTCCTTGTACTGTTGAATGCAAAAAAATTTTCTAAATTTTTTTCATTAACATTAGTCTGTATATGGCATATGGAACTATGTGTCAGAAAAACAGCATTGCAACCCCTATACAGATATAATAATATTCTGCAGATTTGAACCTCTGATCTGGTGGTTCATACTACTAGGAAGGATCAGAGTGCCCCAACAGATTACCAGAAGATCCACTGGTGGGCCCAGGCTCTAACACAGTATTGTCCCAGCAAAAGACATCGAAATTTGAAGGGCATTATGATCCATCTGCTACGGGTTTTTGGAGGGTGGGCCCCTGGAATCATTTTATTATTTTGCGTATATATATATATATATATATATATACACACATCATATTCTGTATATTCTTACAGACACTGTATTGCCAATCACTGTCCCATATAGGGCTCACAATCTAAATTCCCTATCACTATGTCTTTGAAATGTGGAAGGAAATCAGAGTACCCGAAGGAAACCCATTCAAACACAGGGAGAACATGCAAGTGCCTTGCAGATGTTGTCCTTGGCTGGATTTGAGCCCAGGACTCCAGAAGTGCAAGGCAACATATTTACTCACCATCCCACCATGCCACCATGCTACCCTATTCTGTCTGACACTGCTACCAGGCTTCCCGATTCTTCCCATCCTGCATGCTATTTTATATGCTCTTCACCAAATTACTGTTTCCCTGTAGTTTGTTACAGTGGTGAAAAAAAAGTATTTAGTCAGCCCCAATTGTGCAAGTTCTCCCACTTAAAAAGATGAGGCCGGCCTGTAATTGTCATCATAGGTAGACCTCAACTATCAGACAATGTGATTTTCTGGATTTGTTCTCTCATTTTGTCTCTCATAGTTGAGGTCTACCTATGATGACAATTACAGGCCGGCCTCATCTTTTTAAGTGGGAGAACTTGCACAATTAGTGGCTGACTAAATACTTTTTTTCCCCACTGTACTTTTCACTTCCATGGCTCATTGTGTATAGCTGGAAATTCTGCTTCTCAGTAGGAGAATCTAAAAAATCTTAGTGAAACTAGTGCAACCCAGAGATAGTCACCAGTCAATGCTGTACAGTAATTAAAACACAAGTCAGTAACACTATACAGTAGTTAAATATACTAAGAACATCAAGTTCTTAAAACAAATTATACAACTGGGGAAAATTTTGTAGCTGCAAAAAGGTCATTATAGGTGACTAGACAGATCAGCAAGACCGTCAAGCATTTGTCTTACTTATGCGTTAGCGGCAGCACTTAATAGCTAAGACCATTTATCCTGCAATGTAAGGTCGCTGATACAGTACATGTAAAGCTAGTGTAATACAATAAAATATTTAATGAAGAGTATCTAGTACAGTTCTGTAAATAAGTGCTACAGTAACAAAGTGGACCAGGATACCCTGCTTTCTGGAAATTACCAGTATAATAATGACATAATATACATTTAGCATTGAGACACTCATTTAACATTGATAATTAATGGCACATATGTCACAAACAGCGCCTCTTTGGAATGTTTTTGGTATTGCATCCCAGCTCTGTTCAAGTAAGTGAACTATAATACCAGATACAGCCTATAGACAAGTGTGGCACTGTTTTAGCCACTGTTTTTTCTTATATAATCGCTTAAAGAGAACCTCTAGTTCTTTGCATTCTTTTCTAGCCGCCGCTTCACTGATTCCTCTTTAATGGACATAAAATACTAACCGGTATTGGGTTTAATTAATTTCTGAATCAACTGGGATTTGGAGTTACAGGGGAAAAAAGTATTTAGTCAGCCACCAATTGTGCAAGTTCTCCCACTTAAAAAGATGAGAGAGGTCTGTAATTGATATCATAGGTAGACCTCAACTATGAGAGACAAAATGAGAAAACATATCTAGAAAATCACATTGTCTGATTTTTTAAGAATTTATTTGCAAATTATGGTGGAATATAAGTATTTGGTCACCTACAAACAAGCAAGATTTCTGGCTCTCACAGACCTGTAACTTCTTCTTTAAGAGGCTCCTCTGTCCTCCACTCATTACCTGTAGTAATGGCTCCTGTTTGACATTGTTATCAGTATAAAAGACACCTGTCCACAACCTCAAACAGTCACACTCCAAACTCCACTATGGTGAAGACCAAAGAGCTGTGGAAGGACACCAGAAACAAAATTGTAGACCTGTACCAGGCTGGGAAGACTGAATCTGCAATAGGCAAGCAGCTTGGTGTGAAGAAATCAACTGTGGGAGGTCTACCTATGATGTCAATTACAGGCTTCTCTCTTCTTTTTAAGTGGGAGAACTTTCACAATTGCTGGCTGACTAAATACTTTTTTCCCAACTGTATAAAAACGTAAAAAGTTAAACTTCATAGACTTGGATCCAACACACTATGTAACTATGTGATAAAATGTATAATTTCGGACAGCATTTACATCGCCATATTTCTACTAGATTTACAGACCTTACAGTATATAGAATCTTTTTTTAGCCTTGACTTTCATGGTTGGACTCATGTAGCTGTATTTTTGTACATCTCCATACAACCTGTGAGTTGTACAGAGCTGTAATATGTCATTGATACAAGTGTATGGACGACTATTGCACCTCCATATGCCTCCAGTTTCATACATTTTTATTATAACTGGTTTCATACACAAGTGAAGCTTCTTGCATCAGACGCCATAGGTTAGGATGACTTCTAGGGAAAATTTGCTCCATGTAGTATTTGTGTGATGCGATATAAATACACAACACCTTACGTCTCCCTTTTTCCTGTCTACCACCAAAATTTGACCTCTCCAATACAGGCATAATTTGGCTTTTTTCACAAATCTTGGGGTGGCTATGGACTCCACCAGAGTCATAGACTGCCACCCAGACCACCCACTGAACACCTTTGGCTCTTATGCTGCTGCTGTTTGACGCCCTCCCTTCTAGCTGTGCCTGGGGAACAGGCCTAGTGGCTTCTTCCCCAGATATTGTATGTCCCTGATCTCTAAGGTCACAGTCTCCTCAATAGTTTCCCACCAGGGTTACTTATGCAAACTAATGACCTATTGACTATATGTAGCAATGCTTCTACAATTTTTCATTGTACACATTAGATTAGATATTGATGTATTTAAGGGTTTTTATGACCCCTGTTCCTATGCCTATTACAATCTTACCACTTTCAAAAGAGTAAAAGAGGGACAGAATATGTGGTGCACTATGCATGCTGTGGCAAATTTGTGTGTGTAGTAAGACCCACCACCAGATCCGCCCCTTCCACTTTAGCTCCATCCATGTCTCTTTGTGCCCCCACAGAGTATAATGTCCCTATAGTGGCCCTGACACGGTATGCCCCCACATTATAATGTCACCGTCCAGTTGTGCCCACAGACATAAGTCCCTCTCCTGGTGCACCCATAGTATAATGTCTTCCTCATGTGGTCCCTACAGTTTATATCCCCCTCCAGCTGCCCCCACAGTGTAAAGTCCCTCTATTGGTGCTCCCATAATGCAGTGGTTTAAATAAACAAACAAAAACCTCACCTCATCCTGTTCCCCTGCTGTTCTCTCCTGTCTCTGCTGCTGGAGGCTTCAGGGAGCAGCAGATGTGATGTATGTGACAGGAGCAGAGACAGGGGCTGAATGGTGGAGCAGGGAATGGAAGTCCAGCAGACACGGATGAGTTGAAGTCGGGATGTACCTTCCTCTGCCGTGGACAGCACCCAGAATCTGGGACTGTCCCACTGAATCCAGGATGGTTGCTATTAGGATATATGAATACAATAGATGTTACCCTTTTAGGACTTTACATCTATGAGCAGCAACGTCCACTCTATGGGGCGTGGGCATAAATAAAATATATTATGACTATTTACTACAATATGATACTAGTTAACAAACCTATCCATTGTATTTATACTCTACATTACATTCCATCTCTCTATGTTGAACATTGTCCTCAGTTTTTGAGTTGAATATCACACATTTTTGGGAAATATTTTATCCAAACAAGCTTTTCTCTTTGCGCCTGCTGTCACTTTCCCTGTGAAACAGCTGTGCCATTATCTTTGTATTAAGATGCATCAGCCCATGAACACAGAAAGCTCTGGGAGGGACACTAAATTGCAGACCACTCCGCTTATTTCCTGTAGATAGCTTGTTGATGTAGCTTTAACATCTCATCCAAACCACTGCTGACCCTTTTTATTATCTATATTAGCTTATATAATGCAGAAATTAGTAACCAAACCATTGTGCATGTTTCCATATAAATAGGTCACATATGCATTCAGTACGTTTTACATCGCTGCCCCTCCACATGTTGCAGATCCCTGCTACGCCTTAGAATGGAAATGCCTGCCAATGAAGTTTATTCTGTTGCAAATTAAATGTCAATTAATTACACTTCCTGAAAACTATAATTATCAGCGATGTCTTATAAAATCCATGCACCCTCCGGGGAGCCGTGAAGGTTAATTGACCATGCAAACTGAATTACAATTAAAATGCTGCAGTAAGAGTTTTTAAATATCAAAAATATCTTTATTTCTCAGCGATCACATGAGCTCTACTTGAAATATAAATGTCAAGAACACTTTTTTTTACATATACAGTATTTATGCAGCTGTTATATGATTTTCTAAGCTATAAGTTTTATGAAGATACATATACCGTGAAACCTCTATGAGCAACCAACCAAATTTGCACAAAAATATTGGTCTTTCATAGGGGTGATCCTCTCAAAGGAAAAAGTATACAGAATGCAATAATGTCTAATAGAGATAGCCAAAATGTATAGCCCCCAAAAGCCACAGTAATCGATGCAAGAGCCCAAAGTGAAATGTTTTATGATTAGCATCACGTCAGCATGTCACCTAAAGCTAGGTCCAGAATAGCACTCATAAAATAACCATGGTACATACATTGTCCCGACCCACAAGCATAAGCATCGGGAGCCCCCTCTTCTTTTTTAGTTCCCATGGCAACTCTTTTTAGCCCCAGCATGCCCCACCATTCTTGGTCCCAAGCATGTCACCTCTTGAAGTATTGATCACTAGTATTGGTCCCCCTCTTATTCCTAGTCCCATCACCTCCTCCCACTCAGTCGTGGTCTCCAGCATGGTTCCTCCTCTAATTTCTGGTCCACATAATGGCTCCCCTCTCTCCTTCTGTGTTCCCAGCATGGCTCCCCTCTCTTTTTTCGTCTACAACATGACTTTCCTGTCCATTATCCCCCCCCCCCCCACCGCTAACCTTGAGCATAATTTCACTGGCTAAAATTAGAGCATTTGAAGATTCCTAAATACAAAAATCTACAGCTCTCCAGTGGACACTGAAAAATCATACATATATATATATATATATATATATATATATATTGTGTTTACAATGCATATATACTGTTTTCATGTAGTTATGTATGTAGTTTAAATGCAACCTATATTTTTCCCCTAAAATGGGCCAGACTGCTGTGGGTAGCAGAAGGAGGCTTGGTATCTTCCAGGAAGTAAGTTCTGCAATGTGGGAGGAGATCAGGAGTCTTCTTCCAGCTTCCAAACTGGAAGGGTGTGAGATTGTAGGACTAGAGCCTGAGACAACTGCAACTGTGCTTCAGCCCTGAGATAGGGAATATATAGCTACCTATGACAATCAGAGAGAAGTTTTAGAGTCAAAAACTGTCCACACTAGAATCATGCCCTGAGGGAAAACTACCACCTTTATCAGGTATACTATACGCCCCCTCAGCTCTGCACAAGCCCAGAAGGAGGACGGGAAGAATTTGGATGAGTCATCTAGCCATTGTGACAACTCCTGTCTCCAGTAACTACTACTCCCAGCCTCTAGGTTCCCTCCACCGAGTTTCTGCAGTTCAACATACAAACATATATAATAGGAGTGCAATAACTACATAATAAAGCAACAAGTGACACACCCAGTAAAACAGGTTGTCACCTCTATGCAATGGTGTAGCTATAGGGGGTGCAAAGGTAGCAATTACAACCGGGCCCTGAAGCCCAGAGGCCCCTTCACAACATAACAAGACACTAGAATTATAGACAGCACATGGGGCCTAGGAGCTTCAAGTTACGCCTCTGCCTCTATGCCACCAATTGTGAGGTGAATGAGTTAGTGCTGCTGGATCCTCCTACTTCATTGTGATAGGCGGATGCAGGAGACTCCAGCGAGATGAAACCCTTGTGACTGGGAGAGTATCCCAATGACATGAATAACGTAAGCACTGTGACGGAAGACACCAACTTACTGTTTACAAGTGGTTGGATATGCAAGTTTTGTATCCTTGCCTACATCAATAGAAAGAAATGTGGCTGAACATGCCCCTAGTTAAGATGGTTACAAATGGGGGAAGGACATAAGAAGTATATGAGAGACAAATGGAAAGCCGGAATAGTCACACATCTGAACATATACAGGGCAAAGACTATGCCGGTGCATGTAGACATCCCCTGACCCGAAACAGTGACCACTGATGCACTATAGAGGAGGTATGTTACCTGGCTCATAGGTGAGTTCTTTGCACTGTTTGGTTTGCTGTAGAAGGGAATTTTATTTTAGCTAGCATTCATTTTCTGTGCCCTTAAAAAGCAGTTACCCGCGAAAATCCGAGGACCCCAAAGACTATAATGGTGTCCGCCAAGTTTCTGTCTGGTATCCGCTGGTTTTATACTGAAACTGGCAGAGAGAAAAATCTGCCAATTTTACGTGGAATCTGCGGTGGAGTATCCTAAGGTTCACACTAGCGTTCAGGTCTCCTTTCATTCAGGTCATCATGGAGACCCGAAAGACAGAGACCTTGTCTGCTTTACTTGTGGACCCCATAGACTGTGATGGGGTCCGCCGGGTTTCTGCCCAGTATAGAACCGGTGGAGAGAAAAATCCTCCTTGCAGGACTTTTATTTCCATCAATTTTAAGCAGAATCTGTGGCAGAGTCGGAGACTCCAACGCAGATCTGAATCCAGCCTTAGTCTTTTTTTTTTAATTGTTTTTAGGAATATATCCCTCTACCAGTCCTCTGAGGAGTCACCATTATCATTGATGAAATAGATTATGCCTAGAGGTAATTTTATTGAGGATTTATATGAAAAGTTACGTTTTTATTAGTCTATCACCCCACACATGCTGATCGTGTGAGCAATAACTAGTTGACCTTTTCACTAGATTCTGCTGTGTCATGTTCTGGTTTCAACTCTACAAGTCATGATGTCTTTTTAAACTAAAGTTTCAAGGCAGAGAAAGAGAAGATTGGACTTTTCCCCAGTTGCAGGTGTACGTATATGACAGACACAGAGAGATGGAACATATTTATAATGAACTATGCTGTATCAAGTTCAATGTAGTCTCAGCAAACCCAGCATTAAAGGGAGTTTACCAGCTCCTTTACTGTCTATATAAATGATTTTCCATTTTGCCGAAAACATTCTTGATCTGTATGCAAAAAAAAATCCTTGTATGTATGGCGGTGCCTGTGGGAGCACCACTTGTCTTCACTTCTCACCACTTATCACCCCCTATTTCAGTAAAATGAATATCTGACTGTAGGAACACAGCTTCCTTTCTTGAATTTCGTGCATGCGCCAATCTGACAAAGTCAGGTGTGTAGGGATTAAACTTTCTGTGTGTTTGCCTTTGCTGGATTGGTGAATGAATGAGATTTGGGGAAGAAGGCCGTGACACTGACAGGAGAATATCAGTCTTCCTGGAAGGTACTGGGCTGGAAAGTGCCCCTGGTGCATCAAGTACCTCATTTGCATATGTATTAAAATATTTTTTTCTACATTGCAAAGGTTGAATTAATTCACATGCTATGTGCTTACAACCCACAACACAAGTCGTTTTGTGTTGTGAGTCTTGAACGTGCTGTACGTGGATGAGAGTTGTTTAAATCTCATCCACTATCCTGCTAATGAAGGTTGGCCACCAGCGAGTTCACAGTGTTACTATATGCTAAACATGTGGTTTGTTCAAAAGGGATGTACATTTCTGTTTTTCTACTCAAGCAGGAATGGCTAATGTTCTTGGATTTTTAGAGGGTGGGATGAGTTTAGAGGTTGCTAGAAGCCCCCAACCTTTAGCCATTCCTGTTCATCTCAATTTGGAGTTAGTGATAGAGCAGGAAGTTATTGTATTGCAAGTTACTGCTTGTGGAAGAGCATCTTCAGCTCTTCAGTCTAGTTAGTGGCAGATAGGGATAACAGGCAGTCCATCATCCCATGCTCACAGAACCAAAACTTCTGGAACCTGTTTAAAGCGGAACATCTCCACCGCTAAATCAATGAGGAAACTTAGGTTGCTTGAAGATGTTCCCTGCATTTCCCCAATAATGTTTGGAAAGGAGGAGTAGGTCCCAGGGTTTGCCCTAGATTGTTATTTTGCAAAAGGTCAGAGGACTGAGGAAGGAGTGAAGAGCAATAGCCACTTCTGTACGTGTTTGTAAAGTGCAATACATGTGGATTCTGCTGTGATCTTAGCCTGTTTCAACTGCCATCATGTCTACTGTGCCTTCATTTGCACCTAACACCAAGAGCACCCGGAAACACAAACACAAGGGAGACAAGTAGCATGGAGTGCCAAAAGGCACCCAACTCCACTGTCTCAATGCAACCCATGACCAGTGCCACCATGACCAGTGAGGCCGCCATCTTGGGCCTGCTCCAAAGTGCACCTTTTTTACACTGTTGTGCCCCAGATTGCTGCAATTATATCAGTATATCCCTCGTTATAGTCTCTACAGTAATGAGACTATGAGTTAATCAACTTTATCTGATTCTGTCAGAGCATGACATTTCAGCATAATCTGAATTACCAATATGCTGAGTTACAAACGATTGCAGGTTCAAGTCCTCAACTAATAAAAAGAAAAAAATAAAACAAAGAAAAAAATTATAAATTCGAATTATCCCCTTTCCCTAGATTTGAATAAAAAAATAATTAAACAAATTGTAAATCCCCGCATCCGAAAATACCTGGCCTACAAACACCATCTGAAACGCCTTTTTACCTCTCATAAAAATTTTAATAAAAAGTGATCATAAAAAGTACATCTGGCCCTGTAAAAAAAGATGCCTTATGCATCCCTGTGGACAGAAATATAAAAAAGTTACGGGTGTCAAAATATGGCGACTCCAAGAATTATTTAATTTTTTTTTTGCAAAGTTTTGGTATTTTTTTTAAAATGTAAAAAACCCCATAGATTTGGTATCCCCAAAATGGTACCAACCCACAGAATACAGGTGAGGTCAATTTGACTGCACAATAAAGGCCATATAAACAAAGCCTGTAAGAAAGTTTTTCTCCAATTACACCTCATTCTGAATTTTTTTTCAGCTTCCCAGTACATTGTACAGAATATTAAATTGTACCATTACAAAGTACAATTTGTCTTGTGAAAATTAAGCTCCCATATGGCTCTGTGAATGGAAAAAAAAATTATGACGTTTGAAAGGCAGGAATTTAAAAACTAAAAAATTCAGAAAATTGAAAAATGCCTGAAACAGGAAGGGGTTAAAGATACAGGCACTTTTCTTTTGTGAAGTAGATTGTAAAGTTTGTTCCCTTCACCTGCACTACTGATTTATGAATAAATAAAAGTTTACTCGCACTTTCAGGCAACATATCCACTGTAATATATGCCCTAAATATTATCTAGCTATTAGTCACTGGTGAAAGAGGAGGGGGAGAGGTGGGGGATAATTCCCCCATGTATATAATGAACTCATAATTATGAGTCAATTGTACTGATGGTGGGCCTATACACAGTCCACTGTGTCACCAATGGGATCAAACCTGAAGAAGTTCATAACCCTGAAAAAAAACATTGCACTCAATTTTTGATCCAACAATACTATTTGTTACTATATAATCATATAACATGAAACATGAAACCAAAGCACGTTTGCACTGTTTTGCTGAAGAACCCTACAGTGTGCGCAGTGATCTCTATACATTGTGAGACAGGTTGGAGAACGCACCAACTAGCATTACCACCAACATAGAGTGTGCGGGATCAGCGTTATACAAATACAGACAGATTTTTGTTCCATTGGAGCCAATGATAGAGCTTCCTCTACCACCCTCTTTGGAGTCTTATGGCACCATCAGTGGTTGTCCAAGCACAGCAGTGCATCTATATAGTACATGTGTCTTTGGACTTATGATGAGTAGCGGCGGTTCCCCTGATTTTACTATAACTGATCACATATTGATGACTTATCCTGAGGACAGACCACCATAGTGTTTGCCAGAAAACCTCTTTATAATATTCAGAATTATATTATAATAACTGTGTGGGTATTCTAGCACATACACTCTATACAAGTAATACACTGTATTACTTGTTTGTGCTTTGTTTGTCAACACTCAGTTTCACACACATTTCTTTTAATATACTTATTTACTTATATAAATTCTTTTCCTGAAATAACAAATTGCCCCGTTGTTCCAGATGCCTACATTCCTAGTATTAGCAATATATTTTTATTACAATTATTAAAATGAGGGCGATTAAAGTACTATTCGCGTTCGGTAAACAGTGGGAAATAGAAGCAATTTCTCCACATTGCATTATGACTTAAACTTAATAAATCATCATTTAAACTGACCTTCTGTATGGAAAGCCGAGCCGTGTAATTTGTCCTGCCAGCTATAATGTAGGCTTGTCAAAGGAGAGATTCAGAGCAGACCTGTAGGGCTCCGAGCAGTTACCAAAGACTTCTGCTGGTCACAAATGCAATCTGGAATAATGTTATACTCCTGCCAGAGAAAATGATAGGTCCTACAAATAGGATTTTATGTAAAGTACGGAATATGAATCTAAGTGCACAGAGAGCTTGAAGGTACAATAACTGGAGGCCCTTGTCTGTGAAAATGAGGCCAAGTTACCTTATTCTGCACATTCTAAGTATCAAATATACACTAGACCTACAAGTTTAAAGCGTACCTCCAATTCTAAGACAGCTTTTCATAAATGAATAGGACGGGTGAATATAAGAAATATTGTAATGTCTCTTATTAAAGAAAAATGATTCTTTCTCCTCTTATTAGACTACTTTACTCCACCTTCAGTCAGCCTCTTATCACTAATATAATTTGTCATTCATATCCAGGTTTACACATAGAGGTTAATAGAGAGGGGATAAGGGAGGAGGAGATACGTAATTTATGGCTACATTCTGTACAGTGATAGAATTATCTTACTAGATATAGTAGAGTCAATAGAGATATTTTACAGCAGCATGTATGTCAATTCCAGCAGTCTCCTCCCACATGTCTCTCCATGGACTTCTGTGTTAGATGTAACTCCAAAACAGGAAACAGTAGAGCACCCTGATAAATGAAGAAAGGAACATTTTCCTTAACGAGGATCTTTCATGTCCTCATGAAAGTGCAGTTTTATATACCGCTAGAAAGGCGACAGTGCGCTGAATTCAGCTCACTGTCGGCTTTCCCGGTATGTTCCCCAGTGGTAGAGATATCGGTGCTGTTAGTTTCGGCACCGATATCTCCCCACTGTCAGAAGAGCATTCCTCATGGCTCAGCGTCATCACTGGGCGGGAAGGAACGATGATGACAATGATGCTGAGCTATGAGGAACGCCCTTCTGACAGTGTGGAGATATCGTGCCAAAACTAACAGCACTGATATCTCCACCAACGGGGCACATACCGGGAAAGGTGACAGTGCGCTGAATTTAGAGGCTCCATGTGTATGGGGAATTGGGCCAGGAAAACCAGTCCATATATTGTTCTGATTTCCCAGTCTGAACCTAGTCAGGATTCAGGCGACAGGACTCCTTGCATCACAGTGATCTATGATGCTGGAAGTTCCTGACTGCCAGCAACTTCACTGTCTCATACTGTATATAGTGCAAACAGTAGAGCCTCGAGAACTCTGGGACTCCCAGCATCATAGATCACTATGGTGCAAAAAGTCCCATCTCCTGAGTCCTGTCTAGGTTTAAAATGGGAAATGAGGACAATGTATGGACTGGATTTTACCGTCGGCATTGCCTCGTGTGCATGAGGACCTTAAAGGGGTTGTCCAGGAAATACAATTTTCCTAGAGGCTGGGGAAGATTAAAAAAAAAAAAATTCTCACCTGTACCCGGTGTTCCGGTGTCCCCTTCTGCTGTTCAGTCCTTCGGTGCCCTGTGGCTTGTTCTGGCTGAAGTCCTTGTCGCACGTGATTGCTGAGGTCAATCAGTGGCCTCGCTAGTCACGTGCGGTGAGGACTCCCACTGGTACAAGCACCGGGGTGCAGCAGGACCGGACATCGGCAGGGGAAACCAGAGCTCCAGGGACAGGTGAGCATGTTTTTTTTTTTTTTTTTTGAACTTCCTCTGCCTCCAGGAAAAAAAAAATCAGCATTTCCTGGACAACGCCTTTAACACTGGCCTTCCAAAAACCAGGAATTTTGCAGTAGTAGTCAAAGGAGCAGGTGAGAAACTTTTGCCACGAGTCGCCAGCTTCTGCCTAACTCCTCCATTATGAAGCAGTGGGTGAAAGAGGAGACAAGAGGGACAACTGGACTGTTAGAGGACAAGTCACTTATATTTATTGCTGATTTTTATTTTGTTGGGGTATGTTCTTTTAGATGCCTAGAACTGTAAAAAAAAAAAAATGGTAATGGAAAAACATGTTTCATTTTTAAAATTTTAAATAGCAAATAATAATAAAAAGACATAAAAGTAAACACTACAAATATTCTGGGAATAAAGCCAGGTCACAGCTATAGCTACACAACAGGAAGGCATGTAATTCAGATATAAAACACTGTCAGATTAATTTTTCTGACATAAATTTTAATGGGTAATATTTCAACCTGTGAAAAATGACTAACTTTTATTTCCTTCTTTTGTGAGCTCCATAGAAGTGTTACCACCAAGAAAAAAAAATGGCTTTTCAATGTACAGATAAAAATTTGGAAAGGATGCTATTTTATTCAGCTGATAAACCTTATCTTTACTGGTTGTTTGTTATTTATGGCATGTTTTTATCTTTCTAGCTTTCTAGTTTACACAAAAAAGGAAATATTACTATAGAAATACATCGTAACACATACAGTGTGATTTTTATAAGACAAATTTTTATATATTGTCTGGAAGACTTAAGAGTTTGCAATATTCTACAAAAGAATTTTCTTCTAAATGAAAAAAAGTCTAAATGGCCTAAATTAAAAAAAACTATAAAATAACAATAATAATAATAATAATAACAACAATAATGTTCCCTTTAACAACTATGTTTCAATGTTTCAATTATTCCATTCCTTTCTTTCATTCTGGTTTTAAATAATTTAGTAGTGATTCTTAAAAATTATCCAGGGAATTTCTTTTATTATGTAAGAAAGAACACATTTTTATGTTTAAAGAGCATTTGACACATATTTAACAAGTACACATTTGTATTTCTAATGGTCCAATGCATCTACAATAAAAAAACAATCAAAGTTGAATAAAGTCTTCCTTATTATCACATTATTTTGTATTTATATGGCACCTATGTTGACCTATGTGTCTCCATGGTAACAGACTACAACAAATCCTATGTGTAGTCTGATTCTGCAGTTACATTACCACACTGTGAACACCTTTCACCACCTCCAACAAGTCCAGCTCTTTACATCAATTAATAGGTGCCCCTCCCCTGCCCTCACTATTCCTGAGCAATCAATGCTGTTATCTTTGTTGTCTTATATGCGATATAGACTCTATACTGTTAGGAGGGCGGTCTCAGTCAGGAACAGGCAAGGGGTGTGATTCTGAACTCTTTCACTGGCTGTCTCTGATTGGAGCTCTGAATCACGCCCCCTGCCTGACACCGCCCTTCTGACATTACAGAATTTAAATAACACATCAGACACCAAAACTAACTGCACTTGTTGTTCAGGAACGGTGGAGGCTAGAGAGAAAATTCCAACTGTGCTGGAATCAGTGGAGCGGCGCCTATTAACAGATGCTTAGAACGTGAATTTTGGAGGTGGTGAAAGGTCCTCTTTAATGGATTATAAATGAAGAAAAATATTTTAACCAAGTGCTGGAGATTGACACGTATTTTTATATTGCTAAGCATGGGTCAACAATTTATTGCTAACTTGATGCCTGAATTAAGGTCAGCATAAATTGCCCACAGGTTTCCCCATGACAGAGAGGACAGAAATGCTGAGGTGTTTCAGAAAAAAATAGTTGGAAAAATTAGTTGGAAATAGGGAATGGTTTCTTCTTGACCTGCTTGTCTTGATTGACAGATCTTTCCCTAAACTGACACAAGCCAAGCAAGGCCGGGTGAAACTGCATAGCAGATCTATCTGTCCATGCCCGTACTTTCCTTTATGTCCCTGACTTGTTTGCACACTATGTTCTCTCTGGATGTTAGGATTTCATGTTGCTTGTGGTTCAGGCAGTATGAAGTCAAGGACAGGTTTCCTTTAAATGTGGTCAGTTACCATAAACATGGTGATTGCGAATGACTCTAAGTGATCGAATAGGATTTGACACCTGCTGGAGTTTTGAAGCCCATAATTGTTTAAGAAATTTGTAAGGCTAGAGTGGCCTGACCTAAACCTGACACCTGACCTTGGCAGCTTAAGTGATTGGAGGATCCTTTGGCAAACCAGTCCAAACCTACCTTGATATTATGGTTACTTATATATAATCATGTCCTCCTTTTTTTTTTTCTAAATGCAACATGGCTCTATGTAGAGGCATAACTTGAAACTTCTGGGTCCCAGTTCAAAATCTGTAATGGGGCCCTTACCTACCTTGTGTCATTTAGAATTGTGGCATATTTTATATGGCTGAGGGAATTTTGGGGCCCTTAGAGTCCTGGAGCAGGTAGCAATTGCTACCCCTGCACCCTCTATAGCTGCGTCCCTGGTTCTGTGACAAGTTATCACAAAGTGATATACTAACTATGCTATCATGTTTGTGTTTATACCTTATCATCCATTGGAGGAGGCTGAATTTCAGCCTTTCAAGCCTTTTGTCAGCATGTTATGATATTGTGTTGTATTGGTTTCAATAATGAGACATTTTAAGACACAGAGGGAGAGAAAGGAATGGGAATATAAGTTAATGCAAAAATTTCAAACTCTGCAATTTGGACTAAATATTCATGCCAGTTTCATGTCACACTATGTATATCACCAGGTGACAGCAAACAGATGACAGCAAGAATTACTGATCCCTCCGTCACGCCCCACAAGTTTCTAGATTGTTTATTTCTTGACCTGTTGTAAATAACTTCTCTACTTATATTGCATTTTGTTATTTTTAAAGATTATAAGATCCTTTGAAGGTCCATGTCTTTTGTGTATAAAAGTCTGTGAATTTTCAGTTTGTTGTATAACACCATGTCTGATGAAGGGAGCTAGTACTCTGGAAAGCTCACCATCAAATATACTCAGTTAGCCTCTAAAAGGTATCGCCTGATTTCTTCACTCTTCCACTACTTTCTAACACTGGCTAACACGGTACAACATTATACCATTGGTTTCAATACAAATTGGAATCCTTAAGCAGAATGGAGATCAGTGAAGCGTGAACTCATCTGCATACAAATAATTGCCACTTTATTAGAGACACCTGATGTTTCACCATTGGAGCTTAGCCATGTGGAAATCAGACAAGACAGCTGTGGATCAGTTTCATTGTGAATCCACATTAGAATGGGAAAATTGAGGGATCTTTGAACAAAGCATGATCATTGGTACTAGACTAGCTGGGGCCAGATGTGCAAACCCAATTGTGTTGAGGGTATGCTGAGAATGGTGTGATTGAGGAAAAACATCTAGTGCAAGGGATCCGTGAATATAAACAACTTGTTGATGAAAGGGGTCAGAGGAGCAGATCAAGAATCATTTCGAAGAGCAGTTGGTGCACAGTCAGGGTTAGTTCACATATGCGCTAGGTGAGCGCTCGGGGATTCTGTTCCCCATTCTTGACTTTTCTCTCTGCATTTTTCGGGCAGAAACCGGGCTGAAACCTGGCGGACCCCGGCGGGTAACCACTTTTAAAGCAGATTGGGTTTCCATTTTTTTGAAACTTAAACATACCCGAAGAACGGAAACCCTAGCGCAGATGTGAACCTAGCTTCAAGCAAACTGCAACTGTTAGTGTTGCACCTGTCATGTCTGAATGTAAAGCTTGTCATTCCTTTGCATGAGTGGGCTATAACAGTAAGTGGTCAGTGTGTCTCAGAGAAACAGAGAGACCAGCCCACAATGAACAAAAGAGTGCAAAAATTGGATCAGTGAGCAGTGGAAAACATTGCCTGGTCAGAAGAATCCAGATTTCTGTTCCACCATAGTAATAGGAGGATCAGAATTTGGTGAAAGCAGCAGAAATCGATGAACCCCTCCTGTGTTAATAGGTGTTGAAGTAATCAGGCTGGTTGAAGTGAAGTAATGGTGTTTGGTCGATTGTTTTCTTGACAACCTGAGTCCTCTGATATCTGTGGAAGTTATATAAGTTATATGTGTATGCCATGACAAACTGCTGTGAGGTTCGCCCATCTCTATCCATTACCAAGTCCGAGAAATATAAAATGAAATTCATCTTTGTTTCCACCAATACGTGTTGACATGTCAGCATAGTGAGGTGGCATTTCTCAATGGCTGTCCTCATGTTGAGTCTTTAGATTGACAGGAAAGTCCCGATTACAAAATACCTTTCAGACATTTCATGCTGAACACTGTTTACTGCCATAGCAGGGAAATGTGTTGAGAGCAGATGCTGTAGACAGCAATGTACAGACATAAAATTAGTTAAAAGGTCACTAGTGATATATGTCAGAGGCTGCAGACATTTTCACATGGCCATAAACCTGAATACATTAAGTCACCTCTCCAAACACTACATAAAAACAAGCTTTAATGTGGCTCGGTAGTAATGGATTTTACTGAAATGGATTGCACCTTGTAAAGCAGCACTATGGATGTAATTTAGCACTGTGTCTACGCCATGTTATATGGCTGAACATCAAACTTCCATTAAAAAAACACAAACCAAGGAACAATATTTCATGAAACAGAGCTGGCATTTCATTATGGTATATTGGAAGCATATTGTGATAATAAACTAATGTAGTAGGTCTTCTTCTGGGGTGCAGAGGGTGCAGTCACACCTGGGCGCAGGTGCCTTTAGGGCCCTATAAAGTGTCTCTTCCCAATAAAGATGGGTGCCTGGTACAGATTTTGCATTGGGGCCCAAGAACTTCATGTTTCGCCTCTGACTGTTGTCTTGTGCAGCAATACTGGTGGCAATCTGGAGATTGGGAGTAGTAGGAGAAACAATGGGTATTGTCAGCAGTAGCCTTAAAACTAACCAAATCCTCCAACTCACCTCCTGGGCTGGTGAGGAGTTGAGGGGGCCTCCAGGGTACCTGATGGTAGGGTTAGTAGTTCCTAAGGTGCTTCCTTGGTATTCTTTAGCCTCTCTGAGTTTCATGGTGGTAGTTGGAAGGGCCCTTGATGGTAAATGCAGGGATAGACTCAGGAGACACAGGTTGCAGGTGAAAACAGGTTGAAACATTACTGAAGGCGATGAAACAGCAAACAGTTTCCAATAAAAAATGGAGGTGCAGACTTTATTATCAGTTCCACTGTGAGGTCGAGGGGAATGAACCAGGTGACGATTTCCAGAAGAATATATATATGGGCGGATCAATACTCTTTTATGCCAATATCGCTAATTCTTTCAGTCTAACTATTCTGTAAACTCCTAGGACAACCCTGTCAGTCCTCTGGTGCTACAGGGTCTTCACTCTCCCTTTCTCACTACTCTCTCACAGCAGAGCCATTTTGATTTTGAGTAGGTGGTGGAGACCCCATTTATCCTCCCTTTTATTTAGCCTCTTGTGCATCATGCGTGCATTATACCTGTATTAGAGCATTGTTGTTTTCTCTTGTGCTGTGAGATCACATGGTTTCTTTCCAAGGTTTTCTTGGGTGTTATTGCTGTGCTATATTATAGTATGCATTATTCCTGTGCCGTGACATCACTGTTTCTTATTCTTGTAATGTGACATCACTACGTATGTAATGTCTGTACTGTGATATCATCATGTATATTATCTGTGTATTGTGATATCACTATGAATATTATGTCTGTACCGTTATACCCCCTTGTATATTATCTCTGTACTGTGACATCATTGTGTTTATTATACCTGAATTCTTAGATCACTGCACAATTCCTATGCAATATCATCAAGTGAGCAAAATATCAATATACTTTGACATCACTGTTTTTATTTTTGTACTGTGACATCATTGTATTTATTATCCCTGTACTGTCACATCACTGTGTTATTATCCCTTTACTATGATATTGAATGTATTATCCTGGTACTGTATAATCACGGTATTTATTATCCCTGTACTGTCATATCACTATGTATATTATCCCATTACTATTATATCATTTTATGCATTATCCTGGTACTGTGACATCACTGTGTTCATTATCCTTGTACTGACTTCACTGTGTATATTATCCCTGTACTGTGCCATACCGTGCATTATCCTCTGCATGAGGGTGATAATGATCATGATGGAATGGGTCCTTATTCAAAGTTTTGCAGTGGGATTTGTTACCCTCTTAGCCTCAATAATAGTGCTATCATAGGTTGCAGAGTTCCTCCCATAAACAGTGCTAGCCAAGTGCCCCCCCCCCATAGACAGTAGTGAAAGCATAGTTCCTCCTTCCATAAACGATAGTGCCAGTAGAGTGTAGCCATACAATTTGTGGTTGCCATGGACAGTAAAGTGATTAATGGATACATCCCTGGTGGTCTAGGGTGGTAAAGTGGTTAGTATCACTGTTATTTTGGGTTTTAGTGCAGTAGAAGTGTCTGTTCACACATTTCAAATTTTGAAGTGTGGATTCTGTTTAAATTCTCATCCATTCCGTTAACATTCTCTATGTATTGCAAGTAAATGGGCTATTTTATACCCTATTTACATGCAGTGGAAAAAGCCTGTGCATACTTTTGTCTGCACTGCAGAACAATCATTCACGAGAAGATCGCAGAATTGTGCCATGCATATAAGCCCCATTGGATGTGGGTAATCCTCTGCCATTGTGGTACATACACAGCAGAAATCCTAATGTCAGCCTTAGATTTCTGGATCCTCTTGTAAATGCACATGGGATTTGCCAACAACAAATTGAGACCTGTGAACATGGTTCATGTTTAGCAAAGACTTACAAGTGAAGTGGAACATTTAGACTATGATGCCCTATCTTATCTCTGGCTGTCAAAGTGTGTTGTTTCTTCTTGCTCTCTATTTGCTGCTTGTGATGGTCAGCTCGGAGAAGTGCAAGTTTTCTCCTTAGGGTTTTATTACACAGTGTTATGTCCTTTAGAAATATTAGCAGGGAAACATGCAATGTGCTCCTAAAGTATTAAACATCAAACGAATGTCTGAGAATGAGCCAAGCGCTGTGTAAAATCAATGACCAGTCCCTGACAGTCTTATCCTGAAGGCAGTATAATAGTCCTTTGGTCAGTTTTTTGTGAAGGAAATGCATTTCAACATGGTTGAAACTATGAACTCCAGAATATACCGTATATTCACAGATACAGTTGTGCTAAAAAGTTTACATACCCCGGCAGATTTTTTTGGTTTTTTAGCCTTTTTTCAGAGAATATGAATGATAACACAAAACTTTTTTCTCCACTCATGGTTAGTGGTTGGTTGAAGTCATTTATTGTCAAACTTCTGTGTTTTCTCTTTTTAAATCATAATGACAACCAAAAACATCAAAATGACCCTGTTCAAAAGTACACATACCCCAGTTCTTAATACCGGGTATTGCCCCCTCTAACATCAATGACAGCTTGAAGTATTTTGTGGTAGTTGTGGATGAGGATCTTTATTTTCTCAGATGGTAAAACTGCCCATTCTTCTTGGCAAAAAGTCTCCAGTTCCTGTAAATTCCTGGGCTGTCTTGCATGTCCTGCACACTTGAGATCTCCCCAGAGCGGCTCAATGATATTGAGGTCAGGAGACTGAGATGGCCACTCCAGATCCTTCACTTTCTTCTGCTGTAGCCAATGACAGGTGGACTTGGCCTTGTGTTTTGGATTGTTTTCATGTTGGAACATCCAAGTACGTCCCATGCGCAGCTTCCTGGATGATGAGTGCAAATTTTCCTCCAGTATTTGCTGATAACATGCTGCATTCATCTTTCCTTCAACTTTGACCAAGTTTCCTATGTCTTTGAAGCTCACACATCCCCACATCATCAGTGATCCACCTCCGTGCTTTACAGTAGGAATGGTGTTCCTTTCATCATAGGCCTTGTTGATACCTCTCCAAATGTAACGTTTATGGTTGTGGCCAAAAAGTTCGATTTTTGTCTCATCACTCCAAATTACCTTGTTCCAGAAGTTTTGAGGCTTGTCTCTGTCCTGTTTGGCGTATTGAAGGCGAGATTCTTTGTGGCATTTGCGCAGTAACGGCTTTCTTCTGGCAACTCGACCATGCAGCCCATTTTTCTTCAAGTGCCTCCTTATTGTGCATCTTGAAACAGCCACACCGATAGTTTTCAGAGAGTCCTGTATTTCAGCTGATGTTATGTGAGGGTTTTTCTTTTCATTCGGAACAATTTACCGGGCAGTTGTGGCTGAAATTTTGGTTGGTCTACCTGACCGTGGTTTGTTTTTTACAGAGCCCCTGAGTTTCCATTTGTTAATCATAGTTTGTACACTGCTGACTGGCATTATCAATTCCTTGGATATTTTTTTGTATCCCTTTCCTGTTTTATACAGTTCAACTACCTTTTCCCGTAGATCTGTGGACAATTCTTTTGCTTTCCCCATGACTCACAATCCAGAAACGTCAGTGGCTGGACGAAAGATGCAACAATCTGTCTGGATCCCAGAAACTCACTCAGCTTTTATGCACACACACTGATTACAAGCAAACAGGTGATAGATGAGGATGTTACCTTTAGTAGCCATTCAAACCCCTTTGTGTCAACTTCTGGGCATGTTATCAGGCCAAAATCACCAGGGTATGTGAACTCTTAAACAGGGTCATTTTGATGTTTTTGGTTGTCATTATGATTTAAAAAGAGAAAACACAGAAGTTTGACAATAAATGGCTTCAACCAACCACTAACCATGAGTGGATAAAAAGTTTTTGTGTTATCATTCATATTCTCTGAAAAAAGGCAAAAAAACAAAAAAATATGTGGGGGTATGTAAACTTTTTAGCACAACTGTACATTTCATAAGTAAATGATTCCAATTGTAAAGTTGTGCAATTTTGTAAATATATTGTATTACCTTATATTGTTCTGATCTTCCTGATTTACAGACTGTATTAAGCCAGGAGATGCATTCACAAATCTATGGACTTCAGAGCTGAAATCTCCCAGGACTTTTTTTTTATTTAGCTCTATTTTTGCTCTGGTGATTTGCTTTCTTGGTAATATCATTTTTACATCATACACTGTATAGGAATCTGTGGCACAGAAAAACAAAATAAAACAATGTGACCCACTGCATTATAGGGAACCCAGCTAAGCTGAGCATGTTGACTCTTTCCAATAGCAACCAGTAGAACTGCTAATACATTATATTATATATTATCTTGTATTATGTTAGTATATTATGCTACATTGTACAGACAGTATTATAGCCAGGGGATGCACGGGGATCTACAGACTTCAGGGCTGAAATCTCTTGGGACTCTTTGTTGGCTCTGTTTCTGCACAAAGTTGACTCTGACAATTTGCTTTCTGGATAGTATCATATATACATCATACACTGTACAGGAATCTGTGGCACATTAATAAAAGACGCAAAACAAAAACAAAAACCACTGGATTATAGAGGCTCAACTAAGTTGCTGATGGAGTGTGCTAGGGAGCAAGCATGTTGACTGTTTCCAATAACAACCATCCAAACTGTTAATACAGCTCTGGACTATAATATACTATACAAATCAGGACAAGGGCTAGGAACTGACAGTTTGTGTGTATACTGTACATGCACATACACAGCAACCCATCAGTTGCTATGAGGTGGGGTGGGATTGGAGGGGGATACACCATTTGGCATAAGAGAAGAGCAGACCTGTCCCCATATCATGCTCTTCTTAAACAGGACAGCAAAGTATGCTAAAAGATCCATGCTGAAAGCCACATTCATCCAGAATGATTGCCAAAAACTACAGAATTCTATTCATTAAAAGGGTTGGACACTTTCAGACCAATATTGAGAAACCAATGTTATCGTTTATATAATAAAAAGTTGTCATGTGATATACATCCCATGGTCATGTGATACACAGTCCATGGTGATGTGATGTACAGTCCATGGTCATGTGATGTACACACAGGTGCAGAGCTCGTTACCAGGCAGATGTCTGATTACTGTGCTGTGACTGACACTCTCAATACAACTCTTCGCGCATAATGATGTAAATTAACGTGATTATGAAAGGGTTAATAATAAACTTTTACACAAGAGAATACAAATTTCTGTCTGCAGAAATAAACAGATTTGTCAACAATTAATTATATTTTCAGTCTCCATTATTGATTATTTACTCATTTTTATGGGGCAATTATGATTACGCCAAGTCCTTTAACCATCAGCTACAATGGAGACTATCAGGTCCACCATTAATAGTGCCATATAGGGGCCTTTATCTGCTTTAATTATACCTATAGGGAAACCGCCGGCGTTTCTGTAGGTATAATTGACATGCTGCGATTTACAAAAACGCGACGGTTTTGGAAATTGCAGTATTTCCGCTGCAGGCATTTTTCTGCAATGTTTAGATGGGATTCGGCCTTACACAGCTCTGTAGGTGGAAATATAAAATGTTATGGGTGTCAGAATATAGCAATGCAAATGAAAAATACTTTTTGTCAAACTTTTATATATTTAAAAATTTTTTAAAATATAACATAAACTATATCAATTTGTAATCACTGCAAACATACTGACTCACTAAATAAAGGTAACATGAATTTTACAGCACAGTAACACTGTAGAGACTGATAAAACACTCCATTTTTTCCAGCTTCACAATATATCATATGGAATATTAAATTATGCCATTATAAAGTACAACTTGTCCCACAAAAAGCAAAACCCTCATACAGCTATGTGAATGGAAAAATGTAATAAAAGTTATGGTTTTCGGAACGCAGTAAGGGAGTAAAAGTTGAAAATGCAAAAACAGAAAATGGTCCAAGTCAAGAAAGGATTAAACAGTTAAAGGCAGACGTTACCTGGAAAAACGAAAGGCAATTACGCAGAGTAAGCAGAGTAAATCTAAACATTTTCTATCCAGTAGATTGTGAGTGTTAATGAATCGGCCTAGGTTAATTGCAGTTTTATGTAATAGCGCTCTGAGATTCAATCCATTATATTGCTACAAATGACAAGCAGCATACAGCCTCTCGCTCAGTAAATGAAAGCCAATTACTGATCGCTATGTTGCAATTAACATATTCTATTTTGTTTATGATTTACACCCATGCAGAAGTTACGGTAGTAACCAGTCATACTGAGCTGATCTTCACCAAGGAAATACATGCTGTGACTTAAAGGTGACCTCTCATTACGTTTTTGCTACATTGGGTTTGCTTTTTACAGTATATGCATCAAAAAACAGACCTGCCACTAAGTTGAGTACCTTCAATATGCTGCTCACCCTCAGGCAGGCAGTCACTTACATACTGAGATAAATGGGGGGAACCATTTACTGGAGATCATGCATGTCATAAGGCATAGGCTCTCTACTTGGCTAAGGTCAAAGACTTCCTTCGCTGACACAGAGGTATGTCTTGGGTCTGTATATGAATCACATGGACATGATTAGACAGGTCGAAAGGTCAATATTTTGCTGTATACCACCCTAAAAATGCAATATAAAAGCCAGATATATAGTGCCATACAGCATAATTCATGATACATATAGGATCCACATATATCAGTACAACCATAGAATTAAAGAGTCCTCTGACAAGACAAAATATTGCCTTTCCAGTAATCTATCAGTAAAGGAGTGATGGCAATGTCCTTGGTGGTCTATGGTAGTTAAAGAGTTAAGAGTTACAACCATGGTGTGGCCTAGGTTAGAGTCACAATTAATACCAACATCTCTAGTGGTCAAGGATAGCAAAGGGAATTAAGGCCGGGGCCCCACTTTGCGAAATAGCGGTGTTTTGGCAGCGGTGTAAATGCAGTGGCAAAAAATGCTTTTACAATACCTGCAAATTGGACGGGATTCTGACTAACCCCATCCACACATTGTAGAAAAAAATCTGCAGAGGAAAAGCTGCGTTTTTAAAAAAAACGTAGAATGTCAATTATACCTATGGAAATACTGGCGTTTCTGTATTGATATAATAAGGTCAGAAAGTCTGCAGAGGAAAACTCTGAGAATTTTCTGTAGAAAACACTGAAGAAAAAAATGTGATTTTCTGCAGTGTTTTTTGGCTGCAGCTCACAACCTGGGCCTTAGCCTAATAGCATTTCAATACCCCTGATCTAGGGAAGTGACGGAATTAAAGTGTAACTAAACTTTAGAATAGCTTTTGATTTCCTGGTAGTATTTGTGTCATTAATACATTTTTATAATATACTTTATAAACAAATATTGGCTCCTTTTTGTTCATTTTATCTCCAAAATCTTGGAACACTTAGTCTATTCTCGTTTAATCCGCTATGTTTCTGCTAACTCTCTTCTTGACCCCTTACAATCTGGCTTCCGCACTCTGCACTCTACTGAAACGGCCCTCACAAAAATCTCCAATGATCTCCTGACTGCTAAATCCAAAGGTGACTTCTCTCTTCTCATTCTTCTGGATCTCTCGGCAGCATTTGACACTGTTGACCATCAACTCCTCCTCACTTTGCTCTGTTCTGTCGGCCTCACAGACACTGCTCTCTCCTGGTTCTCCTCTTATCTTTCTGACCGCACTTTCTGTGTATCATTTGCGTGCTCTGTTTCTTCCCCTCTTCCCCTTGCCGTTGGGGTTCCTCAGGGCTCGGTCCTAGGTCCCCTGCTCTTCTCCCTCTACACAGCCCCCATTGGACAAACCATCACTAGATTTGGCTTCCGGCAACATCTTTATGCTGATGACACCCAATTATATACGTCATCCCGTGATATAACCCCTGCACTAATACAGAACACCAGTGATTGTCTCTCTGCTGTCTCAAATATCATGTCTTCGCTCTATCTGAAACTGAATCTCTCAAAGACTGAACTACTGCTGTTTCCACCATCTAATAGATCTGTCCCTGATATCTCCATTGCAGTCTCTGGCCTTACCATAACTCCTAGGCAGTATGCCCGCTGCCTCGGGGTTATGTTTGACTCAGACCTTTCCTTCACCCACCATATCCAATCACTCGCACGCTCATGTCATCTCCACCTCAAAAACATCTCCAGAATCCGCCCTTTCCTTACCACAGATACACTAAAGACACTTATTGTTGCCCTGATTCACTCTCGCCTTGACTACTGTAACTCCTTACTAATCGGTCTTCCCCTTACTAAACTCTCCTATCTACAATCTATTCTGAATGCGGCGGCCAGGCTCATCTATCAGTCTAGACTCTATAGCGATGCCTCCAGTCTGTGCCGGTCACTACATTGGCTGCCTATTCAATACAGAATACAATATAAACTTATCACCCTCATTCACAAGGCTCTCCATAATGCTGCACCTCCCTACATTTCCTCCCTCATCTCTGTCTATCGCCCAACCCGTGCTCTCCGTTCACTCAATGACCTAAGACTAACATCCTCTATTATCAGAACCTCCCACGCTCGTATACAAGACTTCTCCCGAGTTGCACCACTTCTCTGGAATGCTCTATCCCGGACTATTAGATTAACCCCCAATTTCCACAGCGTCAAGCGTAAACTAAAGACATATCTTTTCAGACAGGCCTATTACAACTCCTAATGTAAACCCTTCCGTAGTTAGAATCCCTAAAACGTACCCTCCTCTGTTGATATTCCAACATTACCTCACAGGATATGATGCCGTATCAGACTAACTTTATATGTCCAGGCACCATCTGCATGTTACAGGACACGACTGGTGACGGCTCATACAGCTTTATATATGTGTAATGACAGTAACCTCTATTACAAAATTGTCTGACCATTGTATTAGCAATGCTACGTCTGTTGCCCCCCTGCTACCTCCTGTGTCACCCCCTCAACCTCATAGATTGTAAGCTCTTGCGAGCAGGGCCCTCAATCCCAGTGTGTGAATTGAATATTTCTTTGTAATGTATTATTTTTGTCAGTACTTGAACCCTACAAATTGTACAGTTCTGTGGAATATGATGGCGCTATATAAATAAAATGTATTATTATTATTACTCTGTGAAACCCTGCACTTTTTTTTTTCCTTTTTATTTTTTATTGAATGCTGAGATATGTGCATGCTTCTCACTAAAATATGAGTGTTCAGGCTCTTGTATAATGCAAGAAAGCTGAGGCTGGGGGGGGGGAATCACATCAAGCAGATATATATCTTGGGAAACCTTTAATAGTACGTGTGAATGGAGCACCAGTGCGCTTGAGTGACTGGTGCTCCATTCACTTATACGGGACTGTGGACGCTGCCAGAGATTACTTTCCCAGAAGCCCTATAGCAGTACATTCAGCATCGGTCACGCATGCGCACTGGCACTCCATTCACAAGGAGGCTTTAGGAGGACTTTCGGTCCCCCATCTTCCTGATCACTAGTGGACATAGTTATCGGGCCCCCACGATTGGTCACTTATCCCCTGTCCTGTGGATAGAGGATAACTGTCTAGAATGGCACAACCCCTTTAAGTTCACTATAGAGAAACAAGAGAAAGAATAAAGAAATGCAGGATTTCACAGAAAGGAGACAAAATTTGTTAATATACTATATAACAAAATTTATTAACACAAATACTGCCAGAAAATCAAAAGTCATTCAAAAGTTTAGTTATGCTTTAAAGCCGGGGCCCCATGTTGTGAAAATTGAGTATTTTGGCCGTGGCAGAAACGCTGCGGCAAAAAATGCTGCGTTTTACAGTACCTGCAAAATGGATGGGATTCTGGCTAATCCCATCCACACATTGCAGAAAAAAATCTACAGTGGAATTGCAGCATGTCAGTTATACCTACAGAAAATCTGGCATCAGCCACGACCACATAGCGCCCGCATGTAAGATATGGGAATTTTATAATTCTCATTTATTTAGTATTGTTAATGCAGTATGTTTTAGGACATGCTGTGGTTTTTGTGCTGCTTAGATGGGAATTGTTTTTTACTCCATTGATTTGAATGGGACAATGGGAGGCTATAGAGGAGCAAATCTGCTTAGTAATAAACTGCCCCTCTCTGGCATTGGTACCATGGCATTAATAGGCATATTGGGGGCTACAACAATGCTTCTTTTATTTATTGTCTAATTTCCCACAGCAGATATTCCATGGATCTCTTGTATTCATATTTACAGTTATGCAGTTAGCATCGTGTATATGTACATTACTGACTGTTGTATTACTGATGTCAAATATTTCTCTCTTTTTTTCTGTGTTTCTCAACTTTCCTGACAAACAGCCATGCATTTCTTGTAATTCATTGTAATTTTCTGTTGCCATCCTTGGTGTCCGGCCCTCATTAATTTTCATTTGCCGTCTGTCACTGATTCTTTAGGCCGCTGTTTCGATCATATAGTGTACAGGGCACTTTTAAGCCTTTCGATGCATATCAGATAACTCTTTACTGGGGATTTGTGAGAATGAATAGGATTATTTTATAGAGTATCCCCAAAATCACATGTGCACTAACATGCTTAGCACAAGCCGGGTGCACACTTCTCATCTCTGCTTGTCAAAATGACACAGGCTTAAAGGGCATATCCATCTTTGTATGTATAAATATAGTCTACATATAAAGTTGAATAATTTTGTAAATATATGTTTGGAACTTACGATTGATGAACTGTATACCAGTCTGATGTTAGGGTCACACAAGCGTTGTCTTCCCAAACCCAAACGGTGGAGTGCCAGACTGTTAAAATAGCGGTTACACATGGACACCGGTAGACTCCATTAACTGTAAGGCGGTCATTTCCACCGTTTTCATACTGAAAGTGGCAGAGAGAAAAGTTCTCCATGCAGGACTTTTTTCTCCACGGTTTTTCGTCGATTTCTGCATCAGAGTCTCCACATATGTGAACCTGGTCTTAACAAAGTCCTGGATTAGCACTAACTGCACATGTATTATCAGGAGGCTGTTACTTCTTAATAGTTCAGCCATACTTCCATGCACCAGAATGGAAATCTACTCCAGTCAGGAATTGGTGTAGATTTCCTATATAACTAATCCAGGCTTGGCTTGGTCTCTGCACCCAGCTTGCCACTTTCAAGTGGCACATCTATGGTACAAAAAAGCCCCATGTGCCAAATAGGAACCCATCTATGCTATGTTTCTGCCATAGAGAGAATAGTAAGATCCCCCCCCATTATCTTGCACAAATTCTGGCCTTTATTATACTCAAGAGCTGTATTCACAATTCTACTGGCTGTTATTGGAAACAGTTAACACTTGTTTCTAGACACATCTTTAATCTCTTTGGCTTCTATAAAAAAATCTCTGGGACAAAAACGCTCTACATTGAATCTACATCTACATATATTTTCCTACACTGACTTACTGTATAATACCTGATATACACAGAACATTTCCCAGAATGTAAGCCTGCAGAATTGTGAATTCAGCTCTGAGCTATAATACACACCACAAATCAGGATCAGTACAAGAACAGTCATACAATATTTTTGCAATGATAGTTAACTTTTTTTTCTACACGTAAACGATAGAAGCCTGCAAGCCTCTAGAGACAAGAACATCGAGAGCTTGTGCTTTCAGATTTTGCTAATACAGAATAGAGATCCCTTTCATAGGACCCCTTCCTTTACCATATCATACTCTAACAGGGCATATTGACAAGGTCACCCATATGAAAGCAAATATACTTTGCTCATTATTAACTGCTTCATGCATGTCTACTGCTCCATTCAAAATTGCATGCATGACCATAGCTGCATTCACATAGGAGGCTTGGGACCCCTGTTCTTGGACGCACTGGAATCCCAGTGTTGGGACCCCCAGTGATCAAACACTTATCACTTATTCTACAGTATTATATAGACATCATATGGCACTGTTATGAATTTACTTTACTTACAGAGTTGTATGTAATCACTGCATGGTGATATACACTGTATATAGGCATTGTGTTGTATTATGCAGTATATTATTTTGCAGTGTATTGTTTTGGTGTACTTGTATAGCAGTCCTTTTAGATATCTGTGTGGAACTGGCCAAAACCTTTTTTGCACCATATTGGGGAGGGAGGTGCTAATAGAAGACATACCACCATTCAACATATGCTTGACTTTGACATTTACTTCTTTTAATACCTTCTTTTAATACCTAATTTTAATTTTAAAGGGGTTTTCTGGGACAGATGACTTATCCTTAGGTTATCATTGGGGTCCAACACCTGGGACCCCAATGGATAAGTTGTTTTAAAAGTGTGGCTTCTGTCTCACAGGCCATTTCATATCATGTCAGTCCTATTGAAGTGAATAGGCCAAGCTGCAATACCAAGCACAGCCACTATACAAATGTATGGCGCTGTGCTTGGTAAGTACTGAAGAGGCTGCATCACAACACTGCACCCTTTTCAAACAGCTGATCGGCCCGGGGTTTGTGTGTCAGACCCCTGCCGATCTTAAATTGATGACTCCCCCTAAGCATAGGTCATCCATTACTTAGCCTTTAATACTATAATTGGAAACTATGAGGGTAGGAATAGGTATGCTTGAATTTCACATATAGGTCAGTGGTTTTTGGAGACGCTATAAATAATGCAGTACTAGAACATCTAATGCTACATACCTTAAACCACAGAAACCAATGATCCATATCTTATACTGATGAGGGTTAATACGCTTGAAACACCTACATGTAAGTTAGATTGACAGGTATGCATCCCGGGCCTTATCCATGCTAGAAAGCTAGCGGCTCTGGATGTAAGAGAGCAAAGAATGATTTGCATATCTCTACCCAAGGTAAACCTTAATCTTTCCCTTCTTGGCTGTGTGCGATAATGGCTTGATATAAAGTAACCATGAGGATGCAACTAGCTTTGGTTCTAAGGAGGCTTTAAATATTTCTGTAAATGTCCTCTAATAATACAGTAACATTGCATGTTTTAGTATTGAAAATATGTTGAATGTTATCTCTTCTTTATGACCTTTCATACTTTCTAAGCCTTACTTAGAAATGCAATTTGAAGATACTGCTGGGACTGGAGGTTTAAGCAGTGGGAATGTGGCTCCATCATAAATCACAGTGGCAGAACATTGGTGCGCTCAGTCGATATTTCTGTTTGCAAGCAAAATTACTTTAGAAATTTGATGAAAGTTGAGCATCCCTCTGCAGAGGAAGCTCTTTTGCGGAATAACTTTTCATGAATTCCATCCACATAATAAATGAAACAACTTGGTGTACACATCTATTCTCCTTGAATCAGAAATATTTGGTCGAAGTCATTCATCATTCAGCTTCTGTAATTAGGAGAAAGGAAATCAAAGGGAAAAAAAAATTATTTTCTACATATTCTCGTCCCATAGTTAGGATTTGCATGGTTCATTATGTTCATGGTTCGGTTTCTATTTATACACATAGTATTTCTATATACAGCACATGAATCAATGTGATATTAAAAACTGGTCCAAGGTCATTGCAAAAAGTGATGGGGATCGAAATTTATACATTTATAGATTATTTCCATATGTACATATTTATGAAATCAGTTTATCTGTCCTACAATGACATTGGTCATTTAACAAAAATATGCAAAGTAAGGCCGGGTTCACACTTGCGCCTGTATTCCGTTTGGGCTTTCCGTCCCCGAACCTGCTTAAAAAATGCATATGCAAGTAGGGCTTTTGTCTCTGCCTTTTTGGGGCAGAAACCGGATGGAAACCCGGCGGACCCCATTATAGTCTATGCGGTCTTCAGGTTTCCGCAAATAACTGCTTTTTCAGTGGGTTAGGCGCTGGTGTGAACCTAGCATTAAGCACTCCGATAGTTCAAAGTCTCTTATTGACCTGCGATGTAGAAACTAGTGTCTCTCTGCACCTACATGTTATCTGGAGTAACGCCTATCCTAATGTACTATCAAGTTAAAGCGATTGTCTCTCCATTAAATATGATGAATATTAGTTTTATTTAAGTGTTAAACTGTAACAATTTTTTTCATTTTAATAAAAAAATTTTGTAAAAAAAAAGAATAAATATCATGAACAGTGATTGTCATTTATATGTTGTTCCAAAAAGATCCAGTGAAGAGTTGACATTTGCTTACATAGTATGGCGCCATCTGGTCTTCAAAGTGTATAGCAGTATGCACAATGACCACATGTTTTGAGTGCTGGTGGACACACATGCTCAGTCACTCTCCATGCAACTAACTCTCTACATAGTGATCCATTTCTGTCTGTCTTGTCAGGAAGGAGTAGAAAGAGTCTCTGCATTGGTATGGTGGTGAAGTTGAAAAGACTTCTTCGGCAGGGGTTGTAAAAAAATAACTATATTGTCAGCTGCCAGAGGGTTAAGAAGACTGATTCTATCCAAAGATCACCCCTTGCAGCACCAAGGAAGAAACATGGAACTAAAATGATGAAAGGGGTAGTTTTGTAATGCTACAAACACTGTAAATTACTTTAGCACAGTTATTAGAAGCCTTTCAGGATTTTTGGTATAAAAATGATTCACAGAATAACCCCTTTACAGATTAGACAAAAAGCAATTAAATCTCTTTTGTTACATATGTTACACAATTTAAAGAAGTTGCGTCATGACTAAATCACAGGAATACATAAATCCCTTTCTTCTATACAAAAAATGCAATAAAAGATGATTTTCCATAAAAAGGGGTAAACTTCCCTCTTACTACTGAATCAGAAATGGAATAATAAGTTTAGGCATTCAAGGCAAAGATAATATTTTTTGCTTACTTATATAGTGCCATCATATTCCACAGCGCAAATATGGGGAGAACATACAATCTCCTTGCAGATGTTGTCCTTGGCTGGATTCGAACCCAGGACTCCAGTGCTAACCATTGAGCCACCGTGCTGCCCTATAATACACCCACCTGTCTAAGTGAAGTATATACACAATAATTATCTTTGCTAGAGATGAGCAAACCAGGTTGGATTGAACCAGATTCAACACAGAATTTCCAGAAGTTTCAGGCTTGACCCAGATCCAAAACTTTTTGGTTTTTCACTCATGAAACACTATTATACTCTGGGGTCTCTGTCTTTGCAATTGTCTAGCAAAGTCTCTAGGATTTGCAGGACTTTATTTTTTAGACTTTCATCTGCCTGTACTACATTGTGCACTTTGCTAGATAATCCTACATGGAAGATACAGTGGAGCAATTTTCTATACCAAGTCAATCACTGCTTTCTTTTTTAAAGGGGTCTTGGAACGATGACAACTGGATTGGTTGCTATCGGCAAATGACTCATTTTACTTTTCCACCACTTTAGATAAATCATTCCCCATCACATCTTATGGTTCTTGGGCACAATAAAGTTTTCAGTGGTAACTCTTAAAGAGGGGAGACAGCTGGCAGGTGATCTTTCTGACTTTGGTGGGATCCTTTGGACACACGCTTTATACCCGGCCAATACTGTGTAGTTTCTCTAGTATAATATAATATAAGGGCTCAATCTGGAGATCCCTCCTTCAAGTCATCACTGAGAACTTGTGAGCGGCAAAGAACAGCATAGAACAGCAGTCACATCTATGTTCCTATGAAGTAGCCCAGGGATTCAGAGGCTGCAACAAACTTTTTCCTGTATTGTTTAGAGTAACAACAATTTTTTGCCCTAATTATTTTTAGTATTTTTTTATTTTCCTTTTTGGCTTTATGCATAATTAAAAATTTTAAAATATGCATGTAAGATACAGCTAGTGAATACTACAGGGACGACAGGATGACCCACCTTAATCTGAAGTCATCTCACTCTTGGTCACGATGTTGCTTTTTGACACAGCTGCCAATGGATAACTAGTCTAATGGTCGATGTGACCCTGACTCTACTTTTAGCTGCTGGACAGCTCCTTCTCATAGCCTGTAATCCAACGTGATATTCAGGCCTTTGCTTTAGGTCTTCCGAGCTCTGTTTTTAGACTATTTGTGATGCCTGTTTGTTATTATTAGTAACTTATATTGCACTAACCCATAGTACAATAGTAGTGTATAATTCTGTACAGAGGATGCACTCAAAATGCAACTTCACTATGCTTTGCAAAAGAATGGGGTAACATTCTCCTGAAAGAGATTAAAGCATTCTGAGTATATCATTGCTCTTCCTGACATAAAGTAGAACTTTTCATGAATATCTGCTAAACCTACCAATTTCAATACGACTGGCCAACTATCTAATGCGTACGGGGGGGGCTGTCTCTTCCATCAGATGAAAGAAATGTCAGGTATGTAGAATTTTAACATGCCGAATCCTTTGATTCTTAGGCTCGATAAGGTGCTGGGACCAGCTTACTTGCCTTTCTTTAATACTCATGTGAGGCCGAGTGTGAGGTGTCAGGAGTAATGGCCATTGGCCAAAAGAGATCTTAAGTGTATGGCTAGCTTTAGACACCTCAACACAAAATGAAAGACCGGTCTGTAGTCAATGGTCTACTTGTTGCCATTAATCCTTGCCAGTAATTTCCCTGTGCAGTTAAAGGGATGTAGATACGCACCTTTGATAGTGCTCTGGCACTATGTTTAACAGTGGTATCTTCAAATCTCTCCCATAGCAACTCAGCGGTGCAAGTTACTTTTAGATCTTGGTGGTGGAACCAAGATAGGTGGACAGAGTGATGATTTCTAGGTGTTTTCTTTATGTGGATTCACTACCAAAAGTAAAGTTTTATAACATAGTATTTATAATGTAAAAAAATTATTGTGTACAATAGGAAAAAGTCATCTGTATTTAATCTGAGAGTGGCAGAAGCTCCATTGTGCTTCATTTGTGCACTTTGCCTTAATGGTGCCCGCCTGTCAGGCTTATAGAAGGCATTTTATGGTATAAATTAGCCAATATTGTGAAAATTATTAGCTGTTGACAAATGTATTCAGGCAATTAAAGTACATTAAGGCACTTTGTATGCCGAGCAGCGGAGGAGGTGACTGGCAACATAAAAATCTCATTAATTATCCAGAGCTGAGCTTTATTACAATAGGATACAATAGAATACATCATATAAGAGTTCTGTGTAATACAAATTTCCCTTCTCCCTAACCCAACTGAAGTGATTTGTATCCTTTATTTCTTTTACTATATCTTGTGCATTTCTTCTTTAGAAATGTATATATCATTACATATCATAATGGGTAGTCATACAAGAGCCAAGACTGATTACCTATGGACACAAAGACCCTGTCATACAATGTGTATGACTGATACCTCCAGCTGATCGTGCCGACCGTGCAATAATCATAGAAGATGAAAAGAGCATCCTTCATTATTGTCAAAAGAATGTTAGAGAAATTAGGTTAGTAAGTTATGCGAACTGGCTAGCACAGTTATTTGGAGGACCATGGTTGGATGTTACTCACCTCACCCATTTCCAGTGCCGAGCACCTATTTTGGGCCACATCTCCCTGGTGGCAATGCAGTGTCCAGTTGCCAAGGTTCTTGTCCTGACATGCATTGCCTGGTTTTTTAGGTTAATTCCTTTTCTGGTTCTTGTTCCTGTACATTCCAAAAATATATCGATCTTAATTTCACCTGTGATTCTGATCTCACTCTTGTCTTGACCTTCAGATTGTCTGTTTGGTACCTGTTTTTCCGCTCTTCGTTCCTAACCTTACAGTCATGGCCAAAAGTTTTGAGAATGATACAAATATTAATTTTTACAAAGTCTACTGCTTCAGTTTTTCTAATGGCAATTTGCATATACTCCAGAATGTTATAAAGAGTGATCAGCTTAACAGCAATTACTTGCAAAGTCAATATTTGCCTAGAAAATGAACTTTATCCCCCAAAACACATTTCAACATCATTGCAGCCCTGCCTTAAAAGGACCACCTAACATCGTTTCAGTGATTGCTCCATTAACACAGGTGTGGGTGTTGATGAGGACAGGGCTGGAGATCAATCTGTCATGATTAAGTAAGAATGACACCACTGGACACTTTAAAAGGAGGCTGGTGCTTGCCATCATTGTTTCTCTTCTGTTAACCATGGTTATCTCTAAAGAAACACGTGCAGTCATCATTGCACTGCACAAAAATGGCCTAACTGGGAAGAGTATTGCAGCTAGAAAGATTGCACCTCAGTCAACAATCTATCGCATCATCAAGAACTTCAAGGAGAGAGGTTCCATTGGTGCCAAAAAGGCTCCAGGGCGCCCTAGAAAGACCAGCAAGCGGCAGGACCGTCTCTTAAAAGTGTTTCAGCTGCGGGATCGGGCTACCAGCAGTGCAGAGCTTGCTGAGGAATGGCAGCAGGCAGGTGTGAGTGCATCTGCACGCACTGTGAGGCGGAGACTCTTGGAGCAAGGCCTGGTCTCAAGGAGGGCAGCAAAGAAGCCACTTCTCTCCAGAAAAAACATCAGGGACAGACTATTATTCTGCAAAAGGTACAGGGAGTGGACTGCTGAGGACTGGGGTAATGTCATTTTCTCTGATGAATCCCCTTTTCGATTGTTTGGAACATCTGGAAAACAGCTTATTCGGAGAAGAAGAGGTGAGCGCTACCACCAGTCTTGTCTCATGCCAACTGTAAAGCATCCTGAAACCATTCATGTGTGGGGTTGCTTCTCAGCCAAGGGAATCGGCTCTCTCACAGTCTTGCCTAAAAACACAGCCATGAATAAAGAATGGTACCAGAATGTCCTCCAAGAGCAACTTCTCCCAACCGTCCAAGAGCAGTTTGGCGCTCAACAATGCCTTTTCCAGCATGATGGAGCACCTTGCCATAAAGCAAAGGTGATAACTAAATGGCTGAGGGAACAAAACATAGAGATTTTGGGTCCATGGCCTGGAAACTCCCCAGATCTTAATCCCATTGAGAACTTGTGGTCAATCATCAAGAGACGGGTGGACAAACAAAAACCAACAAATTCAGACAAAATGAAAGCATTGATTCTGCAAGAATGGACTGCTATCAGTCAGGATTTGGTCCAGAAGTTGATTGAGAGCATGCCAGGGAGAATTGCAGAGGTCCTGAAGAAGAAGGGTCAACACTGCAAATATTGACTTGCTGCATTAACTCATTCTGTCAATATAAGTTTCTGTTACTCATAATATGAATGCAATTATATTTCTGTATGTGATAAAAACATCTGACAAACACACATAAAAACCAGAGGGCAGCAGATCATGTGAAAATAGAATATTTGTGTCATTCTCAAAACTTTTGGCCATGACTGTAGATAGTCAAATCTGTGACTATAATAGAACCACAACCTTCTTGACGGGGTTAAAAGCTCAAATCTAGGCAGCATCAAACGGATTACAATTTAAAGAATTCACATTTTCAGCAGTCCTAGTGATGAATACACTAAGATTATTGGGATTAGAGATAAGCAAATCGAAGCTGGCAAAGTGAAATTCGATCCGAATATCAGGAAATCTTCGATTTGCATCGTTTCCGGATTTCCTCACACTTTGTGGTAACAAATCGCACAGCTCTGATTGGGAGTTTTAACCCCTTGGATGCCGCAGCCAAACAATTGGAATTGAATTTTTGAAAAATTCGCCCATCTCTAATTGGGATTATGGGGAAAAGAAAATTTTAAAGCATAGCAAGGGAAATGTGGGTGCAAATCCAAACAGAGGGTGGCAATACCTCCAAAACACAGATAGTAAGAAAAAATGGCAGCACTCCAGTTAGAAGCAAAAACTAGTGACTTTTAATCCAAGACAAGTGCGACATTTCGGTCCACACAGGAACCTTGAGAAAGGTTGTTTGTGTTGTATGGGCACTGCACGGCTGTATTATTAGTGATGTTGTCAGATGGTATGAGTATTATTTGTATGGTATTTAGAGAGCACTTGGGCATTATATGACATTATGGATTGGAGAACACATATGTAAGAGTATTATGGGAAAATTAGGTGGTAATATTGCTTGGCTACTATATTATGATGGCACATTGCTGTGAGTCCTGCCACTATCTGAGGGATTTGATAGTCCTGGTATTTGGTATTTATGGGTGACACATAATGTAAATCTGCTATTGTAAATCTCATGACTATAGATTATATTTTAGATTGTGGCCAGTGTTATCAATGTTCTTCATTTTGGTGTGTGTTTAAATTATTCAGAGATCAACTGGAGAATATATAAAGTACCATGCAAAAGTATATTTCTCAATTAACAAAATTAAGTAAATGAACAAAAGAGAACTCTAAATCAAATCAATGTTGGGTTTGACCATCTTTGCCTTCAAAACAGGAAGTGATGATATGATCCCTACAGAGCCCTGATCTCAACATCCTCCAGTCTGTCTGGGGTGACATGAAAGGACAGAAGGATTTGAGCAAGCCTACATCCACAGGAGATCTGTGCTTAGTTCTCCAAGATATTTGGAACAACCTTCCTATCAAGTTCATTCAAAACTGCACAGGTGTACCTTGAAGAATTGATGGAAGGCAAAGGGCAAAGGTCACACCAAATATTGATGGGATTTAGATTTCTCTTTTGTTAATTTATTTCATTTAGTTAATTGACAAAAATAAACCATTAACACTGGAATTTTTTTTGAAAGCTTTCTTACTTTGCAGCATTTTTTCCATGCCTGCATCAAACTTTTGCACAATACTTTATATCAAAAGTAAATTAGAATAACAACACAATATACAGATGTAGCAGTATTTAGCTTGATTTTCATTCAGAATGATAACTTTCTGTGCCACGATATCTTACCACAGAAAACCAAAAGACCATTGAAACCCACTGAAAGAGTTAACACTCTGTGCCGCAGTGTTGTTAATATGCTAAGTGTCAAGTTAAACTTTGCTACATCTGTAGAGGACTTTTCTCTCTGCCGTCTTTGGAGGAAACCAGGCGGAAACCCGGCAGACCCCTTTATAGAATAGGGTTTCCGTCTTTCAGGTCCCCAAGTGGATCTGAAGGACAGAAACCCGAATGCTAGTGTGAACCTAGTGTCATTGTGTTCACCAGAATGCTTTTGCAGCAGTAAAAAGGAGCGTGGTTGCAATGAAGTATAAAGATTCATGACGTGAATCTTTTAGAAAATTGTGCAAAATTTTTGCAAAGACTTACTCTACAGTCATGGCCAAAAGTTTTGAGAATGACACAAATATTATATTTTCACATGATCTGCTGCCCTCTGGTTTTTATGTGTGTTTGTCAGATGTTTTTATCACATACAGAAATAGAATTGCATTCATATTATGAGTAACAGAAGCTTATATTGACAGTTAGAATGAGTTAATGCAGCAAGTCAATATTTGCAGTGTTGACCCTTCTTCTTCAGGACCTCTGCAATTCTCCCTGGCATGCTCTCAATCAACTTCTGGACCAAATCCTGACTGATAGCAGTCCATTCTTGCAGAATCAATGCTTTAATTTTGTCTGAATTTGTTGGTTTTTGTTTGTCCACCCGTCTCTTGATGATTGACCACAAGTTCTCAATGGGATTAAGATCTGGGGGAGTTTCCAGGCCATGGACCCAAAATCTCTATGTTTTGTTCCCTGAGCCATTTAGTTATCACCTTTGCTTTATGGCAAGGTGCTCCACCATGCTGGAAAAGGCATTGTTGAGCGCCAAACTGCTCTTGGACGGTTGGGAGAAGTTGCTCTTGGAGGACATTCTGGTACCATTCTTTATTCATGGCTGTGTTTTTAGGCAAGACTGTGAGAGAGCCGATTCCCTTGGCTGAGAAGCAACCCCACACATGAATGGTTTCAGGATGCTTTACAGTTGGCATGAGACAAGACTGGTGGTAGCGCTCACCTCTTCTTCTCCGAATAAGCTGTTTTCCAGATGTTCCAAACAATCGAAAAGGGGATTCATCAGAGAAAATGACTTTACCCCAGTCCTCAGCAGTCCACTCCCTGTACCTTTTGCAGAATATCAGTCTGTCCCTGATGTTTTTTCTGGAGAGAAGTGGCTTCTTTGCTGCCCTCCTTGAGACCAGGCCTTGCTCCAAGAGTCTCCGCCTCACAGTGCGTGCAGATGCACTCACACCTGCCTGCTGCCATTCCTCAGCAAGCTCTGCACTGCTGGTAGCCCGATCCCGCAGCTGAAACACTTTTAAGAGACGGTCCTGCCGCTTGCTGGTCTTTCTAGGGCGCCCTGGAGCCTTTTTGGCACCAATGGAACCTCTCTCCTTGAAGTTCTTGATGATGCGATAGATTGTTGACTGAGGTGCAATCTTTCTAGCTGCAATACTCTTCCCAGTTAGGCCATTTTTGTGCAGTGCAATGATGACTGCACGTGTTTCTTTAGAGATAACCATGGTTAACAGAAGAGAAACAATGATGGCAAGCACCAGCCTCCTTTTAAAGTGTCCAGTGGTGTCATTCTTACTTAATCATGACAGATTGATCTCCAGCCCTGTCCTCATCAACACCCACACCTGTGTTAATGGAGCAATCACTGAAACGATGTTAGGTGGTCCTTTTAAGGCAGGGCTGCAATGATGTTGAAATGTGTTTTGGGGGATAAAGTTCATTTTCTAGGCAAATATTGACTTTGCAAGTAATTGCTGTTAAGCTGATCACTCTTTATAACATTCTGGAGTATATGCAAATTGCCATTAGAAAAACTGAAGCAGTAGACTTTGTAAAAATTAATATTTGTATCATTCTCAAAACTTTTGGCCATGACTGTACTTGATGAATAGTGCATATTATAGATGTTAGACATACAAATGAGCCATATACATAGGGGAATAGATTGTGCAAAATTTACTAAACAATGCATGCCTTTTTTCAGAAATTTTGTGCATTTATGCCATAGTCTAAAAAAGCTGCAAGTGTAAATCCTGGTGTAGATTTTCCTCAAATGATCCATTCCTCTCACTGTCTTCATTTTAGAATCAAGGATTAGAAATGGACTTAATGTAACTTAAATGGGTTATTCTACAAAAAGCATTTACCTATCCATAGGATAGGTGATAAATGTTTGATGTATGGAGGTCTGAGCACTTAGACTCCCCCAGCAAACATAAGAACAGTGTGTGAATAAAGCCTAATACTGTATTCCACAATAATGAACAAAACTTCTGCAGAGCTGTGTATGCAAAGCCTTTACGAGAGCACACAGGATCCCTACAGCTCTGACCCTGTACTCCATGTGCCCTCATATGGTGCTTCTCTACAGCAGTAAACAATTAAGTAGTATAGCATTCGATGGATCATGAAACCTCCATATGTCTCAGTATGTAACTGAAGGTACAGTACAGACCAAAAGTTTGGACACACCTTCTCATTCCAAGAGTTTTCTGTACTTTCATGACTATAAAAATTGTAGATTCACTCTGAAGGCATCAAAACTATGAATTAACACATGTGGAATTATATACTTAACAAAAAAGTGTGAAACAACTAAAAAATATGGCTTATATTCTAGGTTCTTCAAAGTAGCCACCTTTTGCTTTGATTACTGCTTTGCACACTCTTGGCATTCTCTTGATGAGCTTCAAGAGGTAGTCACCTGAAATGGTCTTCCAACAGTCTTGAAGGAGTTCCCAGAGATGCTTAGCACTTGTTGGCCCTTTTGCCTTCACTCTGCGGTCCAGCTCACCCCAAACCATCTCGATAGGGTTCAGGTCTGGTGACTGTGGAGGCCAGGTCATCTGGCGTAGCACCCCATCACTCTCCTTCTTGGTCAAATAGCCCTTACACAGTCTGGAGGTGTGTTTGGGGTCATTGTCCTGTTGAAAAATAAATGATGGTCCAACTAAACGCAAACCGGATGGAATAGCATTCCGCTGCAAGATGCTGTGGTAACCATGCTGGTTCAGTATTCCTTCAATTTTGAATAAATCCCCAACAGTGTCACCAGCAAAGCACCCCCACACCATCACACCTCCTCCTCCATGCTTCACGGTGGGAACCAGGCATGTAGAGTCCATTCGTTCACCTTTTCTGTGTCGCACAAAGACACGGTGGTTGGAACCAAAGATCTCAAATTTGGACTCATCAGACCAAAGCACAGATTTCCACAGGTCTAATGTCCATTCCTTGTGTTCTTTAGCCCAAACAAGTCTCCTCTGCTTGTTGCCTGTCCTTAGCAGTGGTTTCCTAGCAGCTATTTTATCATGAAGGCCTGCTGCACACAGTCTCCTCTTAACAGTTGTTGTAGAGATGTGTCTGCTGCTAGAACTCTGTGTGGCATTGACCTGGTCTCTAATCTGAGCTGCTGTTAACCTGCGATTTCTGAGGCTGGTGACTCGGATGAACTTATCCTCCGCAGCAGAGGTGACTCTTGGTCTTCCTTTCCTGGGGCGGTCCTCATGTGAGCCAGTTTCTTTGTAGCGCTTGATGGTTTTGGCCACTGCACTTGGGGACACTTTCAAAGTTTTCCCAATTTTTCAGACTGACTGACCTTCATTTCTTAAAGTAATGATGGCCACTCGTTTTTCTTTACTTAGCCGCTTTTTTCTTGCCATAATACAAATTCTAACACTCCATTTAGTAGGACTATCAGCTGTGTATCCACCTGACTTCTGAACAACACAACTGATGGTCCCAACCCCATTTATAAGGCAAGAAATCCCACTTATTAAACCTGACAGGGCACACCTGTGAAGTGAAAACCATTTCAGGTGACTACCTCTTGAAGCTCATCAAGAGAATGCCAAGAGTGTGCAAAGCAGTAATCAAAGCAAAAGGTGGCTACTTTGAAGAACCTAGAATATAAGACATATTTTCAGTTGTTTCACACTTTTTTTGTTAAGTATATAATTCCACATGTGTTAATTCATAGTTTTGATGCCTTCAGTGTGAATCTACAATTTTTATAGTCATGAAAATACAGAAAACTCTTGGAATGAGAAGGTGTGTCCAAACTTTTGGTCTGTACTGTACATTAAAGCCCCATACATTTAATTGGATGCTCTATTACAACATAATAAGATGTCTTAATTATTAATTTTTAACAGAAAATAATTTTTAATTTATATTATTATATATTATATAATTATATAATTATACTGGACCTGCCACCTAAACAAGTACAAAGCAGGTTAAATCCGATTTCAGATGATTCAATTAGTTCTGTTAACATAAGAAACAATTGTATTAATATCACTGATATGTTCATGGACTCATTAGGGTAATGCAGAAATGCAGGTTCTTAAACGGTTTTAATTACCGTAATATTTTACTAACATTATTATGTAATTGTAAAATTCTGTTCAATTTAATTTATTTCTTGCATAGACATATTAATAAAATATTAACAATGAAATGTAGAAAATTGATTTTTGGAACTGATTCCATCTCATCTTTTAACGTAGTAATTGTGTGTTTATTTTTTAAGAATCAGTTCACACACGGGGGTGCAGTGGTGTTAGTGAAGCTGTTAGAGGTAACAATCTTAGTCACCATACCCATTTCTTGTGGTGAATGACTAGTAACTGAACACAGCTGTCGGGAGTAGCCATGGCCACCAGCTGGCAACCAGATGTCTCTTTCTCTCCAGTTGGTTATGTTTCTAACTCTTAATCCTGACCTGAAACTCGGCCTTGTTGCCAGATTACACTCCTGCCTTTTTCTTTGGTTTTGTCACCTGCATCTTGTGTTTTTTCTACTGTCTTTTTTTTTTTTTTCAATTTAATTTTACACATTTTTATAAAAATTAATATTTTGTTCTCAAGTGTGTTATTTACAATATAACTTATTATTACAATATAAAAGAATGAGATATATCTACCCACCCCCCCAACAAACAAAAAAAAAAAAAGGTAAGGGATCTGGTGTGATGCCCAGCTGTCCAATATATATTAAGATTAGCTTAGATCTCCAGATTTTTTATATACAAAAAAAAAACTGGAAATGTTGTGTAGCAAGTTCCACTTCATACTAGAAATGTATAATAATTGTAGCTATCATTTCTGCCATATTTAATGATATATATTCAATTTCCAACACTTTACTCCATGTTGTCTTCCTGTTATAAATATATGTGATACTGGAGTCCTGTACACGTTGAGGATTGTGTCCATAACAGGACTGTGGAGTCAGTAGGCCAAACCACCATCTCCAAATATATTTTTCCACATTGTGACTCTGGCTCCTGCCCCAACTCTGACATTGGCAGACAGCCATGGTCAGTAAGAAGCAGTAAATCTCCTCTAATTCATGAAAAGGCTAATTCCTATGAAGGTATATATGGGGCCTGTCACTTTTTTCCAACTCTGAGTTCACCAAAAACAGGCCCCGACTCCAACTCCACAGCACAGTTCATAACTAGATTCAGTAATGTCAATGTAAGATCTGGAGGTAATTCTTTATGCAATATTCTAAACACATACTGAAATATGTTTTTTCAATCGCTTTATAAACCCACAACAGATGTAACCAAGTACAGCTCCCCAGCATAATACAGTACACTATTGATTCCCAGCTTGTGTTCTGCCTATGGTTCCACCTCATTTTCTGACTTATTGTATCCTGACTGCTATTTCCTATACAACTCTTGGCTACTTTCTTGACTTCACTTCAAGTTCCTCTTTGCAGCAACCCATCACAGTGACTATTCTTGGCCTTGAAGCTGGAAATCCAATTAGGATAGAACATAGCACCTTGCAGGGTAAAGAGCAGGAAGATTCCTTAGACTCCATACCCCAGTCTAGCTCATGCCGAAATAATTGTGGCTTAGAGGATCTACTCTTTTGGAAGGAAACCTTACCAGAAGACCTTATAGTACAATCAGTACTATAAAAAAAGCAGTACAGAAAAACACATTTGGTGCATAATTTGTGGTGTATTATAGGGTGCATACATGGGCAATGGGAGAGAAAGGAACATCCAAAACAGTGCCTTAAGGAAAGGGAGTGATCATCATGGAGAAGTCCAAATGAAAGTTGTAGAATCCCTTGGTGGCACCAACACTATAGTCAAGACACTGACATCTGGAATTCTGGTTTTATTTTAAGAGTGGACCACTCTCTTCTTCAGGCCCAAACATTACCCTGTTTGGACCTAAAGAAGAGAAAGATCAGTTTTGACTAATTTATTGTGTTGGTGCCCCCAAAGGATCCCACAATTTTGTGCACTTCCCTATGTTGTCAAACCACAACTACAAGTTTTCTGATTATTATGGAGACTATTTCATGCAGCTGACTTTAACTCTTATTTCTTTGCCATAGTTTTGTGCCAATCCAGTACAACCAAATAAAGGGAGTCTAAGTCCTATGGACCTTAGATAATCTTGGCAAGGTGTCACTCATGTTCTTAACATACTACCCTATTGGAGTGCTTCTCAATTTTTTTCTTTTTTTATTAGTAGCGCTGATCTTGGCTGTGGATCTATGTATACCGTGAGATCAGACATTGGCTCTATTACATAGAGCAAATGATGCAAAGATAGCTGTGGTGTGTATCGTATGTAAATGAGAAGAAATAAACTTTATTCATTGTCAACCCTGTATGATTTCTTTTTACATTAGGTTCCTGATACTACTATTCAGTCTCTTCATAGTATTGGGTCTTTAAACATTGAGCCAGCTCAGTAGTTACCAGCGCCAAAACTAGTAGGTGCCTGCTGTTTTACACAGAAGACAACCCCCATTAGGATCCTTAAATGGTAACAACTCCGATCACGGCCATTTAACCTCTCAGATGCTGTGGTCACTTATGACCATGACATCTGAGACATCGTTTTGAGGGCCGACCGAACAGATCCCCCATGATGAGGTCACAGAACCTTTCAGCTGCTATGGCACTCAGGAACCTTCTGAAGGCTCACACATCTGCCAGTGCAAAGTTCTTATTATACCTCCTAAGGGGACTAAAAAAAAGTAAAAAATAGATTTTTTAGAAAAATATAAAATACAGAATAATTAAAAATTTGAATTAACCGCTTTCACCATTTTTCAAATAAAAATTAACAAAAAAATAAACTAATATGAATGTATTTATCTCATGTGGTGAATGCTAATGCTGTAATCAGGAAAAAAAATCTAAATCTCCATAAAACGTAAAAAAAAAATTATCAAAAAAAGGTTACCTTACACCGCTCCACATACACACAGTCACATGTGTATAGAGCAAATAATTATTTTTTAAGTTTTTATTTTTTTACGGTATTAAAACATAAAAGCAATGTAAATTTGATATTGCCATTTTTGCACTGACCAGCTGAATAAAGGTAATATCATTTTTGTCACGCAATAATGTTTGTCTTATTTTTGTCTTGAGAGTTGTAGAAACAAAACCTGTAAAAGAAAGGCTCAACTACAGTATGTTTTTTTTTCCCACACTATAATATTTTTTGTCAGCTTCCCAATACATCGCATGGAAAGTAAGTAGTGCCATTAGAAAGTACCATAGCTCATCTTGCAAAAAGCGAGCACTCAACTATGGCTTTTAGTAGATAGTGATGCAAAAACAAATGATTTTTCTTTGTTGCAAAAAACAAGTCCTTAAAAAGCTACACCAATAGAAAAATAAAAAGGTCCTGGGCTACAGAACAGCACAAAAACCCCAAAATAGAATAAGCCTATGTGTTCTATATGCAAATATTGGCTGTGTCCTTATGAGGTTAATGATACCACTCATGAATAGTCTCATATGCATGTTTCTGGATTTTTAAGCGTTGACTATGTGATCCGGGGGGGAGTGGCCTTAAATTATTATGATTTAAAGGGGTTGTCCTGGCAAAAGTGGACAACCCATTTAAGTTTTAAATCAGCCGGGGGCAGGGAAAAAAATAAAAAAATTCATACTCACTTTTCCATGGTGCTCCGATGCCTCCCATCGCGGTCCGGTCCTTCTTACTCAGGCGTCTTCTCACAGGTCTCTTCCTGAGTTCCGCTGAAGCAGCGGCCACAGCAGGCCTCAGGAAGAGACTCGTGATGTCACAGGTAATGACATTGCATGCCGCTGACATCATCACCGGACCGTGCTGGGAGGCACCGGAACACCTGGGAAAGGTGAGTATGAATTTTTAAAAAATTTTTTCACTGCCCCACCTGATTTAAAATTTAAATGGGTTGTCCATTTTTGCCTGGACAACCCCTTTAAGCCACGGCAACAGTATCTGTGGGAAGTAATCTCTAATAATTATTATATTTCTTTCATGATATAATAATTAATTTACATTATATACAATATTTACAAATTGATCACTTGATTTTAAGAGAACAAAAAAAAATCACTACTTTTTACATAAACTACAGGTACTGAAAATCTACACCTAGCCGCCTTTCATGCAGAATAAACAAGTTCTTTGTCACGGCAGAATAAATCATACGCTATGAGAAGTATCAGTATCTTCTTGGTGGCATCTAGTCATTAAAGAAGGTAAAACATTGATTAGAAACCAGTCCTCTGCAATTTACACTTCAAGGTCATCACGACGATGAATGCATTAATATGAGATGGAGCACAGGCCGTGGCATTTTGCCTCTTGAGCTGTATTCTCATCAATCACCTTCATAAATAACAAAGAGAGATGGATGAATTGCTTTCTCTCCAGCTCAAGTGAATCCATTTTACGTTGCACATATTATATTCTTCTCTCAGATAATAAGGTTGTATCACTTATCTCCCATACTCACCCAAGCTGCCATGTATATGTCGGAATGTGCAAAGCAGGACTGGTGCTTAATTCTATTTAATGTCCATCCTTCCTTCTACCGAACACCAGGAGACGTCTGCTGAGAGCCATCATTAAATACTTGTAGAAGGAAATCAAACAAATTTATGGTAGAAAAGCAAATGAGAGTGGTTTATGGATATATACCCGTTTCCATAAAAGGATCTCATTTATTTCGCTCTTGAAAGGTTTGGAAATAATTATGGTAATTTAGTTAGCCCAATGTTGTGTGCATATCTGATGTCTTCACAAATGACGGCCGTAAATGTTCATGGTCTCAGCTCTCAGACATCAAGATGGTGAAACATATGAGGAAGAAAGCAAAGGAAATTCTTAAGATGAGGAGGGGTTACGTGACAGATCCATGTATAGTTGCGATGATAAAAAGCAAGCCTATAGGTAAGTTAGATAAGAACCCATAAATAATTCATACATGAAAGTCTAGGATTTTAAAGGGGTAGTCTATAGGTATTCTGTTCTAGATATATTCTATAGGATATGCCATTGCTTTATGATTAGTGGAGCCCCTTAGCTGTCTTTTTCTGCATATGGGTGTCCCAGACTCCTGCTATGCTGGATAACTGCAGGAATGTGTCATTTAAAGAGGACCTTTCACGGCCACATAGATGTGCGGTATTATATACCACTAGAAAGCCGACAGTGCGCGGAATTCAGTGCATTGTTGGCTTTCCTGGTATGAGCCCTGGTACTGGAGATATCTTTCCACTGTCAGAAGGGTGGGCCTTACAACTAAGCGTCATCGCTGAGCTGTGAGGACCCCCCCCCCAACTGTACTCTTCCATAGACTTTCAGGAGCACGTTCCTTACAGCTCAGCGATGGCGCTAGGCTGTGAGGAACGCCCTTCTGACAGTGGGGATATATTGGTACCAAAGTTAACAGCACCAATATCTCCAGCCCCTGGGAACAACGGGAAAGCCGACAGTGCACTAAATTCAGCTCACTGTTGGCTTTCTAGCAGTATATAAAACCGGACATCTCTGAGAACGTGAAAGGTCCTCTTTATGTTAATGGGGGGCAGTGGACGTACCCTGTATAGTTGTGTCTCAGGCACCCTGAATCAGCACTGGAGCTGCAGGACTGAATTACTACATCCCAGCGGTCAAACCATCAACCCATACTTACCAACTTTGAAGTTGTTAAAATAGGGATGTTTAAGCCACACCCGCTGACTGCCCCTGTGCCAGCCCCTTAGACTCACCGCTAAAATACATGGGACCACCTACTTTGGGGAAGGTTTTGTAAGCAACTCCTACTTCGACGTTTCAAAATTTGCCAACTATTCTGTCAAATTCAGGACAATTGACTGTCAAACCCCTGATCATAGTCTTGTACTGTATATTCTAGCAATATGCTATGAAATGTTATGGCATGAATTGGGATAACCCATTTAAAGCAATAGTTGTTCATCATATTGGTTATTTAGAATGTATCTCAATGTTAGTGTCTGTTTCTGGTCTGAAGAACTAGAAAATCTAAAATAATTAATATTCCTAGAAGTCAATTATCTAGAGTCGGTGACCACAATGATTGTAACATGAATACTTGCCAACTGTTGTGAATTTGTTGGTTGATGTTTGATGTTTTTGGTTGTCATTATGGTTTAAAAAGAGAAAACACAGAAGTTTGACAATAAATGGTGTCAACCAACCACTAACCATGAGTGAAGAAAAAGTTTTTGTGTTATCATTCATATTCTATGAAAATAGGCCAAAAAACCAAAAAATCTGCTGGGGTATGTAAACTTTTTAGCACAACTGTATATTGCACATTCCGCAACACATTGCCAATGGCTACTCAACATATTACTACTGTTTCTAAAGGGATACCAACATGTCTTGGTAACGGACTCTGTGTAAGACCATTTACAGATCCCCACCAATTGGGTTAACCCTTTACCTCCTTACAGTAGCAACATTATATGGGCCAATCCATATTAAAGCCTATGGTTTTAGAATGAGGTAGATATCGAGAACATGTGGATGGGAAATTTAGAAAACCTACTTTCTTCTGGCTATGTACTATATAATTCTATTACAAATAAATTATTCATCACGGAATGGATATACTGTATTGTTGTAAATGGTATTTTAGGAGAATTTCAGCGTTTTTTGCTGAAATGATCATTTAAATGTATTTTTTATGCTCCAGTAGCGGCGTGTTATTACTGCATACAGTTTCTGAACTGTAAAGGAAACAAGCAAATTGTTGATATTCGTAATGGAATGATGGATTGAGAGTCTCTGTTCAGGGACCATCTGATCCTGGAGATTTACTCAGTGATTGAGAATGATTTTGATGTAAATTCCCATTCCTCCTGCTTGAGGAGGCTCACAAATATCTGTTCTGAAATGAATTGATTTCATTAGGAAGTCTCTGCCGTCTCACAATTCTCACAGTTAAGACTAAGAAATAAGCACATCAGCCAGATCTATAAGAGAAGTCGCACAAAGCCTGTTCATCAGTCTACAATATACAATCTGTAAATCTCATCTAGTTTAACGTTGACAATCAATATGGCTTGTACCATAGACAATACAAAATATATATTAAAGGGATTTCCCCATAATTGACATATATCACCTATGTCCGATCGCTGTGGGCTCCACCACTTGAGCCCCATTGATCATTATAACAACTGTCTTAGACCCACTTTCACTCCTTCCTGCACAAATGCAGCAAGGGGGCATCAAAGATGTGCCCTGCCACTCCATTTAATGTCTATGGATGTGATGGAAACAGCCAACCAAGTATGGTACTCATCTGTCTCCGTCCATCTCGTAGACATTGAATATGTATGGCACTGCATGTGCTCAAGAATTTCTTCATTAAATCACTGCGATCATTCATTAAGGAGGAACTGGGGCCCATGACTCCCATTCTAGTGATAATGGGGGTCCCTAGTAATCAGACAATTATGTTTTGCATTAAATTGTGGGAACCAGTTTAGCATTAGCCAATTTCAGTAGGGACTACCCTTCTGTGTAAAAATAAAAGTATTGTCTACCATTGTAGGGCTTACCACATATACTAGTTTCTATACAATCTATACAAATCTATTTATACACACTATATCCTATAAAAACAAGTACAACTGAACTCGATGTAATGTAAAATGCTGGACAGCCACTGCATATAAATACAGATTATCCTCTATAGAAAAGATTTTGAATTTAGTCTGTTTTTGGGACCTATAGTTGTCTTTTAAAAAAATGAGCAATCATTGTGGGCACCCATCAGATTACTTGCCCAGGGGCCTTCATCAACCTCAGTTCTGTAGTGTGGTGGGAGCACAGAACATGACTCCAGTATATGATATACTATGACTAAAGACTGGCAAGATACAGTCAGTGGTCAATGCGGTATGCTTTTCTTGCTGTGCATGACATATGCCGTTAACATTTTGGAATAAAATTGACTTTTAAGTCGGGCCCCACATTGCAAATATACATCGTTTTGGCCGCGGCAGAAACGCCATGGCATAAAGCGCAGTGTATTACAATACTGGTAAATCCCATCCACACATTGCAGAAAAAGATCCGTTTGTTACAATGTTGCAATTTCAAAAACCGTTGTGTTTTTGTACATAGCAGTATGTCAATCATACCTACGGAAACGCTGACGTTTTCCATATAGGTATAATACAGGCAGAAAGTCCGCAGAGGAAAACTCTGCAGACTTTCTGTGCTGCAGAAAAAAATGTGATGTGTTTCCACCACGGTCTTTTCCACAGCATTTTCCTCTGCAGTTCGCTATGTGGGACCTTAGCCTTAACTGGATATTTGTATTGGCGTTGGAACACCCTTACTTATTCACTGCTAGCACACTGCCAGTTCCATATCTTCTACATTGTAGTAAAGGTGGTCTCTTCTTCATGACTTTATGACTAAAGTCTCTGCTGTAGGTTGGACATATACAGTAATGCCATAACCTGGCCTCAGAGGTTCCTCTGCTGCTTATTGAAAAATGCTCACTAAAACCTGAAATATTGCATAAAAACTGTAAAATAAAAAGATGGACCACAATACATGTCTTATGTCAACTAATACTAAATGGTCACTAATATAGCCCACCAATTTCAGTGCTTGATTCTTTAGAACCAGGTTGGAAATTAACCAAGTGGTTTCTATCATGTAAAACAGGTTGCCTGCTCTATTTCATGCTTCCCGACCAAGATCAACAATGTAAGTATTGGTTTCTCATAAAGGACAGTTGTAAGATATACAAAGTGTTATAGGTGACTGTTGACGTTATTGAACTTCCGTTAATGGCTTTTGGACATTCTAGGACAACCTATCTCTAAGAGGCTACAATCTCAGTCCATTCATTTATTTTCAGACCTGCTGATACGTAGTTTGCAAAGTGCTCCTAGTTTCAGACTCATGTGGATGTGTCGCCCCCACTAACACATGCTGGATGTTAGGTCTGGGTTTCCAAGGTGCTGCTGCCTTCACTAGCTCTCAGCTTTATTGCTCTACTGATTCCTCCTTTTGCAGCCAATTTGTAACCTTTTTCCCCAAGTATAGAAGGCTGATATAATACTGGGAAGTGTGTAAGAGCTCTGAATCTACCTGTGTTATCTCTCCCTCCTCCCTCAGAAGATTCTGCCATGGTTTCTCTTCTCTCACTACACAGCCTGTGCAATCGCTCCACATTCAGACTCTGGGCCCCCTTCTCCCACTTAAATCGCTAGCTCTACTGTGTACAACCTCCTCTTCCTCACTGCTATCTCTTACACTGAGAGAAGTGAGGGGTACATAAGAGAGAAGATGACATTTGCCCTGCGCTGGCCGCAGCTGAATATACAGTATGTCAGAAGCAACAGGACAGCCAGCTATGTACAGAAGTTAGACAATAGCACCAGACTGGTATGAAATATTTCCAAAAACTATTTACAATGTTGTATAATTTTGCATTTAAGAATAATGAACAATAAAAAAACAAACAGTGCATAGCCTTAGCATGCCATAATTCAGCATCTAACAAGGTATTGTCTCAACCAGACAACAATCTCTTTTCTGAATTGATTTGTCTCTACCCTCATTCCTGCCCCAAGTTGCTCAGTTCTAGTTGAAATTCTACCCTCGCCTTTGCATGTAGATGTCAGCCATCAGATTAGTTCTAGAATGTCACAAGCCTGATACATTTGGAATACTTCTCACTAAACTGATCACATTTTTATGAAATGACAAGCTAAATTCACACATTTCCAGAAATTAAACACGGAAATGTCAAGATATATCCGTGAGCTGACTTTATATCTTCTAATCACATTTTTATATTTAGTTATCATTCCCGGCTTTACTGTCTTACTGCAGAGAAATGGATGTATTTATTATTTATAGCAATATTATCACATTCATTCATGTGTGTAGTAGAGGGTGCCATAGTAAATAGTAAGAGCACATTAAACAAAATTTGTGTCGTGTGTAACCGTGTTACTCGTACATTGCTTTGATAATGGTATGGGTGGATTGGATATTTGGGTAATTGGGCAGTGCCCTATTTTAGTATGCTTTTACAAGTTCTGCAGCCATTGTAAGTGTACTCTACTGTAATATATTCTTCATACACATGTAAATGTACAGAAAAATTTTTCTAAAAGAAAATGATCTGCAAAGTTATGATTTATACATAAGTTAAAATTGCGCAATATTGCAACCTATAGCTAAACAGACACCTACTAGTCCCATATTCTGTGACAGGTTACAGTGGTGGTTCCCAATCTTCTTCAGGTCAGAACACACTTGTATAGCGCTATCATATTCCGCAGCGCTTTACAGATAGTGTCAATCACTATCCTATATACGTAGGGCTCACAATGTACATTCCCTATCAGTATTTCTTTGGCGTGTGTGCCATCCCTAGTAATAATAACAATAATAATAGTGGCGTACTGCCAACTGGTACATCACTATGGATTGACAGTGAGATTACATTTATGGCACCAGCTGCTACTTCCTGTCTTCCTATACTGCACAAACAAAGCAAAATCTAGACATGGATCACATACACAAAGCTTTGCCAAAGATTTACACCTGATGCACCTGCATTTCTCATTTCATGGGTGTGGGATATTAATATTCATATTTTATATTATTCATGTGACCGCTGTGGTAATACTTGCATGTACAGAGCATGACTGCTAAGGCCACTGATTGACTGCAGTGATCATGTGAATGATGTCAACATGGTGTCAATGCTGCAAGACTGGCAAAGCCATGGCAGGGATTACTGGAGCAGCAGAGCATTTAATGGTTAAGAAATTGTTATTTTACACCATTTCATGGTCTTATGAAACTATCTTAAAAAGGGCATTTCACCACCTCTACCAAGTCCAGCACAGATGGAATTTTTTCTCTACCTCCCACCAAGTAATCAGTGTAGTTAATGTTGGTGCCTGATATGCTCTACTGTCAGGTGGGCGGTGTCAGGCAGGAGCAGACAAGGGGGTGTTATTCCAATCAGTGGCCGCCAGCGTCAGAGCACAGGATCACACCCCTTGCCTACTCCTACTTGACTCTGTCCACCTGACAGTACAGAACCCTATGGCACCAAAACTAACTGCACTTTTTGCTCGTGAATGTTGGGGACTACAGAAAAAATTCCAATTATGCTGGATTCAGTAGAGCAGGGCCTATTAAATGATACAAAGAGCTGGACTTGGGAGAAATGGTGAAAAGCTTTTTCTCCACTTTTTGGATTGACTTGCCTTTACTTCTTTTGTTATTTCCACATCAAAAAAATCCCAGATACTACCTGGTACAGGGTACTTTTTTGGTACCTTCTCAGACAAGGTACCAAGCAAGCCAAAGTGGTGCTACAAATAGGTTACCTGCCCAGACACTGAAGAGTAGTGATTGGTTAGACTGAATCCTCACTATCCTTTGTCATCTGATGTTGCTGAAACATCCAAAAGTAAACCATCTATAAATAGGAATTGACAGCTATGACATTAAAGCGTGTACTGTCTACAGTGGATAATATAGTACCTGGTACCAAAACCAAACTGAGTCAAGCAGAGTTGGAACCATGTTGGAAAAGTGGCTTTACAATTGTAAACAGCCCATTTAGTGAGCTGTATGGGTGTCCACCATTGATGGAAACCAGTCTGTGGAACCCTGAAGACCCCACCTCAGAACCCTGGAGAGTTACAGAATCCAGATTGGAAATCATTGGATTAGACGCATAAAGAAACAGCTGGTGGGCTGCTCATATCTTTACCAAATTTTATATAGAATCTGTATTATTTATAGGCTCCATAGTCTTCAGTATTTCTGTCCATTTCTCTTACGGTGGCAGCATTATATTTCTAGTATAATGAGGTTTCCTGCTGTTTTTACTGATTAATGGAGACTCAAAACTTCTAACACTGTCTCTTTAATCACAATTATCTGGTCAATGCAGGACTGACCTTCCATTAGAGATCAATCTTTCCAGAAGTCTACCGATAAAGCGCCATCTATCATAATCAGGATACCTTTTTCTATCATTAGTGTTTGGCTGCAGCAAAATAAATAACCCGATGCAGCATCAAAGGACAAAGTAACTAGTTCATCTGAGACATATTTAATAGGATAATTTAGAGCACTTCTAGATTTATTAAGCAATACAGATGCACTGGAAAGTAATGATTTTCCAGGCGAAGAGTGGATGGCCTTTGACAGTCATCACAAGAATGTATCGATTGCTTTTGTAGTCAGGACGGAAAGTTATCTACGTGCATTTTACCTACTGGCATGTTCAATGAGATCAAAAGGCCAACAGGTTTCCTGCTATGCTAAAGTCAGAAATAAGTGTACTAAACAATAGACAACGTAGCTCAAAATGCAGAATTTGCAGATGATTTATGTTCTGACATACAGTGACAAGGAAAGTGGTAACATAGTATACCATACCATACGTCATTGCCAAAATGAAAATGAGAAGTAAGTGGTGCGACAGGGGTTAATAAGGAACGATAGGAAAAAGCAGAGGAAATTAATGGAGGTGGAAAGATCACGGTGGTAGACGTAAGATTAAAAAACTGCTTTGAGATTATGGTCTTCTAGCGAAGTGGTCAAAGAAGATGGCAAATATGCATAGGATATAAGCTAAATATCTTCACAATTCTGTAATGATTAACCTCTTTCTGCCAATTGGCAATACGGGAAAATTATGGTTACACCAAGTGGGACATGTTTTTAAAGAATTTTTGATGATGTTGTTTTTAATTTTCCAAATTAATATCTATATTTAAATGGAATCTATCATTGCATATAGTGTTTTTTAACTGACACCACATTGGAATAGCTTTTATAAAGGCTATTCATCTCCTACCTTTATTTCTCACATCCTCGCTGCCGTTTTCAAGTTTTTAAGGGTTTTACATTTATGTAAATGATGCTCAGAGAGCACAAGGGGCGTTCCCCCTGTGCTCTGCGCACAACTTCGTCAAACCCCGCAATGCCGCCTCTGTGTTTTATTCTTGACCCCCCCTGCTTCTTTTCCCTGCCTCTTCACTGCGTCAACAACCGACCTTCTTATCTTTGGGATCGAAATCCCGCGCATGCGCAGTCGGCTCTACAACTTCGGGTTTGGGCAGAGCCAATTGCGCATGCTCTGCCCGCCATGTTGATTCGATTACTACACAAGCGTACTGCACATGTGCAGTACACTTGTGTAGTTCTGTGGAGTACTGAACAGGAATCAACATGGCGGGCAGAGCATGCACAGTCGGCTCTTTCCGAACAAGAAGTGGCAGAGCCGACTGCGCATACGCGGGATCTCAATCCTGAAGATAAGAACATCGGCTGCTGACACTGCGAAGAGGCACAGAAAAGAAGCAGGAGGCGTCAAGAATAAAACACAGAGGCGCCGTTGCGGAGGATAGCAAAGCTGTGCTCAGAGCATCATTTACATAAATGGAAAACCTGTAAAAACTTGAAAACGGAGGCAAGGATGTGAGAAATAAAGGTAGGAGATGAATAGCCTTTATAAAGGCTAGTCCAACGTGGTGACCATTAAAAAACAATATATGCAATGATAGACTCCCTTTAAAAATATCCTAAAGATCTTGCAATTCCAATTTTTGCCACTAATCCTAAAATATGTGACTTCCTGTTTCCTATAGAAGGACCATGAGCCATAGACATGACTTAGATTTTGTGTTTACAAATTGTACTTCGTAATGGCCCTATTTAATATTCAATACGATGTACTGGAAACTGGAAAAATATTCAGAACGGGGTGAAACTAGAGAAAAAATGTGTTTGTACTACTTTCTTATGGGTTTTATTTACACAGCGTTCACTGAGCAGCCAAAATGATATGCTACCTATATTCTGTAGGATGCTAACATTACAACAATACCAATTTATATGGTTTTTATTATTTTTTAACAAATAAAATAAAAAAATCCAAGACTTTAAAAACATTTTTTTTCCTGGAGTCACCATATTCTGAATATTCTGACCCCCATAACTTTTTTATATTTCCATACAGAGGGCTGCATAAGACATCTTTTTTTTTACTGGTCCAGAAGTACTTTTTATTTATGCCATTTTGGGGAATGTCTGATGTTTTTTATTTAAAATTTTTGGAGAAGTGAGAAGTCCATTTTGATTTTTTTTATAAGGCATTTCCAGACGTAGACCTAATGTGCATGTGTTTTACTTACTTTACTTATTTTTATATGTAATTTAGGGAAAGGGGGTGATTTGAACTTTTGTTTTTATTTTTTAAAACTTGTTCCTTTCTATTATTTTTAGATTCCCCCCAGGGGTCTTTAAGCACAGGGCATCTGATCACTAATGCAATTTACTGCAATGCTAATTGAATTACAGTATACTGAGAAATCCATACAGTTTTTTTACAACTGCCTAGCGCAGCCTGCAATAAAACTGTATTTCAGACAGACCTAAAAGCCTTCAATAGGTTCCTGACTGTCTATTCAATGGATCACTGCCCCCCGCATCTCATTCCAGGGATCTCAGTCAATCATTCTCAGTGATCTCAGTCAAAATGGCGGCACAGGTAAATAGATGCCTTGGACATTGCTGATGGGTCTCCACTGTGTAATTCCTAAGTGGCTGCTATGCTTAACCCTTTAAGGACACAGGGTAGTTCATACGTTAATGCTCCCTCTTCCAAAATTTCGAATTTTTTTATGTTTCAGTTGACATAGCTATATAAGGGCTTATTCTTTGCGTGACGAGTTGTACTTTCATTTGCCACCATTCTGGGGTACATATAATGTTTTGATTAGATTTTATTTTGTTTTTGGGGGGTCCAAGTGAAATAACACACAATGCTATCATCATTTTTGCACTTTGTTTTTACTGCGTTCACTCTGCATTATAAATGACATGGTTGCTTTGTCCGGCAAGACATTATATTATGTGGATACCATATTTATATTGGTTTTTGTTACGTTTTACTGCTTTTACAAATAAAACATCACTTTTTGAAAATGAACGATTTTCCTGGGGTCACCGTATTCTGACACCTATAACTTTTTTACTGTACTGTTGATGGAGATATGTCAGGGCTCTGTATTTGCAATGCATGTTGTACATGTGGTACTATTAGTACCAATATTTGGTATGTATGACTTTTTGATCAGTTTTTATTATTTTTAGGGAAAGCAAAGTGACCAAAATACTTTAATTTGCGCATTGGGTATAATTTTTTTTTACTGTGTTCAACGTACAGGATAAATAACGCTATTTTTGGATAATGGGGACTTATATGCACATGGGGATACCTAACATATTTGTGTATTTATTTTTGTTTACATTCTGTATTTTTTAAATATAAAAGTTAGACATACTGATAGGGGATATAGATTGTGACCACAATGTCTTTAAAGCGCTGCGGAATATGATGGCGCTATATAAGTAAGCATAATGAATAAATAAATAAATAATAAAGTGTTCGGGTTTTTTTTGTTTTTTTTTTTTACTTTTTCTTGTTTGTTTATCTCTTATTGTGTATTGTAAACTATGTGTGTTTTTTCACTTTTTCCCGACTTGAAGCTGGGATCTCTGATCCCCAGTGCAATGTTCTGTAATACATAGTATTGCAGAACATTGCACATTAGTTCCTATGGAAACTGTGCAAAGGCAGTAAGGAGGCTATGGCCCGAGCTCCTGGCTGCCATGGCAACCCCTTGGAATCTGCAATTTTATCATGGGGTATCCAAGGGGTGACGGGGGGAAGGCGAATTTGCCCCTGGACTCCCTGGATGCAGTGATTGCTATTGATCATGGCATCTAGGGGGTTAATCCACCAGATTCAAGGTATCTTCCAACTCCAGCGGTTGGTCCCGGCCCTGGCTGTGTTGCTTCTGTGCCTGTGGCATTACAGCGCCATACTATTACGGTGCTGAGTGTTAACTATATGCTCAGTGCGACGTAATAGTATGGCGCAGAGCAGGAAGGTATTAAAGACTCAACATCTGCATACAATTGTCCATAATGTCTTATTGGGCTGAAGCATTAAAATTTCCCTTCACAGGAAGGGGCCAAGGCCAACCCCTGAAGAACAACGCCATAGCTTTATCTGCCCTCCACAAAAGTCTACAGTTGGCTCAATGCAGCTGGGCAAGCAATATTCTACATTTGCGAAACTCAGATTAATTCATCAGACTGCCAGATAGAGAAGCGTGATCCCTCACTCCACAGAACACGTTTCCAATGCTCCAGAGTCCAATGGTGGCATATTGCTTTATGCCAATCCATTTGAAGCGCACATTGCACAGTTAGTTTTTGTGTTGATGTCAATGCCAGAGGAGCAGGGGCGTAACTTGAGGGGGTGCAGAGGGTGCAGTCGCACCGGGATGTCACTACCTATGATGTCCCTTGGACTTTCCTGAGGCATATAAGGCCGCTGATTGGCCTAAGTGGTCACGTGACACCGGTGAAACGGGGACAGGTGAGTATGTTTTTTGTTTTTTTTTCACCTCCTCGGCCTAATTAAAAATGAAATATAAGCCTGAACAACCTTTAAAGCCAAACTAGAATATCTCCTCCAAAAGAAAAAGGAAATCACCCATAGACAGCTGTTTTGGGGTTATTATCTCTCATCAGTGCAGAGTGGGGCCTCCCATCTAGCCAACCAGCACCATGCTCTGCACTGATGAGGGGTAATAACCATGAAACTGTTCTTTTTAGATGGGTTCCTCTTTCTTTTGGCTTCAATTCCAGGTCATGTTACTAGGCTTCTTGAAAGATAGGCATTTATCTATAGGGAGCTGCCTTTCCAGAAGATGGCACTTAAGCAACGGAAAAAGCAACGGAAAAACATATTCTCAGAATCTGACACACACACTCTTTTGGTGTCACTTTTCTACCACACTCTACACATATTCCCCATCTACACAATCATCCCATCCATAGTGCCCCAGATGATAGTAATGACATCTTTGGATTTATGCACAAAAACAGTCCCCTGTTGTGCCCGTATACATCCGGCATGTTAAATACCACTTTTAGCTCCCCAACCACACAGTACATTGCCCGTTTAGACCCCACAAAGTGCCATTTTAGGTGCCCCCACTCAGTATTAATACTCTTTTTATGCCCCCACTAATGCCTATGTTTATGCCACTATTTTATTATAATAATAATAATAATAATAATAATAGTCCTTTAATAGTCCCACAATGGGGAAATTCAGTGTGTTACAGCAGCAAAGATAAGCAGATACAAATACAAATACAACATGTACAGGAATATTCCAAGGTGAGAGGCATTACATTGATAGCAGACAGACAGATAGGGCGTAGCGGGGGGGCAGGGGGGGGGGGATTTAACAGGCAGAGAGATATTTCAGTTCTCTGTGTGTAATGATCTCCGCTTAGGTCGGTGTTGGTTGTACAGCCTAACCGCGGTGGGGAGGAAAGACTTCCGATAGCGCTCCTTCTCACACCTAGGGTGGAGCAGTCGGTCACTGACAGTACTGCTCAGCGCGATCACAGTCTCATGCATGGGATGGGACTTCTTCTTCTGCATGGAGCTCACCACGGACAGTATCCTTCTGTCACCCACCACCTGCACTGGGTCCAGTGGGCTCCCCAGGACAGAGCTGGCCCTTCTAATCAGCTTGTCAAGTTTATTTCTGTCCCTGGTTGATATACTGCTCCCCCAGCAGGCCACTCCAAAGAAGATGGCTGATGCCACTACCGAGTTGAAGAAAGTTCTAAGAAGTGCCCCCCGGATTCCAAAGGCTCTCAGCTTCCTAAGCAGGTAGAGCCTGCTGTGGCCCTTCCTGTACAGGGCCTCCATATGATCTGCCCAGTCCAGCTTATTATTAAGGAGCAAACCCAGGTACTTATAGGTGTTCACAATCTCGATGCCCGTCCCCAGGATGTCCACTGGTTTAGGAGGGCTTCTGCCTTTGCGGAAGTCCACCACCATCTCCTTGGTCTTCCCCGCGTTAATCTTCAGGTGGTTCCGGTGGCACCAGTCCACAAAATCCCGGTTCAGTTCTCTGTACTCCCTGTCATCATCATCTGTGATGAGACCCACTATTGCAGAGTCGTCAGAATACTTCTGTAGGTAGCAGCTGGATGAGTTGCACCTAAAATCTGCAGTGTACAGTGTGAAGAGGAAAGGGGCGAGAACCGTACCCTGAGGTGCCCCCGTATTACAGATCACTGTACCTGACACACAGTCTCGGGCTCTCACGTATTGAGGTCGATTTGTGAGGTAGTCTAGGATCCAGTTGGAGAGGTGGTGGTCCACTCCAGCAAGGCCCAGCTTGTCCCTCAATAACCTGGGCTGTATGGTGTTAAAAGCACTGGAGAAGTCAAAGAACATTATTCTCACTGTGTTCCCTGGTTTCTCCAGGTGAGACAGAGCCCTGTGCAGAAGATGGATGATGGCATCATCTACCCCAATGCCCGGCCGATAAGCAAACTGGAGTGGGTCCATAGCGGGGCTCACTAGAGGGCGGAGATGTGTGAGAACCAATCTCTCCAAGATCTTCATCAGGTGGGATGTCAGTGCTACAGGTCTGTAGTCGTTGAGGTCCATAGGGTGGGGTTTCTTTGGAACTGGTACCACACAAGAAGATTTCCATAATTCAGGGACTATTTCCTGCCTCAGGCTCATATTATACATATATGTAATTATACCACACAGCTGGTCCCCACAAGTCTTAATTAGCCTTGCACTGATGTCATCTGGCCCTCCGGCTTTCCTCGCCTTGATCTTTTTCATCTCCTTCCTCACCTGGGCCCGTGTGAAGGTCAGACTGTGGCCAGATAAAGATGGATTTCTGGATTTACTGGTCTGTTGGGAAGTGGCCGCATGGGGAGAAGTCATTGTGGTGGGGGGAGCTGAAGGACATACTGGGGTGGGAGGAGCTGGTGTGTGATCAAATCTGTTGAAGAATAGGTTTAGTTCATTAAGCCAGTTAACATCTGCCTCAATCTGGCAGACAGACTGTTTATGACCCGAAATTGACTTAAGCCCCTCCCAGACCCCCCTTATGTCTTTTCTTTCCATTTGCTTTTCCATTTTTTCTTTATAACTGGATTTTCCCTGCCTGATTTGATGCCTCAGCTCCTTTTGTACTTCCCTCAACCCCTCCTTATCTCTTGTCCTGAATGCCATCTTTTTCTCCTTAAGTAGTGTTTTTATATCAGAGTTAATCCATGGTTTGTTATTGGAGAAGCACCTCACCACTTTTGTGGGTACTGTGTTGTCCACACAAAAATTAATGTAGTCCGTTATGCAGTGTGTGAGTGTACACAAAAATATCCACTTTGTCCACCCATTCAGCAATAACGTCCTTATTGTGCCCACAGTCAATAATGTCCCCCTCAATAATTATTCCCCCTTTGTTCTCCCACTCAGTAATAATGAGCCCACTCAGTGACATCCCCATTCCATAATAATAACCCACTTTTTTCCTCACTTGGTAATAATGCTTCTTTTGCACTCAAACTCAATAATATAACCCCCTTCACTCCTCCAGTCAGTAATAATGCCTCCTTTGTGCCCCACTCAATAATAATCAACCCATTGCACCCCTGCTTAATAATGCCCTCTTTGTGCCTCCAACCGATAGTGACCCCCACTCTGTAATATTGCTCCCTATGCTCCCTATAGTGGACCTGATCAGTGATAATGCCCCCTCTTGTGGCCCCACTATGTCCCCTGTAGTGGCTCCCCAGGAAATTTTTTCAGTGTTTACAGCCTCCTGGCACAGACAACACAATACTGTGAAGTCATCTGACTTGTGCTTTATGTGCCAAGCTGCTGATGTCCGTAGTGTGCTCCCAGCATCTCATATGGTATAGGCCAAAGATGATGAACCCCCGAAGATTCGCTTCATCCTGTGTTTGGACAAAGCAAACCCCCTTTTCGGTTTGGTCCGAACTTGTTCGGATAGAACTGGATGGAAAATGATTATATTCTGGGTTCATGTATCCTAAAGGAGATAAAACGCTGACTATTTATTCTGTGCATGATTTAACCTTAAATACTTATTTACATATGTATACAGAAACGTGGTATTAACAGTGCCACTGCCTTGGCTGGGCATGGAATTGCAAAAAAGAGCATTTTCTTGTAAACATAAATAGATGTATGAAATATAATGCATACTAGCAAAATTTCTATGAGAGACCCATGAACGGGACATTGAAAAGAGGCCCCACGTTGTGGAAACATTGCAGCTTTTGTTGTTGCAGATTTTACTGCGTTTTTTTGAGCCAAAGCCAAGGATGGCAACAAAAGGAATGAGAAATATATAGGAAGCTCTTATACTTCTAGCTTCTGCTCAATCCACTCCTGGCTTTGGGATATTTTGGGGCAGAGTTTAAATACCTGGAGAGAGGTGCAGATACTATCACCAGCTGTTGTATCTCTATCAGATTAGCTGGAGGCCCAAGGGAGGTGACAAAAATAAGAAAAACATTTATACTCACCATTCGTTACCTCTTCTGGTCCTTCTCGTAGCATTCAGCACTCTGTGTCTTCCTCCTCGTGACATCTCTTCTCTGACTTCATGCGAGGAGGCCCAAAAAAGGTAAGGGAAAGTTAGCATAAATGTTGTTTTATTTTTGTCACCTCCCCTGGGTCTCCAGAAGAGAGCTCTGAAGCGACCCCAAAGGACTGCACTAATAGTTAACACAACACAGCGACATCTATTGTCTAACACATTTTCTTCAGGGTAACCTATCCTTTGAATAAGTCATTAATATAAGATCATTGGGGGCCGATACCTACCCCAGCTGTTCTCTGAGTAGTGTATGGAGCCGGAAGCAGATGGCTTCGTACACTGTGCAGTGACCGGGCCTGTAACAGCACGGCCCAATCACTGCACAGTGCACTGAGCCATTTACTTTTGTTTACGTTTGATGCCACGCATGGTTTCATAATAATAATAGTAATAATAATAGTAATAATAATAGTCCTTTAATAGTCCCACCGTGGGGAAATTCCAGTATCCACAGGTAGGCTTGGCTATTACCCGCAGATTCCAGGGTCTTACTGTATAATGTAAAACCTGGTCACAATTATTAAAGTCTAAAGATACAAGCTTGAGCTGCCATGTATAAACAGGACTATAAGGGACCAAGCCATTCTTCTAATCTACAGGTAGGTCCACAGCTTCACTAATGGAAAAAAATGATCCGTAGTGCCAACTAGCAGTGCAACTCCCACCAATCCCAAGAAATCCCAAGACACCCACAACAAAAGTGGAAAGGCCAATATCAAATTCAATATAAATAGCTCTTATAAATAATGTATAAATATACACAAGAAAAATATTTGTAACCATTCACCAGTATTGAAACTACCAGCAGGAAGGGTCCTTCGAATGTACTTAAATTGAACTTGGCACAAAAAATTGCATCTCAACATAACCAGTCTAATATTGCTCTTAATTGTAGTACTCCAGCCCTGAAGGCACCACTTGGAGATCTATCACCTTTCCTGGGTATGCTTCCCACAGAAATACACCCAACCAGCTGGGTAACTAACTCAGCTTCCAAGTGCACATACCAAAGAGGGGAACTAAACACAACATTGCAAACAACATTTCCCACAAAAGACTGATCTTGAAGACCACTTCCACCTCTGCCACAACGAAGCTATGTGACTCCTTATACACAGTTGTCCCTTCATAAGTGCAGGTCTTTCTCTGACTCTTCCTAAACACCCAGAAGCCATACTGTCATGGCCATAAGTGTTGGCACCCTTGAAATTTTTCCAGAAAATTAAGTATTTCTCCAAGAAAATTATTGCAATTACACATGTTTTGCTTATGTTTATTTCCTTTGTGTGTATTGGGAACAACACAAAAAAAAACAGAAAAAAAAGCCAAAGATTATATAATTTCATGCAAAAAAATACTCCAAAAATAGGCCAGACAAAACCATCAACAAGCTTCTTAAACCTTTCAACTGGAATTTTGGACCCTTCTCCTTTTGCAAACTGCTCCAGGTCTCTTATATTTGGATGGGGCCTTCTTTTCTCCCAACAACAATTTTAAGGTCTCTCCACAGGTATTCTATGGGAATTAGATCAGGACTCATTGCTGCCCACTTCAGAACTCTCCAACTTTTTGTTTCCATCCATTTCTGGGTGCTTTTTGAAGTATGTTTGAGGTCGCAAATCAGCTTTCTGACACTGGGCCCTACAACAAGACCCAAAGTCCTTTGGTAATCTTCAGATTTCATGATGCCTTGCACACAGTCAAGGCACCCAGTGCCAGAGGCAGCAAAACAGCCCCAAAACATCTTTGAATCTCCACCATATATGACTGGTACTGTGTTCTTTTCTTTGTAGGCCTCATTCCGTTTTCGGTAAACAGTAGAATGATGTGCTTTACCAAAAAGCTCTATCTTAGCCTCATCTGTTCACAAGACGTTTTCCAAGTAGGATTTTGGCTTACTCACGTACATTTTGGCAAACTGCAGTCTAGCTTTTTTATGTCTCTGTGTCAGCAGTGGGGTTCTCCTGGATATTCTGACATAGCGTTTAATTTCCTTCAAATGTTGATGAATAGTTGGTGCTAACACTGATGCACCCTGTGCCTGCAGGGCAGCTTGAAATTCTCTGGTACTTGATTGGGGCTGCTTATGCACCATCCAGACTATCCTGCGTTACAACCTTTCATCAATTTTTCTCTTCCGTCCATGTCCAGGGAGATTAGCTACAGTGCCATGCGTTGTAAACTTCTTGATTATGTTGCGCACCATGGACAAAGGAACATCAAGATCTCTGAAGATGGACTTGTAACCTTCAGATTGTTGATATTTTTTCAAACTTTTGGTTCTCAAGTCCTCAGGCAGTTCTCTCCAGCTCTCAGTTTTTTTAGTGTTGTTCCAATACACATAAAATGAATAAACAGGTGTATAACAAAACATGTGTAATTGCAATAATTTTCTGGGAGAAATACTTCATTTTATGGAAAAATTTTAGGGGTGCCAACATGGCAATAACTATATAATTATAATACCTAGGATAGAGGTCCACACATACAAGATCCATCTTAATATTGCACATTAGAGCCTGAGAAGTCCTAATGTCTAATTCTTTCTCTTAGTTGTACATGACATGACTAGAATGTTGGGTGCTCTATCCATGCTGGTGTAAAATTGAATTTCAGGAAGAAGCCTGGACCACATCAGCCTCCCATATTACAAGCCATCTAACCTGAATTGCTGACTGTACAAAACCCAGGGCTACTTAACCAAACAGCAAATGGTGCACTTGCACGTGGCCCTATTGTGGGAGGGGGAGGCCCCGTGGGACAGCAGGACAGTCCCAGGGCCACATCTACCATGAGGGCTTAAGCGGTAGATTTCTCATACTCAATTGTAACTAGTGATAGGTCGATCACCAACGCTGTGGCCCTGTGTGCTGGCTCTTTGAAGTGAACGATGATAATGATAAAACCCGTCCCATATGTGGTTAACCTTGTCCCCTACGGGTCTAACCCTGTTTTCCAAATGTGACACTCAGCATCATTAACCTAATTTTATGACGTCCTGTGGCTAACAACAACCAGGGTGTCTGTCTACACTTGGTAGACAGAAGTAATATATAAGGAGTCGTTTGGAACCCAAAAGCGTTCTTTTTAGTCCAAGTTACGAAGTTCACTAGTTTTAACTTGTGTTTTTAAATTTGCAAGTGACTATTCAGTTTCCCTACAGCGCCGCCACAGGGTAAATTAGATTTTACAAAGTTCACACTAAGATCAAAGGCCTGTCCGTGTAATGCATGCCTATCCTGGGATTTCCAGGGGAAAAGATGCTCTTTGTAGCCACTTTCCACATTAGCTGATAAATGAGGGTCCTTGTAAGGTGGTGGAAACCACCACCCTCCACAAGTATTGGCTTGGTGGTAGACTCTGACTAGGGGCTTTGTGTGTTGTAATGTGTATAAGTTTTGTTCGTATATTTTATAGATTGGATTTGATGGACTATCCATTGGACTTGTGTCTTTATCCAACCTTATCTACTTTATTACTTTGTTACTATACATGGGTCATTATACATGGGTTACTATACATGTGTACTGATATGCCCTCTTTAGCTGTGATGACTCTGCTGCACTGAGTATTTTGTCACCTTTTTCAATCTAGATTTTTCTGGATGGAATACAATTGCGCCCACTGGCTTTGCTGCAGGCGGTGTGGTTTTCATGGCGCTCAGGGTACAGTTTTTGCAAACTACAGCCTGACATCTTGTAGTCATGCTGGGTAGAAAAGTTTCCAATAAAAGGAGGCTTTCCTGAGCTTTTCACGTCTTCCGTCCTAATCTCCGTTCCAATCGTTGTGGTCAACTGTCAATGAAGAGGGTTCTTGTCAGTCCATATTTTACCTTAGCACTAGCATCATGAACCTCCTTGGCGTACTTCTAGATAACTGGAACCTGTGAGAGCTGGGCACAACACCTATGTGAACAGGGAGACTTTTGGGAGTTGCCATGAGGCTGCTTATCAATGAGGCAAATATATTATTAGTTTTCTGGTGTACAAGGCATACAAAGATTTTTTTTTTTTTATTGTCTACTGTGCACAGCCTCTACCTCAAGTACTGACAATAACCATAACTACAAGTGAATGTGTGTGCTTTCTTCCCCCAACCATAGCAAGCACCAGAGTAAGCCTTGACCTGGTTGCTTTGACCTTGGGTCGGCCAGTGTACAGAGGAAGCTATATACACATGCCCTTGTCAACCATGTGAGTTATGGTTCGTACCCTGTTATATCCTGAATGGGGATTATGTCTTTAGCAAAGAATCTGTTACTGATATTTGATACTGTATTTTTTAAGCTAGACAACCCCTTTAATGATGTATAAGACCATTTGCTTGTTATCGGTATGAGTGGGAAAAGCCAATTGTTTAATATTGTTTAGTATATTAAAATGATGTTTGCATAAGTGGAAATGATTTTATATGAGCCATTGAAATACCAGACACATAGTTACCACCCATATATGTCTAGTTGGCTTTATGTTTTAGTAGCCATAGCTTGTAAAAGTGAGAACCAATATGTACAACTCCCTAAGTGTTACATAATTTTGATAAATGACAAGGAGACAGATCCATAATTTATAAATATGAGTTATTGAAAACAATTTATTCCTAAACCTAAGCTGTTGGTCCAGAAGAAGGCAAAAAACCTGGACACTTTGGGCCAATTTCGTGTCACAGGGAAAAAATTCCTTCTTGACCCCAAGAAAAGGCGATCAGTTTGAGAACCCTGGACCATAGCTATCACAGTTGTAACTAACTAATGTACATAGAATACAGGTAGCATGCAGCGCCTCCACAGACTGGACTCTGGAACTTTCTTCACGAATGCATTCATCATCTTCGTTGACTATGTTCATCTCCACCGTTGACTACGCTCATAACCACCGTTGACTGCGTTCATCTCCTTCGTTGACTGCGTTCATCTCCTTTGTTGACTATGTTCATCTCCACCGTTGACTGCTTTCATCTCCACTGTTGACTGTGTTCATATTTATTGATGATCGCATTCATCTAAACTGTTGAAAAAGAAAACAAACACAACCCCCTATGGCACCGGCCAGTTGAATTATGCCAGGTCCCTTCAGTAGAAACATATAGGCCAGTTCTTTTCTTTTCTTCACTTTGTCCTGGTATCATGCAGCATTCCTCTTATTCACAGACTGGAATTTGCAGCTTGCTTCACAATTGCGTTCATCTCCACCGTTGACTGCGTTCTCCTCCATTGCTGATGCATTCCTATCCACCGCTGACTACCTTCATCTCCTCTGTTGACTACATTCATTTCCACTGTTGAAAGAGAAAACAAACACTACCTCCTATGGCACAGACACAGGCCAGTTATATTATGCCAAATCCTTCCTGTGGCATAGAACAACTGGCCAACAGAGAAACTGGGATTAGGCCTATAGCTCTGCAGATCTTGGAGCTGGGTCACATGGATTTAGGATATTGCACCTCAACTTTATGTAACTGGACAGCATGAAATGGCCACCAGTTATCTGAAAACATTTATAAAACTTTTGGCTTGTAAATAGTTATTTATAGGCCAATAGTTTTTGCTCCACAAATATGGAGTTCATTTTTACAAAATATAAAATTCTACTATTGCTATACACTATAGGCACAATATATTGGTATTTTATATTGCACACTGCAAATAAACCATTGACCTATCATCCTAGGATTACCCCTCTCCTTCCTTCCCTTCAACCCATTACCCAGTTTAGGAGCCACTAATAACTTGTCGGCCTCTATGTCGACCAAGCAAGGCCCTGGGCTTGAAATAGATATCCTGAATGTGCCATGTTATTTTTATTATAGTCAATAAAATTCACTGACTTTACTTCTTCCTTCTTAGTTTATTTCTCATCCATCTAGGCCACATGTAACATGCATTTACGTCCTTCCCACCTGGGGCTTTTCTTGCTGGAGTTTGCAGCATGGATGTCAGGGAAACCATCTTTCCCTGTTACCCCACATTAGGCCACCACCTGTACAGAACACTACAGCCTGTTCGGCCTCTATGCAGACTAAACAAGGCCCGGGATCTTACAAAACACAAGCAAGAAGCCATGGGATAACATGCAGATTAAACTTGCAGCATACTTAGGATCTTACATGTGTGGCATGGAAGAGTTAAACTGGAGACTGAATTTTGTAAATGACTATTGGAAAGATAATTTTTTGCCTATGTAAGGCTCTGTTCACATTTCTGGCAACCTTTCAGAGATGCAGATGTTTGCATGTGCAATACCATTAAAGTCATTGGTGGGGTAAAAACAGAAAGGTGTTTGCCATGGGGTGTCTTTTGCAAGAAAGTAAAGAGTAGCATGGGTCAAATTGGAAGTGAAGGAAAACAGTAATCCACTCTACAATAAGGTCAGACATAGATACCTGTAAAATCTGATGTCATAATGCACTGATTCCAGAACTTGTCCTGAATACTCAGAGAATGATGACATCAGAAGGTACTATGTGTATATACTGTATATAAATATATATATACACACACACACACACACACACACACACATATATATATATATATTAGACTAAAGACTCACTGCCCTTGTAAAGACTCACTGCCCTTGTAGGATTCTCCTGCCCTTGCGATCTTCCATTGTCCAAGTGTCCTCCCTGTAATAACAAAATGAAAACAATCAGGAAAGTAAAGTTTTCATGAATCTCCCCATAATGTATATTAACCCCCATTTGTGCTGCCACCTTAATAACCCCTGTAAGTGTTCACCTTATTCTTTGGGATGTCCCCATGTTTGGTACATGAAGCTCTCTGCTTCCAACATTCCATCTTATGACCTCACATTCAGCTTTCATCAACCAGATCTACAGACATGGAGGGTGGTCCTCTAAATGGCGACTTTGGAGGTGACTAGATATGGATGAACCTTGCAGGATTCATTTTGTGATTATTTATGAGGTTCATGTTATTATACTCGGTAGGCTTTTCAAACTCCATAGTATAATAAGCAGAGGCCGAAGGAAGGTAATGAACAGTCATTCTCACCTTCTGTCACCTCTCCTGGGTTCCTCGCAGCATCCAGTGTGCATTCTCCACCAACTTCCGTCTTCTTCCAACCTCTTTTGTGATGTCATGTTCAATGGGTGCAAGCATGACGACATTGGTGTGCCTCTGCCTTTGATTGCTGAGTCACAATCACATGCCTAAATGTCCTGGGTTGATGACATCACAGAAGAGGACCAAAGAATGTGAGGAACACGCCCTGGACGCCACAAGGGAACCCAAAATTATTTATTATTATTACTGCACCTTCCCTGGTCCTCTTCTTATTATACTCTGAGTACTAAAGAAACCTCAGAGTATAATAATGATACAAGGGTGGCGAACCCCAAATAATTCAGGTTCAGCTGAACCCTGAAATTTTCAAAAAATTTGTAACAAATCAGTTTTACTCATCCATCGAGACATCAGTTGTGCCCTGCAACACCGCAACTAAATTCACCATGAGGCCATAAAAATTCCTCATTTACCTGTATCCTTGATCCTGGATCCTCCATGCTCCTAGTCTTCATCTCTTGAAATGAGCATTTGCCTGTGAACACCAGTTCACATAGAACCACAGTCATTGTGACATCATGCTGTGAGGACACTATGGCCTCCTGTATCTTATGATCTTACTGTTGTCATAGGAACAGTGTTTAACATGTAAAACTATTCACAAAAAATATAGTAATTGTCCATAGCAACCAATCATATGATGAAAGAGATCTGACTAGCTGCTATGGGAAACTGCACCTCTGTCTGAATATTATTCTAAATCCATGTTCCACTTCAGAATTGCCTCAATTCAATTCAGTTAAGATGTGGACGGTTATTGGGATACACACAATAGGGGGGATTAACTATGCAAAATGTGCCAGTCGCCCCTAAACAATGGAGGACATTTTGAGAAATTCGGTGATATTTGTGCCATTTTTGTCGTTCCATAAAATCATGGATTTATCTTCAATACTAATAAATCTCCCTCCATGTCCCCATAGTTATGTGGGTGATAAACACACAGAGCGGATTTTATTATAGAACAGGTTTAAAGTACATTGGTATTGCATTTCTATACTTCAAGGAGGTATATTATATACAGTATAGAGGCAACTTAAATGGGCACTTAACCATTAAATCTAAGAAAAAATAAATAAATAAATAATAATTTTAAAAAAAAAATATATATATATATATATATATATATATATATATATATATATATATATAAAGATATAGGTCCTCTCTAGGTCTATCTGCAGCTCTGAGAAGTTTAGCAGAAATCTCAGACACTTAGTGTGTTGACACTGTTTCCTGTCTCTGTGCAGTGCCGTATTTGCTAGTGAATGGGCATTACATCACAGGAAACTTAAAAAGGTGCATGGCCAGTGGCAGTGGCTGTCACAAGGCTCGTGATATTAGAGGGCTCGGTGGGCCCCTGCTGCTTTTTTTTTTCTTTTTTTTAATAGGATTGACCCCAACAGGTAACAGGCCCTATTTACTTACTGATCCCTGTTCTTGCTCACTTCCCCTTCTGCCATCCAGGTGCATCTCATATCATGTCGCTGGGGCCCCCTTGAGGGGTCACTGAGCCATTTACTTTTGGTTACTCTTAATGTTACCCATGGTTTCCAGTATCCACGGGTAGGCTTGGCTATTACCCACAGATTCCAGGGTCTTACTGTATAATGTAAAACCTGGTCACAATTATTAAAATCTAAAGATACAAGCTTGAGCTGCCATGTACACATATGGACAAAATTGTTGGTACCCCTCATTTAATGAAAGAAAAACCCACAATGCTCACAGAAATAACTTGAATCTGACAAAAGTAATAATATATAAAAAATTCCATGGAAATGAACAAATGAAAGTCAGACATTGCTTTTCAACCATGCTTGAACAGAATGTTTTTTAAAAAGAAAACTCATGAAACAGGCCTGGACAGAAATGATGGTTCCCTTAACTTAATATTTTGTTGCACAACCTTTTGAGGCAATCACTGCAATCAAACGATTCCTGTAACTCTCAATGAGACTTCTGCAGCTCTCAACAGGTATTTTGGCCACTCCTCATGAGCAAACTGCTCCAGTTGTCTCAGGTTTGAAGGGTGCCTTTTCCAAACGGCATGTTTCAGCTCCTTCCAAAGATGCTCAATAGGATTTAGGTCAGGGCTCATAGAAGGCAACTTCAGAATAGTCCAATGTTTTCCTCTTAACCATTCTTAGGTATTTTTAGCTGTGTGTTTTGGGTCATTAGCCTGTTGCAAGACCCATGACCTGCGACTGAGACCCAGCTTTCTGACACTGGGCAGCACATTTCTCTCTAGAATCCCTTTATAGTCTTGAGATCTCATTGTACATTCCACAGATTCAAGACACCCTGTGCCAGATGCAGCAAAGCAGCCCCAGAACATAACAGAGCCTCCTCCATGTTTCAAAATAGGGACAGTGTTCTTTTCAAGATATGCTTCATTTTTCCATCTGTGAACATAGAGCTGATGTGCCTTGCCAAAAATTTCGATTTTTGTCTCATTTGTCCATACGACATTCTCCCAGAAGCTTTGTGGCTTGTCAACATGTAGTTTGGCAAATTCCAGTCTGGCTTTTTTAAGTTATTTCTGTGACCATTGTGGGTTTTTCTTTCATTAAACGAGGGGTACCAACAATTTTGTCCACGTGTTTATAAACAGGACTCTAAGGAACCAACCCATTCTTTTAATCTACAGGTAGGCCCACAGCTTCACTAATGGAAAATAATGATCCGTAGTGCCAACTACCAGTGCAACTGCCACCAATTCCAAGAAACGACACCCAAAACAAAAGTGGAAAGGCCAATATCAAATTCAATATAAATAGCTGTTATAAATAATGTATAAATATACACAAGAAAAATCTTTGTAACTATTCACCAGCATTGAAACTACCAGCAGGAAGGGTCCTTCGAATGCATTTAAATTGAACTTGGCACAAAAAAAATTGCATCTCAACATAACCAGTCTAATATTGCTCTCAACTGTAGTACACCAGCCCTGAAGGCACCACTTGAAGATCTATCACCTTTCCTGGGTATGCTTTCCACAGAAATTCACCCAACCAGCTGGGTAACTAACTCAGCTTCCAAGTGCGCATACCAAAGAGGGGAACTAAACACAACATTGCAAACAACATTTCCCACAAAAAACTGATCTTGAAGACCACTTCCACCCCTGCCACAACGAATCTATGTGACTCCTTATACACAGTTGACCCTCCATAAGTGCAGGTCTTTCTCTGACTCTTTCTAAACACCCAGAAGCCACGTGTCCTGGCCAATGGCATTCAGATAAACACTTTCTAGCCACAATAATGTTCTGGAACTGGAAGCATTCTCCAGATCCCTATAATGGATCACAATACTTACTGAGCCAGGCTGCTTGTTGCCCCAGAGATCAGTCAGGGAGCAAGCAGTAAGGTAGGGCCTATGTGTGGCCTAGGTCGTTTATTATTTTGTGTATGTTACAGTTTCCTAAGCTGAATAAAAGCCATTTTGTTTTGAATTGGCACCGTCTGAACGCTGCTTCTCCGGCGCCCAGTACCACAAACATCGCTTTCGGGTCCAGGAGTCTGCCGCCAATGAGATTAATCCCCCCCAAATAGTCACATATGGTGCTTCGGATGCGGGCATAAAGAGATCCATGCAAGTCCTGGAAGACAAGTGTTTGGTGACTGCAGTACTGCTAAGTGTGCATTGTGGCCTACAGCTGGAAGAAATCTGTGATTTCAACTGAGAAACCCAGGAAGGGGTGAGTGGAACTGCAACATAGCAAATTGTGTGCAAAAACTGGTGAAAGTAAAACTCTGGAAGAGGAATCCAGGGAATGGACTTTGTGTATACTGTGGCACAGAAGTCTGTAAAGTACATGCTGATGGCAAGAAAGTAAGCAATGTGTATAGAAGCTGGATATTGCAAACAGTCTATGTGAAAGGCTATGGTGCCATGTTTGTGTTTTCTGTGGAAGACAGAAGAAAATGCTGGTTGTTGTAGTGCCACATAAGTTAACTGTTTGAATGCATGTGACTTTAGAAGATAGCAAAAAGTTGCTGCCGGTTGAACCCAAGGTTGCTGTGGAATATTGTGTAATCTTGTTAGTAAACCATGGGCAAGAAAAAGAAAATTTCAGCTTGTAAGAAAGCAGTGAAGCTGTGCACAGGTGTATTACTGCAGCAGTCTCAAGGCAGAGAGACACAAAACCCGGAACAGAGCATGTGCAGTGCAAGTAAAGATAATGGGTCACATGAGAGTGACTTAGTTTTTCTGAAGCACCTCTGTACTATGAATGAATATGTCCCTGCTGACTGTATGTCTCATACTGGAGTGCATCAAAGCGCCAAAGATGAAAGTATTATGGTGCAGCAGCTTCAAGATGAGATTAAAGCCATCAGGTTCATTTACGAAGATGAAATATCTGATTGGAAATGGCAACTTGAGGTATCAGAAAAAGAGAACCTTAAGTTAAAGAAAGAGCTTGACTCTTTGAAGAGTTCATATCCTAGTCATTGTGAAAATGTGGTGCTGGGTTTGCCTGGAATGAACTGTGTCACTAAGAAGGAGTTTGCAGAAATGAAATGTGCTCTATCTAATAAAGTTATACAGAGTGTAGAGCAAAAGCAAGTGCTTGAGAAGCAATTGCAGGATTTAAAGGAGCAGCATGTTCAAGACTCCATTGCCAAAGAGAGTGTCATTGAAAAATTAAGAGATGACCTTGAAACTGCTAAACGTAAGAGAAGTGAATTTTTGCAGTGTCAGTCAGAATGTCTGGATGACCAAGTCAGGAAGTGTGAAAAACTTTCGGCTGCATTAACTGACAAAGAAAATGAAATTGCAGAGCTGAGGAAGGAGGTGTCTGACCGAGAGAGTGATTTAGAATCTGTGGTGCAGACATTGCAGTCAGAGCAAAACTTGCATGAACTAAAGCAGGTTCGCCTAAATAGTGAAGTCAACAAATGGCAGGGCAGAGCTGGAGTTCTGGGACAAAGAGAAATGGAACTCAAAGCTAGAATATGTAGCCTGGAGAGGGCGCTGTCAGGGTCTTGTGAAGATAAAGAGAAATTGTCTGTTTTGGTGCAAAATAAAGACAAAGAATTGATGGAGATGTTGTCTGCCCATGCTCAGAATTTACAGACCTTACAGGAGAGTAACAATGAAGTTGAGAAAAACATGGAATCTGTGCAGATATTGTATGAGAACAAAGCTAATGCTTATGACAAGCTGGAAAAGGCCAAGAGAGAATTGGACCTCCCGATAGAAGACATGAGGATTCAGTTTGAGGAAAAAATGTCTGATTTATCTGCTCAGATTGTAGATCTAAAAATGCTTGCTGCTCAACTAAAACAGCAAGTGGACAAACAGGAGGAAGTTGTACGCATCAAGGAACAGCTGGAGTTTCAGATGGATCAAGTGAAGCGCGAGTCAGAAATAAAGTTGGAAGAGCACACTTTTCAGATAGAACAGTTAAAAACCGAAGTTGAATCTAAAAGAGAAGAATTGGATCAATTGCAGCAGTCTTTATCCAATACTGATCAGTCGGCATCTGCACTATCTTCAAAGCTGGCAGCACTAGAAGCTGAGAAGGACTCGCTGCAGAGCCTGTTAACCTCTAAAGAATCAGAGCTGTTAGCCATGAAAAACTTGACTCAAGAGAGTCTTTATTCAACCAAGAGCAAGATAAGAGAGCTACTGAGATACGGGACTTGAATGAAAGACTTGACAATAAGTCTGCAGATGAGCAGGAGCTTTATCAGAAGATGTTGGAGGATCAGTTCAATATAATTCAGGGAACAGTGGGGGAAGCAGAAAATACAGTATCATCCAGGATGCAGTTGCTAAACTGGATGATCCTCTACATATCCGCTGCACTAGATCACCAGATTACCTGGTAAACCGAGCAAAAGTTGCTATAGACTCATTAACCTCCCTCTCGAATGGGCACTCCAAATACATACAGAATATGACAGATGCCACTGACTTAATTGGAGCACTGGTACAGTTTGTACACTTAACAGAAGATACAATTGTAAATGGCAGTGCAACGTCTCACTTGGCACCACCAGACCGTGGAGATCGTCTTGTAGACAACTGCAGGGAATGTGGAAGCCAGAGTTTACAGTATCTGAAGGAGCTGAAGGATAAGCAGTCTTTGATGGATGCTGACCTGACAAATGTTAGAAGAACACTGCAGAATATCCTAGAATTAGGAGACGTGGTGGATGAAGAGATGGCATCTACATCTGCTGCCATAGAAGATGCAGTGCGAAGGATTGAGGAAGATCTGCGAGTTGCAATAGTAAAAACTGAGATGAAGGCTGTGCAGAAAAATGTGGCAATGAAGAAAGTTCTGGAGCTGGAATCAGAGATTTGTGCACTACAGAAGGCGCTAGAATTGGAGAAAGCTGCCAGCATAAAGGCAAAGAAAGCAGAGACATTAAGGCAACCAGAACATGTAACCAAAAAGCATCTGGGTACTGACAGTAAATGCTGTGATGTTGGAAACTTGGTATCCCAGTCCTCCAGTGTTAGCACAGAGAATGAAAATAACTTGGAGAATGTTGAGATGACGATATCACCAGCTCCTGTACTGTCAGAAAGGGGTTTTCACGAAAATTCTTGCAATCTATCACAGCACCGCAACATGCCTCCAGACAGTTATGCGTATGAGAAAGAGGAGGTAAGACTAGAGTGTGGAAGTGGTTCTCCGGCTGCCGTACAGGTGTGGAAGCATTATACAGAAACCATTCCAATATATGATGTAGCAGTTGTTAAAGACATACCAGAAAATGTAGTTCAGTGTGATCTATTTTGTGAGGGTGTACTGTATGGCCCTTGTGCAGAAGGAAAAGATATTGCAGTACAGAGCTTGTGTATCTCAAACAAAGAGGAGAGCAAGCAGTCTAAGTCTCCTAAACTTCTAAGCTTTGATGGTGATGGCAAAGTTTGCTTTGAGATGAAGGTTACAGAAAAAGTACCTTATACTCTAAAGACATTGATGTGCATGAAGTACGTGTTAGTTGGTCTCTGAGCTCCTGTGGATTCATGATAGGTGAAGATGAAGATTCTTACGGCTATTTACTAAAGGGATCAAAGTCATGCAATGGGATGGCTGAAGACTATGGCGAGAAATGGGATGAAAATGATGTGATCCCCTATATGGCGAATTTTGAAGGTGATGACGTGGAACTTGCCTTTGCACAGAATGGCCAGGATCTTGGCGTAGCATTTAAAGTGCTGAAAAAACGGAAATCTCGACTGACTGGAATTTGGAAAAAGAGACTGCCAGATTGGGACATCAGGAGAGACACTGGACAAGTTTACAGGATTAAAGAGGGACGTCGACATAATATGTCTTGTCCCATTGTAGCTCACCCCATGGGTAGTGAGCTGAGGGGGAGGGTATGTGAGAGTGTGAACCCAGAGGGCGCTATTGAGCGACCCAGGGCCAGGCCTGAAAAGGCCCTCAGCCACACCTATGGGTGGGGCGTAACTCCAGAAGGAGTAGAGACAGCAGCAGAGCTGTTGTGGCGACCTGCAGGAAGCAGGGACTGTGGACCCAGCCAAAGACAGACAAGGCGGTCTGTTCCCAGAGGGCTGGGGTCCTGAGAGGACTTACTGAGCCAGGCTGCTTGTTGCCCCAGAGATCAGTCAGGGAGCAAGCAGTAAGGTAGGGCCTATGTGTGACCTAGGTCGTTTATTATTTTGTGTATGTTACAGTTTCCTAAGCTGAATAAAAGCCATTTTGTTTTGAATTGGCACCGTCTGAACGCTGCTTCTCCGGCGCCCAGTACCACAAACATCGCTGTTGGGTCCAGGAGTCTACCGCCATTGAGATTTATCCCCCCCAAATTGTCACACCATCAACAAGCTTCTTACACCTCTCAACTGGAATTGGACTGGAGATGGACTTGTAACCTTCAGATTGCTGATATTTTTCCAAAATTTTGGTTCTCAAGTCCTCAGACAGTTCTCTCCAACTCTTACTGTTCTCCTTGCTTAGTGTGGCGCACACAGACATACAATGCAAAGATTGAGTCAACTTCTCTTCTTCTTTTTTTAAAGAGCATCACATGCTTGAAACAAAGTTATTTACCTACAATTTTTTAGAAGGTGGCAACAATTTAGTAGGGCCCATTTTTGGAGTTTTGTTTGAAATTATGTCCAATTTGGCTTTTTTTCTCAGTTATTTTTGTGTTGTTCCAATACACATAAAATGAATAAACAGTGTATAACAAAACATATATAATTGCAAAAAATTTTCTGGGAGAAATACTTCATTTTATGGAAAAATTTCAGGGGTGCCAACATGGCAATAACTATATAATTATAATACCTAGGATAGAGGTCCACACACACAAGATCCATCTTAATATTCCACATTAGAGCCTGAGAAGTCCTAATGTCTAATTCTTTCCCTTAGTTGTACATTACATGACTAGAATGTTGGGAGCTCTATCCATGCTGGTGTAAAATTGAATTTCAGACAGAAGCCTGGACCACATCAGCCTCCCATATTACAAGCCATCTATCCTGAATTGCTGACTGTACAAAACCCAGGGCCACTTAACCATACAGCAAATGGTGCACTTGCATCTGGCCCTATTGTGGGAGGGGGAGTCCCCGTGGGACAGCAGGACAGTCCCAGGGCCGCATCTACCATAAAACCTTAAGCGGTAGATTTCTCCTACTCAATTGTTACTAGTGATAGGTCGATCACCAATGCTCTGGCCGTATGTGCTGGCTCTTTGAAGTGAACGATGATAATGATAAAACCCGTCCCATATGTGGTTAACCTCGTCCCCTACGGATCTAACCCTGTCTCCAAATGTGACACTCAGCATCATTTTAACCTAATTTTATGACGTCCTGTGGCTAACAACAAGCAGGGTGTCTGACTGTCTACACTTGGTAGACAGCAGTAATATATAAGGAGTTGTTTGGAACCCAAAAGCATTCTTTTTAGTCAAAGTTACGAAGTTCACTAGTGTTTTTAAATTTGCAAGCGACTATTCAGTTTCCCTACAGCGCCGCCACAGGGTAAATTAGATATTACAAAGTTCAAATTAAGATCAAAGGCCTGTCCGTGTAATGCATGCCAATCCTGGGTTTTCCAGGGGAAGAGATGCTCTTTGTAGCCACTTTCCACATTTGCTGAAAAATAAGGGTCCTTGTAAGGTGGTGGAAACCACCACCCTCCACAAGTATTGGCTTGGTGGTAAACTCTAACTAGGGGCTTTGTGTGTTGTAATGTGTATAAGTTTTGTTTGTATATTTTATAGATTGGATTTGATGGACTATCCATTGGACTTGTGTCTTTATCCAACCTTATCTACTATGTTACTTTCTTACTATATATGGGTCATTATACATGGGTTACTGTTAGCAGCGGATTAATCTTTGACTGTCCAGGCGTTCAACAGTAAACAGATATTTATTGAGGAACAAGAATAATACACTGTATTCTGTAACTTAAGATCTCAGCTACTTGTCTGTGAGCTCCATGTGCTCTGCTCTGTGCTGTAGCTACAAAAAAAAACCAGAGAGGAACTTCCTGGTCTTGTTACTCTAGCCCCCACCTTTTTTAACAGAGCTTTATTAACAACTTAACACTATGCCTAGAGACACAAGCTTATGCAGTTATAAACGTATAAACAGTAGTTGTTGCAATACAGGCAATAATAAACATTATTCCAGCACCCCCACTCAACAACTACTTATCTAGTTAGTCCCATTGAAGTTCTGAACTCTTCAAACTTGGTTCTTGGCAATGGCTTTGTCATAATATCAGCCACCATATTGTCAGTTTCGCAATAAACAAATTCGATGATACCAGGTTCTATCAAATCACGCAGGTGGTGATGTTTAACGTCAATGTGCTTGTTTCTTGCATTGATCTTTTCACTGCTTGCAAGTTTAATGCATCCTTGGTTATCTTCATACATCGTCGTTGGCTGAGTTGACGGCTTGCCAAGATCCTTCAACAACTGGTTTAGCCAAATGATCTCTTGACTTGCGTAGGCCGCAGACACATATTCTGCTTCTGTAGATGATAAGGCAACAGATACCTGTTTTCTGCTGGACCAAGAGATAGAACTTTCTCCAAGTTTGAACAAGTACCCACTTGTTGACTTACGATCACATGAATCATTAGCCCAGTCTGCATCCACATAGCCTGTGAGTTTTAGATCTCCTGTTGAAGACATTCTTAAACTTATGTCTTGAGTTTCTTTCAAATATCAGAGAATTCTCTTAACAGCATTCCAGTCTCTTGGCGCGGTTTTTCCACATGTCTGCAGAGAATACCCACTGCTGCGATATCTGGTCGAATCATAGTTGTTATGTATAGAAGTGCCCCCACTACCTGTCTATATTTCTCATTGTTTGGTAACAGATCATCTTCTCCTTCCAATCTTAGGATGACTCCATTGGGGTTGATATACATTTTGCTTCTGACATTCCAAACTGGTTGAGGATTGAGTTGATTTTTGCACTTTGGTTTAGAAGAAAACTTCCATCTTCTTCTCTATGGATCTGGATGCCTAAATAATATGTAACAATTCCAAGGCCTTTTGTTTCAAAATGCTGATTCAGAATTTCAGTCATTTTTGCAATTTCTGTTTCTTCTTCATGTACGACAATCACATCGTCTACATATAAGAGAATATACATCCACTTTCCATCTATACACTTTGTGTATAGGCATGGGTCTGCTTGACCTCTCTTAAATCCTTCTTCCATTAAGACTTTGTTTATTTTGGTATTCCATGCTCTTGCCGATCGCTTAAGACCATAGAGAGATTTTTGTAGTTTACAAACGAGGTTTTCTTCACCTTTTCTGATATAACCCTCAGGTTGAGTCATGTACAAATCCTCCTCAATGTCACCATTTAGAAAGGCAGTTTTGATATCCAAATTTCTGACAGACATCCTTTGTATAGCAGATACAGCTAATAGAGTCTAAAACGTGGTCTGCTTAGCAACTGGAGAAAATGTAGCATCATAATCTTCACCATATTTCTGAGAATATTCTTTTGCAACTAATCTTGCTTTAAATCTGTGAACTTTGCCTTCAGAGTCATATTTGGTCTTAAACACCCACTTACACTTTATTGCTTTCTTGCCTTGTGGTAGTTTGTTGAGTTTCCAGGTTTGAAGTTGATGAAGCGATTTCATTTCCTCATTAGCAGCATTAATCCACTTCGTTTTTTCATGGGCAGGTAGTCGTTGCATCTCATCCCATGACTTTGGCTCTAGTTTGGGTAGTGTTTTAGCAATGTAGGATAGACGCTTAGCTGGTATACCCTTGTTTGATCTTGACGATCTTCTTATTTCAGGTTCACTTGATGTTTCCGTTGCTTCTTCAATGGTTGAAGAATCTAACCAAACTTCTACATCTTTCCTTTTGTCATTTTGTAAATGTGACTTAGGATGTTGTTGCTTCATCTGGACTACTGGTATGATGTCATAAAACTTGAGCGAGACGAAGTTCTCATCAATCATTACATCTCTGCTTATTGTGAGCTTGTTCGTTTCTGGGTGCAGGATTCTATATCCTTTCTGGGTTTCACTGTAGCCCACCAGGATACCTTCTTTGGCATGGGATTCTCACTTGGTACGTTTTTCCTTAGGGACATGCACAAATACTTTACTTCCAAATACTCTTATGTGTTGTAGATTAGGCTTTTTGCTGTTCCATATCTCAAATGGAGTTTTCTCTGTAGCTTTACCTGGTAACCTGTTTTGAAGATAGCATGCTGTCATGATTGCTTCACCCCAATATGTTGTAGGCAAATCTGTGTCAAATAGCATACTTCTTCCACTTTCCGCTACACCAGGGGTGTCAAACTCATTTTCTCCGGGGGCCACTTCAGCCTCACGGGGTACCTTGAAGGGCCAAGATTATTTTACACATGTATAAAAGTAACTTCTCCTTAACAGATAAGCGAGCTATTAAGCAGTAGTTACATTTGTACATTACTACTGTTACAATCAGCCCTTTGAGGTCAACCAGGAAGAACATAATGTATTGTTAAAACCTAAGACATTGGCATGTTACATACTATCCTCATCCTTTTCTGAATATATAAAAAATTAAGCACTATACAAATACTGTTTAACCCTGCAAACGGTATTATGCTCTATAGTTGCCTCTGCACACAGTATTACGCCCCACAGCGGCCCCTGCACACAGTATTATGCTCCATAGTTGCCCCTGCACACGGTATTATGCTCCATAGTTGCCCCTGCACACGGTATTATGCTCCATAGTTGCACCTGCACACGGTATTATGCTCCATAGTGGCCACTGCACACGTTATTATGCTCCATAGTGGCCCCTGCACACGTTATTATGCTCCATAGTGGCCCCTGCAATCGGTATTATGCTCCTTAGTGGCCCCTGCATTGGTATTATGCCCTATAATGGCCCCTGCAAATGGTATTATAGTCCATAGATGGCCCCTGCACATGGTATTATGCCCCATAGTGACCCCCCCACCCATGAACTATTATTATACTCTGGGGTCTTTTCAGACCCCAGAGTATAATAATTGGAGACCCAGGTGGTGACAAACATAAAAATCAGTGTTACTTACCTGGGCCCCAGTGTGCTCCCTGCGTTCAGCCTTCTTCAATGTCGCACAGACCGGCGTCGCGACATAATGACGTCGGCCTGGCTCACGTGACGCCTGGGACGTCACCAAAGAAGGCCGAAGCCGGCTGGGAGCAGCATCGGATCGCCGGAGAGGTGAGTAACTCTGGTTTTTATGTTTATCACCTCCCCGGGGTCTCCGATTATTATACTCCGGGGTCTGAAAAGCCCCCGGAGTATAATAATAGTAGTATTTGATGGGGTTCGCTGGCCGCAGCCTCACTTTCCATCCCCGCTCCTGCACACAGCCGCTTCTGCGTCCCATAGCAGAAGGGGAAGTGGGGATGGCCACGACCAGCAGCGGGGATTGGTAAGTAAATAGGCCGTTACGTGCCGGGGATACTCCAGCAGGCAACTGCCTATTTATATATATAAATAAAACTTATCTTCACTTACCTGCGATGCCTTGATGCAGCCGCCTCCTCTTCTTGTCTGCGTGTCAGCGTAGGAGGCGCGATGACGTCATTGTATCGCCGCCTGCGCTGACATGCAGAGGTCTTGTAAACTAGCCCAGGACAGGTATCGCGTAGCTTTGTTTTTTTTTTTTTTTTTAAGTGGCCTGTCCTGGGCTGGTTTACATTACATAATGTACATGGACAATAAAAAATGCAGCGGCCCTGCGGGCCAGCTAAGTGCCGGGCCGGATAACAGAAGGCAGCGGGCCGGATTCGGCCCGCGGGCCTTGTGTTTGACACCTGTGCGCTACACCATTTTGTTCAGGATTGTATGGTACAGTGGTCTGAAACACGATTCCATTTTTCTTTAAAATGCTTTGTGTCTCACTGCTTGCATATTCAGTTCCATTATCTGCACGCAGGATTTTTGACATTCTCCCAAATTTGTTATATACTTCAGGTAGATATGTTTCAAGTTTCCCTGGAACTTCATCTTTGCTGTAAAGTAGATTGACAACCGTATATCTTGAATAGTCATTGATAAATGTGAGAAAATATCTCTTCTTTCCAGGAGTTAGAGTATTCATTGGACCACAAACATCAGTATGTATTAAATCCAGTGGCTGTTCTGATTTTGTAGTACTATTCTTAGGAAAAGATTTTGGGGACATTTTTCCTTTAAGACAGCTTGTACACTTCATTGTCTGATTACACTGATCAATTGTAATGCCTTCAGCAAGTTGTTTTTGAACTAACTTTCTTATTGCTTCTGGGTCTCTATGTTCAAGATGCCTGTGCCATAGATGGATACAATTTGTGTGTTGTTCTTGTTTAGCAGTATATGCGTTTTCTTTGCAATTTAACTGCTATAGCTCAACTTTGATCTTTCCTTCTGCTAGTAGACGGCCCCTTTTTGAGATGATGCAGCCGTTATCTTTAAATGTAACTTCATTTCCTTGTCTTGTGAGTTTCTTCAAAGATAACAGATTGCTTTCAAGGCTAGGTACATACAGCATTTCTTTTACTGGGATCTTTCTGCTTTGTGTTGGGGAGACTTGACAATCAATGTAACCATCCCCTATTCCCTCTGTATTCATATACTGACCATTAGCCAAAATCACTTTCTCTGACTTACTTTGGTTAAGGTTAGAAAAGAAGTTTCTGTCATTGGTCATATGACTAGTTGTTCCAGAGTCTATACACCATGCATGCTTGGATGTACTTGCATTAATGGTAAAAGCAGTTTCAGTACTTGAATTGTGTTTTTCTTCAGTGATGGCACTTTTAACCCTTTGATGATTTTGCTTTTTCAGATGATTCATCCTAGCTTTCCAGACTCTGCAGTCAGCTTTTAGGTGCCCTGTTTTCTTGCATACAAAGCACTCACATGTTTCTTTCAAATGACTTTTATTTTCGGGTAGAGCTTGGGCTTTTAAAACGGATTCTGCTTTAGATACCCCAGCGCTGCATACACTCTCTGTCTTCCGCTTGTATTCATCTATAAGCTTTCCTCTGACATACTCCAGTGTGAGCTCATTATCTGGGTGCGCATCTAGTGCGGTTACAAGCGTGTCATAGCTTTCTGGAAGACCGCTTAATAGTAGTGCAGCAATATGTAAATCTTTGAGATCTTCTCCAATGCCACGTAAGTGTTCCACAATTTCTAAAGTGTTTCTTATATAGTCCTGCATATCACTGTTCCTATTTAGCTTAGACTGGTACAGCTTTCTCATTAGATATAGCTTATTGCTGAGATTTATCCTTTCATGCACTTTCTGCAGCTGCTCCCACATTTCTTTTGTAGTGTCACATTTGCATACATGTACAATCTGAGCATCATCTATGCTGAGGGATATAGTGCTTTGTGCTTTCTGATCCTTCTCTATCCAGTCATCTGTTACTGGGTCAGGTTTAGACTCCTGTGTGTATTTCCACGTACTTTCTCTTATCAGCAGTATCTTTATCTTGAATTTCCAGGATTGATAGTTCTGATTATTCAGGTTTGGCACTGTGAACTTCATAGAATTGCTGCTGGTGGCCATCTTGGATTACTGTTGTTTTCCTTTTCTTTCTGTGTCTCTAGGTATCTGGGGGTATCTGGGCCCAGGGTCGGACTGGTCCACCGGGGAACCGGTGAATCCCCAAGTGGGCCCCGAGCCCCGACTATTAGTCCACATTTTACCAATGCAAATGCATCGGTCAGGGGCCCGATTTGGATGGTCAGGGGCCCGATGGGGCCCCTAACCATCCCGACCAGGCCCCTGACCGATGCATTTGCATTGGCAAAATGTGTATCAGTAGTGGTCAGGGGCCGGACTTTACTACCATGAAGATGGCCGGCTGCCAGCGGAGCGCAGTGGCAGGAGACTGTCCCTACCTTGTCATGGGCCCGCCTCCTGAAGCCTGCATCCTGATCGGAAGCTGCTGGAGCCAATCCAATTGCAGCGCCTTGCTGCAAGCGTCACTGATGTCATGACGCTGTGCGTGGCGGTGGGATTCAGAAGAGGAGCTCAGACTAACAGTGTGGAAGGTAAGTACAACTTCACACACACACTCAAAACAACTTTTTTCCCTATTTTGCCCCCAAATCTTTCAACTTCACTGACCCCTCTGAGAACTACAACCCCCAGCAGCTGCAGATGCTCTGGATCTGTTGGGAGTTGTAGACCTCCACCTCCCAAAACGAATATCCCACTGTATTGTTATGCTGGTGCCTGATCTAGGGCTCCAGCATAACAATACCTAAGTCGCAGAAAACGCTGAGGACTTTTGTGTCCGTCACTTTCAGTTTGAAAATGGCGGACACTGGCGGACCTCGTTATAGTCAGTGGGGTCTGCCGGTGTCCGTGTGTAACCGCCATGTTATCAGTCCGCCTCTCAGTCATTCGGTTCCCCTGGCGGACCTGTATGCCAGAGAGATTGCCGCAGATGTGAACCTAGCATAAGGCTATGACTACACTACAACTTCCGTCATGCAACCAAAGATCGCTGTGTAAACCTTGGGACTCTTTCACACGTTAGTGAATGGAGTCGCATTGGGACCTTCAGGTTGCAATGCGACTCCATTCACTAACATGAGTGAAGGAGTTACAAGGCGACACGGCGATCCACATGACAGGAGTCACTGCTTATTCATCAAAAACAATGTTTTCCACCTGCCGGAGTTCTGCGCCTAATTTATAATGAGACGCACACATAACTTAGTCGCGTCTTCCGGAGTCCGTGCGCCTAAACAGAACTCCACACCAGCTCCTTGCTGATGTAGATCTCTGGGATCATTAACACTAGAAAACTGAAGTAGTGGTGTGCAAAACTCAAAAAGTCTCCATTTGTTTTGCAAAAATTTTCACTTGCGTAAAATAATTGTTACTTTTTTTAATGGCTTATACATCACTTTTTTTTTTTAGCACACAAGCTGTGTTAAATCATCCCCATTTATTTATTTATTATTCTTACTTGTATAGCGCCATCATATTCCACAGCGCTTTACAGACATTGACAGTCATATGTAGATTGTGAGCCCTATTTGGGACAGTGACTGACAATGTTTGTAAAGCGCTGCGGAATATGATGGCGCTATACAAGTAAGCATAATAAATAAATAGTATTTACACTGTACAAATAGGAAGCATGATGTTAAAAAAGAAATGTCATGCATCCTATTCGTACAGTCTAAATACTATGGGGCTGATTTAACACGGCTTATTTATTTATATGGCAGATATAACCTTTTTAACCAACCCCCAATACAATATAATTTTGTCAATATGTTGTTAATTTTTTTTTTTTTTTTTGTTTAAGCCAGGGGAGGTGAAAAAAAACAAAAAAATACCCTACTCACCTGTCCCTGATGCTCCAGTGTCCTCCCAGTGCAGTCCGGTCCTGGTACTTGCCTGTCTTCTGGCTGTGACGTCCCGGCTCCCTTCCACTGAGGCCGATGAATGGCCTCGGCGGTCATGTGACTACTTAGGTCAATCAGCGGCCTACAAAAGGGGCCTGGGGACGTCACAGGTAGTGACTTCCTGTGTCCTTCGCCGTTGCTGCAGATTGGCCTTAGCAATGTTTGGTGGGGCCGAAAGAAAACAACAGAGCTGCAGGACTGGGAGGACACATGAGCACCGGGGACAGGTGAATGTGTTTTTTTGTTGTTTGTTTGTTTTTTTTTCATTTTTTTTCACCTCTCCCAGTCTAATTAAAAAATAAATTTTTGCCTGGACAACCCCTTTAAAGGGATTATCCACATTCTAATATTGATATACCACCTTCAGGGGTCCAACATGCAGGACCACCCGAAGATCAGCTGCAGTGGAATAGCATGGCTCTCAGTAATGTTACCATACCAGGAGCCACGCTGCTCACTAGCCGTATAAAGTGTAGTGGTGGCTTTAGGTACTGCAGCGCTGTCCCATTGAAGTCTATGAGGCAGCACTACAGTACCAAAAGCCGCAGCTGCACTTTGTACAGTGAGTGAGCAGTGTGGCTCCTGGTATGTAATCATTACTGGGAGTCACGCTGTCCTCCTGCATCTGATCTGCAGGGATCCAGGTTGTCAGACTTCCACAGATCTAAGGGCTCATTCACACAACAGGATTCCAAGGTCGTGTGCTGGCTGTTGTATTAACAGCACAAGGCCCAATAGATTTTAATGTATCTATTCACACGACCATTGTTTTAACGGGTCTGTGTGAATGATCCAAGAAAGAAATACAGTGATGGCCAAAAGTATTGGCAATTCTGTCAGATAATACTCAATTTCTTCCAGAAAATGATTGCAATCACAAATGCTTTGGTAATAATATCTTCATTTATTTTGCTTGCAATGAAAAAACACAAAAGAGAATGAAAAAAAAGTCAAATCATTGATCATTTTACACAAAACTCCAAAAATGGGCCGGACAGAAGTATTGGCACCCTCAGCCTAATACTTGGTAGCACAACCTTTAGACAAAATAACTGCGAACAACCGCTTCCGGTAACCATCAATGAGTTTCTTACAATGCTCTGCTGGAATTTTAGACCATTCTTCTTTGGCAAATTTCTCCAGGTCCCTGAGATTTGAAGGGTGCCTTCTCCAAACTGCCATTTTGAGATCTCTCCACAGGTGTTCTATGGGATTCAGGTCTGGACTCATTGCTGGCCACTTTAGAAGTCTCCAGTGCTTTCTCTCAAACCATTTTCTAGTGCTTTTTGAAGTGTGTTTTGGGTCATTGTCCTGCTGGAAGACCCATGACCTCTGAGGGAGACCCAGCTTTCTCACACTGGGCCCTACATTATGCTGCAAAATTTGTTGGTAGTCTTCAGACTTCATAATGCCATGCACACGGTCAAGCAGTCCAGTGCCAGAGGCAGCAAAGCAACCCCAAAACATCAGGGAACCTCCGCCATGTTTGACTGTAGGGACCGTGTTCTTTTCTTTGAAGGCCTCTTTTTTTTTTCCTGTAAACTCTATGTTGATGCCTTTTTCCAAAAAGCTCTACTTTTGTCTCATCTGACCAGAGAACATTCTTCCAAAAAGTTTTTGGCTTTCTCAGGTAAGTTTTGGCAAACTCCAGCCTGGCTTTTTAATGTCTCTGGGTCAGAAGTGGGGTCTTCCTGGGTATCCTACCACAGAGTCCCTTTTCATTCAGACGCCGACGGATAGTACGGGTTGACACTGTTGTACCCTCGGACTGCAGGGCAGCTAGAACTTGTTTGGATGTTAGTCGAGGTTCTTTAGCCACCATCCGCACAATCTTTCGTTGAAATCTCTCAATTTTTCTTTTCCGTCCACATGTAGGGAGGTTAGCCACAGTGCCATGGGCTTTAAACTTCTTGATGACACTGCGCACGATAGACACAGGAACATTCAGGTCTTTGGAGATGGACTTGTAGCCTTGAGATTGCTCATGCTTCCTCACAATTTTGCTTCTCAAGTCCTCAGACAGTTCTTTGGTCTTCTTTCTTTTCTCCATTCTCAATGTGGTACACACAAGGACACAGGACAGAGGTTGAGTCAACTTTAATCCATTTCAACTGGCTGCAAGTGTGATTTAGTTATTGCCACCACCTGTTATGTGCCACAGGTAAGTAACAGGTGCTGTTAATTACACAAATTAGAGAAGTATCACATGATTTTTCAAAGGGTGCCAATACTTTTTTCCACCCCCTTTTTTATGTTTGGTGTGGAATTATATCCAATTTGGCTTTTTGACAATTCTTTTTGTGGTTTCCCATTGAAAACAAATTAAATGAAGATATTATTACCAAAGCATTTGTGATTGCAATCATTTTCTGGAAGAAATTGAGTATTATCTGACAGAATTGCAGGGGTGCCAATACTTTTGGCCATCACTGTAGAACCAGCTACTTTTGGAGATTTTATGGATCCCTCAATAGACTCATGTCAATGAAGGATCCTTGAAAACAGATTTTGCTCAGGTGTACACTGTGCTGGGCACTGTCGTGTGAATGTAGCCTACAATATTAGAAGATGGATAACCTTATTAAAGGGGAACTGAGAGAAGGCTGAATGTAGTCATGGCCAGCTGGACGGGAGGCGACTGTGCTCCCATTAACTTCAATGGAAGTGCATGAGATAGTAAAGTACAGGACTTCGGCTATCTCAGGCACTCCCATTAAAGTAAAAGAGGGCATGGATGCTTCCTATCCAGCAGGGCATGGCTACATTCAACCTGGATTCAGTCAGACTAAATTCACTGTAGGGAGAAAAACAAGCCCATTCTCAAGACCAGGAACCTGGATTCATGATGGTCTGTCCTATGGATAAAGTAGTAGTAGTAAGGTGACTCTGGCCTTGTAATAATCCTGGAGCATGTAAGGAATTCAGGTGCAGGAAGTGTAGGTCAGTGGGGACTTGTGTCACCACATTTCAAGAGCCATAGTCGGGGCACTTCTCTGTCCTTAAGGCCGGGGCCCCACGTGATGTAAACACCGCGGTTCACCTGCGGCGTAAACGCCGTGGAAAAAAAAAGCAGCGTTTTACAATCACAGCAAAGTGGCTGGGATTCTAGCAATTCCCATCCCCACTTTGCGTTAATATACGTGTTGCAGAGATGTGGCGATTTCCAAAACCGTTGCGGTTTTGGAAATCGCAGCATGTCAATTATACCTACGGAAATGCCGGCGGTTTCCCTATAGGTATAATGGAAGTAGAAAGTTCACAGAAGAAACCTATATGAACTTTCTGTCAAAAGCGCTGCAGGAAGAACTGCAATGCGTTGCTGCCGTGGTTTTTCCCGCAGAGCTTTTTTGCTGCGGGACACCATGTGGGGCTTAGCTTAAAGGGGTTTTCCAGGACTTTCCTTTTTTTTTTTTTTATTGCTGACCTATCCTTAGAAATGTCATCAATTGGAGATCTGTTGGGGGTCCGACACCTTGTCCCCCTGTGGTTCAGCTGGATAAAGAGGCAGTGGCCCTCTCTGTGTGCTGCTTCTACTTCACAGGACATGTGACATTATGTTCATTGATCACATGGCCTGATCACAGCTCAGTCCCATTCAAGTGCAGGGTCGGACTGGGGTGCCTAGGGCCCACCAGTGGGATTGATTCTAGGGGCCCACCCTACTGCCATATGAAATATCGCCCATCCAGTTTTTGGCATCGCACATCCAGTTTTTGGCCCTAACTATTAAAATATTAAAATATTTATCCCATACGGTGAATGGCGTAGCGGGGAAAAAAAATCAAAATGGCCAAATAGCGTTTTTTTCAACACTTTGCCTCCTATAAAAAATTGAATAAAAAGTGATCAAACCATCAGATCTTTCCCCAAATGGTATAAAAAAAAACGTCATGTTGTCCTGCATAAAAAGACGCCTTACCCAGCTCCACACATGTAAATATGAAAAAGTTACAGGTGACACAATATGGCGACGCAAAAAATTTTTTTCTATTTAGCAAAGTTTTAAATTTTTTAAAAGGTATCCAAACATTACAAATACTATATAAATTTGGTATCACCATGTTCGTACTGACCTGCAGAATACAGGTAACATGTCATTTTTACCACACAGTGAATGCTGTAAAAATTAAACCCATATGAATTTGGCGCAAATGCAGTTTTTCTCCAATTGCACCTGATTTTGAATTTTTTTCCAGCTTCCCAGTACATTGCACAGAATATTGAATGGTACCATTACAAAGTACAATTTGTTTCGCAAACAATAAGCCATCATATGACTCTGTGAATTGAAAAATGAAAAAGTTATGGCTCTTGGAATGTGGGGAGGGAAAAATGAAAATGCAAAAACAAAAAATGGCCCGGTCATTAAGGGGTTAAAGGGGTTTTCTAAGGCTGAGTAATTGATGACCTATGCAATCATCAATTAAAAATTGGAAAGGGATCAGCACCTGTTCACGTGATGTGCGTGCTGCAGCCTCTTCAGTACTTACCAAGCACAGCTCCATAGTGACTGTGCTTGGTATCACAGCTCAGCCCATTCACTTGAATGGGACTGAGATGTGATCAGGCCATGTGATCAATGAGCATAATGTCACATGTCCTGTGAAGTAGAAGCAGCACTCAGAGAGGGCCACTGCCTCTTTATCCAGCTGAACCACAGGGGGATAAGGTGTCGGACCCCCAACAGATCTCCAATTGATGACATTTCTAAGGATAGGTCAGCAATTAAAAAAAAAAAGGAAAGCCCTGGGAAATCCCTTTAAGCTAAGCCCCACATGGCGTCCTGCAGCAAAAAAGCTCTGCTGGAAAAACCACGACAGCAACGCATTGCAGTTTTTCCTGCAGTGCTTTTGATAGAAAGTTCACAGAGGTTTCCTCTGTGAACTTTCTACTTCCATTATACCTATAGGGAAACCGCCGGCATTTCTGTAGGTATAATTAACATGCTGCGATTTCCAAAACCACAACGGTTTTGGAAATCGCTGCATGTCTGCAACACGTATATTAACGCAAAGTGGGGATAGGAATTACTAGAATCCCATCCACTTTGCTGTGACTGTAAAACACCTCTTTTTTTTCCACGGCGTTTACGCCGCAGGTGAACCGCGGCGTTTACATCACGTGGGGCCCCAGCCTTAAGGACAGAGAAGTGCCCCTGCTATGGCTCTTGAAATGTGGTGACACAAGTCCCCGCTGACCTACACTTCCTGCACCTGAATCCCTTACATGCTCCAGGATTATTACGAGGCCAGAGTCACCGAACTACTACTACTGTATCCATAGGACAGACCATAATGAATCCCGGTTCCCGGTCCTGAGAATGGGCTTGTTTTTCTCACCACAGTGAATTTAGTCTGACTGAATCAAGGGTGAATGTAACCGTGCCCTGCTGGATAGGAAGCATCCATGCCCTCTTTTACTTTAATGGGAGTAACTGAGATAGCCGAAGTCCTGTACTTCACTATCTCAAGCACTTCCATTGAAGTTAATAGGTGCACGGTCGCCTCCCGTCCAGCTGGGCACAGCTACATTCAGCCTGGATTCAGTTAGATGAAAAACACCCCAATTCTGAGGGCTCGATCCTATGGATAACAGATAACTATTCTTCATGGCATAACCCCTTTAAAAAGGTTATCCACCTTCTAATACTCTAGGCTACACTCACACGACAGAGCCCAGCACAGTGTACACCCTAAGAAAATCTGTTTTCAAGGATCCCTCATTGACATGAGTCTATTGAGGGATCCATAAAATCACCAAAAATAGCCTGTTCTATTTCTTTTTTGGATCATTCACACAGATGATTAAAACAATGGTCGTGCGAATAGATCCACTAAAATCTGTCGGACCGTGTGCTGCTAATACAACAGCCAGCACACGGCCTTGGAATCCTGTTGTGTGAATGAGCCCTTAGATCTGTGGAAGTCTGACAACCTGGATCCCTGCAGATCAGCTGCACCAGGACAGCATGACTCCCAGTACTGATTACATACCAGTAGCCACACTGCTCACTCACTGTGCAAAGTGTAGCTGCGGCTTCTGGTACTGTAGTGCTGCCTCATAGACTTCAATGGGACAGTGCTGCAGTACCTAAAGCCACCACTACACTTTATACGGCTAGTGAGCAGCGTGGCTCCTGGTATGGTAACATTACTGAGAGCCATGCTATTCCAATGCAGCTGATCTTCAGGGGGTCCTGCGTGTTGGTACCCTGAAGGTGGTATAACAATATTAGAATGTGGATAATCCCTTTAAAGGGGTTGTCCAGGCAAAAATGTATTTTTTAATTAGAGTGGGAGAGGTGAAAAAAAAAAAAAAAAAAAAAAACACATTCACCTGTCCCCGATGCTCGTGTGTTCCCCAGTCCTGCAGCTCTGTTGGCGCATGTCCCCACCACACATGATTGCTAAGGCCAATCCGCAGCCACGGCGAAGGGACGTCACTATCTGTGACGTCCCTGGGTCCCTTCTGTAGGCCGCTGATTGACCTAAGTAGTCACGTGACGACCTCAGCGGAAGGGAGCTGGGACATCATAGCCAGAAGACAGTCAAGTAGCAGGATCGGACTGCACTGGGAGGACACTGCAGCATCGGAGACAGGTGAGTAGGGTATTTTTTTGTTGTTTTTCACCTCCCCTGGCATAAATAAAAAAAAAAAAAAAATTAACAACATATTGACAAAATTATATTGTATTGGGGGTTGGTTAAAAAGGTTATATCTGCCATATAAATAAATAAGCCGTGTTAAATCAGCCCCATAGTATATACACTGTATGAATAGGATGCATGACATTAAAATAGGATGCATGACATTTTTTTTTTTTTTAACATCATGTATCCTATTTGTACAGTGTAAATACTATTTATTTATTTTTCTTACTTATATAGCGCCATCATATTCCGCAGTGCTTTACAGACATTGTCAGTCATTCTCCCATATAGGACTCACAATCTACATATGACTGTCAATGTCTGTAAAGTGCTGTGGAATATGATGGCGCTATACAAGTAAGCAGAATAAATAAATTAATAAATGGAGCTGATATAACACAGCTTGTGTGCTAAAAAAAAAGTGATGTACAAGCCATTAAAAAAGTAACAATTATTTTGCGCAAGTGAAAATTTTTGCAAAAAAAATGGAGACTTTTTGAGTTTTTCACCACTTTTCTGGCCCTGTCATTTTATCATCATTTACTTCAGTTTTCTAGTGTTAATGATCCCAGAGATCTACATCAGCAAGATGCTGGTGTGGAGTTCTGTTTAGGTGCACGGACTCCGGAAGACGCGACTAATTCATGTGCACACCTCATTATAAATTAGGCACAAAACTCCAGCAGGTGGAAAACATTGTTTTTGATGAATAAGCCGTGACTCCTGTCATGTGGATCGCCGTGTCGCCTTGTAACTCCTTCACTTATGTTAGTGAATGGAGTCGCATTGCAACCTGAGGGTCCCAACGCGACTCCATTCACTAACGTGTGAAAGAGTCCCAAGGCGACACGGCGATCTTTGGTTGCATGACAGAAGTTGTAGTGTAGCCATAGCCTTATGCTAGGTTCAAATCCGCAGCAAGCTCTCTGTCATACAGGTCCGCCATGGGACCCAAATGACAGAGGCGGACTGTTAACATGGCGGTTACACACAGACACCGGCAGACCCCATTATAATGAGGTCCGCCGGTGTCCGCCATATTCAAACTGAAAGTGACGGACAGAAAAGTCCTCAGCGGTTTCTGCAACTTAGGTATTGTCATGCTGGAGCCCTAGATCAGGCACCAGCATAACAGTACAGTGGGATATTCGTTTTTTTGGGGGGGGGACTACAACTATCAACAGATCCAGAGCATCTGGAGCTGCTGAGGGTTGTAGTTCTCAGAGGGGTCAGTGAAGCTGGAAGATTTGTGGGCAAAATAGGGGAGAAAGTTGTTTTGTGTGTGTGGTAACTTGTACTTACCTTCACACTGTTGTTCTGGGCTCCTCTGCTGAATCCCGCCGCCGCGCACAGCGTTATGACGTCATTGATGCGTGCAGCAATGCGCTGCAATTTGATTGGCTCCAGCAGCTGTCAATCAGGATGCAGGCTTCAGGAGGCGGGCCCATGACAAGGTAGGGAGAGTCTCCCGCCACTGCGCTCCGCCGGCAGCGGCCATCTTTATGGTAGTAAAGTCCGGCCCCTGACCATTACTAATCCACATTTTGTCAATGTAATTGCATTGGTCAGGGGCCTGATCGGGCCCCTGACCATCCAGATCGGGCCCCTGACCAATGCATTTACATTGGTAAAATGTGGACTAATAGTTGGGGCTCGGGGCCCACCGGGGGATTCACCGGTTCCCCGGTGGGCCAGTCCGACCCTGTTCAAGTGGATGGGCTGAGTTGTGATACCAAGCACAGTCACTATGGGGCTGTGCTTGGTAAGTACTGAAGAGACTGCAGCACGCACATCATGTGAATGCTGATCCCTTTCCAATTTTTAATTGATGATTTCATAGGTCATCAATTACTCAGCCTTGGAAAACCGTTTTAAAGCCCCAACTAGACTGTGTCCTACCAATATAAAATAAGATAATATATCACCCAAGTCTGTTTCCTCTCTGCAGTGAATGAAATGATAGCATTAAGCATTCTTTTATCTACAGTAGGCTTAACGTGAAAACTGTGGAATCCACCAGAGCATATGCCCTTGTGCAGACCTGAGACTACTGCACGGTTGGTCTGGAAGCATCGACAGTGATTCAGGGTAAGTGCTTCACAACATCTATTATTGACTGATAGTCATCTGTTTTTGTTTTTTAAGGGATTGCCCAGGATGTGAATACAATAGATACTGATGATCTATCCACAGGAAAGGCCATCAGCATCTGATCGGTGTGGGGGCTGACTCCCAGATCCTGCACCAATCAGCTGATTCAGCTCCCGCCTCTCAACGCTACCACATTGAAGTGTTTAAAAATATTGATCCAGTGTTGAGGCGTGTCAGTATCTTGGAAAGCTGGATAGTACCCTTGTACTACCCTGATTTCCAAGGTACTAAGAGCATTTAGCTTGTCAGCTGCCACCACGCTGGATCGATATTATTACACTTCATTGTGTTTGGTTTACTCCCAGGCACATTGACAGTATTTCACTTCAATAGCTTACTTTAAATGTGAGCGGGAGTAACTGAGGTCACATAGCTAGTGAAGGGAGTCTTATGTAACTTAGGAGTCCCTTCACTAGCACATTCTGGCACACCTACCTTTAGGATGAGACAGAATTCTCTCTCACAGATGAGTCAAGATTCTGTCTCAACTACAGGTCCCCTCCACCAGAATAGAAGCCAGTGTTCATTAAATTTACCAAATAAGAAGGAAGACAGCTGAAGGTCACTATAGTTTTTTAAAATTTTTCATACTGCTGGGATCTTTTGTATTTTTTTTATCTTTCAGGTTATGATGGATCACTTGGATTATGTCAGATTCGTTGGACTCCATCGATGATCATCGTTTTTGTTTAATTTTTTAATAAAATGGACAAAGAGGGTTGTCTGGGGGAATTTTTTATTTCAATAAAAAAAATTTCTCTCATGTCTCTTGATTTTTTTAAATACTTTTTTACCCCCTTAGTAATGGCGACTATCTGATAGACAGCATCCATTATTAAGGTGTGGCTTAGTGTTAGATGGTGAATATTCTAGCACTAACCCTCCAATTATTACCCTGATACCCAACACCATCAGGGGTGCCGGGAAGAGCTGGGTATCGTCCAATACCCAGCTGTCTAAAGAGACTGCTGGGGATTGGGGCGGTTGCAGGCTGGTATTATTAGGCTGGGAAGGGCCAAAAACCGTGGCCCTTCCCACCCTTGTAATGTCAGGCTGCTGCTGCTTGTTATAGCCGGCTGGTTATGAAAAATTGGGGGGACCCTATGTCGTTTTTTTCCAATTATAAAGCAGCATAGGGTACCCCCCTTCCCAGCCTAATAATACCAACCTACGATGGCCCCAATCCCCGGCTGTCTCTTTAGACGGCCGGGTATTGGACAATACTCAACTCTTTTTGGTGTTAAGAACCGGGGTAATAATTGGAGGGATAGTGCTACAATATTTACCAGCTAACATTAAGCCACACTTTAGTAATGGATGCTGCCATTACTATGGGGGTAAGAAAGTATTAAAAAAAAACTCGAGACATGAGAGAAATTTTTTTTATTGAAATAAAAACTCCCCCAGACAACCCTCTTTGACCATGTTATTAAATAATTTAAAAAAAAACAAAAATGATGATCATCGATGGAGTACAACGAATCTGACATAATCCAATGGATCATTGTAACCTGAAAGAGAAAAAACACAGCATAATAAAAAAAATTATACTCGCCTACAGCTGTCTTCTTTCATCTGTCTTCTGTGGTAAAATAGAAACTGGCTTCTATTCTGGAGCAGGGGATCTGGAGATGAGACAGAATTCTGTCTTATCTCAAAGGTTTGTGCCCCAGAATGAGCTAATGAAGGGACTCCTAAGCTACAGAAGAGTCCCTGAACTAGGTGTGTGATTGTTGTTACTCCTGTCAATGTGACCAGGAGTAACACAATCACATTGGGGGTCAGGAGAAGCAGGAGCTGACAAGCTATTCATATGAATTGACAGGCGTCTCGTGCATTCGCAGCAGGCACTGCCTGGTAATTTATTTGCATTTACAAGCAGCTCCTGCAAGGGGGGGGGGGGGCAATGCAGGCGCAAAATATCACTCCTGCATCGCTCCACATCTGTAGCAATGTAAGTGTGAAAAATGGACAGCACAAGGATGATGTTTTTTTTACAGATAGTACATGGACAGAAACATTCTTAGTGTTAAAGGGGTTGTCCAGAATAACCTGTTTTTGGCAAGGAGGCTGGGGAAGGTGAAAAAAAAAACATACTCTCACCTGTCTCTGGTGCTATGATGCCTCCCACCGAGGTCCGGACCTGCTGCTCCCAGGTAACGTCCCGGTTACTTTACTTAGGCCACTGATTGGCCTCAGGGGTCACATGAGGCGAGGACTTCCTCCTAAACAAGACCCGGGAGGAGCAGGACCAGACCGTGGTGGGAGACACCGGAGCATTGGGGACAAGTTAGTATGGGTTGTTTTTTTTCACCTTCCCGGCCTCCTTGCCAAAAATGGCTTCCAAGAGAACTACGCCACTTTGAAAAAATCATTCCCTTCTGCAATAGATATTATTGAAGCTGATGTTGATAGTGATGGTGAGGATGACATGAATGATGGAAAACATGGAGCTTGTGAAAACTGCCTGACCTGCTGCTATAGACTTTTATATGATCACAACTTGCATTCTGCTGCATATATAAATCTTTTTGTGGCATATAAGGCGCTCCTTACTCTGGCCTGCACGTTTCCTGTGAAAGAGTGTTTAAAAAAAAAAAAAAATGTAAAAAAATGGTCGAGGTCATTGATTGGACAAGAACTTTTAGAATCCCTCGTTTTAATGAACATTGAGAGGGAGATTTCCAGGTCTTTAGATTATGATGACATTGTTGATCGATTTGCAAACTCATCTTCTGTTCTTCAGAACTGCTGCTGTAACCTGGTTGTGTAAAATGGTTTACTTTGTGTGTCTTATTATATTAATACTGCTCTATTTAAGGTTAGTTATTTGTATCGTGCATCTGATACAGTAAAACTAACTTTATAGAAAAAGAAAATGGAAATCCTGACAGGGACAGGTCCATCATATGACCGATGGTGATGAACCCCTTTGACTGTAATGGGGTCCATCAGTTTTCTACTTTGATGTTTGTCACTTTGCCTGCAAAACAGGCCGGCTATCTGCACTATTGTGTCTGTAATGTTTGTTGAACTCTTTCTGTGATGGAGAAGTTAATGTCTGTGATGGAGGATAAGTTAATGTTTAATTTGATATTATTTATTTAAATATTATTTATTTGGTTGTGCAATAAAATAATTTTGGTTTGCTTTTCCGTGTATGTGTGTAGAACCTAATATAGTTTGTGTGCTAGGTCTCATGCCTGAATGTATTTAAGATCCGCATCACACAGATCTCAGATATGCACCATGCATACCCATATATAAAATAAAATACATTTTTCTATTCAAAGACAGTAAACTAAGGCCAGCTAAAAGTGATATTTGCATTGCTTAAGAGAAAACTCACTTTGATGTAGTACAAAGGACAATACAGTTCTGTTTTGCACACTGTATTATGTGCGAAAATGCACGTTAAACGTGCATGATGCCAAAAACTGGATGGACGATATTTCATATGGCAGTAGGGTGGGCCCCTAGAATCAATCCCACTGGTGGGCCCTAGGCACCCCAGTCCGACCCTGTCTGGGCCCTAACCTGTTGGCAGCGGATTCATCTTTGACTGTCCAGGCGTTCAACAGTAAACAGATATTTATTGAGGAACAAGAATAATACACTGTATTCTGTAACTTATGATCTCAGCTACTTGTCTGTGAGCTCCATGTGCTCTGCTCTGTGCTGTAGCTACAAAAACAAAACAAAGAGGAACTTCCTGGTCTTGTTACTCTAGCCCCCACCTTTTTTAACAGAGATTTATTAACAACTTAACACTATGCCTAGAGACAGAAGCTTATGCAGTTATAAACGTATAAACAGTAGTTGTTGCAATACAGGCAATAATAAACATTATTTCAACAGTTACTATACATGTGTATTGATATGCCCACTTTAGCTGTGATGACTCTGCTGCACTGAGTATTTTGTCACCTTTTTCAATCTAGATTTTTCTGGATGGAATACAATTGCGCCCACTGGCTTTGGTGCAGGCGGTGTGGTTTTCATGGCGGTCAGGGTACAGTTTTTGCAAACTACAGCCTGACACCTTGTAGTCATGCTGGGTAGAAAAGTTTCCAATAAAAGGAGGTTTTCCTGAGCCTTTCATGTCTTCCGTCCTAATCTCCATTCCAATCGTTGTGGTCAACTGTCAATGAAGAGGGTTCTTGTCAGTCCATATTTTACCTCAACACTAGCATCATGAACCTCCTTGGCGTACTTCTAGATAACTGGAACCTGTGAGAGCTGGGCACAACACCTATGTGAACAGGGAGACTTCTGGGAGTTGCCAGGAGGCTGCTTATCAATGGGGCCAAATATATTATTAGTTTTCTGGTATACAAGGCATACAAAGATTTTTTTTATTGTCTACTGTGCAGAGCCTCTACCTCAAGTACTGACAATAACCATAACTACAAGTGAGTGTGTGTGCTTTCTTCACCCAACCATAGCAAGCACCAGAGTAAGCCATGACCTGGTTGCATTGACCTTGTGTACAGAGGGAGCTATATACACATATATATACACTTGTGTGCAACCAGTGTACAGAGGGAGCTATATACACATATCCGTGTCAACCATGGGAGTTATGGTTCGTACCCTGTTATATCCTTAATGGGGATTATGTCTTTAGCAAAGAATCTGTTACTGATATTTGATACTGTATTTTTTAAGCTAGACAACCCCTTTAATGATGTAAAAGACCATTCGCTTGTTATCAGTAAGAGTGGGAAAAGCCAATTGTTTAATATTGTTTAGTATATTAAAATGATATTTGCATAAGTGGAAATGATTTTATATGACCATTGAAATACCAGACACCTAGTTACCACCCATATATGTCTAGTTGGCTTTATGTTTTAGTAGCCATAGCTTGTAAAAGTGAGAACCAATATGTACAACTCCCTAAGTGTTACATAATTTTGATAAATGACAAGGAGACAGATCCATAATTTATAAATATGAGTTATTGAAAACAATTTATTCCTAAACCTAAGCTGTTGGTCCAGAAGAAGACAAAAAACCTGGACACTTTGGGCCAATTTCGTGTCACAGGGAAAAAAATTCCTTCTTGACCCCAAGAAAAGGCGATCAGTTTGAGAACCCTGGACCATAGCTATTACAGTTATAACTAACTAATGTACATAGAATATAGGTAGCATGCAGCGCCTCCACAGACTGGACTCTAGAACTTGCTTCACGAATGCAATTTATCATCTTCGTTGACTGTGTTCATCTCCACCATTCACTGTGTTCATCTTCACCGTTGACTGCGCTCATCACCATCGTTGACTGCATTGCTCTTCTTTGTTGACTGCGTTCATCTCCACCGTTGACTGCGTTCATCTCCACCTTTGACTGTGTTCATCTTTATTGATGATCGCATTCATCTGAACTGTTGAAAAAGAAAACAAACACAACCCCCTATGGCACCGGCCAGTTGAATTATGCCAGGTCCCTTCAGTAGAAATATATAGGCCAGTTGTTTTCTTTTCTTCACTTTGTCCTGGTATCATGCAGCATGCCTCTCATTCACAGACTGCACTTTGCAGCTTGCTTCATGATTGCATTCATCTCCACCGTTGACTGCGTTCTCCTCCATTGTTGATGCATTCCTATCCACCGCTGACTACCTTCATCTCCTCTGTTGACTACATTCATTTCCACTGTTGAAAGAGAAAACAAACACTACCCCCTATGGCACAGAGACACAGGCCAGTTATATTATGCCGAATCCTTCCCGTGGCATAGAACAACTGGCCAACAGAAAAACTGGGATTAGGCCTAAAGCTCTGCAGATCTTGGAGCTGGGTCACATGGATTTAGGATATTGCACCTCAACTTTATGTAAAGGGACACCATGAAATGACCGCCAGTTCTCTGAAGACATTTATAAAACTTTTGGCTTGTAAATAGTTATTTAAAGGCCAATAGTTTTTGCTCCACAAATATGGAGTTCACTTTGACAAAATATAAAATTCTACTATTGCTATACACTATAGGCACAATATATTGGTATTTCATATTGCACACTGCAAATAAACCATTGACCTATCATCCTAGGATTACCCCTCTCCTTCCTTCCCTTCAACCCATTACCCAGTTAAGGAGCCACTAATAACTTGTTGGCCTCTATGTCGGCCAAGCAAGGCCCTGGGCTTGAAATAGACATCCTGAATGTGCCATGTTATTTTTATTATAGTAATAAAATTCACTGACTTTACTTCTTCCTTCTTAGTTCATTTCTCATCCCTCTAGGCCACATGTAACATGCATTTACGTCCTTCCCGCCTGGGGCTTTTCTCGCTGGAGTTTGCAGCATGGATGTCAGGGAAACTATCTTTCCCTGTTACCCCACATTAGGCCACCGCCTGTACAGAACACTACAGCCTGATCGGCCTCTATGCAGACTAAACAAGGCCCAGGATCTTACAAAACACAAGCAAGAAGCCATGGGATAACATGCAGATTAAACTCGCAGCATTCTTAGGATCTTACATGTATGGCATGGAAGAGTTAAACTGGAGACGGAATATCTGCCAGTATAAGGAGATATATATTTAGCAGAGATTCACTGAATTTTGTAAATGACTATTGGAAAGCTAATTTTTTGCCTATGTAAGGCTCTGTTCACATTTCTGGCAACCTTTCAGAGATGCAGATGTTTGCATGTGCAATACCATTAAAGCCAATGGTGGGGTAAAAACAGAAAGGTGTTTGCCATGGGGTGTCTTTTGCAAGAAACTAAAGAGTAGCATGGGTCAAAGTGGAAGTGAAGGAAAAAAGGTAATCCACTCTACAATAAGGTCAGACATAGATACCTATAAAATCTGATGTCATAATGCACTGATTCCAGAACTTGTCCTGAATACTCAGAGAATGATGACATCAGAAGGTACTATGTGTATATACTGTATATAAATATACACACACACACACACACACACACACACACACACATATATATATATATACATATATATATATATATATATATTAAATAGACTAAAGACTCACTGCCCTTGTAGGATTCTCCTGCCCTTGCGACCTTCCATGGTCCAAGTGTTCTCCCTGTAATAACAAAATGAAAACAATCAGGAAAGTAAAGTTTTCATGAATCTCCCCATAATGTATAGTAATCCCCATTTGTGCTGCCACCTTAATAACCCAGTAAGTGTTCACCTTATTCTTTGGGATGTCCCCATGTTTGGTACATGAAGCTCTCTGCTTCCAACATTCCATCTTGTGACCTCACATTCAGCTTTCATTAACCAGATCTACAGACATGGAGGGTGGTCCTCTAAATGGCGACTTTGGAGGTGACTAGATATGGATGAACCTTGCAGGATTCATTTTGTGATTATTTATGAGGTTCATGTTATTATACTCTGTAGGCTTTTCAGACTCCATAGTATAATAAGCAGAGGCCGAAGGAAGGTAATGAACAGTCATTCTCACCTTCTGTCACCTCTCCTGGGTTCCTCGCAGCATCCAGTGTGCATTCTCCACCAAATTCCGTTCTTTTCCAACCTCTTTTGTGATGTCATGTTCAATGGGCACAAGCATGACGACATTGGTGTGCCCCTGCCTGTGATTGCTGAGTCACAATCATAGGCCTTAAATGTCCTGAGTCTATGAGATCACAGAAGAGGACCGAAGAATGTGAGGAACATGCCCTGGACACCACAAGGGAACCCAAAATTATTTATTATTATTACTGCACCTTCCCTGGTCCTCTTCTTATTATACTCTGGGGACTAAAGAAACCTCAGAGTATAATAATGATACAAGGGTGGCAAACCCCAAAAAATTCAGGTTCAGCTGAACCCTGAAATTTTCAGAAAATTTGTGACAAATCCCTTTTACTCATCCATGGAGACATCAGTTGTGCCCTGAAACACCGCAACTAAATTCACCATGAGGCCCTAATATAAATCCATAACAATTCCTCATTTACCTGTATCCTTGATCCTGGATCCTCCATGCTCCTAGTTTTTATCTCTTGAAATGAGCATTTGCCTGTGAACACCAGTTCACATAGAACCACAGTCATTGTGACATCATGCTGTGAGGACACTATGACCTCCTGTATCTTATGATGTTACTGTTGTCATAGGAACAGTGTTTAACATGTAAAACTATTCACAAAAAATATAGCAATTGTCCATAGCAACCAATCATATGATGAAAGAGATCTGACTAGCTGCTATGGGAAACTGCACCGCTGTCTGAATAATCTTCTAAATCCATGTCCCACTTCAGAATTGCCTCAATTCAATTCAGTTAAGATGTGGACGGTTATTGGATACACACAATAGGGGGATTAATTATGCAAAATGTGCCAGTTGCCCCTAAACAATGGAGGACATTTTGAGAAATTTGGTGATATTTGTGTTATTTTTGTCGTTCCATAAATTCATGGATTTATCCTCAATACTAATAAATCTCCCTCCATGTCCCCATAGTTATGTGGGTGATAAACACACAACACAAAGTGGATTTTATTATGGAACAGGTTTAAAGAACATTGGTATTGCATTTCTATACTTCAAGGAGGTATATTATATACAGTATAGAGGCAACTTAAATGGACACTTAACCATTAAATGTAAAATATATATATATATATATATATATATATATAAAGATATAGGTCCTCTCTAGGTCTATCTGCAGCTTTGAGCAGTTTAGCAGAAATCTCAGACACTTAGTGTGTTGACACTGTTTCCTGTGTCTGTGCTGTGCCGTTATTTGCTAGTGACAGGCTATGAGCACGGGAATGACATCACAGGAAACTTAAAAAGGTGCATGGCCAGTGGCAGTGGCTGTCACAAGGCTCGTGATGTTAGAGGGCCCGGTGGGCCCCTGCTTTGTTTTTTTTTTTTTTTTTTAATAGGATTGACCACAACAGGTAACAGTCCATATTTACTTACTGATCCCTGTTCTTGCTCACTTCCCCTTCTGCCATCCAGGTGCATCTCATATCATGTCGCTGGGGCCCCCTGGAGGGGGCACTGAGCCATTTACTTTTGTTTACGTTTGATGCCATCCATGGTTTCCAGTATCCACGGGTAGGCTTGGCTATTACCCACAGATTCCAGGGTCTTACTGTATAATGTAAAACCTGGTCACAATTATTAAAATCTAAAGATTCAAGCTTGAGCTGCCATGTGTAAACAGGACTGTAAGAGACTAACCCATTCTTTTAATCTACAGGTAGGTCCACAGCTTCACTAATGGAAAATAATGATCCGTAGTGCCAACTACCAGTGCAACTCCTACCAATTCCAAGAAACGACACCCACAACAAAAGTGGAAAGGCCAATATCAAATTCAATATAAATAGCTGTTAGAAATAATGTATAAATATACACAAGAAAAATATTTGTAACCATTCACCAGTATTGAAACTACCAGCAGGAAGGGTCCTTCGAATGCACTTAAATTGAACTTGGTATAAAAAAATTGCATCTCAACATAACCAGTCTAATATTGCTCTCAATTGTAGTACACCAGCCCTGAAGGCACCACTTGGAGATCTATCACCTTTCCTGGGTATGCTTCCCACGGAAATTCACCCAACCAGCTGGGTAACTAACTCAGCTTCCAAGTGCACATACCAAAGAGGGGAACTAAACACAACATTGCAAACAACATTTCCCACAAAAAAATTATCTTGAAGACCACTTCCACCCCTGCCACAATGAAGCTATGTGACTCCTTATACACAGTTGACCCTCCATAAGTGCAGGTCTTTCTCTGACTCTTCCTAAACACCCAGAAGCCACGTGTCCTGGCCAATGGCATTCAGATAAACACTTTCTAGCCACAATAATGTTCTGGAACTGGAAGCATTCTCCAGATCCCTATAATGGATCACAATGCCCACACTTCTGGAAACAAAGCTTACCGCAACTTTATTAACTTTGTTGTGTGCTTTGTGAAGCTCTGTGCCAACTGTGCTTGCCTCCATACATGTTGCGCCACAATGTCAGACCATACTGTCATGGGCCTGGCCATAAGTGTTGGCACCCTTGAAATTTTTCCAGAAAATGAAGTATTTCTACCAGAATATTATTGCAATTACACATGTTTTGTTATACACATGTTTATTTCCTTAGTGTGTTTTGGAACAACACAAAAAAACAGAAAAAAAAAAAGCCAAAGATTATATAATTTCACGCAAAAAAACCTCCAAAAATGGGCCAGACAAAATTACTGGCACCCTCAACTTATTATTTGGTTGCGTGCCCTTTGGAAAAAAATAACTGAAATCAATCGCTTCCTATAACCATCAACAAGCTTCTTAGACCTCTCAACTGGAATTTTGGACCCCTCATCTTTTGCAAACTGCTCCAGGTCTCTCATATTTGGAGGGTGCCTTCTTTTCTTCCAACAACAATTTTAAGGTCTCTCCACAGGTGTTCTATAGGAATTAGATCAGGACTCATTGCTACCCACTTCAGAACTCTCTAGCTCTTTGTTTCCATCCATTTCTGGGTGCTTTTTGAAGTATGTTTGAGGTCATTGTCCTGCTGGAAGACTCATGACCTAGGACGCAAATCAGCTCTCTGATACTGGACCCTACATTGAAACCTAAAGTCCTTTGGTAATCTTCAGATTTCATGATGCCTTGCACCCAGGCAAGGCACCCAGTGCCAGAGGCAGCAAAACAGCCCCAAAACATCCTTGAACCTCCACCATATTTGACTGTTGGTACTGTGTTCTTTTCTTTGTAGGCCTCATTTGTGTGTAAATACTAAAATGATGTGCTGTACCAAAAACCTCTATCTTAGTCTCATCTGTCCACAAGATGTTTTCCCAGAAGGATTTTGGCTTACTCACGTACATTTTGGCAAACTGCAGTCTAGCAGTGTCAGCAGTGGGGTCCTCCTGGGTCTCCTGACATAACATTTAATTTCCTTTGAATGTTGATGAATAGTTGGTGCTGACACTGATGCACCCTGAGCCTGCAGGACAGCTTGAATTTCTCTGGAACTTGATTGGGGCTGCTTATACACCATTCAGACTATCCTGTGTTACAACCTTTTCCGTCCACGTCCAGGGAGATTAGCTACAGTGCCATGCATTGTAAACTTCTTGATTATGTTGCGCACCATGGACAAAGAAACATCAAGATCTCTGGAGATGGACTTGTAACCTTCAGATTGCTGATATTTTTACAAAATTTTGGTTCTCAAGTCCTCAGACAGTTCTCTCCAACTCTTACTGTTTTCCATGCTTAGTGTGGCACACACAGACATACAATGCAAAGATTGAGTCAACTTCTCTTCTTTTTTTTTTAACGAGCATCACATGCTTGAAGCAAAGTTATTTACCCACAATTTTTTAAAAGGTGGCAACAATTTTGTCGGGCCCATTTTTGGAGTTTTGTTTGAAATTATGTCCAATTGGCTTTTTTACCCAGTTTTTTTTGTGTTGTTCCAATACACATAAAATGAATAAACAGTGTATAACAAAACATGTGCAATTGCAATAATTTTCTGGGAGAAATACTTCATTTTATGGAAAAGTTTCAGGGGTGCCAACATAGCAATAGCTATATAATTATAATACCTAGGACAGAGGTCCACGCACACAAGATCCATCTTAATATTGCACATTAGAGCCTGAGAAGTCCTAATATCTAATTATTTCCCTTAGTTGTACATGACATGACTAGAATGTTGGGTGCACTATCCATGCTGGTGTAAAATTGAATTTCAGGCAGAAGCCTGGACCACATCAGCCTCCCATATTACAAGCCATCTAACCTGAATTACTGACTGTACAAAACCCAGGGCCACTTAACCATACAGCAAATGGTGCACTTGCACGTGGCCCTATTGTGGGAGGGGGAGTCCCCATGGGACAGTGGGACAGTCCCAGGCCCCATCTACCATAAAGCCTTAAAGGGGTATTCCCATGTGCATAATCATATCTATATTTGTACATAATTAAAAGTTAAACATTTTTCAAATATAATTAGTTAAAAGTTCCGCATAGTTTTAAAGATTTTCTCTAACCATCTTAGTGGTGACAGTCTGTTGTGTTGATCGGTTGCCACTGGATACGACCACGAATGCAGAAACTTTCTATGGTCTGGGACTTGTCAGGAACCCAGCCATGATTTTCTTACTGTAGCTGGGTTATCAGGCAGGGACACTACATGTATCAGAATATATCATGGCCGCAATAAGGAAATCATAGCTGATTTTCTGACCTTAGAAAGGTCCTGCATTCATGGTTGTATCCACTGGCAACCGATCAAGACAACAGACTGTGACCACTAAGATAGTTAGAGAAAATCTTTAAAACTCTGCAAATTGTTTAATTACTTATATTTGCAAACATGTTTAACTTTTAGTTATCTACAAATTTAAAAATGGTTATGTTCGTGGGAATACCCCTTTAAGCGGTAGATTTCTCATACTCAGTTGTAACTAGTGATAGGTCGATCACCAACGATCTGGTCCTATGTGCTGGCTCTTTGAAGTGAACGATGATAATGATAAAACCCGTCCCATATGTGGCTAACCTCGTTAAGATCTTACCCTGTCTCCAAATGTGACACTCAGAATCATCTTAACCTAATTTTATGACGTCCTGTGGATAACAACAACCAGGGTGTCTGACTCTCTACACTTGGTATACAGCAGTAATATATAAGGAGTCGTTTGGGACCCAAAAGCGTTCTTTTTAGTCAAAGTTACGAAGTTCACTAGTTTTAACTTGTGTCTTTAAATTTTCAAGGGACTATTCAGTTTCCCTACAGCGCCGCCACAGGGTAAATTAGATTTTACAAAGTTTACATTAAGATGCTCTTTGTAGACACTTTCCACATTAGCTGATAAATGAGGGTCCTTGTAAGGTGGTGGAAACCCCGACTCTCCACAAGTATTGGCTTGGGTGGTAGACTCTGACTAGGGGCTTTGTGTGTTGTAATGTGTATAAGTTTTGTTTGTATATTTTATAGATTGGATTTGATGGACTATCCATTGGACTTGTGTATTTATCCAACTTTATCTACTATGTTACTTTGTTATTATACATGGGTCATTATACATGGGTTACTATACATGTGTATTGATATGCCCTCTTTAACTGTGATGACTCTGCTGCACTGAGTATTTTGTCACCTTTTTCAATCTAGAATTTTCTGGATGGAATACAATTGCGCCCACTGGCTTTGCTGCAGGCGGTGTGGTTTTCATGGCGGTCAGGGTACAGTTTTTGCAAACTACAGCCTGACACCTTGTAGTCATGCTGGGTAGAAAAGTTTCCAATAAAAGGAGGTTTTCCTGAGCCTTTCATGTCTTCCGTCCTAATCTCCGTTCCAGTCGTTGTGGTCAACCGTCAATGAAGAGGGTTCTTGTCAGTCCATATTTTACCTCAACACTAGCATCATGAACCTCCTTGGGGTAAATCTAGATAACTGGAACCTGTGAGAACAGGGAGACTTCTGGGAGTTGCCATGAGGCTGCTTATCAATGGGGCAAATATATTATTAGTTTTCTGGTATACAAGGCATACAAAGATTTGTTTTATTGTCTACTGTGCACAGGCTCTACCTCAAGTACTGACAATAACCATAACTACAAGTGAGTGTGTGTGCTTTCTTCACCCAACCATAGCAAGCACCAGAGTAAGCCATGACCTGGTTGCTTTGACCTTGGGTCGGCCAGTGTACAGAGGAAGCTATATACACATGCCCGTGTCAACCATGTGAGTTATGGTTCGTACCCTGTTATATCCTGAATGGGGATTATGTCTTTAGCAAAGAATCTGTTACTGATATTTGATACTGTATTTTTTAAGCAAGACAACCCCTTTAATGATGTAAAAGACAATTTTCTTGTTATCAGTAAGAGTGGGAAAAGCCAATTGTTTAATATTGTTTAGTATATTAAAATGATATTTGCATAAGTGGAAATGATTTTATATGACCATTGAAATACCAGACACATAGTTACCACCCATATATGTCTAGTTGGCTTTATGTTTTAGTAGCCATAGCTTGTAAAAGTGAGAACCAATATGTACAACTCCCTAAGTGTTACATAATTTTGATAAATGACAAGGAGACAGATCCATAATTTATAAATATGAGTTATTGAAAACAATTTATTCCTAAACCTAAGCTGTTGGTCCAGAAGAAGGCAAAAAACCTGGACACTTTGGGCCAATTTTGTGTCACAGGGAAAAAATTCCTTCTTGACCCCAAGAAAAGGCAATCAGTTTGAGAACCCTGGACCATAGCTATCACAGTTGTAACTAACTAATGTACATAGAATACAGGTAGCATGCAGCGCCTTCACAGACTGGACTCTGGAACTTGCTTCACGATTGCATTCATCATCTTCGTTGACTGTGTTCATCTCCACCATTCACTGTGTTCATCTTTACCGTTGACTACGTTCATCTCCACCGTTGACTACGCTCATCACCACCGTTGACTGCGTTCATATCCTTCGTTGACTGCGTTCATCTCCACCGTTGACTGCATTCATCTCCACCGTTGACTGTGTTCATCTCCACCGTTGACTTCGCTCATCACCACCATTGACTGCGTTCATCTCCTTTGTTGACTGCGTTCATCTCCACCATTGACTGTGTTCATCTTTATTGATGATCGCCTTCATCTGAACTGTTGAAAAAGAAAACAAACACAACTCCCTATGGCACCGGCCAGTTGAATTATGCCAGGTCCCTTCAGTAGAAATATATAGGCCAGTTGTTTTCTTTTCTTCATTTTGTCCTAGTATCATGCAGCATTCCTCTCATTCACAGACTGCACTTTGCAGCTTGCTTCACAATTGCGTTCATCTCCACCGTTGACTGCTTTCTCCTCCATTGTTGATGCATTTCTATCCACCGCTGACTACCTTCATCTCCTCTGTTGACTACATTCATTTCCACTGTTGAAAGAGAAAACAAACACTACCCCCTATGGCACAGACACAGGCCAGTTATATTATGCCGAATCCTTCCCATGACATAGAACAACTGGCCCACAGAGAAACTGCGATTAGGCCTAGAGCTCTGCAGATCTTGGAGCTGGGTCACATGGATTTAGGATATTGCACCTCAACTTTATGTAAAGGAACACCATGAAATGGCCGCCAGTTCTCTGAAGACATTTATAAAACTTTTGGCTTGTAAATAGTTATTTAAAGGCCAATAGTTTTTACTCCACAAATATGGAGTTCACTTTGACAAAATATAAAATTCTACTATTGCTATACACTATAGGCACAATATATTGGCATTTTATATTGCACACTGCAAATAAACCATTGACCTATCATCCTAGGATTACCCCTCTCCTTCCTTCCCTTTAACCCATTACCCAGTTAAGGAGCCACTAATAACTTGTTGGCCTCTATGTCGACCAAGCAAGGCCCTGGGCTTGAAATAGACATCCTGAATGTGCCATGTTATTTTTATTATAGTCAATAAAATTCACTGACTTTACTTCTTCCTTCTTAGTTCATTTCTCATCCATCTAGGCCACATGTAACATGCATTTACGTCCTTCCCACCTGGGGCTTTTCTTGCTGGAGTTTGCAGCATGGATGTCAGGGAAACCATCTTTCCCTGTTACCCCACATTAGGCCACCACCTGTACAGAACACTACAGCCTGTTCGGCCTCTATGCAGACTAAACAAGGCCCAGGATCTTACAAAACACAAGCAAGAAGCCATGGGATATCATGCAGATTAAACTCGCAGCATTCTTAGGATCTTACATGTGTGGCATGGAAGAGTTAAACTAGAGACGGAATATCTACCTGTATAAGGAGATATATATTTAGCAGAGATTCACTGAATTTTGTAAATGACTATTGGAAAGCTAATTTTTTGCCTATGTAAGGCTCTGTTCACATTTCTGGCAACCTTTCAGAGATGCAGATGTTTGCATGTGCAATACCATTAAAGTCAATGGTGGGGTAAAAACAGAAAGGTGTTTGCCATGGGGTTTCTTTTGCAAGAAAGTAAAGAGTAGCATGGGTCAAAGTGGAAGTGAAGGAAAACGGTAATCCACTCTACAATAAGGTCAGACATAGATACCTATAAATTCTGATGTCATAATGCACTGATTCCAGAACTTGTCCTGAATACTCAGAGAATGATGACATCAGAAGGTACTATGTGTATATACTGTATATAAATCTAAAATTGTCTATATGTGTGTATATATATAAATATATCACACACACACACACATATATATATATATATATATATTAAGTAGACTAAAGACTCACTGCCCTTGTAGGATTCGCCTGCCCTTGCGACCTTCCATGGTCCATGTGTCCTCCCTGTAATAACAAAATGAAAACAATCAGGACAGTAAAGTTTTCATGAATCTCCCCATAATGTATAGTAATCCCCATTTGTGCTGCCACCTTAATAACCCCAGTAAGTGTTCACCTTATTCTTTGGGATGTCCCCATGTTTGATCTCTGCTTCCAACATTCCATCTTATGACCTCACATTCAGCTTTCATCAACCAGATCTACAGACATGGAGGGTGGTCCTTTAAATGGCGACTTTGGAGGTGACTAGATATGGATGAACCTTGCAGGATTCATTTTGTGATTATTTATGAGGTTCATGTTATTATACTATGAAGGCTTTTCAGACTCCATAGTATAATAAGCAGAGGCCGAAGGAAGGTAATGAACAGTCATTCTCACCTTCTGTCACCTCTCCTGGGTTCCTCGCTGCATCCAGTGTGCATTCTCCACCAACTTCCGTCCTCTTCCAACCTCTTTTGTGATGTCATGTTCAATGGGCACAAGCATGATGACATTGGTGTGCCCCTGTGACTGCTGAGTCACAATCACAGGCCTAAATATCCTGGGTCGATGACATCACAGAAGAGGACCGAAGAATGTGAGGAACATGCCCTGGACGCCACAAGGGAACCCAAAATTATTTATTATTATTACTGCACCTTCCCTGATCCTCTTCTTATTATACTCTGGGAACTAAAGAGACCTCAGAGTATAATAATGATACATGGGTGGCGAACCCCAAAAAATTCAGGTTCAGGTGAACCCTGAAATTTTCAGAAAATTTTTAACAAATCCGTTTTACTCATACATAGAGACATCAGCTGTGCCCTGCAACACCGCAACTAAATTCACCATGAGGCCCTAACAAAATCCATAAAAATTCCTCATTTACCTGTATCCTTGATCCTGGATCCTCCATGCTCCTTGTCTTCATCTCTTGAAATGAGCATTTGCCTGTGAACACCAGTTCACATAGAACCACAGTCATTGTGACATCATGCTGTGAGGACACTATGGCCTCCTGTATCTTATGATGTTACTGTTGTCATAGGAACAGTGTTTAACATGTAAAACTATTCACAAAAAATATAGTAATTGTCCATAGCAACCAATCATATGATGAAAGAGATCTGACTAGCTGCTATGGGAAACTGCACCTCTGTCTGAATATTATTCTAAATCCATGTTCCACTTCAGAATTGCCTCAATTCAATTCAGTTGAGATGGTGGCGGTTATTGGGATACACACAATAGGGGGATTAACTATACAAAATGTGCCAGTTGCCCCTAAACAATGGAGGACATTTTGAGAAATTCGGTGATACTTGTGCCATTTTTGTCGTTCCATAAAATCTTGGATTTGTCCTCAATACTAATAAATCTCCCTCCATGTCCCCATAGTTATGTCGGTGATAAACACACAGAGCGGATTTTTTTATAGAACAGGTATAAAGAACATTGGTATTGCATTTCTATACTTCAAGGAGGTATATTATATAGACATACCTCCCAACTGTCTCGGATTCTGCGGGACAGTCCCGAATTGTGGGTCATGTCCCGCAGACCCGGTCAGCGGGAGGTATGTCCCGGTTTTAACTCATCTACGTCCGGAGTGTGCAGATGAAGCGGGGACATTAAACTGGTGACAGATGAAGGGGGCATTAAACTGGTGGCAGATGGAGGGGAGGACATTAAACTGGATGGGAGATTAAGAGGTACATTAAACTGGAGGAACAGATGGAGGGTGACATTAAACAATGGGGGTTGCTGGACAAAGACATTAAGCTGGGGCCAACTGGAAAGGGACATTAAACTGAGGGCAACTGAAGGAGGACATTAAACCGTAGGAGTAGCTGGAGGGGTACATGTCCGTAGCGGCTGTCACAGGGCCCACAACCTTAGGGGGCCAAGTGGGCCCCTGCTGCTTTTTTTTAAAAATAGGATTAACCCTAGCAGGTAACGGGCCCTATTTACTTGCTGATCCCTGTTCCTGCTCACGGCCGCTTCCCCTTCTGCCATACAAGGAGCCCCATTTGTCTCATATCACGTTGCTGGGGCCCCCTGGAAGGAGGAAGGGGAAGCGGAGGCGGTCGTGAAGTAGGAGCGGGAACCGGTAAGTAAGGTCGCGGGCCCGCGGCAAGAGTATTTCTTGGGCGGACCCCAACATATACCACTATTATACTCTGGGGGATCTTCAAACCTCTGAGTATAATGATTGGAGGCCAAGGGAAGGTGAGCGAACATAATAAACAATGTTACTCACTAGGTGCGAGGGGCAGAGGGGCAGGCGGCCCTGGGGCCACTGCAAAGTAGCAATTTCAATTGTATAGGTGTCTGCAAGACGCCAATACTGTTCAAATACATAGTGGAGGAGGAGGCCGCTGGCTTCCTTCTCTTATTCTTAGTTTGCAGGCTACTGTATCTTCTAATAATGACAAATATCTTCTAATAATGACCTCCTATTGTGTTCCAGGTCCTGCGGAACTATAAAGAAGTAGACAGGGGGCCCGGGAGGAGAATAGGAAATGCGCACAGGTTGTGCACAAAAGCGGCTTCCGGCATTAGTCATCAGAAGGTACAGGTTACAGTCTCCTCTCACATAGGTAATAGTGCCCCCCAGGTCAGGGCCGGCATCAGCACCTCGCATACCCGGGCAAGTGCCGGGACCCCATGCTCCTGAAGGGGCCCACTCGGCTGCCGGGTGCTGACTGTTACTGCGTAACGATCGCGGTCGCACCCCCAGACCCAGCGGGGTACAGAGTCTGCGGCCAACTGGAGATGGCCGGGGCCCCGGACAACTATGATAGTAGTCAGGGAAAGCCAGGCCTGCGGTTTACAAGATACCGAGATTAGACAAAACACGTATGCTCTCTGCACAGGCTGGCGCGATGACGTCATAGCATCGCGTCTCCTTCGCCAGGACGCAGACGTCCTATGCCTGGACCCTGCGCATAGAACAGAGGAGAAGAGAAGAGGAGGCAGTGGCGGCGAGGTGAGTATTACTTTTTTTTTTTTTAGCGCAGTTGTGGGTGTTCTAATAGTATAAAGGGTCGTTAAGAGGGGGAAATATAAGGGAGGATTCATTAGGGGGCATTATGACGATAGGGGGTTCATTTATATAAGGACTATTAGGAGGCATTACAAGGGGGGAGGTCATTTATATAAGAGGTCATTAGGGGCGCTGTATTTATGTCAGGGAGAATCAGGGGCATAATATAAGGGGGCAATTCATTTAATTAAGGTGGCACTTGGGCTTTATTAAGGCTAAGACCCCACGTAGCGGGCCGAACCAAAAATCTCTGCAGCAAAAACCACAACGGTAACGAATCGCTTTCTTTCCTGCAGCGCTTTTCACAGAAAGTCCACAGAGGTTTTTAATAAGGAAACACCTGGGGCATTAATAATAAGGGGCATTATTTAAAGGGGGTACACATGGAAGTTATTAATTTAAAGATGCACTTGGGGGTATTATTCATTATGGGGGGTTATATTATATATTTTATAATTGGGGGTAGCAGCAGGATGGGGGCTTTGTGTAGGTGAGGACAATGTGGGTCAGGTGCCTGGAAAAGGAAGGAGCCAAAGATGTCTGTGCAGCAAACTTTATAGAGATTGAAAGAAGTGGTCATAGCGGTCTAGATGGAAGAGAAATGGAATGGAAATGTGACCGATTAGTCAGAGACGTCACCTGTAAGTCACTAAATGTTACTGTACTGTATTCACCTAAATCATCTGCAGAGCCCTGTGTAGAGCTGATATATACCACTGTACGGTCACCGTATAGTGATAATATCGGTATACCTAAGTTGGGGGCCCACTTGGATATGTCCGCCCCCCTGTGCTCAACTCCTAGCTATGCCTCTGCATCAACCTGATGTTCTTTGATGGTGGTTGGTGCCGGTGCTGAGTCTACAGCGATGTCCTTTGTTGTTGCTCCAGTTTACTCTCCTGCTCTTGGACAGCCAGACATGTGAAGACCCTGAGGAGAAGACGGAAGCAGTTTATTACCACTTCTGTCTTCTCTTTTACACATTCTGCACTATGTAGTGAATACAGGGAGTGGAAGAAATGCTGCCTCTATTGGACCTGGCAGTCATGTGATCACCAGATGCCTTCCAAAATAGCAGAACTGCTGGGTCTTAGCAGAGTGTCTACACAAACACATACAGTTGTGAGAACAACCCAGTCTAAGTATTGAAGTCCAAATTAGTATAATTGATATATGAGCCGGCTCAGAGAAACACACACAGTCACAAGGTTATGTTGCCAATATGGAGTCTGGTCTTTAATGGTGGATGGTTAGGTTTTTATACATTGTAGGTGTGGTTATATATTGCAGAGACAAAGAGAAGGTGCGATTAGTATAATTAACATAATATGATTGGGTATAAAGTTGACACATAAGTTTTAGCACATAACTATTGGATAAGGCACCAAGAAGTTTCATCCCATTATAGATAACAGTTTTCTGCAAGGAGGGGGGTGAGCTCTGGGCAGCACCTAAGAAAGGAATGTAAGATGGAGACAGACACAAGGTGGCATCCTTCACACAGTACATATAAAAAACAATACAAATAAAATAATAAAATAATAATAAAAGCCCCCATCAATACAAACTGTCACCATAACCACCCCATCCAAGACTATACATTCAATAAATCAAAATGTTCATAATACAATAGGGAACCCATTTTAATACACTATTTTAGTTTAAATTTGTTAATTTAATGCTCCCATGGGGAGAATAACACTGTGTGAGGCCACTATTATTACTAAGGGTGCACCTAATACTCACCTTGCCCTGTTCCACTGCTGTTCTCTCCTGTCTCTGTGTGAATGTAAGTGACGTCACTACATCACTACATCGCACCTACTGCTCCAAAGGTCCCGGAGGCAGACACTGGGGCCGAAAGGTGAAGCAGGAAATGGAAGGCTCTTTGCTTCAAGATTGTTTTCAGACATACCTCCCGCCAACTGAGACAACGGGACATGACCCAGAATCCGGGATTAGAGATGGGCGAAAGGATTTCCTAGTTACGCCTCTGGTCACCAGACAATCTATGCCTACAGCATCTCATCCAGTACATTATCTGATATTTCCTGTATGCTGTGACTGCCTCTGCCATGATCTTCCATCGGAGCTATCCATAGGCACCATGCCTATACCTAAGGTATGGGCATAACATTCAAATAAGCACAATTTAGATATTTTTCCAAATGCTAAACATGAGAAAGTGTATATAATGCATAAAGTATGTAATAATAATATAGAAGCTCGATATAAAACCATACAACATGCCTTATGTGTGCATACATACAGTTTGACAATGAAAGTATTCTAGTTAAAAAGAAAATCAATTCTAAAAGTGTGACATGTCAGATGCTAAGAAACCCAAGGTCTAGTACCTTTCATTTCCATTGCACAGATTCCTGTCATCTGGAGGTATAAAACAATTATTTTCTGGCATTGAAATGTTTCAGTGCTGCGCAACAATAGGAAAACAAATCTCAATGCCAGTCAGTGTGTATTGAGCAGAAAAGTACATTGGACTGATATGCGGAGGTGACTGCTACAATTCTCTATCGGCTGCCTTGTACATGTTGTACAAAGTCTCTTTATGCCTATATACACACAGAAAAAAGGGTAAAACAGCCGTTCCTCTCCTCTACAATCTTGCTGAGGTCTTTCCTTTTAGATACTTGCACATAAATCTCGAAAATGATTTACGAGGCGCCTTCCTAATAAACACATCAGCAATGTCTGTCACACACAGTGATTTATGCATCTCAGTCCTTTGCTTACTTTGCGCACAACAGTACATTTCATGACAAATCTACCGAAAAATATGGTTAAAATTATGGTTATTATTAGACATAGCAGCAAATTACGTTCAGTGCATTTACAAAATGATCCACATCCTGGTAATAGTGTGAAAAAATTCCTGTAAGCATTACTAGAGAAAAAAAAAGAAATGTATAAAATGTACAGGTTACAAGTTATAAAGAATTACATTGCACCCCTCAAAAAAAAAAAAAAAAATGGCGGCACATCAGTCATAGATGTATTCTCCCCTAGAAGCTTTCATTCTAATGAGAGAATACCCCCCAAGCCACAAAAAGGCAGGTTTATACTACTATACATTAAAAATGATTGCCGTCCCACTACATACAGGACAGTCTCCTATTTCCACAGTAGCTTTACAGCCCTTCAAGCTGTCTGATTCCACACCAGCACCCGGTCACCCAGGTGTAATGGCAGCTCTCTCAACTTTTAATTGGCTGGCAATGTATGTGGGCCCAACCTTTGGGCGACCAGGGTGTATATTTCCTGTACTCGCTTGCAATGCTCTCCCGTCCATGTCTAGAGCATCCAGGCCTCCAATTCCCTGTCTATAAGCATCATCATGTCAAGCGGGCACTTCTGCTTCCACCCAAACATCAGCATGAAGGGTGAGATTCATGGAGTAGCCTGGACCGTATTGTTGTACAACCATCCAAGCTCTGAAACATAGTTTGGACACTTCTACTTCTGTTTCTCCAAAGTAAGCAGCAACTGCCGCAGAGTACTGTTCAGCCTCCCATATTCCACGTTCTCCTGTGGAAGATATGGAGATGTTCTGGTCTTCTTAATCGGATACAGCCAGCACAGATCCTCAAAGACCTTCCATTTGAAGCAGGCTCCCTGGTTGGAATACAATTAAGCTGGGCGCCCATATGCAGTGTCCCGCACTCTACTGGTGACGTCTGGCGTTCTTCTATGACATCATCGGCCCAGGCTCAGACCTTTCAAACAGTTGATCCACAGGTGTGAGGGCTGTTGGATCCCCACTTACTGTATCTGTTATTGACAACCTAATATAGGGATATATAAGCAGTAGCAAGGAATGGGAATGTCTCTTTAAAGGTAGGTTATCAATATTAGATCAGTGGGGGGGGCAACTGTTGGGTCCCTTGCAGATCAGCTATTTCCCAGAGCACACAACTTCCGGCATAGATTATATGCCGGGCTCTTTGCTGCTTAGGGCAAGTTCACAAACAGTTTTTTGCAGGCAGATTTTTGAGGCGGAATCCACCTAGAGCTAGAGGTAAAAAGAAGCATCATGACATATTTTCATGTAGATTCCGTCTTACAAAGCCCATTGAAATGAATGGGAGGAAGAAATAATGGCTTTAAAAAACCATTGCAAAAAAACACTAGCATTTCTTTCTGTCTCCCATTCATTTCAATCTGCCTGAAGATAGGTCATGACGCTTCTTTTTTTCCTTTAACTGAAAAAACAGCTAGAGGAATAAATCTGCTCCTGACTTCTACTGAAATGAATGGGAGAGTTGGGAGGCATTTTTTGAAGTGGATGCTGTGTGAACATACCCTTACTCACCATATTCTTGATAACGGCAGTTATGGGTACTACACTGGTGTCCCATTCAAGTCTATGAGATACCAGTACAGCACCCATAACTGCTGCTATCAACAAAACAGCATAGGAATAGGGTAGGGGGCCATGTTCTAAGTTTACACTAGGGCCCATAGGACTCTAGTTACGCCACTGGTCATCAGCCCCAGCGGTACCCTTCAGTAGTGATAAGTGATGCACCCTATTCAGCCACCCAGGCTGACATTAAACTGCGGGTACTTCCTAAATAATCAGTCCATCCCTATAACAGAGGACACCAAAGACTAAGTTCACATCTGCATTGGAGTCTCTGTTTGGAGACTCCGTTGTAGTTTAAGTCCAAAATTCTTGGACAAAACAGGCCTGCACTTTTTTGTCCAGTGGTTTCAGTATTAACCCCTTCCCGACATCTGCCGTAATAGTACGGCGGATGTTGGGTATTTAAATATGGCGGCCGCTCAGCTCCCAAGCCACCGAGTTTCTGCTGTATTATACAGCAGAGACCCAGCGCTAATGCCCGGAACCAGTGCCTGCACTGATTCCGGGCATTAACCCCTTCTGCCAGCGATGCCCGGGCACTGCCATTGTCAGGGATCGCCGGCACCCAGAGCAAGCTCTGGGGACGACGTCCTGTTGGTATGACAACCGGGAGCCTTTTGAAGGCTCCCAGGCTTGTCTGCCATTTACTTCTATTGCAGCCTGCTCTATGCAGCCTGCAACAGAAGTGCCGATAATTTGCAATCCATTAGCATTGTAATGCATTGCATTAGTGATCAGACTCCCTGGGGTTCAAGACCCCTGTGGGGGTCTAATAAAAACAAAAAAAAATAAAAAAAATTAAAAAATTCAAATCACCCCCCTTTCCCTAGAACACATATAAAAGTACTTAAATACTGTGAAAGACATACACATTAGGTATCCCTGTGTCCAAAAACGCCCAGTCTACAAATCTATAAAAATATTTTTTCTGCACGGTAAACGCCATAGAGGGAAAAAAAAATCAAAAGTGCCAAACCGCCTCTGATAAAAATTTGAATAAAAAGTGATCAAAGCAATAGCAATTCCCCAAAATGGTATAACTAAAAAGCACACCTGGCCCCGCAAAAAAAAGGCGCTCTATGTATCTTTGTACACGGAAGTATAGAAAAGTTACAGGTGTCCAAATATGGCAACTTTTAGAAAAAAAAATTTTTTTGCACAGTTTTAGATTTTTGTTAAGAGGTTAAAATGTAAATAAAACCATATAAATTGGGTATCCCTGGAATCGTACCAAAACATAGAATGCAGCGTGAACGCCGTAAAAACAAAGCCCGTAAAAAAGTAGCACAAATGCACTTTTTCTTCAAATCCACCCCATTCAGAATTTTTTCCAGCTTCCCAGTACATTGTACAGAATAATAAATGGTAGCGTCATGAAGAACAATTTATCCCGCAAACATTAAGATCTCATATGGCTCTGAGTGCGGAAAAATATAAAGGTTATGGGGTTTGGAAGGGGGGTGGGGGTCAAAAATTGAAAAATTTCTCCGACGGGAAGGAGTTAAAGAACGGACACCCAACGGATCCCATTTATAGTTAATAGGATCCGTCAAACTCCGTAAACCAGCACAACGAAAAGGACGACACCAGTGTGAACCTAGCATTAGACTCTTCGTCTCAGTAAATACAGGAACAAACATTGATTGAGCTACTTCCTTCTACCTGTCAAATAGAAAAAACAACAACTACTGCCAAAAATAAAGTAAAGCAAAATAAAATACTAATAAGTCTAGTAAAATCTACAAACATAAACCACATTTATACAAGTGAATAGAAAAGTAACAGAAATCTAAAACTGGACTACCATATCCACAAGCCAAGGAAAACATTTCTGAAATGTTTTCAATTTAAAATGTATTCACGTAAAAGGTATAGAAAGTGGCACAATAACTGGGTATGTGGGGAGGTCAAAATGAGGGTCAAGAACTTGGAGGCTCATTCCATTATAAAACTGGAAAGCTGATATCACATATTGAAATTCATAGCTCAGAGTTAACTAAGAAAGCTGGATGTTCCAGGGGCATTTTATATCTCTCAGATAGCACAAAGCGCTGAAAATTGTTTTGACTACAATGGCTATGGGACAGAATTATTATACCGCAAACTTGATGTCCTTGAGAGGGTTGTGTGTATAATGCAGCCCTACAGACTAACTGCACTGGAATAGTAATAGTTAAAATGGATAGAAAAGGAAAATTGATACTTTCACACATACAAGGCAAATTGTCTGCCGATTGTTTTCTCCTCTTCACTCTCTTATTTATATCCTGAAGCCATTTTAACAACATTTCCCGACAATCCAATATCTTTAAATGCTGTTAGACACCCTTGGACAGGTTTGATTTTTTTTTGTCAGTGATATCCACCCTAGACTTATAGTGTCCGATTAGAAATTTCAATTAGGCCGAGGCCCCACGTTGCGAAAACGCAGTTTTTTTTGTTGCAGATTTTGATGCAGTTTTTAGACCCCAAACCAGGAGTGGATTGAACAGAAGGGAGAAGTATAAGAACTTCCTATATATTCCCCATTCCTTTTTTAGACATTCTTGGCTTTGACCAAAAAGTAAACTGCAGCAAAATCGGCAACAAAAAAATCTACGTTTCCACAGAGTGAGGCCTTAGCCTTAGGCTGGAATCACACATAAGGTTTCTGATGCAGTTTTATGAGTCAAAGCCAGAAATGGATTTAGCACAAAGGAAGGGACATAGATGGAGGGTGAGAGGTGGGAAACAGGGGCATGAGCCCCAGATGCTTGTTGGCAAGTAGAAGTGGAAGTCTGCTTCCATTATCAATGTGTGAACATTCCCTTAGGCTGATGTCACACATTGCGGAAAAGCTGCATTTCAGTTGCATCATTTTCTACAGTTCATTGAGCCAAAACCAGAAGTGGATTTAGGAGAAGGGAGAAGTATAAGAGCTTCCTTTACAGTTCTCATTCCTTATAAAGTCACTGGAGGTGATTTATGAAGACCGGTGTATTGAACGTCAGTGGAGAATGTGCCTCATTTATAAAAAGACACTCGTCTCTTCATATATAAGTTACATTCTCGGCAGGGCGGTGTGTCTGTTGGTGTAGATTTCAGTCATTAAATTGGCGCAAATGATGATAAATCTGTCAGAACCAGCACCCCTCCACACCACATCCCTCACCATGCCCCCTTTTTAAGAAAGTGGCATGAGTGGCACAAAAAAAAGTTTAAAATTTTGATGTAAAAAATGTGCAAACTGGTGTACAGGGCATGATAAATATATTATAAAAATTTGTATTTGTATTCAGCATCACTTGCTGGTCATAAACATGTTGGATTTCAACAACATTAATTGTTCTCAAGGGAGACAATCCACTTCCAGAGGTATCTGGCAGCAGCTTCATCCCCTATATCTGCTAAGAGCAAATGCACACTCGGCTGAGACAAGAGTGCATGTGTATAGGAGGGAATCAAGCATTTTTCCGACAATTATCTTGGGTGTCTGACCACCTTTAGGTCCACTAGGAGAAGCAATTTCTTTAAAGGGGTTGGCCACTTTCAGAACAATATTGAGACACAAATGTTATTGTTTGTATAATAAAAGTTGTACAATTTTCCAATATACTTTCTGTATCAATTCCTCATGGTTTTCTAGATCTCTGCTTGCTGTCATTTGTTCTGCTTACTCCCAGTGGATAAAAATCAGTCCATGGTCATGTGATATATACGGTCCATGATCATGTGATATATGATCCATGGTCATGTGATGTACTGTCCATGGTCATGTGATGTACTGTCCATGGTCAAGTGATAGACACAAAGGTGCACAGCTCGTTACAGTCACAGCACAGTAATCAGACAACTGCCTGGTAATGAGCTGTGCACCTGTGTGTCCATTACATGACCATGGACTGTACATCACATGACCATGGACTGATTTTTATCCACTTGTAGTAAACAAAGAATGACATCAAGCAGAGATCTAGAAAACCATGAGGAATTGATACAGAAAGTATATTGGAAACTTGTACAACTTTTCATTATACAAACAATAACATTGGTCTCTCAATATTGGTCTAAATGTGGTCAACCCCTTTAATTCCTACTCTACTGCATATACTTGGCAAGGCAGCACTAAGCCTATAGTCGGTGTATAACAATCTAATCACAGCGAGGTACTGCGTAGGAAGCGTTGTTTTTTAATCCCTCCATGTCCTATTCGTGCAGATGATTTTGCAAGGGAAATGATTCACTTTCAACACAGTAATTTATGTCAATATGTGCAAATTCCCCCAAATGGCAAATGTCTTATGGGATTATTTCCTTACCTCTATTTTACAGTACCTTATTAACCCATGATAAATATGATAATTCTTTGCGCTGCCGATAGACGAGATGAATGTGCTAGGTCGGTATGGAATTTACATTTCCAATTAGGGATTCCGCAGTAAACCAGGCCTCGGTCTCTCATTGATATTTTTGACCCTCTGCTGTCAGTAATTTTGCATATCCAATGTGACAATCATAAACTTAACTTTGACATTCTCTATAATTTCGACGTCTCATCCTTTCTTCTATGCAGTTACCAAATCCTCTCCCAGAATAGCTTATATCAACATTTATATGTCAAAGTACTTCATTAATCCTAGCTCGAAACCATCATAACCTTCTACCAGTTTCAGCAGCATAAAGATTTGTCTGTGGCACTATATCATCCACAACTTTCATCTAGGCACATTATATCTTACTTAAAATTCACAGGATTTTTTTTTTTGTCTTCAGGAAATTCACTCCCTGCTCTCCTATCTCTAGATCCGAATATTTGCAAGTTATTAAAATAAGAGCAGAGACAATGTGATTATTACATTTGGCCCGAGCCGCAGTGATTTACATATTGTTTCTCAGTAAAAACACAATTTCTGAAAAATATTAAAAATTAGCTATCAATATTATACCTGCAGGATAAAGCATATTGACAGCACAATTCCATCTGAAATGGATGTATACAGCGGCCACGGTGGTTGTCACACAGTATTGTACACTGCATTGCCAAGCAGGAGAAAGCTGGGTGACAACCCCTCTGGGAGCTGTAATAGTGGGCGTATTGGTTGTCACTCAGCTTTCTCAGGAACAATACTCTTAACCGCTGCTGAAGGAATGCCTACAATGCCATACATTAGAGTCATAAGGACTTTGTGCACCTCCATGCCAACTCTTATGTTTTTGCGATTTCTTTCTTTGGAGAGCCAGGTGATCTTAAGGGAACACTAAACCCAGAAAATGCCCAGAAAAATAATAACATTTCTGAAATCTTCTTCCACTGATCTCTTTTCATTTGGTTCTGTTTTGCTTTGTGTTACAGTTTTATATATATATATATACATATATAAAAGTATTCGGCCCCCTTGAACTTTTCAACCTTTTGCCACATTTCAGGATTCAAACATAAGGATATAAAATTTAAATTTTTTGGTGAAGAATCAACAAGTGGGACACAATCGTGAAGTGGAACGAAATTTATTGGATATTTTAAACTTTTGTAAAAAATAAAAAACTGAAAAGTGGGGGCGCGCCAAATTATTCAGCCCCCTTAAGTTAATACTTTGTAGCGCCACCTTTTGCTGCGATTACAGCTGCAAGTCACTTGGGGTATGTCTCTATCAGTTTTGCACATCGAGAGACTGAAATTCTTGCCCATTCTTCCTTGGAAAACAGCTGGAGCTCAGTGAGGTTGGATGGAGAGCGTTTGTGAACAGCAGTTTTCAGCTCTTTCCACAGATTCTCGATTGGATTCAGGTCTGGACTTTGACTTGGCCATTCTAACACCTGGATATGTTTATTTGTGAACCATTCCATTGTAGATTTTGCTTTATGTTTGGGATCATTTTCTTGTTGGAAGATAAATCTCTGTCCCAGTCTCAGGTCTTTTGCAGACTCCAACAGGTTTTCTTCCAGAATGGTCCTGTATTTGGCTCCATCCATCTTCCCATCAATTTTAACCATCTTCCCTGTCCCTGTTGAAGAAAAGCAGGCCCAAACCATGATGCTGCCACCACCATGTGTGACAGTGGGGATGGTGTGTTCAGGGTGATGAGCTGTGTTGCTTTTACGCCAAACATAACGTTTTGCACTGTGGCCAAAAAGTTCGATTTTGGTTTCATCTGACCAGAGCACCTTCTTCCACATGTTTGGTGTGTCTCCCAGGTGGCTTGTGGCAAACTTTAAACAAGACTTTTTATGGATATCTTTGAGAAATGGCTTTCTTCTTGCCACTCTTCCATAAAGGCCAGATTTGTGCAGTGTACGACTGATTGTTATCCTATGGACAGACTCTCCCACCTCAGCTGTAGATCTCTGCAGTTCATCCAGAGTGATCATGGGCCTCTTGGCTGCATCTCTGATCAGTCTTCTCCTTGTTTGAGATGAAAGTTTAGAGGGACGGCCGGGTCTTGGTAGATTTTCAGTGGTCTGATACTCCTTCCATTTCAATATGATCGCTTGCACAGTTCTCCTTGGGATGTTTAAAGTTTGGGAAATCTTTTTGTATCCAAATCCAGCTTTAAACTTCTCCACAACAGTATCACGGACCTGCCTGGTGTGTTCCTTGGTCTTCATGATGCTCTCTGCGCTTTAAACAGAACCCTGAGACTATCACAGAGCAGGTGCATTTATACGGAGACTTGATTACACACAGGTGGATTATATTTCTCATCATCAGTCATTTAGGACAACATTGGATCATTCAGAGATCCTCACTGAACTTCTGGAGTGAGTTTGCTGCAGTGAAAGTAAAGGGGCCGAATAATATTGCACGCCCCACTTTTCAGTTTTTTATTTTTTACAAAAGTTTAAAATAACCAATAAATTTCGTTCCACTTCACAATTGTGTCCCACTTGTTGTTGATTCTTCACCAAAAAATTAAAATTTTATATCCTTATGTTTGAAGCCTGAAATGTGGCAAAAGGTTGAAAAGTTCAAGGGGGCCGAATACTTTCGCAAGGCACTATATATAGTAAAATTCTCTGTGTATCCCCGGAGTTCAGCCATGTCCCCACTACTCCTCATAGTCATAGTCTGTAATACAAGTGTTTTGTCTGAGTAGGACAAAAAGCTCATTAAACCCCGCCCCCTTGGCTAAGAACCACCTCTAGGCCATTATTTGGCCAAAGATGGAGCAGCCCTGTGAGAGATTAACACCTTTACCCTATACAGGATTTCAATAAGACTGTTTATTTCAGGATCATGGAGAACCTTCAGGCTGACAAAAGAGAGTACTACTATATTTCTTATGTACTTTTCGCTTTTATTTCTGGATTTGGTGTTCCTTTAAGGCTGCGGTCACACTAGTGTTTGGTGATTCTTCAGGGACTCACTTAAAATATGTGTAAGCAGGACTTTTCTCTCTGACGATATCGGGCAGAAACCTGGCGGACCCCATTATAGGGGGATAAGATTTCCATTTTTCGGGTCCCCAAGTGGACCCGAAGAACCCAAACCCCAATGCAAGTGTGAACCTAGCGTAAGTAATCAATTTCTAGGACCCTGTTCCCACCTGTAGAACATAAAGAGAAGGGCACAAAGCTGGAATAAGGCTGTAATACAAAGCCACTATAAATGTGACAGCGGTGTGCAGCAGTATAAAGCAGTAGAAACAATGAAGGGGACAGGGCAGTGACCTACCTTTGCAGATTCCTGAAACATAAAAAAGGTGCCCTGCTGCTCTTTTAGTTTCTAGATTGAGAATGGCAAGTATAATGAGATAACGTATAATGAGAGGTTTATTAGTGGGTAAACCCCTTTACATAATCTACCCAGTTTTATATGGGTGCATAAATTGGTTGAGATGTTGTACGTTGACTGTCTGCATGTAGTACAGTGAGTATATTGTGCTGTGCTGTACTACTCATGCAGGTGGTAGGAGGCTGGAGTTCCACCCTTATTCAGGGGACCATCAGGGGATTCACCTACCTAGCTCAAAATTCCATTGATTTTACCGGGAGTCAAATGCTGAATTTTTCCTTTAGCTGTTTTTTTTTTTTCTTTCAATATTTCATATTTTTGTCAATATGCAGATAAGCTCTTTGAAGCAATGAGGGCGTTGCTGCTTACGTTTTTAGAGCTCCAAAGAATGTATTTGCATATTGACTGATAAGTAATATTTTGGAAACTGAGGCAGTGATTCACAAGGGGAAACACTATTTTATTCAGGTGACCCTTATCTATCTATCTGTGGGGCTGGGTTGATAAGATGGGTTCTGGTGATAGATTCCCCTTAAGCAATTGCGTGGTGTTACAACTGAACTCTGCTTAGTAGGACTACAAGATCCAGCACAGTTGTGAAGACATTGGTTTAATGACACTGGATATTGATTTGGTAAAGGGGTTTTGACCAAAATTTGGGTCTCATTTAACCACTTCAGTACCCGGCCAATTTCTGGCTCAGGACAAGACACATTTTTTTTTTTTTTTTGTACGGTTTTGAGGGCTATAACATTTTTATCATTTGCGTTATTCAACTAATTTTGTGTCTTTTTTCAGTGACACATAGGGCTTTATTTTTATGTTGTTTTTATTTTTTGCATGTTTTTAATTTTTTTTATATCCGGGAAAATATAAACAAAAGAGGAGGGAAAACGTGTCTGTTTTTCACTTTTATTTTTTTTTATTTAATAACACATAGTGCTACTAAAAAACTTTTTAAAATAGTTTTTCCTCTCCGTTACGGTAATTTTTATTTTATATTGTGTTGTCGGGGGGTGGGGCTACAACCTGCAATAAGGGCGTGTTAGTGGTATATTATTTATTTTTTTCAATTATTTTGCTATTTTTTTAAACTTTTATATTCATTTACTTATTTTTTACATTGCCTCCCATAAGGTCATGATAGACCTTTGGGGACATCTGACTTTTTTTTTTTTTTTTTTGGTGGGGGAAGCTGATTTCCCCTGTAACTGGGGCTGGTACATTTAGCCCCAGTTACAGGAGGAATTCAGCCTCCTGCCCATAACCACAGAGCTGACCTGGGTCCTGTAGGGACCAAGGGGAGCCGCATCATGGTGTACACAGCTATCAGGAACCTTCCATGCCTTCTCTAGGGAAGCTCCGGCTTTAGTAACGATTTTGTGCAGCTGCTCCGCTGTCTTGTTTTACCAGTAGTCCCCGCTGTGATGTCCCATGTCTCTTTCCTTAAGCTGCTGATTAGCCTCAGTGGTCACATGACCACTGAGGCCAAACAGCCGCCTAAGAAAAGGACACAGGATGTCATAGGTAGTGATGTCACATGTCCTTCGCTGAGGTGGATTATTGGATTCAGCAGTCACGTGCGGTGGGGACTTCCACTGAAAGAAAACACCGGAGCAGCAGGACCGGACCACACTGGGAGACACCGGAGCACCCAGGACAGTTAAGTATTTTTTTTTCACCTTTCCCGGCCTAACATTATATATATATATATTATATGCAGATATTTGAGCCAGAGATGGATCCAGCAGAAAGGAGAACTATAAGTCCTTACTTTACATCTCCTATTCCATGTGGATCCACTCCTGGCTCCGGAGATCCAGCTGGAGGGAGTATGCTGCAACAATCGTATTATAAGTAGGTTTTCAGTTGATGCCAATTGTTCACAATCAATCCAAGCTTGCTCATTATCCATCATGTATAATTTATTACTCCTCATTCATTAAATCTCTCCTATCTGTCCTAACATTTCCTCCCACCATCTCTTCACATGCTGGGATTACTCCTAGTGTTTTCACACACCTCACTCATTTGTCATTCTTTTTATATGATTTGACTTCTACTATTTTTGGATTTTGTCACAGTTGTTTTTATCCTGACATCTGTCCAGATCAGGACAACTATGACTTATCTTATAATGACACTTACTGACAGTCTGTATTATAACCCATTTTGGGGGACAATTAAATTGGCCATACACATTAGATGATTTTTGGTGAAACCTACTAGTATTGGTGTCCCAATTCTCCCCCAAAGTTAGATGTTGGGAAAAATAAGGGACGGGTGTTACAGTAGTTTTGTTGTCAAAGGTCCCATGGAAGTGAAGTGGCTCAGGTGACTGCTGTAGCCAATCATTGTCCTCGGTGGTCACATGTTGGGTACTAGTAAAGTATTAGCACATACTAAATGTTTTATGTAGATTAATTTTATATATAAATAATAAGATAGTGTTTAAGGCTAAAGCCCCACGTAGCGGATCACACCTGAAAAGCACTGCGGGAAAAACCTCGGCAGCAACACATCACGGTTTTTCCCATAGGACTATTCACAGAAAGTCTGCAGAGTTTTCCTCTGCGGACTTTCTGCTTCTATTATACCTATAGGGAAACCGACAGCATTTCCATAGGTATAACTGATATGCTGCAATTTCCAAAAACAAAATGGTTTTGGAAATTGCAGCATTTCCACTGCATGTATTTTTCTGCAATGTGTGGATGAGATTCGCTAGATCCCATCCACTTTGCAGTGACTGTAAAATACCACGGTCTAAAAGTGAACATACCTAGACATTTGGTGCAACTGTTACACAACTGAATTGCTTCATACCAAGCAACCAAACACTAAGTGCCAAAATTAAGAGGCTCTTAATAATTCTGGGTGTCTCAGTATACAAAGCCCCTGTCTTAATAAATTGGCACCAATCAGGGCCGTTTTAATACATTGGAGGGCCTAGTGCAAAGGTTTCATAAGTGGGCCCCCCCATCACCACTTGCTATTATACCCATCTGAAAGCTGCCAAAAACTTGGATTTTATATACATAGTTTAATGTCTCTCTCATACTATACACACACAAAAAAAACACTAATACTCACCTCTCCTTCCTCCTTTGCTGTCTCGGTCCAGAGTCTTCAGGGAGCTGCAGGTGCGATGTAAGTGACATCATCACATCGCGCCTGCAGCACCTGGGGAAGAGAGAATGAATGGTGGTGCAGGGAGCGGAAAGGGATGCAACTGGGGCAGTCCCATGTTACAACGTATGCAGGACTGTCCCAACGGCATACCTCCTAACTTTCAAAGGATAGAAAGAAGGACAGAATGTGAAGGGCGCTATGCACACCACAGCAAATTTAGTTCCACCCACTTCTACGCTGACTCCACCCATTCTCATCCATTTTTCTATGTGCCCCCACACAGTATAATCCTCCTACAGTCACCCTAACATTATATGGCCCCACATTATAATGTTCCCCTCCAATTGCCCCACAGTATGAAGTCCCCTCTCCTGTTGCCCCAGTTTAAAATGGGGGAAACTAGAGGGGGACATTAAACTGGGGCAGCTGGAGGGTGACATTAAACCGTGGGGTTAGTTGGATGGAGACATTAAACTGGGGACATTAAACTGGGGGCAACTAGAGGGGGACATTAAACCATGGGGGTAGCTGGAGGGAGACATTAAACTGGGGGTAACTAGAGGCAGACAACTCCAGCTACCCCCACGCTTTAATGTTCTCTTCCAGCTGCCCCCAGTTTAATGTCCCCCTCTATCTACCCCCCCAGTTTAATGTTCCTCTTCATCTTCACCCAGTTTGATGCCCCTCTCCGTCTGCCCCCAGTTTAATGTCCCCCCTTCATTTGCCACCAGTTTAACATAATAAAACACTAATACTCACCTCTCCTCGCTCCCCTGCCGCTCTGTGAATCTATTCTCCCGGAATGTTCAGGGAGCTGCAGGCACGATGTGAGTGACATCATCACATTGCACCTAGAGCACCCGGGCCCGTAGCCACAGGGGTGTGCTTCAAACAGATCGGTGAAGCAGGAGCTGTCTGCGGATGGCTCCTGCTTCACCATTGTATTTAACTCATCTGCGTCCAGAGGGGACGCAGATGAGTTGCTACCAGGACATACCTCCCGACGACCAGGACAGCGGGACAGGACCTGGAATCTGGGATGGTTGGAAGGTATGCCCAACGGGGCCCCAAGTACCATAAGGCCCATTGCAAGTGCACCATTGGCCCTATGGTTAAAGCGGCCCTTGCACCAGTGTTTCCACACCTTATTTATGCGAGGTTCACACTAGCATTGTTCTAACCCCAACAGACCCGAATGACAGAGAGTCGCACCGCTGTTGCAGCACTTATACACAGAAACCGGCGGACGCTATTGACTATAATGGGGTCCGTCGGTTGTCTGCGGTTTTAGTTTTGATCTTTCAGGTTTGGTAATTAAAGTTGCCAGTGTAATAAACAAGTGTGGCTCTTTAGAGTTTACATTATTCATATAGGGCTTAAAGGGGTACTCTCATTTTAGACATTTATGGATATCTACAGAACCCCCATGGCCACTGTGAATAGAGAGATCTGCGCATGTGCTGCCACCTCTCCATTCACTGTGCCCGTGGGGGTTCTGTGGATATGCCATAAATGTCTAAAGTAGGAGTACCCCTTTAAACCCTATATGAATAATGTAAACTCTAAAGAGCCCCACTTGTTTATTACATTGACAACTTTAATTACCAAACCTGAAAGACCTTGCACATGGAGCAGATATCGAATTATATAAAGTAATAAAAATACCCTGCATGACTCGGTGCTCACGCAGAGCATTTTTATTACTTTTTATCACTTAATTGTTGCCTTTAAGGGTTCTTCTAGAGTTCATATTAACATGCTATGAATATTTTTATTAATAACACTAAATTTTGCTTACTTTACAGAAAATACTTTTGTTTTTGTTGGTTCATTTTGACAAGATCATCACTCAAAGAATACAATGTATCTATTATCTGCAGATGAAAAATGAGTCCTATCATTAAGTGGAAATCTATGTCAGCAGTTTATACAGGGGAGTATCAGATACACAGATATACAAATTTATAGGTAAAATTTCAGTATCCAACCTTACCATAGAAACCTTTCCATCATGCCTTACATGTGTTTTGTTGACATAAGAGGGCTTGTTTTTTGCAAGACAAGTTGTGTATTCCAAAAGCACCACATAATTTTACATATAATATATGGTAAAATATTAAAAAAAAAAAATCAAAAAAAAATCCTGTAGTGGTATGGGAAATGCAATTCTGCCATTTTTATTGTTTCTTTTATGTGTTTTTTCTGTGCAGTATATTTGCAAAAAATTGCTTTGCATCACTATATTTCATTTCTATCTTTTTCGCAGGACAAGTTTTAAAAGGTATAATTGTGGGGTAAATATAACTTTTTGATCACCGTTTATTCATGACTCAGTGGTTAGCACTGTTGTCCTGCAGTGCTGGGGTCCTGGGTTTAAATCTGACCAAGGACAACATCTGAATGTTCTCCTTGTGTTTGCATGAGTTTCTTACCATGGGTCAAAAATATACTGGTAGGCAAATTGGCTTCCTATAAGAAAACAACTGACCCTTGTGGGTGTTGGGGATAAGCGCCTATATGGAAGCAACTAACTCCCCCTAATCCTCAATGCTCCCTATGCATTACTGTACAGTGCATTACATTACAAATGTTTGTCATTATTCCATTTTTTTGGAGGGTAGGCAATTCAAGAAATGGCAATTTAAGCATTGTGATTATTTTTTTTTCCGCTCACCCTGCTCAGTAGTTTTCTATTTTCATTGTTTGGCAGTAATAAGTGCAATGATTTGAATAAAAAAAAAAAAAATAAATTAACAGCCTCCAACTGATTGCTGCAATATAATATACATACAGTATATATATATATATATATATATATATATATATATATATATATATATATATATATGTGGGGGGGGAAAAAGTATTTAGTCAGCCACCAATTGTGCAAGTTCTCCCACTTAAAAAGATGAGGCCGCCCTGTAACTGACATCATAGGTAGACCTCAACTATGAGAGACAAAATGAGAAAACAAATCCAGAAAATCACATTGTCTGATTTTTTAAGAATTTATTTGCAATTTATGGTGGAAAATAAGTGTTTGGTCAATAACAAAAGTTCATCTCAATACTTTGTTATATATCCTTTGTTGGTAATGACAGAGGTCAAACGTTTTCTGTAAGTCTGCACAAGGTTGGCACACACTGTTGCTGGTATGTTGGCCCATTCCTCCATGCAGATCTCCTCTAGAGCAGGGATGTTTTGGGGCTGTCGCTGGGCAACACGGACTTTCAACTCCCTCCAAAGGTTTTCTATGGGGTTGAGATCTGGAGACTGGCTAGGCCACTCCAGGACCTTGAAATGCTTCTTACGAAGCCACTCCTTCATTGCCCTAGCGGTGTGAACTTTTGAACAGGGTCATTTTGATGTTTTTGGTTGTCATTATGATTTAAAAATAGAAAACACAGAGGTTTGACAATAAATGGCTTCAACCAACCACTAACCATGAGTGAAGAAAATGTTTTTGTGTTATCATTCATATTCTCTGAAAAAAGGCCAAAAAAACAAAAAATCTGCCGGGGTATGTAAACTTTTTAGCGCAACTGTATATGTTTGGTGGATTTCGTCAAGGGATTAAGCTGGTGTATTCCAATACTGGATTTACGCTTTAAATGCATTTTGCCACTAGGCGGACTCTATTACTTAGGATTTTTAAAGGTTGAATTTGCCAGGAAACTGCTACAGACTCTAATATCATCCTCACTGAGGTTGACTCTCCAATGTGCTGTATATGGGCTGCAATTTCCTAATAAATTTTTATCTTGTGGTTTCCAGTTTATTCCATTTTATGCATTACGATAAACTAAAGAATTAAATGCACTGATCAGAAATTAACCTCACATGTAGATTTTGGTCTGCTGAAACCTCTAATAGATTCTTTTGACAAATTGTAGTCAATATCCATATGGAGCTTCACTAAAAAACTGCTAACACTGGAGGAAATAAATGCAGGATAATTATGGTCTGAAAGTTATGATTCTCCTCTTTTTGTTAGACCTCATGCAAACAACCAAGTGTGCAGGCTGAGGCTCTTCCAATGGGAGATCCAATGCTCTGTTCCAATGATTATAGAGCAGGATCTATCAACGGAACTCAGATATCATCCGAGTATCATCTGAGAATTCATTCCGCTATGAAATTGGTCCCCACACTCGGTGCATGTAGTATTAAGCTACTGTCTGTGTTTATTTAGCAAGATAAGGGTAGAGGAAGTGGAGCAATGCAAGATTGTAGTATCAGACTACACACAGAGTTTGCAGTCTGTAACCATGGAGACACATAAGACACATAGTTTTCTGGCTTGAGTTATAGTAAATTTATTGGGTTAAGAGATTCCAACCCCAGCACATCTTTGACTCTGCGCCTCTCTTCCCACTTTCTTAAAAATTGGAAAACAGGGAGCAAAGCCAACAACGTGAGGCATCAATGGTGAAAAAAATGGTTGTGGGTTAAAGATGCGCCACAGTTATGCTCACCTATAGCAAAAAACTGGCATAGATGGGTTAATAAATTTCCCCCAATAACTTGTATTTACCGACAATTTGTCATGATTTAGGAGCAAATACACTTAAAATGTATTATTACATAGTACTGGCTCTTATTTTTAAGAACTTATATGGATGACTTATCTTAAGGAGTCTTAGCAAGCCCTGATTATATAAGTTTTTCAAGATTTTAAAAATGTTGTCCATAGTTAGAAAATAATATAAAATAACAAAAGAGCCAATACGCAACTGTTAAATCCCTCAATGTTCCAGCACAGCTATTATAGTGGTCTTTACCAGCAATGACACCCATGTCTGCTCACGCAGTCAATCACTGGCCTCAGAGTTGTATGGCACAAGACCAGTGAGTCCAGTGAGTGGCGGCATTTGCCACGTGGGTAGTTAAGGACATCAATGCTGCAAGGCAAACAAAGATCAATGGGGACCATTAGAGTGGCAGGATAACAGATGGTTATAGCATCTTTGTTATTTTATGCCATTTCCTCCCTGTGGCCAATTTTTTTTTTCCTGAAACCCATTTAACCCCTTGATACATAAGTGCATAAAAAAGACTGCAATAGCTGCACCACATTGTGCACAACCAGATCAATGACCAAGGCAATAAATGGCAATGTGACGATAACAAGTTGTCCACAGATCACAGTGAATCGCATTCTTATAATCTTTATAAATGTCATAATGTGAGATACATATCTAATATTAGGTAATATTGCCAATAACTAATCTACTTTTCCGCTTAATGAATTGCAGATCTTTGTATAAGAGACCATAGGAGAAATCCGTTGTGCTAGATATTTCTAAATTTTGGCTGATGAATAAGATATTTTCTGCTCTAACATAACTCCTCACACGGCTTATAAAGTATTCATGCAATCTCCTGCTTTCATCTCCGTCTCCTCATTGTAGCACAGGCGAGACTGCTTAGGTTCTGTTTTAGTAAGAATGTCTTTGAACCTTGAAATGCTAAACAGACATTAAAAGATAAAGATGCGGATGTTTTACATGCAACCTGTGTGTGGGATATGTTTAAAGTCAGTGGGCGGATGGAAAAATGATCATTTAGACAAGTCTCATATCAACAATAAGACAGCACCGGTACAGTTACTTCTAGTCAATGCTTTGAGGATGAAAAGGTAAAAATGTGATAATTGCTACCTGGAAACTCCAACAGAGAAAATGTTATTATTATGGAGGTTTTAGTAACTCCCAATCATTTCAATAAAGAGCGCACAAGCCACACTGCTAATACATTGTAAATAGGGACTGGAACTAGTGGAGTCCGGAATGCCAGACACCTGTTGATTCAAGACTTCAAAGCAGGTCAGGTTGACTGTGATGGTGGCCAAATCCGCATCACATGGGACTCATAAGCACAGCTTTATCTTACGTCCAAAGGCTGAGTGACAAGTAGAGCTCTTTTACATGGACTGATGCTCAGGCAGGACGTGTGCCGACAGACAAAATACACATTGACTCGTGTTCACTTAGACAGGGAGATGTGCTGCCAACTAGTATGCCCAAAGAAACCGATCAATGTTTACACAGCGCCATGAACGAGAAAGGCAGCAATTGAGGAAAGAGACTGCAGTCACTTAGCCTATGGGCTCATGTAAGCAGTCAAGAAGTATGCATGGGACTTTTTCAGTAGTGCATGGGGTACATTTGTGCTATAGATTATGTCAGTTTCTCTTATAAATGATAGTAAATACAGGGAAACCCCGGAAACCCCATCAAAATTTACTGCAAACGCTGGAAAGAGCTCTGGTGTCACACATAGTGGCCAGATCTCGCCATAAATGCTACTTTGCAAATAAGTTGACAATTATTTTGTTGTTGAATATTTATGGCAGCATGGTTCACTAATTTGACATCTAATGGGTTCCACATGGGTCAGACAGAAAAAGCATCCATATGCCTCCAGTTTCATACATATGGTGTCACACTCAAGCACCATAGGTTGTATGAAGCTGTAATACGGTTGTCCACGTGGCACCTTATCGGAAAGTAGCTAACGCTAAGTGTCAGCCTTCGACTGAGGCCACATACTATGGAAACATACTGTGAAAAAGCCGCATTTTGTTGAAATGGGTATGTCCACAAGGGATGTATATGCTGCAGATTTTCTTGTACAGAATTGCAGATGGAACATCCGCAGCATTTTCAATAGTAGTAAGTGGATGGGATTTTAAGACCATATGCACACAACTGTAGTTTTTAGTATATTGTCTACAGTTGCAGATAGTAAACAGCCCCATACATACATTCATAGTTTTTATGAGTCAGTGTCTGGGCTGTAAAAAAACATTGCAAAATATGGAAAAGGTTCTATACAAGTATATGGGATCATACAAGTCTTTTTGTGGATCTCCGATTGCGGGTGGCATACTGATCAATGCGGACACTTTTTAAGGAATACTGATCCGTTTTTGCAAAATGTAAAAACCAGTACAGCCTTGTGCATATAGTCTAACAAATCCTATTCACACATGCAAAAAAAAAAATTTAAATCTGTACATAAATAAACCTTGATTTTAAGATGGCAGCATATTATATTATGTTTTCCTTGTGGATTTCATACTTTGTAATACATGGGGTAAAATCTGCAGCAATTGCACTATATAATAAGTTTCAAAAATGGCACCATTTAGATTTTTGTGTGGACAAATAACCTTAACATTCAACTGATCCAAGTAGTTTTTGAGATCCAAATATCTATAGCACCTTGGGACAGTTGGCAGGAACAGTCTAAGAAATTACATACTGGAGAAGTGGCAGTACAGAACATGACTAATAAAGGGTGATACTTAAACATTTTAGAGAAGTTTGTTCTAGAACACCCTGAAGACAAAATCGGAGGATACATTGTTTATTTTTAACTCCTCTATCCAAACATCAAGCATCTTATATCCAGGCGACACTTGACTGTGTGCCAATATATTGTCAGTGCCCATATTCTGTAATTGACATTTCATGATAATCTCTTACTCAGTTACATTATTCCTCAAAGCTGACTGTTCTTCCAGCTCTCTCAGATCTTGTTTCAATTATTCATGTTACATTTGAGTCAAAGAGAAAGAGAAAAACGAAAGAAAATTACATAGCGGTTGAAGTATGTATCATTTAATAGAAGGCTTGACACCGCTACCCAGGGAGGTAGTGTCATCACATAGCAAGGTTTTATAGCAGCGTCTTCTGAAAAGTGAATTCTTCAAGGTAATTAGATAGAAACATTGCGGCAGATTTATTAAGAATGGCATATCGTATGCCGGGCTTAATACTGTAAATGGTCCGACTGGCACAGACATAGAGAGACTTATAAAGAGACTGCGGCCTCTTCATAAGTCAGTCGCATGTCTCCGCGCCAGAATGGTACTCTGGGTCAATTAGGAACTAGTGTAGATTTCCATTATAAGTCATGGCAGAAAATTGATGTGAGCTATAATAAATACATCAGGCCGAGGCACCCCTGCCCTGCTCATATTCACACAATGTGGTGAGTGAGGTGCAGAACGGGGCTTGGGGCGCAAGGAAGGGCCTTGCCATCATATTATTCCTCTTCACCAGAAAACTGGCTAGAGGGATTGATGAACTCCCCCCCCCATAAGATAACCATTAAAATCTAGCAAAGTACAATATCTATACTGTACATACTATCTAGTACAGGGGTCTCAAACTCGCGGTCCGCGGGCCAATAGTTTTCGGCCCCCCACCTCAATATCAAAGTTTAATGTTAGTGCGGCCCGAGTTTGATACGAATGGCACCAGGGGCGCACTGTCTGGGGGGCGGCATTTTTTATTATCTAATGTAAACCAGCCCAGGACAGGCCACTTTAAAAAAAACAACGCTGAACGGGGCCTGTCCTGGGCTGGCTTACGAGATGTCCGCATCACAGCGCAGGCAGCGATATAATGACGTCATCGTGCCTCCTACACTGAGACACAGACGTCTCGGACAAGAGAAGGAGGCGGCGGCTGCATCAAGGCATCACAGGTAGGTGAGGATAAGTTTTTTTCTTTGTTTATATAAATAGGCCGTTACCTGCTGGAGTATCCCCGGCAGGTGATGGCCTATTTATTTCCCTAACCGGCGTCTGCTCATGGCCGCCCCCGCTTCCCCCTTCTGCTATGGGACGTAGAAGAGGAAGTGGATGCCACTGTGAGCAGCCGCGGGCCTCAAATACTACTATTATTATACTCCAGGGTCTTTTTAGACCCCGGAGTATAATAATTGGAGACCCAGGGGAGGGGAGGTGAAGGAACATAAAAAACAATTCTACTCACCTCTCCTGCGATCCGCTGTCACTCCAAGCAGGCTTGGGCGCTCTGGTGACGTCATCAGGTCGTGTCAACGGTCTCATCGCGTGACGTCTGTGCGCAATTAAACAGGGCTGAAAGCTGCTGGGAGTGCTCCAGTTTCCAGGATAGGTAAGTAACACTGGTTTTTATGTTTGTATCCTCCCCTGGGTCTCCAATCATTATACTCTGGGTTCTGAAAAGATAATAATAGTTCGTGGGTGGGCCACTAGGGAGCACAATACCGTGTGCAGGGGCCACTAGGGAGCACAATACCGTGTGCAGGGGCCACTAGGGAGCACAATACCGTGTGCAGGGGCCACTAGGGAGCATATTACCGGTGTGGAAAACCTGATGCAGCCAAGCCTCACCCAGACTCTACCTCCAGCGTCCCCCCGGGTAAATTGAGTTTGAGACCCCTGATCTAGTATCTACCATAAAACCTTTACAGCTTTCTCTAATGATATAAAAGGCAAAATTAGGGGTTTTCCCATCATAGACTTCTAAAGCTTCTGATCAGTTTTGAACACAGCCCGTTCACCTAGAAGAACCCACCTCCTATGGATTTGACATACAATAAATGTACGTACTTTCTGAAAATCAGCGACTAAAAGGATCATGAAAGTCTAACTTTAAATGGAATATTGCCAGAATAGACCTACCAAATTACTCAACCGACAAACCCGCAACCATTGTTGGAATCAAATAAGACTGAATTGTAAGTGACTACAATATTAGAGCGAAAGGAGAGATTTATTGGTGAAAATTGTACAAATGAAAGGAGGTTGTAGTACCCTGTTGAGCTACCTCTAGCATGGGTACAAGATGAGATACAGTTGGGCATCGAGGCAATATGGTAATCTGCGGCAAATTAGTCCACAGCTGGGCCTATAAGATCACAACACTTCATCGATGGGGACAAAAATTTCCGCTGTGGTCTTTTCCGCAGTGGCTTGCTATGTGGGGGGCCTTAGCCTTAAAGTGTTTAGTACTGTTAGAGTAATCATCATATAGTTAATCTTATATATATTCTCCATTATAATCTCATATAACCAAACATATATACTCATGTATCACTCATGTATTGTGAACCAAAGTTTCAAAAAGACTTTGTATTCTGTATCACATGACATTCCTTTGTTTTTACCATTTCTGGACATATTCTCATTTTTATACCGTAAACAACTTGTACTGCCAAACTTAGTGTAGACAGTCTGACCAGATATGTCGCAAGATATGGGTGAGGGATGCGAGGGAGTCAAGATTACTTCATCCATCATTGTTATGTAACATTACAACTATTGTGTGACATTGGTTAAATATAATTTGAGATGAATTCCCAGAAATTGTGTAAAATCCCATATTTGTATGCCAATAACCCATCCCCAATTTACGTAATATGATTGATTGCTACTCTTGTTTAATACTCTATAAAATAAACGACCAGTGATCCTCCCACAGGAGATCTCTGGCAGTTACTGACAAGTCTGTGTCGTCTCTGTCTTATTGCCGGTACCGGGTTTTACCTGACTTATTTACCTAATCTACCTGGGGTTATTTTTAACTCTTACAGTACCAAATGGGTAAAACACACAAAACTACACATATTGGGCATCACCATAACACTACTGTACCAAAGAATACATTTAGAATTTATCTTTAGCATAGAAGCGCAAAAACAATGGCAGAATAGCAAGAGGTATAACAAGTTATAGATCTTGGAATATGAAAAACCCTTAAGGGATTAAATTATGAGCCTAAATCAACTAAGTCACCTATCAAAATTAACACCATCACATTTTTCTATCAAGGGTTAAGGTCCAAGCCATGTAAAGGGGCTTCTTCCACTTGTCTGATCAGTCCAGGACTTGTCCAGTACTGCTGTACATCTAGTTTACATTAGGTTTAGGAACCAATAGAGGGATTTCACTTGTACAGTGACTGGTATTGTTATACAGCCAAAAAGTATTTTTTTACCTCTAAGTTCCTGTATTTCACATATCAGAATGCCTGGATACGTCATGTTAAAGCTGTACACTTTACCTCCTTTTGGAAGAACCCCAGTAATACAGTATACAGGAGTCAAGCAACATTTTTTGTTGAAGCTGTCAAATATGTAGTCACTGAACTAATTTCTATGGGCTAAGTCAGGCGATCCTACAAATCATACCGAGCAGTAACACTGGCTGAACCCTGTTTTACAGTCAGACGATACACCCCAGTGATCTACATTGTACATTGTTCTACCTTTTAGACAAGAAGCCTTTAATGTTAAGATGGAAAGTTATATACAAAAAGTGGAGCTGTAAATATTTTATGTGGTAGCGACGTGTTCCTACAGAAAGACTAAGCTCCAAACTAACCACTTATCATAATGTACTTTTACTAGGAGTTTTTGGCATCTAGTATAATGAGATACAAGAGCTTGCCTGTATGCATCCTTTTATTAAAAGGGTCCCAGAACAATCTGACCACCGACTGACAACTGGCTTTTGGGGCAATGCCAATACCTATGAGTAGTGACTCTATACGGTGCCCATCAATAAGTTGTGTGTAATACAAGGACATCCCTGGTGTGTCAGAGGGATAAACAAGCCGTTCCTTAGTCCAGATCCACTTCTATTAAATACTAACTCATATGGAAATATAAAACTATGCAGAACTCTTGGAACCCTGATGTGAAATCTACAATAGGGCTCCACTTACCATTTTCTAAGACAGACACTGGACACAGCGAAGTAGGTCTTGGGGCTGCTCAACCACCAGGGCCCAGCAGCAATTGCTACCATAGTATCACCTATACTCAAACCCCTGAGATATTAGTACAAGTGAATATGAAATATTGCAATGCATCTTCAAGACCCTATGTGGACCAATGGATACTGTCCATAGGCTAACCATATTTTTGGCCCAACTTTGGCTTGTGAGCTAAATTTACAAGACTTATGATGCTGTAGTTAGGACTACACCAGCTCTGTCCAGTACTCAGAGCTGCAGCACTTCTGAAATATATACCATAAATCTGTATGAGGGTGTGTTCAAAGCAGGCCTTTTTCTGCCCACCTATTGACATGTGAAAGGTCTTGCTCTTTTTTCCTCCAGGCTCCTTTCCAACCCTCCCACTCCCTTATCATTGTACAGTCATGGCCAAAAGTTTTGAGAATGATACAAATATAAATTTTTACAAAGTCTACTGCTTCAGTTTTTCTAATGGCAATTTGCATATACTCCAGAATGTTATAAAGAGTGATCAGCTTAACAGCAATTACTTGCAAAGTCAATATTTGCCTAGAAAATGAACTTTATCCCCCAAAACACATTTCAACATCATTGCAGCCCTGCCTTAAAAGGACCACCTAACATCGTTTCAGTGATTGCTCCATTAACACAGGTGTGGGTGTTGATGAGGACAGGGCTGGAGATCAGTCTGTCATGATTAAGTAAGAATGACACCACTGGACACTTTAAAAGGAGGCTGGTGCTTGCCATCATTGTTTCTCTTCTGTTAACCATGGTTATCTCTAAAGAAACACGTGCAGTCATCATTGCACTGCACAAAAATGGCCTAACTGGGAAGAGTATTGCAGCTAGAAAGATTGCACCTCAGTCAACAATCTATCGCATCATCAAGAACTTCAAGGAGAGAGGTTCCATTGGTGCCAAAAAGGCTCCAGGGCGCCCAAGAAAGACCAGCAAGCGGCAGGACCGTCTCTTAAAAGTGTTTCAGCTGCGGGATCGGGCTACCAGCAGTGCAGAGCTTGCTGAGGAATGGCAGCAGGCAGGTGTGAGTGCATCTGCACGCACTGTGAGGCGGAGACTCTTGGAGCAAGGCCTGGTCTCAAGGAGGGCAGCAAAGAAGCCACTTCTCTCCAGAAAAAACATCAGGGACAGACTGATATTCTGCAAAAGGTACAGGGAGTGGACTGCTGAGGACTGGGGTAAAGTCATTTTCTCTGATGAATCCCCTTTTCTATTGTTTGGAACATCTGGAAAACAGCTTATTCGGAGAAGAAGAGGTGAGCGCTACCACCAGTCTTGTGTCATGCCAACTGTAAAGCATCCTGAAACCATTCATGTGTGGGGTTGCTTCTCAGCCAAGGGAATCGGCTCTCTCACAGTCTTGCCTAAAAACACAGCCATGAATAAAGAATGGTACCAGAATGTCCTCCAAGAGCAACTTCTCCCAACCGTCCAAGAGCAGTTTGGCGTTCAACAATGCCTTTTCCAGCATGATGGAGCACCTTGCCATAAAGCAAAAGGTGATAACTAAATGGCTCAGGGAACAAAACAGATTTTGGGTCCATGGCCTGGAAACTCCCCAGATCTTAATCCCATTGAGAACTTGTGGTCAATCATCAAGAGACGGGTGGACAAACAAAAACCAACAAAGTCAGACAAAATTAAAGCATTGATTCTGCAAGAATGGACTGCTATCAGTCAGGATTTGGTCCAGAAGTTGATTGAGAGCATGCCAGGGAGAATTGCAGAGGTCCTGAAGAAGAAGGGTCAACACTGCAAATATTGACTTGCTGTATTAACTCATTCTACTGTCAATATAAGCTTCTGTTACTCATAATATGAATGCAATTCTATTTCTGTATGTGATAAAAACATCTGACAAACACACATAAAAACCAGAGGGCAGCAGATCATGTGAAAATATAATATTTGTGTCACTCAAAACTTTTGGCCATGACTGTATGTGAGAGAATAAGAGGAACCAGATAGAGACTAATGTTATTAAACGGGTAACGCAGTGTTTTACTGTGTGCACTCTTTAGGTGAGCCAGATTCAGACTGGTCCTCACCCCAGGTCACTGCCACAACCACTATGTTGCACCAAAAAAACTTCTGCTCTTAAAGATGGGTTAGGGCTCATTCTTCCCCCTTCCCATGAATACACACACTAGATCCCCAAAACAATTAGAGTTGGCAAGTACCAGTGGTGGATGGGTTCTCACACAGATCTGTGACATCAGCATTCCACTTCAGCTAAGGTCAATGCCCTCCTATTCATTGGGGGGGGGGGGGGGGTCTTTCCTTGATGAGGAGTCTACTGTATCTGTCCTGCTGGATTCTAAGTACTAGACCTGTAGAGCTGCCTGGACACTGTTTAATGAACTGCAACTAAGTTTTATTTTTGGAGTAGGGCTTATAGTTCAAGCATACTCTAAAAGTCCTGAAAGCTCATGCTAGGGCTCATTTCCAGGGTAGGTTTATTTGGGGCAAACAGGGTACAGTAGGTACCTGTACTGAGTGCTGCCTTTATCATGATGGTTCAATCTGTCAGCCACTATAGCACATGTAAATACCAGTGAGCACAGAAGAGGAGCATATGGAGTGACTTGGGAGCTGTGCTGGGGTTCTTTAGGGGAGTTTTGTAGTGTCTTCGGGTGCATCATGCTATTTCAGCTTCACTGCAACAATTGTTAAGCATGTAGATTACAGAGATACACCCACATCTCCAGAACAGGGATGTTAAACTCTGTGCTGTGAATGAAGAGGTTGTCAGCCATGGACAAGTGTCAATTCACTTCCCTGGACATCCAGATACACACTAAGCTATACTAAAGAGTTCCAATAGAAATGAATGAGAACTCTTCACAACTCCTGTAGCACCAGGGATCCTGTACTTGATGGATGCAGGTGGGATCTCATACAGCATGTCCATGCTCAAGATGAGACCATCCTTTACATTTCCCTCCACCCCTGTTTAGACACAGGGGGGGGGGGGTTGGGGGAGAAAAAAAAAAAAAAAAAAAAAATTTATGGTGAAAACTTGTCAACCCAACACCCATAATGGAGTAGGGCCTTACATTGAATGTGTCAGCAGCCGATCTAGGGCAAATAGTGCAGCTTTGTAGCAGGCGGGTGATTCTGGAAGTCTTCACTTTGCTAATAGACAGTACAATTTCCATCTGCAGTTCCATAGTGGAAAACCAACTGAGAATGTACCATGAAGGCATTATCCATATTGATGACCAGTCCTCAAAATAGGCCATCAAATCTGTTGTGTGTGTATATCTGGCTTTAATAGGGGTATTTCCATGAACATAGCCATATTTAAATTTTTTCTTCAAATACAAGTAATTATAAGTTTTGCAGGGCTTTAAAGATTTCCTCTAGCCATCTTAGAGTTGAGTCTTGTCTTTATCAGTTGCCAATGAATATGACCACGAATACAGGAGCTTCCTATGGTCTGAAATCCAGCCATGATTTCCTTATAGCTGAATTCTCTTGTGCATCTAGTGTCCATCCTTGATAATCTGGCCACAATATGGAAATCATGGCTGAGATTTTGATGAGTACTAGACTACAGGAAGTTCCTGCATTCATTGTCTTATCCATAGGCAACCAAGACAGTCACCATTAAAATTAGAAAATCTCTAAAACTCTGCAAAATGTTCAAGTTCATATATTTGCAAAAATGTTTATTTTTATGGGAAGACCCTTTAAGCACCCCAACAGTTTAAAGGGAACATCAGTTAATTTCCACGCCAGTCCATATACCCTGTAGTGGCAGTGAATGGTATTGCAGTTTTAGTAGTGATAATGCAGAGAGCACATTGACACTAAGAGTTAGTGTTAAAGAATGCCAAGCACCATAATCTCAGTTGCAGGAGTGAATAAGTTTATTAAAACACATAAGGACATTGACAGACGAAATATCTAGCCGCCAATACCATTAGCAAGTTAGGATCACAATTTCAGCTCACAGGCTAGAATAGACATTGTCTGAATCAACTAATAAAAGTATGAACTATCAAAAGACAGCCCAGCTTCATCGCCACCATGGACAGATTTGGCCAGAGCAGTTTCACAGGTTGCGTTATCTATTGCATCTTGCCCACTCCAAGTCAAGTTTAGTTAGTTCTACAAAACTGCTGACACTGGCCAAACATTGCCATGTCTACATCTGTCCTGTAGTTAGTGTAATAAGTTAGTTTAATGCTAAAAATTTAATGTCAATATAAAAATCATAAGTTAAAATCCTGACACTTGGCCAGCAGTGCCATCTAAAAATAAAACAGACCAACGCTGTTGATCTTAAGTGCCATGTAAGCCATTGCTGGTTCTTCTGTCATAAAGGAAGAGTTGCAGGAAGAGTCATGAGGGAGACCTGCATGTGCCTGCAAGATAAAGAGTCAAAACTAAGGTTCATGTAGTTCAATACAAGAGTTTGCATGTACTGCATGACTGAGCATCTAGATGGGGATGATCAGGACCCTCCCCAAATATACATTTAGACAATGCTAGAGCATTAGGACTTGGTTATCAACTTCTGCATATCTCATTAAAGGCAATTACAAGAAACTGTTCTATAGCCTAGTGTATGATAACTCATTACACCTACCAGCTCAGGAAGAACTACTAACTAAAGAAAGTGTATTCTGCTAAATGCAAGTCAGTTGACCATATGGTGTTATTCCATGTACACACTATTGATTTATGCAATGTTTAAAGGTTAGGTATGGGCATGTAATATAACATTCCTGCTAGTGTGACGAGTACTATGAGGATGATACCAACAAAATGCCCCCAATCCCAGTCACTCCTGGTTTTCACTTACTTGGGATTCTTATACTTTTCCAGAATGGCTTGTTCTGCTTGATGGGGTGCATTGAGGCAGAGTCTGTGCAAGTCAACTAGACATGGTGCCAGATCACTCAAACTGTAGCCAGTGAAGGCTTGGAGAGTTTCAGGCTGTTGAGAGAAAGTTTGCAGTTAGGCAAGGATTACAGACTACAGACCTATGCTACTTATATAGTCTTCAGTGGCAGATGCCTAGATTATGACACTATGGGGCTGCAGCCTCTTCATAAGTCTGTTGGAGGTCCTGGTACCAGAATGGGAAGGTATGCCAGGAAAAGTTGGGGATACTAGTTTACATGTGTTAATTTAGAATATGGTGGGTTAGATATGGATTAAAGTGCATGTTTGGCATAAGAGCCTTGTGCCAGCTGTATGCCTTATCCCTCTATGCCATTTTACTAGTGAATTTGCCTGTGTACCTGGTTAGTGGTCAGTCTTAAAGGGTGGGGTGGTGACACTAATTTAAAGTAGTGTCTGTATAAAGGAAAGTGGGAGTAAGCAGGCCAAGGGTCATAATTCATATAGGAACTATTATAACTTCCAAAGTTAACTCTAGCTCTCAGCCACTACCGATTAGCAATTCTCTATCCATAGGCATTTTATCAGCCGCTACTTCTACCTACTCTGGCCCTATATACTGGAAGTACATACTAGGATTGGTTTAGTGGTGAACATTACCTACAGCAAGTGCTTCCTTTGACTACGCAGTGCCTGCTTGGACAGTAACTGGCCATAACAGCTGGGGTGGGCTGAGTGGTCATTCCCTTGCATTGAGCACTAACAGGGAAATTAAAATGTATTCCAGTGAGCTTTTTAGCAATTTTAAATCTCTTTACAGCTGTCAAGCTAAACATCAATGTGGTCCATGAACTTCTTGCAGTCTAAGAACAGAAGCTTCAAGTTACCATTGATTGAAATCCAGATACCATATGGTGTGGTACAAGTCCAAACCAACAGCTTAAAGCTAGTGATGTGCCTTACCCAGAAAACTTTGTTTATTGTGTAGTTGGCAAGACCATAAGTGGCTGCTGCAGTTACTGATGGTAGATACTTCAAGAAAGGCTCCTCCTGTAGTAGTGTAAGCTCTGCCATATACTGAAGGAGAGAAAAAAGTGACAGTTTGAGTAGTGGACCTAAAACAGACCTAAGGTTCAATTAGTCATAAGAGTGTGCCACACCAAGTCAAGACATGGGGACCCCTCTAGGTTTGTAAGGTGTTCAACACTACAGAGATAGTAGACATCTGTGTGCAGAGCCCACCAGTTACTAGGAAGTCTTAAGATGTAGTTAGCTTCTACATTTGTCAGGATAGGCTGAGTTTACCATTGCTAGGTGTTCTGCCCTTGTGCCACCATTATGCTTGTAAATATATTGCAGGAGGAACTGGTTGATTGTAGGGACGGTCAGGTCAAAGGCCAGCACTTTAAGCAGCAAGTGTTCCATGCGCAGAAGCTGTTTCTTAGTGTAGGTATCATCAGTGATGTACACGAACTCATCTACATCAGGTGGGTAGATCTCTTCATATTTTCTAGAATAAAGTGATTTCATATTAACATATGATGCCATGGTATTCCTAAATCTTGCAGCTAGTAAGATTACTAAACGGCCCTTATCTAATTCTGCAAGAACTATGCATGACAATTGTCTATACAGAGACCATGACTTCGCTTTAGAGAACCTAAAGTAAGGTGATCCAGAAGAAAGCAGTGCCTATTTAAAGGCAACTGGTCACCAGGTCTGAAAAACTGAGTGCTATGTATCATCTAATAGGTGCTGTCACCTGAGCATTTGACTATCCAAACTCACTCAGCCCTTTAGTTTAGATAAGAGTTGAGTTTACTAGTCAAGAGGGTGGTAACCTTGTGGTTTCTCTGGGGCAGGGTCTGTGCATTGAGAGTTACTGCCCACTTGGCAAGTATATCACAGTTTGCATCACACTAGAAGGTCTTATATCTCTATAAAGGTTCAGGATAATGTTGCCATCAGATGTACATTATTGGGCTTTAGACCCACCAAAAGGTCCCCTTTCAGTACCAAAGTAAGGGTTATGTAGTAAACATTCATATGATAAACTGGTTAATAACCCAGTAGATTTGATACCACATGTGGAACCTTTAACTAGCAGAGGTCTAAGAGGTGTCATTGCAGTTGGAGACAAGCTTCAAGCAGAGATATATCCAGCCAGTTAGGTCAAGTGGTCTGCTGTTCTAGTCACTGTTTTCCCTGAACTTTTTATTTTGCTTCATCATCATTCTGCAGCACTTTACAGAGATTATGATTTCTAACTTGGGATAGTGTTGACAGTCTAAATTCAGCAAGTCTTTCAAGTGTGGGAGCAAACGGAGAACATACAGGCCCCTTGCCGATGCTGTCCTTAGCACTGACTGGAACCCTAGGTTCAAATGCAGCTGAGTATTAAGAGTTGTAGATAAAAGTAAACTTACGAAGCCAGAAGAATAGCGGCTGTTCCAACAAGCTGCAGCTTCCCTCTCAATACAGACATACAAGACAGGAACCTGTCCAGGTAGTTGATAGCAAGAAACATTGTTTCACTACGAAGCTTGTACTCCTCTCGGACTTCAGAAAGCCAATCCACTAATATAGTCCTCATAGTGGATGTGATGTCAGGTTGCTTCCTCATGTAGTAGGGCTTTGGTCTATGTTTAACCTAGTAAAGGGTGACAAAAGCTTTAGTCTTATATGTATCACAGAAAGTCATGTTCAAGACAGTAATAACTGGTCACAAGTCTTGGCCATGTGGAGAATGTGGTGCAGCTCAACACCATTTGAGTTTGGGAACTCCTTGTAGCCCACATTGACCTTTAGGGTAGAGTGACTTCGTTATTCCCACTTTAATGATTTTTTGCAACATGGGAACAACTTTATATTAATCCAGGGAGGTCTTGGATCACTCTGAAGATCATAGAAGTCTTACTTCAGCTTGTCGCAGATAGCGATGAATCTCATCTACGTATTCTGCCACTGCAGCAACATCTGGGTCAGTTTCAGAAACTTCCTCTTCAGGTTTACATAGTGAGGTGTCCATCACTACTGGGGATGCTGTAGAAGGCAGACAAGTCAGGATCTTGTATAGATTACAGAGACCACAGCCAAAAGGTGCAAGTTACAAACCTGAACTGATGTCAAGTAGTAGTTGGAACTTCTGCTTCACCATATTAGCTTCAGATTCTTCCAGACTTGGGAGTTCTACATCAAGTGAGCAGTTCTCTTTATCCTCTGGTTTGTCCACATAGATTGTAAAGTATGGCTTGGGGGCCACTACAGCTGCATTGGCAGGGAACAACTTCCCAGCAAGGGGAAACATGTTCTCAGTGCCAGATGCAGGTTTTCCTGCTCCAGCACCCTAAAAAGTGGGAAGAGATTAAATAGGGACACAGGTGTAGAGTCAAGAACTAACAGGTTCGTCTTTCCCCAGACCAAGCTCAACCCCATCAGGAACTGCACCACAGATTTGGCCAATATGGCAACTCTGCCCTTTTCACAACCTCTATCCACTCCAACTCTTCACATCCTTCAATAGGTGGCGCTCCACCAATTCTGGTAGAGTTGGAATTGTTTCTCTAACCTCCACCATTCCTGAGCAGTCATGTCTGTTAGTTTGATGCCCTCTGCTATCAGGTAGATGTTTCTGCTCCACTCCAGGACCACCCACCTGACAGTTTCAGCACAATTATACATTTTATTAACAGACATGATTTCTTAGGAAAGATTGGGCTAGAGATGAAAATATATAAAAAATTCCAACTGAGTGGAGCAGCACCTATTAAAAGATGCAAAGAATCAGGAGAGTTGCTTAAAGGTCCTCTAAGACTAGTATTCCTCAACGCATGAACATTGATATTCAATGTGGGTACATCACTTACCATGCTAAGTGACCTCTGGCACTGGTCATTTTCACTGATGACACCAAGTACTGTTCTTTGCATCTGCTGTGGAGGCAGGAGCAGGTTGGGCTGAACCAGAGTCTCCATTTTTGGAAAGTTGAGGTTTTTCTGGCAACCATCATATCCTCCCATACCAGAATTTCCAATGAAGTTGAAAGTGGATGTACTATTGCGATGCATTTCCAGTCAATGAGATAGCAACTAGAGAAGATGACTCTAGGATTAAAAAAGTCAAAGGGTTAACATACAAGGTAGACATATGCACCGCTCCTGCCGTTCTCAGGAAGACAAAGTGTATTATCAGAACAGGAGGCAAATATAAAGTCAATGTTTAATTGATAACATCAAGTCCTGTGAATGGCAATGGGCTAGATCTACATATCCTAATTCCCAGTTATAGATTCAATTTCGCCAGGTCGACACCATGACTGAAATTTGAGTAAGTGGCAGAATATTCTATAGAATGTCCAATTTTACAAGTGTAGCAGGTATAAAGTGAATGGCCATGGCATGCTAAGCTATTAGTGTACCATACCTACTCCATTTACTTAGCATAACATTATACGCTTGTTAGAATGACTGCTACATTACTAGCAGTGTGCTGTGATACATCAGTGCTACATCTGTACCTGCTTAGGGGCCATTCATAGAGTGAAGAGGAATTCGAGATTGACTTCCACCTTAGATTTTCACCCACATTCCAGCCCATGGTTTTTGCTCACCAGTTAGCCTCAGATAAGTGGGGCTAGTCAGCAGAGTATACCCTACCATGGCCGCAGAGTCCATGGAGAGAGCAGAACTTCCCAATTGATTGCAATGTGAAGCAGATCCAAGGTGGAATTGTGAGCAGATTTGAGGCACATACTGCTTCAAAATCAGCTCTAAATTCCTGTGTGATCTTAACCTTCAAGACCCAGCTTTTGTTCTACTGTCCTAAACTTTAATGGGCCACCACAATGGTCTAGCCTCTGTCAGGTGTATTTTAGCACAACACTCAGACCACTGATCTGCTGGAAAAGGACTTGTTTTGGAAGGAAACATCCTCCACCATTGACAGCACCACACTTATGCACAAGTCATATGATATTGCAGCTCTACTCCACTGATGTGAACAGGGTCTGAGTTGCACTACTATACAACCTATGGATGTGTGGCACTGTTTCTAGAGTTACAGCCATGTTTTTCTAATCCTGGATTGTCAGCCACTAGGGAATGAGATCAGATTAGAGTGAGGGAATAAAGGAGACTTATTATAGTTACACTACACCAGAGGCAGGTTAGATAGTCTCTTCCTTCTCAGGTCATGGTGAAACATCTAGTTCCACAGATATGAGATGGGTCCAGCAGTTATCCGTGAACAGAAATGGCATCTGATAACCATGGAAGTCAACCCACAAAACCAACTGTCATCATGGCTTGTGTGGCACCTGCCAGTGACATACTGCACAGGTCAGGATGTGCTATAGTCATCTGGTTTCTAGCATGCAGGTATACAAGGCTTATTGTTTGGCATATTGAATTTCAGGCGTGATGGTTAGACATACAACATATTAAGGCAGAGCACCAGGAAGACTAGATCTGCATAAGGTAGAGACTTTAGAAGAGTTGTTGGGATAAAGTATTCGCCTTAAGCACCCTTGTTAATGAAGTTTAGCATTATGGTTTGCATGTGTTACAAGGACTACAATTTTTAATACAAGTAAACCTGACATTCAACCAAGCACAAGCCATGTACAGGCAGAGTTCAAGCAAAGTATGAGCCACATCTAAAAGACAGTTCTAGTGGTATCTGAGGTTTACAGGCAGCTCCCCAAGCACAGAAGAGACTTTGACCCAAGTAAGTTCTAAGTTACAAATTTGTAACACACTGAGAAGTTAGAGATAGACATGAAGGGGTATCCCAGGCTTTATAGTGAGACTTCTAGTAGGCAATTGGGATGGGGTTTGTTGCATCTTTGTGACCGATTGCCTGGCAGTTGTCCCTCTGCAGCTCAGTCTCATTCAGCCTACTAGGACTGAGCTGCAATAACACATACATCTCTGTGCCTGGCATACAATAAAGCATCCACAGGCCTTGCCCTGGCATGTTTACTGAGCTGATCAGCAGGAGTGCCAGTTATATTCAGGAGACCCATCATAAGATCAGGTTATCATTAGAAGTCCTGGAGTTTCCCCTTTAAAAAGGGTCCATATTATGACAAATCCTTAGTGTAACAGCTTGCAAACTTTTGGCATTAATCTTATAATATACTTTAACAAATTTTGCTCTTTTGCAAAATCTTGTGCCACTTTATTCTTTCAGCTCTTAATATGGAGACAAGGGAATCTGTACATCACCTTCACTATCTTTCTATAGGGAGGACTAGACTCTTGTTTAACAGGGATGTTAAGGCTTTAAGAGGAGCAGAGTCATTTCAGGCAGTTATATGTTGGTCTCTATAAATCATAGAATTTCTCACACCAAGAGATGAAGCAGTGCAGAGTTTCACAGATAGGACTTTGGGTAATATACGCTAACAAATTTTGCCTCCTATTGGAAGTTTAGCTATGCCTTAAGGGTACATTTGGGTTAAAACTGCATGCTTTTTTCAGTCCAGCTGTAGCCACACCTGATCAGATCCTTAACCCAAGAGAGTCCCATAGGGACTTTCAGAGCCTCCTGAAAAAAGCTGGTTTTGCCAGAGAGAATGATGCAGCCATTACATGAGTAGCTATTCTGGTAAGTAATCTGCAGTCTAAATAGCCAGTTCAAGATGTCTGCAACCTCCCAACCAGTCTGTCAAGTATCCCAATTCCAGCTGCCTCTGCACTGGGACCTCTAGGCAGGGTGGGACAGTCCAGGGTTATCCTTACTGTGTAGAAGGCACTAAGCCTTACTATTTGCCACATAAATGGGCACCAAGTATGCATGAATAGGGTTAGGGTTGCACAGCTTAGAACAAAGTTTCCAATATATGACATTGTGCATTCTTGGGTAGCTGGGTGGTATGTAGTCACCTATAGCCATAGGATACCCAGTGTTAAGTTACATAGGATATTCTATTAAGAGACAGGACTTTACTAATTGTCATCCTTGGGTATAAAAGCTAATAAAACAAGCAAATAAACTCATCGTGGGTGAAAGGGTATTGTAGAACTACAACTCCCAGCATTCCTGAAGCCTCTCGCAGTAAATGATGCCCTGGACCAAAGTCCTACAACATCTATGACCATGACATACATAAGACAAGTGAGCGCTACACGGATACATTACCACAACAGCCTCTGACTCCTTGCACTACCAGGACCAAGGAGCAGGCACAGCGCTCTCCCTCCACGCCCGGACCCCCGGTATATATTAGGGGATCATGGGCAGGGATGATTGCCTACAGCCGTGCACGGGCACCGGATATTGATGATCGGGCGGGCGGTGTACATGGCCGGGAGCTCCGCTGCCTCTGATCACAGCTAAGCACAAACCGGTGTTTTAATCCACCCGCTTCTGCCTGCTCCGACCAATCAGAAAGCTCCCTGGCGGCATCACGTGGTGTGGTCACCGTAGAGACTCAGAGCGGCGTGCTCGGAGGGAGCAGGAGATGACGTCTCCATGGTGACCAGTGACAGCGCTGTCAGCGCTCGGGCCCGGGATGATGCGCAGTATACTGTGTGTGTGCTGGGATGACACAGTCTATGACCATAATGGTGGCCATCACTCAGTGTCTCAGGACTCCTATATGTGGTATTATGAGAGGGTGTACAAGGGCAACACCAGAGTCACAGCCATTACACAAGGTGATCTTTGCAGATTGCAGTGTAATATTACAATTCTGATGTTAACTTATGAGGAGTACACAAAATTTCCCGAGTATGCACCTCCATAGGTTATCATACATAAAGATGAAAGTTACAATTCTAACAAAAAAGCCTAGTATAGCATGTCCCATAAACCGAATCTACACAGCCTGGCTTAAAGAGGTTGTGCCATTAGGGGAGGGGATAAGTGTCAGAACGTTGGGGGTCCCCCAGTGATCAGGAGAATTGGGGACAAGCCCTTTATTCACTTCTATGGGGCTGCAGGCACTTCAGAGATTGCGATCCCAACAATCCCTAGCACTTGTCGCACAAGCACTCTGGCGCTGCATTCACAAAGAGACTTTAGGGGGTCCCAGCGATCTGACACTTATCTCCTATCCATAGGATAGGAGATAAGTGTCCTTACCGGACAACCCCCTTAAGGCTGCATGCACACAAGCCGTCAAACGTGTCCATCTGCAGGTCTGTGGGAAAGTGGTACATGGGTGACTCCATGGACCCATTCTTTCCATGCAATGGTCTGTCCTGAGTTATACCCCGGGTTCACGGTCACTCTATGTGTGATAATACTCAGAAGTGTGTATGGGACCATAGAAAATAATGCTAGCTGTTACAAGGCTAGTTGTCGACGACCGTGTGTATTTTGCCGTCCGCAAACTAGTAATTAGTCTTCAGTTTTTGCGGACAGTGTGCCTTCAGTGTGCCATCAGTGTGTGATCCTAGTTTGCGGATCCACCATAAAAAACTCAGGTGACATCTAATGATATCCCTGGCTTGTCCGTGAAAACAGACGGCACCCTGATAACACACGGAGTACATCAGTGTGCCGACCTAGGTTTTTAGTCTCCCATAGGCTTCTATGGGCGAGTCTGTTCCGCAAAAACTGAACAGAATAGGACATGTTCTGTCTGACATGGCGCGGACTCACGGCTCACACACTGATCAGTGAAAAATATGGTCTTTGCATGTACCCATAGAAATGAATGGGTCAGTGTGCTATCTGCGAAAAACAAGAATAGCGCACGGATCTCGCCCATGGTCGTCTGCAACTGGCCTTAGGCTGAGGCCTATGTGTTGTGGGAAAGCTGTGTTTTTTTTGTTGTAGATATTGTTGCATTTTTTTGAACCAAAGTTAGGAGTGGATTTTAGCAATTGGCATGCTGCGTTTTTCAAAAATGCATGCTTTTCTGAAATACAACTTTTCCACAGTGTTTCTTCTCCCGCAATGTGTGGATGGCATTAACTAAAATCTCATTTACTTTGCTGGTACTATAAAACAGAGCGATTTTTTTTCCGCTGCACTTCCACAGCAGCCAAAATGTTGCGTTTCCGCAAAGTGGGGCCCTAGCCTAAAGAAAACCTGTTCAATCTGCAGGCTTAATGTTATACAGCAGGAGGAGCTGAGCAGATTGATATATAGTTTTGTGGGGAACGATTCAGTATAACCTGTCATTTATTCATTTATAAGGCTACGTTCACATCTACGCCACAGAAACGTGCAGAAATCGGAGACAAAATTCCTGCATGGAGGACTTTTCTCTCCACTGGTTTCAGTATAAAAACGGTGGACACCCAACCGACATCTGGCAAATCCCATTATAGTCTATGGGGTCAATGGGCGTCCGCAGGTATCCACTGTTTTAGTGGTCCGGCTCTCGTTCAAGCCAGGCGCACATGTGAACTTAGCCTAACTCTACTCTTTCTATGTTGAGAGATCGAGGAGGCGGTCCTATCAGTGACTGACAGCTGTCTCTGGGATAGGACCGCCTCCTTGACTTCTCAGCATACAGCAGAGATATAAATAACACGATGTACTGAATCTTTCCCCACAAAACTATATATATATATCAATCTGCTGAGCCCCTCCTGCTCTACAACATGTCGCTGGCAGATTCAATAGGTTCCCTTTAGGCTTAGGCCCAACATTGCGGAAACATAATATTTTGGCTGCTGCAGACACGCAGCAGAAAAAAAATTGCTCTGAGTTACTGTACCAGCAAAGTGAATGAGATTTTAGTTAATGTCATCCACACATCACAGAAAAAAAACGCAGTGGAAAAGCTGCGTTTTCAAAAAAGCATGTCAATTTTAGTTGCGGAAGTACAAGAGCTTTCTCTATAAATTTAATAATCTGAGGCCACATGTTGTGGAAAAGCTGTGTTTTGTGTTGCAGATTTTGCTGTGTTTTTTTGAGCCAAAGCCAAAAATGCTAAAATCCACTCCTAGCTTTTAGCAGATTAAACTGCATTTTCCTGTAAAAAAAGCTGTCCTTATTGGGTTTTCCTATGAAGATAAGACTGCAGTACATTTTTCCCCCTCCCCTTGAACCTGAGTACAGCGAGGCTGAATGTGGATGGGACTGGTGGTAGTCAGTTTTTCCATTCACTTCATGGGAAAACCCCTTTAAGGCTAAGGCCCCACGTGGCATCCCGTAGCAAAAAAGCGCTGCGCGAAAAGCCGTGGCGGGAACGCATCGCGGTTCTTTTCGCAGCCCTTTGCACAGAAAGTTTGCAGAGGTTTTCTCTGCGGACTTTCTGCTTCAATTACATCTATAGGGAAACTGCCAGCATTTTCGTAGATATAATTGAAATACTGCGATTTCCAAAATCGCAACAGTTTAGGAGATCTCTGCATGTCCGCACTGCATATTTTACCACAAAGTGGGCATGGGATTTGCTAGAATCCCATCCACTTTGCTGTGACTGTAAAACGCAACGTTTTTTTTCTGTGGCGTTTCTGTCACAGGAGAAACGCAGCGTTCACGCCACGTGGGACCCCGGCCAAAGGCTAAAGCCCTACGTTGCGAAAATGCAGTGTTTTGGTCATGGCAGAAACGCAGCGGAAAAAAACGCTGCATTTTACAGTACCTGGAAATAGAATGAGATTCTGGCTAATCCATTCCACACATTGCAGAAAAAAAATCCACTTCAGAAAAGCTGCATTTTCAAAAACGTCCGCATTTTTGAAAATCGCAGCATGTCAATTATACTAGTGGAAACGCAGGCGCTTTCCCTATAGGTATAATAAAGAAAATCCACTGAGAAAAACTGAGCAAAAATGCAATGAAAAAAACGTGTGTGCATTTACGCTGCATTTTTTTTTCGCTGCATTTTTTAGCTGCGTTTCGCTATGCTAGGTGAGACCTCAGCCTAAAGCTAATGCTATCCACACATTGCAGAAAAAAATACACACTGGAAAAGCTGGGTTTTCAAAAATTCGGGCATTTTTGAAAATCGCAGCATGTCAGTTATACCTGCAGAAACGCTGGCATTTTCCGTATCAGTTAAATAGGGGCAGAAAGTCTGCAGAGGAAAACTCTAGGGACTTTTTGTGAAAAAAACGCGATACGTTTCCGCCCCTTTTTTTTTTTTTGCTTCGCCTCACTATGTGGTAGATTCACACTAGCGTTTGTCTCTACGTCATTTGGGTTCGCATGGGGACTTGAAAGATGGAGAGACCGTCTGCTCAAAAAGTTGTTACCTGTGGACCCCATAGACTATAATGGGGTCTGATGGTTTTCTGACACTTTTATACTGAAACCTCCATGCAGGACTTTTCTCTCTGCCAATTTCGACGGACTCTGCGGCCTATGGAGACTCTAATGCAGATGTTAATCTAGCCTGAGGCCCCACAGGCAGTAATCGCAGCAGGTTAGCCATCCTGGCTGTGATCTACTGGAGCAGCATAGGGGATAGGGGATCCACTTAGTTTTGGTGATTTTCTGAAGATATGTACACAAAGATATTGACAAGTTACGGGCTCAGCACATCTAATACTTTTATTATTAGTAGGTGCTTTGCCTTTAAGGATCTGCTTGGTTCAGACTTATAATAGCCATAACATGCATTTTTATTTTTTTTTAAAGGGACCCTATTTACAGTGAAAACCGGCGGTGTGATGAGTGTTTTTTGATGGCCATCACACAGCCGTTGTCAAAACAATGAAAGTATGTGGGTGTTTTCACACATCAAAAAATAGGACATTTCCTATGTCTGTCCGTTTTTCACGGATCACTCTTAGACTCATGGGATCCATGACGACAGATGCCGCTTCAATGCAAATTGGCTGTGAATAATGGACGGCTACATCTGTTTTTCACTGGCAGTTTGCGTCATGGTGGTGTGAATAAGCCTTTAATAAAGCATTGCACTTTCATGTACAGTGCTGGTGATATTTTCACAATATTCCAGGTGTCTACTTTCACTAAATATTTGGGTGCGGGGGAATTTTTATTTCCCACTGAGTATATGTGAATGGCGCATTACTAATACAGTAATACCTCGTACATTCGCGAGGTTAGGTGCCAGAGCGGGTCGCGGATCGCGAGGAATCGCGAATGTTTGGTACAAGCGCTTAGAAGCGCTTACAATGCCGGTTTCTAATGTTTAACCCCTAAATATCAATAAACTTTACCCTACAGTACTGTACAGTATACTAAAGTATACTAAAGTATACTGTACAGTACTGTATATTAATACATTCATTCATTTTTCTTATACACTCACAGTAAAATGAAACTAATTACCGGGTACGTAACGAACAGGACGCTACTACCCAATAGCGAAGGTGTTTTTTTTAATTAAATTTCACAGATCTGAAAAAAAAAGAGCAAAATCTATATATGTTAGTTGCCAAAAAAATATCGCGAATCTGTGAATTCGCAAATTCGGAAACGCGAGTGTACGAGATATTACTGTACTACAATATATATTCATCCATACATCTGCTGCTTAAAACCTGCTCAACATACTAGCCCAAATATGATGGCAACTGAAGTTTTCTCACTTTCTGGTCAGTATGTGTGATATGCTTCATTTACTGATGTCGCAGGGATCAGTTTACCTGGATTACAACCAGTTAATGACTGATAATAATAGCTAACAGATTCTTGCTGCACATTGACGCCTTGTTCAGATAGAGCTGAGCAGTTTTTCTGTGCATATTGCAATAACTAGAGATGAGCGAATCGAAGCCGACGAAGTGGAATTCAGGCCGAATTTCAGGAAACCTTCGATTCGCATCGAATCTAGATTTCCTCACGCTTCGTGGTATCGAATCACATTTTAAACTAAGGACAAGTCGGAATAGCCTTTAGAAAGGCTATTCTACTCCTAACTTTGCCGTTGCATCATGCCCCCTGCGATGTCCTGGGCCTCCTCACTCGTGTAGTAAAATAATAAAAATGGCCGCTGGACATGAGCAGAGCCGCACAGAATAGAATCAAGATGGCCACTGGACATGCACAGAGCCGCACGGAATAGAATCAAGATGGCCGCCGGACATGCACAGAGCCGCTCGTGGTGGCCATCTTTATCCTATTCCTACACGAGCGGCTCTACACATGTCTGGCGGCCATTTTGATTATATCCCATACAAAACCATTTCTGCAATACAAATTGACCGGTGAAATTTTGAGGCTAGGTACATCTGGACCGCTAAAACAACAGTTACCCGTGGACACCGGCGGACCCTATTGACTGTAATGGGGTCCACATGTTTTCATACTGAAAGTGGTGGAGAGAATGTCCTTATAGTGTCCACATTTCTTCTCATACATGTAGTGTCCCTGCCTGATAACCTGTCCACAATCATGGCTGGATTTCTGACAAATACCAGACCATAAAAAGTTCCTGTATTCATGGTCATATCCATTAGCAACCGATCAAGACAACAGACTGTTACCACTAAAATGGTTAGAGAAAATCTTTAACCCTTACGTGACACAGATATTTTTCATTTTTGTGTTTTTGTTTTTTGCTCCCTGCATTCCAAAAGCAATAACTTTCTCATATTTCCATTTAAATAGTCATACGATGGCTTGGTACCATTTATTATCCTGTACAATGTACTGGGAAGCGGGAAAAAATTTAGAAAGTGATGGAATTGAAAAAAAAAAAAGCAGTATCACCATTTTCTTACAGTTTTGTTTTTACGGCTTCCACTAGGCAGTAAAAATGCTATGTTAGCTTTAGTTTCTGGGTCGGTACGATTACGGTGATACCACATTTATATAGTTTTTTCATGTTTTAATAACTTTACAAAAATGTTAAATTTTGAAGAAAAAAAATTCTTTGAGCACTGCGGGAAAAACCATGGTGGTAATGCATCATGGTTTTTCCCACAGCGCTTTTCACAGAAAGTCCGGAGAGGTTTCCTCTGTGGACTTTCTGTTTCAATTATACTTATAGGAATAGCCTCCTAGGGGGCTTGAACATGCGATCTTCAGATCACTTGTGTCATAGACTGCAATACTACTGTATCACAGTCAATGGCAGATTCCCTATGTAACTATTGAAGCCTGCTGCAGATTTCAGTACTTACATTACTATGGCAGTCCTGGGAGCCTTCAGAAGCAATGCTGCCGGGGCCCTGCTGTGTGAAACAGCACAGACCTGGCAACTAGTGCGTCCGCTCTGCTTCATACTTAAAGGGAATCTATCATTAAAAAAAACACTTTTAAGCTAATGGCACGTTGGAATGGCCGTTTCTTCAATTATGGAAATGATCCTCACGGAGCACCCGGGGCGTTCCTTCGTGGCAGCGAGCACCCATCGCGTCATCGCTTGTCACTGCCCATTAGTCTGTTGTGGTGACTCCCATCTTGGTCTTCTCTTCTATTTCCTCTGACGCAGCGCTGTACGGCACTGACTGCGCATGACGGCCTCCATGGCGGCAGTCCAGCGCTGCTTTAGAGGAAGTAGAAGAAAGAAGATGCAGAGAAGACCAAGATGGGAGTCACCACAACAGACTAATGGGCGGTGACAAGCGATGACGCTGTGGGTGCTTATTAACAAGGAGGAACACCCCGGAGGCTCCGTGAGGATCATTTCCATTATTGAAGAAACGGATTTTTACAGAAACGGCTGGAAGAAGACAACAATGAAAGGTAGGAGAAGAATGGCCTTTTTAAAGGCCTTTCCAAAGTGCCATTAGCTTCAAAGTGTTTTTTTAATGATAGACTCCCTTTAATTATATACACCAGGACGTACAGGTACGTCCTGGTGCGCGTAGGGTTTAAAACTCTACAAAATTTTTAGTTAATTATATTTGCAAAAATGTTTAACTTTTAATTGTCTACAAATGTAAATATGGTTATGGTTTGTCTGCTGCCAGTAATAGCTGGTTGTACTGATACTCATCAGGGTTAGATTTCTGCCATCATTAGCTAGTAGCGTGGCATTGTGATCTTATGTTGCACAACTAGTTGTGTAATCCTAGCCTATGGGTGCTGCTACACCATGTACTGTGCGTAGCTGTAATTGCTCTCCAGGAAGGGACTGTCTATGCTTTTACTTAAGTAAATTAAAGCACTTATTAATTATAGGCTTTCACTTCTTACTGTCTGTGCAGTAACCTGCAAAAGCGAGTGGCCACTTATGCAAATAAGCTGCTAATTAGTTGGTGTTTTCATGTACTTAAAGCAGTTTCCAGAACTTTTAAATTGATAGGTTATCAACTAAAGATCTGTGGGGGTCTGACAACAAGGACTTAGTGTATCAGCTGGTTGAAGCAGCAGCCACTTCTGCTTTACAGGCCATGTGACATCACGTTCATTTGTCACATGGCCTGATCGCAGCTCAATCCCATTCAAGTGAATGGGCTGAGCTGTGATACTAAGCACCACCGCTGTACAAATTTCCGGTGCTGTGTTTGGTAAGTACAGAAGAGGATGCAGTGCTTGGGTCTCCAAACAGCTGATCAGCCTGGGGCCTGGGTGTTAGACCCCTGCTGATCTTTAATTGATGTCCTATCCTAAGGATAGGTCATTGATTATGAAAGCATCCTGGAGTACGGCTACAGCACCACATGGAAGGTAGTATGGCACCACCCTTATCCCTTATTGTACAACTTGCGCATAAATACATTTTATCTCTTCACAACATTTTATTGATGGCCAGGACAGTTTTTTTTTTTTTTTATATTCAAAGTTTATTGAACAAGAAGTACATACTTGGCATCCAGTACAGAGTGAAAACATCTCACAGAATACCAGATATGTTCACAACAGGTACTACATGCGTATTTAAGAGAGCTACCTTCAACAAACCATTTAGTAGATTTTTTGTATATATGAATAAGCGAGGTGGGGAGGGAGAAGAAGAAGAGGGGGGAAAGAGCAAGAAGAAACAAGATAGCATTTACAAGGTAGCCTATATTAGGTGGGAGGATGGGGGGGAGGGGATGAAGGTTCTGTTAGTACTGGATAAAGTGGGGGAGGGAAGAGAGGGAGGGTATAAGAAAGGAATGGTAAAAAACAAGAGAGAAATGAGCCGAAGAAATGAGCGGCAGAAGAGAAAAGGAGAGAGAAAAAAAAGAAAAGAAAGAAAGAGTGCTCCAGTTTTCCTTAATAAAGGGACTATGAATCAGGCCACAGTTGGTAGCTTCCATTAGTTCCCAGATCATCCTCCGCCGGGGTCATTATCTGGTGCTGAGCCAGGGGTCCCATGTTTTTAGATAGCGGGTGTGTGTACATTTTATCCAGCTGGTGAGCATTTCAAATCTGGCAATTTGGTTCACTTTGTTTTCCCATTGGTCTAGAGATGGCGCAGTGCGTTGCAACCAGTGCGGTGCGATCAGCGACTTCGCAGCTGCAATTAAATGGTAGAGGAGATATTGCGAGGCTTTGGAAAAAGAGGGTAGGGGCCTAATAAACACCAATAGATCTGGAGAGAGATGGAAGGAGGGGAATCCAGTTCTCCATATCTCCGCCTCCACTGCTTTCCAAAAGGCAGAAATAATCGGGCAGGACCACCAGATATGAAGAATAGAAGCGGTATCATTTTTACATCTCCAGAAGATGTCAGATTGAGCAAGACTGAAAATAAAGCCACTCAGGGGTTCTGTACCATCTGGCCAAGATCTTGTAATGGTTTTCTTGTAGATGCACACACGTCGAAAGACCATGTGAGTGACGGAGGGTGAATTGAAGTTCTTTGTAGGATAGTGTTAAGTTCAGATCTTTTTCCCAGCTAGTGATGAAGAAAGGCTTAAGTATGGAAGTAGTCTGGACAAAAGCTCGTAGAAGATGTGAAACTTTCCTCATTACAGGTGTTTTTGAGACTATAATTTTTTCAAAATCTGTAGTCTCATTGCCAGGAGAATGCCCTGTTGAAGGTCGAACAGCAATGTTCATAGTGAGCTCTATGCAGGAAGGTCAAGCGAGAAGGCAGGATGATTTTCTCAATGGACGCTACTGTAGGTAACTTTATCTATACAGAGATCGCATAATGGGTAGGGCAGAAGCTGGATCCAAAAATCCTTGAGGGGGTGCTTTATTTCTCTCATCAAATCAGGCAGTAGGCCCATCGGCAAGCATAAAGATGGTGTGGGTGCAATTCTGGGCTGCATAGTGTGCCAAACGTCACATACACCTCTCAGGAGTAGACTGAACTTCGGGTGGCGGAAGCAGCTTGGATGCGGTAGCCATAAATCTTTTAGGACATCTGATGTATGAGTCGCCATAACAATTTTAGAAAGGGTGGGAGATTTTGATGGGCTGACTAATTCTAGCCAGAGCTGAAGCTGTATTGCCACATAGTAATTCCTCATATCAGGTAGACCTATTCCGCCCTCTGCTCTTGGGCGAGTAAGCGCAGAATGTGCCCATCTTGGTCTCTTTTATTTCCAAACATAGCGGGAAAATGAAGCTCTCACTGTCTTAAAGAATTAAGCTGGTAATGAGATTGGGCCAGGACAGTTTTTTTATCAGGAATATCCAGATTTGTTCATGATGTACAGACACCCACCATATTTATGGAACCATACTTGGAGGTTTTCCTCATTTCTGACCATTGCGACTTAATCTCTACTCCATACAACCAATGCACTAAACATCTGTGAAAAAGGGACATTTTTCAATGCCGTTTTGCATCCTCATGTCACGGATCCCTCATAGATTGGAGGCTATTGATTGATCCATGAAAACAGGCAGAAGTAGGACATTAAAAAGAACCGTCAAAAAATCGTTCATATAAATAGCCCCATTCACATGTATTGATTTTAATGCAGCCATGTGACGGCCGTTTAATGGCCATGAACAATGTTTGTGTGAATAGAGACTAAGTGTGAGTTACATTTTTTAGCAACATAAAAATTCTGGACGGTCAGTACTTTAAACTATTTATACTTTTTGTAGTTTGTGATGCATTTTCTAATACTATTTTATATATATTGTCATATTTGTAGTACACAAGACATCTCAAGAATATCCAAAGGAATAGTTTGTTGATCTGGTACAATACTGGTACATACAATACAGCAATGAGTGGTATACAGGGGAGAATGTAGGGTAACGCACTATACTGGATGGTATGTCAATGACAGAATGTGGCCATTGTTTGGGCTTGCTACTGCTGAGGCTTGCTGCTTTATAATTACTAGGCTGAGATACTCCCCGTTGGCATGAGAAGCTGTCATTACCGGCTGCAGAGGCAAAATCCTGGGCTGGAGAGGGAGGACAAGAACTGGTTTAATAAGTGCCTAGCCAGTTAGATCCTTAATAAAATGCGGGAGCCTGACTATACCTGCTACATGGAATTAGAAGAGGTTCGTCCTTCTACAAGCTTTGCACAATGTATGTACCGCAACAATCTGTGGAAAAGCGAAATGTCAGCAGCAAAAATTTTCATCTTGTCTTATGGTATACAATATAAATTAGTAAAGAATATTAGGCAGCAGATACATGACGACTTTGGCCGTGACATCCATTGGGCAACTGCTGCAAATAATGTAAGTGAATGGTGGTCACATTGTAACCCTGAGGTTGCTGTGACTGTGACAATCAATTGCAAAATAAAATAACTAGTTCTCGATTTTTTTGGGGACTGAGAGACACGGTCGCAGCAAACACGGGCAGTAATGCTACTGCTATCAGGTTACGTTCACATCTGCGCCAGAGTCTTCGTGGGAGACTCTGTCACAGTGTTTGCCGAAAATCGACGGAGGAAAAAGTCCTACACGGAGGACTTTTCTCCTCTGCTGGTTTCAGTTTTAAAATGATGGACCCCAATATAATCAATGGGGTCCCCCGGGGTCTGCATGTAGCCGCCACGTTCGTGGTCTGCCTCTCCGTTGTTCTGATCCTCCAATGGAGAGAGCCACCAATAGCGTAAATTTTATTAGTTGCAATATCACAACTTAATGTCAATGTCTGTAAAGTGCTGCAGAATATGATGGTGCTATATAAATAAGCATAATAAATAATAAAATAAATGATAACTTTGGTTATGCAACAAATTTTACAGCCAAAATCATTATGTAGCCCAAGCCTAAATGTACCTTAAAGAGGTTCTTTCATGTCCTTTATGATGTGACATATTATATACCACTGCAAAGCTGACACTGCACTGAATTCAGCGTACTGGCAGTTTTGCATATATGTGACCCGGTGTCAGAGATATCGCTGACATTAGTTTCATCTACCAATATGACTGTGGGGCCCCCCTGATGGTATACTTCTATAGTTTTGTACTGTCATGAAGGCATTCCTCACTCCCCAGCGATGATGCTGAGCTGTGAGGTCCTCTTTAAAGAGGTTGTCCAGCTAGTAAAATAATGACACAAAATAGCTGGTAACCCTTACCAATCCTCAGCAGATCCTTTTCTGATGCTTTCCAGGTCCCTGCTGGTCTCTATTTCTTGGCCCCTCTTGGCCCTTTTCAGTCAATGAATGGTTAAGTGGTTATTTTCTGTGTTTTATGAGGGACTAGAAAGTAGAGGCCAGGACGGTCATACCAGGAGCAGAGGGTAGCCAGTGAGTACTTGTTTTTGTTTATTTTATTCCATGCTGGCCCTTTATTTTTAGCAAAAACTTACTGATCATCCCTTTAATGAATGAATGTTCTAATAAAAATAATGATGAAATGTTTCTAATGTTTTTCATATCCTATAGAAAAGTTTATGGGAAAAATGCCAGAAAAGAAAGCCATACCTAGAGCATGCTGTGTTAAACAAAAATACCACAAACCACAAAAATGCCACAATCCGAAAAATACTCACTTTTGCAATACATGGATAGCCCATTGAAGTCAATGGTATTTCCCTTACAGCACTGCTTACTGGCTGACTGTACCAGCTGATCGTGTAGGGTCCCATGATCAGAACCACTGGAGCCATGGGCTATGTCTAGCATAGCAACTCAAGTGAATGAGGCAAATACTAGGCACAGCCTATGGACAAACATGGCACTGTTTCGAGAAAACAACCCTTCTGTCAATGGTTTGAGCCTTAGAACAGTTAAAGGGGGTGTCAAGTGTTGAAAATTTTAGGGCCCAGGGAAAGCTCAAAGAAAATGCCCAGTAAGCCAATCACTGACTGAGTCAGGATACTGCTGCGGCCAATGATTGGCTGACTAGGCATTTCCTGACAATGCCTTTGTGTCAAGATGGGACCAGAAAGTCGAGACAAGTGAGGAATCGGTAAGCGTTAAATAGTGGAGTGTAGGGCATAGTTGCTTCTTTTTATTTCTTTACCAACTCTGAGCACTTTGCCGATTTGTTTCCCTGACGGACAACCCCTTTGCTACGTTATATACGCTATAATGCCTGTAATAAAATTCACAATGACATTTACAAACATAACTTTTTTTCTTTTTGAAATAAATGAAAATCAATAACCTATTACAGAAAGAGTAACCTGTCAAAGCCTCAAGTGTGGATATATATAACTCTGTAAATTTAGTATATTCTCTAGGTCACCAAGGATACATTAGTATTCCCTACGAAACTATCGACCAGCAGAAATTGCAAATCTCAGTTCTTTACACAGAGAGAATTAAAGTAAACTTGCCACGAAAATTGCACTTCTGCAGTACGGCTCAAGTCAAACATCAGGGCGGCTACTAAACAGGGATCAGGAATGGGGATTATTTTCCATCTTCTGACTTGGTATGTCTACATTACATGGTACGGTGTGGACAAGGGCTCACTAGGATTTTGGGAAAAGTACATAAAGTATTAATTTGAATGAGAATACCGTTCACACTATTGTCATAGATATCAAAGATGCATTGAAGTAAAAAATACATTTTTGCCCCCTGAGCCTTTGTGTATAGTAATGTTACCACGTAAGTTACTGCCAGCTTTATTATGAAGTTATATGCTCCCCAACAGTGCCCTGACCTGCCCTCTGCTCCTCTAATACACACAGTGGTTTAGATATACTAATAGACCATGTAAACTTAGACAGGTAGTCTTAAAATGTGGCGGATTTTTCACAGTAGCTGATGCTGGGTGATAAATATATCCACAGGATAGGTCATCAGTGTGTGATCTGTCAGGGTCCGACCCCCAGTCCCCACACAGATCAGCTGTTCTAGCAGCCTCTGGATGCTGAAAACTGCAAGTAGAAGGGAAGTGCGTGCAGCACTTCTCCTTTTTAAGTAATAGGAGTGATTCAGGGTGGGTTCACACTTGTGCTGGCACTCCGTCCACCGCGAATCCGACCTAAATGTTGGAAAACTGGATAGGGATTGGATAGGGAAAGGTTTGCGACGCTTTGCTTAAAAACCCATTCACTTCTATGGGTTTTTAAAGCAATGCGCAGGTGTGCGCTTAAACCCTCTGCGCCGCGAAGCCAGTTTTTTTCGTCGGACACAAAGTCCTGCATGTCCGACTTTGTTTCCAGCGAAAAAAAATGGCTTCGCGGCGCAGAGGGTGTAAGCGCACACCCACACATTGCTTTCAAAACTCATAAAAGTGAATGGGTTTTTAAGCAAAGCGTCGCAAACCTTTCCCTGTCCAGTTTTCCGACATTTAGGTTGGATTCGCGGCGGACAGAGTGTCGGCGCAAGTGTGAACCCACCCTCAGCAGTCCTGTCCACTGCATAGCGGTGGTCCCAGGGACTTGCAGAACCACTCCTATTACTTGAATAGGAGTACTGCTGCAAGTTCTTCCCATCCACTAGCCGCTTCCAGCACAGAGAGGCTGCTAGAACTGCTGTGTGGAGTCTGGGTGTCTGGATAGGTCATTAGTATGAAAAATCAGCTTGGGGCCAGAAAACCCCTTTAAGCTATGCCCCTTTTCAGCTACACCAAAGTGGTATAAAACTAAATCATCTTAAGGCTACGCATCGCGGTTTTTCCCATAGTGCTTTTCATAGAAAGTCCACAGAGGTTTCCTCTGCGGACTTTCTGCTTCCATCATACCTATAAGGAAACCGCCAGCATTTCTGTAGGTATAATTGACATGCTCCGATTTCCAAAACCATGACGGTTTTGGAAATCGCAGCGTGTCCGCTGCACGTAATTTTCCTGCAATGTGTGGATGGAAATTGCTAGAATCTCATCCACTTTGCAGGGACTGTATAAAGCTGCAGTTTTTGCCATGGCGTTTACCCCACATGGGGCCCCGGCCTAAATGCACCTATTTTAAGCCAGAATTTAGGCACATCCGCTTTAGTAAACTGGGTCAAACTTTCAGTGCAAGTCTCGATTTACCTCTGACTCCAATAGAGCTGCATGTATAGTTTGACCTCTAGCTCATACAGGAAAACACTGGGAAGAATTTATTAAAGCCGTCGCTTCTAATGCCAGTCTTCATTCCCCCATTGTAGTGAGATGCGCCACAATTATTAAGAGCCTCTTAATCCTTTTGACACCACAGGAGATCCTGTGTACCAGAAATTAAATCTGATATAACTCATGCCAGTTTTCTGGCACTAGCTGAGGTGCCCCCAGCCCTCCTTGACCCCCAATCTACTCCAGCCACTTTCATAAAAAATAATGAGTGCAGAAACAACAAAGTGGTGCAAATTGTGGCCATGTGCCAAAGATGCACCACATGTACACCACTTTTATGGCATACACTGGTTAGTGCATCAGAGGAGCAGAGAGGAGGTTGGTGCTTTGGAGGAGAGCACATAACTTCACAATAAAGTTGTTAGTAAGTTATTCAGTAACATTTGCAGTAGACACAGGCTCATTCTCAAATGGAGAGGAGAAAACTGTTTTTATTGAGGTGCTTCTTAAATGTCTACAGCAATAGTGTGAACTAATTCCTAATTGTAATTAATGCAATTAATGCCTTGTTGTACTTTTCCCAAAATCCTATTTAGCCCCTTAATGACCTGTAATGCCTTTGACACTTGTCTGTAGGTTAACAATCACTTGTGATCTTCTGTTAAGTAGAACAAAGGAACAATTGTAAGAGATTAGCAGTACAGATAAAATGACAAGATAAGAAAAGTAAAAGTATACTCTGGACACTTTAAGGGCATGGGGTCAGTTAAACCATCAAAGCCAGAGGCTCCTGTGGCTTCTGTTTTAGCTGCAAGGATTAAAAGTCTGTTACAATGTTTCATTAGAAGGGTCCTGTCTGTGTAAGAAGCAGATTACAAGGCATCCTGCTGAGACCCCCAGTGATCCCCTGTGATCTGCAGGATAGCCTGACAAGTGTTCACATCCCCTGTAGCGCTACCACAGGGGAGATAAAGTACTAACATCCATTAGCTGTATGTGTAATGTAAGGACAAGCTGGAAACTCTGGAGCTGCTCTACTCTAGATAGAGATAAAGCTATATTCAAACAAGTGAAACATAGGGGCAGATTTATTAAAAACTCTATCCACTTAAAAAGTTGTTACCTGTGGAAACCCGCGAACCCCATAGACTATAATAGGGTACGCAGATTTTCCAACAGGTTTCCAACCAAAATCGGCAGAGAGAAAAGGGGATGGAGTCCCCGAAGGTGCACCACAAGTGTGGGCAGAGCAGAGTGGGCCAGGGATGCCTCGGTCCAACATATTTATTATAACTCACGCTTGAAAAGAGGCATAGGTTATACGTGAAATCTATGGCAGTTCCTGACTGGCATTGATTTCCATTCTGGCGCATGGTTGTGTGCCTTATTTATCAAGATGCCAGAGCTTCTTAATAATTCACATGTGCCTCGAACTAGTTGGGACCTTTATTAAGACTGGCACAGGAAAATCAGGTCTTACTAATTTCCCACCAAATTATTCTAAATATAGCCATGAGACTACCACTACAAAAAACCAAACTATATTGGCCATTATACTATAACATTTACAGGTGCATCTCAATAAATTAAAATATCTTTGAAACGTTTATTTCTTTCAGTAATTAAATTAAAAAAGTGACCTCCTATATTTTCTAGATTCTTTACACACAGAGTGTTCTATTTCAGGTGTTTTATTTCTGTAAATGTTGATTATGGATTACAGGTAATGAAAACCCAAATCTAATAAATTAGAATATTGTAAAAAAGTTCAGTATTGTAAATTCAGTGTCACCTGCCAAGGTTTCCTAAGCTTTTAAATGGTCCCTCAGTCTGGTTCAGTAGGACACACAATCATGGAAGACGCTGATTATGAATTGAATTACTGAAATGAATGAACATTTCAAAAATATTCTAATTTATTGAGATGCACACCTGTAATTGCTTGAAAGAATTACCATAGTCACTATACTCTTTTTATGCAATTTTTGCATTGGACTTTTTACCACTTAAGTCTAAGGCCCCGCGTTACAAGCCATAGCCAAAAAGCTCTTGAAAAGTTTTACTCTGCAGATTTTCTGCTTCAGTTATACCTATATGGAAAACGCCGGCATTTCCGTAGGTATAATTTCCATGCTTTACAAAAACACAACAATTTTTAAATAATTTCCGCTGCGGATTATTTTCTGCAATGTGTGGATGGGATTATCCAGAAGCCCATCCACTTTGCAGGTACTGTAAAATGCCGCAGCAATTACGCTATGTGGGGCCCCGCCTAAAGAGGTTTTACGATGCAATTTTGTGGAATTTTTGGCACATCTTGGTGTACTTAAGCCATGCACCCTTTCCTGAGAAGCCACACCCACATGACTAATAAGTTGGAAAAATTTTAGCCCAAACTATATGCGCTGAGAGACTCCAAAGATGTTCCAAGTTGTGCCAAAGATGAGCCACATTTACACCAGTGTCTAGTCGTAACCACAATAGTATATGTGGACCAGTGTCTTTTGGCTACTGTTCTCTCTCTCTTGCCAAACACTGGAACACCCCTTTAACGGGGTTTTCTGGCCATAGATCAAATGTTTATACTCGGTGGCGGAAGCTGCTAATGGATGGGCAGTGTGTGTAGCAAGTATTCAAGTAATAGGAGCAGCACTGCAGTTCACCGGAACCACCACTATACAGTAGGCAGGGCTGCAGCACCTCTCCTATTTCTTGAATAGCAGCGGCGATACACACGCCACCCATCCATTGCCAGCTTCCACCACTCTGAGGCTGCTAGAACAGATTATCTATCTGTGCACGGTTCGGTGTCGGACTCTGACAGATCATATACTGATGGCCTATACTGTGGATAGGCCATCAGTATGAAAATTTCATTTCGGGCCAGAAAAACCCCTTTAACGGCGGGTCCCACGTTGCGAAAGTATTATTATTGTTTATTTATATAGCACCATTAATTCCATGGTGCTTTACATTTGAGGATTTACATACAGTATAGTACACAAGATATACAAAACAGATAATACTAACAGTGACCAACTGGCACAGTGGGATAGAGGGCCCTGCCCGCAAGGGCTTACAATCTATGAGAAAGTACCTTAATTTGCCTGTGGTGGAAATGCCACAACAAAAAACACAGTGTTTTATATTACCTGCAAAGTGGATGGTATTCTGGCTAATCCCATCCCCACATTGTAGAAAAAAAACTGTAACGGAAATGCTGCGATTTCAAAGACCGTCGCGTTTTTGTAAATCGCAGCATGTCAATTATACCTATGGAAAATCTGGTGTTTTCCATATAGGTATAATAGGGATAGAAAGTCCGCAGAGGAAAACTCTGTGAAAAACGTTGCGGAACAAATCATGATGCGTTTCCGCAGTGGTCTTTTTCCACAGCGCTATTTGGCTGTGGCTCGCTACCTGGGGCCTTAGCCTAAAACTGGATACCATTGTGTGTGTGTGGGGAGGGGGGGGGGGTTGTGAAAAATACCGGTTTAAGGGTTAAGGGGAAAAAAATGGGGTAGCATGTATGAGCAAAATGCACCACAACTTCCCCAATATTTATGTAGGTAGAGTATGGTGCTGATAAAGGTGGCCTCTGCTTAAAGGCTGGACACCACGTTGCATAAAAGACAAGGACACATTTACTATTGTTATTTTAACCTGAATAAAATCAATGAGGAATAAACAGAGGCCATTTACAAGTATCTAAAATCAATGCAGACTATTAACTAAAGTCCCGGGCTCAGCCTCTAGACAAAGAGCTAGAGCTGGGCAGGGGGCGGGGCCTAAGGGTCGGCCTCTACCAGAGCGGTTTGTGGGCGGGGCCTGCTGCTCAGTAATTACCGCTGTGCAGACGCCAGGCTCATTTCTAGGGACGCCGGTGGCAGCGAGTGATGCTGACCCTGGGGGAGTCTTTGGCTTCACAGTTGCCCTGGAGGCAGCTTTTAACCCCTGCTGAGCCTTCCTACTCACAACAATTGATGCTTATCTAGCCTCACTACGTGACTCTCAGGTTCCCAGCAGCAGCCGCCACATCCTATGCAGACTTGTATTCCCTTGTTATGGACGTGACAGGTGGAGATAAATAATTCATCCATTGTTTGCATCTAGTTTCCTGCAGACCAGTGTTCAGACTGCTAATCTGCATGCGCCTAATGACTAGAGTGCTATTTCCTGTATAAATACACTGCAAAAACATGAAACATATAAAAAAAAAAATCTTTTTTTGTCCACTTCATTGCCAGTTTTACATTTGTAGAGCTTTGGGGATGTTGCAGAAACGCAGCAGGATAAATGCTGCGTTTTATAGCCCCAGCAAAGTGAATGAGATTTTATTTATTCCTATACACACACATTACAGGATAAAAATGCTGTGGGAAAAAACACCTGCGAAATATGTCAATTCTACCTGTAGAAATATGAAAAGTCTTATAAGGGGGGAGGTCAAAAAATAATAAAAAGGTTTCTGCTGAGTTTGGTTAATCTTATCCACATATTATGGAAAAAAAGAAGCTGCGGAAAAGCTGGTTTTTGAAAAACGCAGCATGTTATTTTTGGCTGTGGAATCACAAGTGGTTTTCCCTATAGATTTAATAGGGGAAGGGAAGAGAGAAAAACACAGCAAAAACTCAATGAAAAACACTATAGAAAAAACGCAATGAGTCTCCCCTGCGTTTCTTACGTGCAGCCTTAGCCCCATGTGGCGTAACCGCGGCGTTTTACAGTCCCTGCAAATCCCATCCATGTATTGCAGGAAAATACACGCAGCGATATGCTGCGATTTCCAAAACCATTGCAGTTTTGGAAATCGCAGCATGTCATTTATACCTACAGAAACGCCGGCAATTTCCCTATAGGTATAATGGAAGCAGAAAGTCCAGAGAGGAAACCTCTGCAAACTGTATGTGAAAAGTGCTGCGGGGAAAATCGTGATGCGTTGTTGCCGTGGTTTTTCTCGCAGCACTTTTTTGCTGCAGCCCGCTACGTGGGGCCTTAGCCTAAATGGGATTTTGCATCCATTCTTGGCTTTTTCCTCAGGAAATTGCGCAAAAATGTCACATTCTATGTCACACTCATGAAATTGTGTGTTGTTTACTGGGAAGGACGTGGACAAGATCTTAATAATATAAAATAATTGAATCATTTAACATCTATATAATATAAGAAATCAAAAGGGGCTGTGCTTAAGGGTATGTTCACATGGAGGAATTTGGAAAGGATTACAAGGAGGTCTTCCAACTCGCCGTACATGGCGAAACGCAGCTAAACAACGCAGCCAAAACCGTACTGCATTTTTTTTTCACAGCAATGTTTTCCTCTGCTTTTTTTCTTCCCCTATTAAATCTATAGGGAAAATGCTCACTTTTCTGCAGGTAAAATTGACATTCTGCGTTTTTTTCCGCAATGTGTGGATGGGATTAGCCACACTCTGATTCACTTTGTTGATGCTGTAAATTACAGCGTTTCTACAGTAGCCAAAATATTCTGGATTTCCACAACGTGGAGCGCAAGCCTTACTGGCCTCCAAGCAAGAAGGTGTAGAAATGGTCAATTGATCCCAAAAGGACACTATCGGCATCTGTTTGGGCCATGGGATTCTATGGACATGATTGTCCTATATACAGACTCAACATGACTGCAAACACATTGCTTATGATAATCATTTTATAAAAAAAATCTAGTGCAGCCACTTCTTAGAAAGCAGGCTGACAACTGATACAGCACCATGGTGGGAGTTGTCACACAGCTTTTCTCTACTCCTGAATGGGAAATCTACCATAATTTTGTGATAAACTATTTGCTTCAGTATAACAATATCACATTTCCCAACATTTACACCCCTAAATTGCAGGAAATTTAATTTCTCCCCTAAATCGTCTAGAATGGACCCCAAAATCATCAAAAACTCCTCTTTTTAAAGGGCTTGTTCAGGTATTGTTCAAATTCCAAAGGAGGCCATGGATGGTGTAACATAAAGAAAAAAATCATACTCACCTGTCCCCAGTGCAGCGGTGTTCACCAATGCTGTCCTTTTGGGCACACACTGCGGCCGCAGGAGGGCTCTTGGTGATGTGAGTGCTGTCACCAGGTCCTTTTCAGCCACTGCTGAGACCACTGATTGGTCTCAGTGGTCACGTGCAGTACTGGCCTTCCGACTGTGGAGGCACAGGCCTGAACAGACTGTGGAGGTGGAAACTGGAGTGAGTGTGAGTATGATTTCTTTTTTTTATGTTACACTTCACCGGCCTCCTCTGGGATTTGACCAATTCCCTGGACAACCCCTTTAAGTAAACCCTAATCATTTCTCAGCCCATTTTGAGGGACAGTCCAATGAAAAACAGGACTATTGGGAGTTAAGCAGCTAAGCTAGAATGGCATTTAGCAATCTAGGGAAAGTTGGGGTGACTGCCCCTGTAGAAGCTGTGGTCACCATTTTGTTTCAGACTTTTTAGAAAAAATTGTAATAAAACTATAACCTACCTGACCAAAGAGGACAACTCAATCTGATCAATCATTTCACCAACCACTATCCTCCCTGGCAGTGACAGGAATACAACTTGTGTCCAAAAATATATGGGAGGAGCAAAATCCATCCAGGGCTGTCAGATCATGCTGGGAGTTGTAGTTCTGCAATAGTTGAAACGCCACAGGTTGTAGATTGCTCCATTACACTCTTGATGGATCCCTCAGACATCAATAGGATCCGCTGCCAAAAATCCCATTCCTCACCGTGTTATATTTACTGCCAATTTTTATAATTTATTATTTCTTGTGTTTTTTGTTTGGGTCACACCATGCGGTTTACGTGTAATTATCGGTTTAGTTTGTTTTCATGATTTACAGTCATTTAAGTAGCGGGATGAAATATGGCCGACCTCATATTATTACATTTATATTTCTTCTTGACGGCTACCCGGTCATGAATAATAGTCAGTCTTAGAATGGTAAATAAATCACTGCTGTAGGGAAATGAATGGCTGGTGATTTGTCAGAGGTTTATATTGTGGGTGGTGTGACATGTGTAATTGACTGTCACTAATAGTCTTCATTGTTGGCTGTCATTATACTCTGCACGGTTTACAGTCCTAGAGTTGCCATTTACTGTTATGCAACACTCACTGCAAAATAGGTATTTCCCATTCTCACATGTACAGGGGCGCAGGAGATATTAAGCGGCATATTTATCGATAGAAGTCAGACACTTTTCTGTCTACATTTGCACCAAAATTCATAGTGCACGGCAATTACGACATATTTATGACCAGTGTGCACCAGAAAGAACAGAAAAATACAAGGGGCTGAGCACTTTTATAAAATGTGCCCCAGAATGGGCAAGGTTTAGAAGTGTCTCACTTTACGATACATTTATGGAACAGAAAAAAACAAATATAGCGCAGATTTTCATGTGAAAGTAGACCAAGTTTAAAATGGTGTAAACTTATGACTTTAGGACAATTTACTTTGTGCTCCAATTTTCCGTTGTGCGCCACATATCTGTCTCTTCAATAAGTGAGAAATTATTTGTCTGGTTATACTGTACCCAAAATTGTAGGGTTTTTGATGCTTGCGCCAAATATGTGTTCCTTATAGCGTGCAAGTTAAGTATTTTGTCTACATGTTTTGTGCCAAATATTTGTCTAAGGCTAGGTTCACATCCGCACTGGAGTCGTCGCAGATTCCATCTAAAATCGGCACAGAGAAAAGTCCTCAACAGAGGACTTTTCTCTCTGCCGCTTTCAGTATAAAACCAGTGGAAACCCAGAGGACCCCATTATAGGGGCTCTCCGTCTTTCGGGTCCACAGAGAGACAAACGCTAGTGTGAACCTAGCGTCATGGTGAAGCTCAACACTTATAGTCAGATGGTATTTGAGTCATAATTTTGGAGTTTCTAGAAGCACATATTTCTGAAAGTCCGTACAACAGATTCATAAATATGTCTACAACTACAAACAGGATTTGTAGTTTAAGACTGAACAAAGTTCGACAGTATTGATAAATGTGCCCTAGGCTAAGGCTAAGGTCATGTTGTGGAAACCCTGTGTTTTTTAGCTGTGATTCTCTACGTGGGGCCTTAGTCTAAGGCCCCACATGTTGAATCACAGCTTGGATGATCTCTTCTTCTAAGACTACTCCCCATAGTCTTCAGCCCTCAATAGTCAGCTATCATGCGCCACAGGAGAAATAAAGCAGTACAGGGTGCCCATTGAAATATATGGGGTGTAATGTACAGGTCATGGACGTTTAGAGCAAGAGCTACAGTGCTGGCCAAAAGTATTGGCACCCCTGCAATTCTGTCAGATAATACTCAATTTCTTCCAGAAAATGATTGCAATCACAAATGCTTTGGTAATAATATCTTCATTTATTTTGCTTGCAATGAAAAAAACAGAAAAGAGAATGAAAAAAAAAGTCAAATCATTGATCATTTTACACAAAACTCCAAAAATGGGCCGGACAAAAGTATTGACACCCTCAGCCTAATACTTGGTAGCACAACCTTTAGACAAAATAACTGCGAACAACCGCTTCCGGTAACCATCAATGAGTTTCTTACAATGCTCTGCTGGAATTTTAGACCATTCTTCTTTGGCCAATTTCTCCAGGTCCCTGAGATTTGAAGGGTGCCTTCTCCAAACTGCCATTTTGAGATCTCTCCACAGGTGTTCTATGGGATTCAGGTCTGGACTCATTGCTGGCCACTTTAGAAGTCTCCAGTGCTTTCTCTTAAACCATTTTCTAGTGCTTTTTGAAGTGTGTTTTGGGTCATTGTCCTGCTGGAAGACCCATGACCTCTGAGGGAGACCCAGCTTTCTCACACTGGGCCCTACATTATGCTGCAAAATTTGTTGGTAGTCTTCAGACTTCATAATGCCATGCACACGGTCAAGCAGTCCAGTGCCAGAGGCAGCAAAGCAACCCCAAAACATCAGGGAACCTCCGCCATGTTTGACTGTAGGGACTGTGTTCTTTTCTTTGAAGGCCTCTTTTTTTTTTTCCAGAGAACATTATTCCAAAAAGTTTTTGGCTTTCTCAGGTAAGTTTTGGCAAACTCCAGCCTGACTTTTTTATGTCTCTGGGTCAGAAGTGGGGTCTTCCTGGGTATCCTACCATAGAGTCCCTTTTCATTCAGACGCCGACGGATAGTACGGGTTGACACTGTTGTACCCTCGGATTGCAGGGCAGCTAGAACTTGTTTGGATGTTAGTCGAGGTTCTTTAGCCACCATCCGCACAATCTTTCGTTGAAATCTCTCGTCAATTTTTCTTTTCCGTTCACATCTAGGGAGGTTAGCCACAGTGCCATGGGCTTTAAACTTCTTGATGACACTGCGCACGGTAGACACAGGAACATTCAGGTCTTTGGAGATGGACTTGTAGCCTTGAGATTGCTCATGCTTCCTCACAATTTTTCTTCTCAAGTCCTCAGACAGTTCTTTGGTCTTCTTTCTTTTCTCCATGCTCAATGTGGTACACACAAGGACACAGGACAGAGGTTGAGTCAACTTTAATCCATTTCAACTGGCTGCAAGTGTGATTTAGTTATTGCCACCACCTGTTATGTGCCACAGGTAAGTAACAGGTGCTGTTAATTACACAAATTAGAGAAGCATCACATGATTTTTCAAAGGGTGCCAATACTTTTGTCCACCCCCTTTTTTATGTTTGGTGTGGAATTATATCCAATTTGGCTTTTTGACAATTCTTTTTGTGGTTTTCCATTGACGACAAATTAAATGAAGATATTATTACCAAAGCATTTGTGATTGCAATCATTTTCTGGAAGAAATTGAGTATTATCTGACAGAATTGCAGGGGTGCCAATACTTTTGGCCAGCACTGTAGATAAAAGTCTTCTAGTTTATGGCCTAGCTGTGAATTTATAGATGACAGGCAACCCCTGGGGCATCACCGTGTATGACTGCATTGCACTTAATTCTATCAATATGGTATTTTTTGGCTATGTCTTTTATTATCTTAAATATCTTGAATTATTTCCAGATTGTTTTACTATTACCTTTTACATCTTCATGCTAGAGATGTATTTGAATTATCCAGGTTATGTGGTAATATTAAGCTTGCACCAACTGAGCATATCTAAAATGTCCTCACTTGTATCGCTCTTGGTTTCAATGCCTTCTGCAATAGCCAAACTATATAGCAGCAACATAGGAGATGAAAATACTATCAAATATTAATGTATCATCTGTCAGGACTGCAAGAACAAGATCTGAAGTTCAGTTGTTGTATAATACCGTTTGTTTTTTTTTCTACTTATATCTAGTGTTGAGCAAAACCGTCGAACTTGACTCGAACCCGAACCCCATTGAAATCAATGGGGACCCGAACTTTGTGACCCAAAATTGATCGCTGGTTCAGCACTATAGACAGCAATACACGTGTATTGCAGTCTATAGAGGAAGTCAGCCTATGCAGAAGCATAGGCTGACTTCCTCTCTTCTTGGCAGGATCAACCAGGTACTGGGGACTCCTAGCAGCCTGGGATCACTGGCCAGACCCCAGGCTGCAGAAGATACATATGGGCACCCCCCAATCTTGCCGCGTGGGGTGCCGAGGGGGACATTTGGTACAACGGAACCCCTGGGATGCCACGATCATGTTTGACTGCGGCATCCAAGGTGTTAAAACCCCCGATTGGAGCTCAGCTCCGATCAGGGGTTAAGGAGCAGGGTGTTAGCTGTCAGGTACAGCTAACACCCACTCCCGATGCCGCCTGCTTTTAGCAGCGGGAGCCTGGCCGTCAGATACAGCTGGGCTCTCACAGTGTTTGCACGAGCTCTGCTTCTGAACCCGCTCGATTACCATCACATACGTGTACGTGGGGATGCGGTAACTACCCACATACTCCCACGTACATATATGTGACAATGCGTGAAGAGGTTAAAGCTAGTTGATTGGCTGCTCAGCCCGTCAATCAACCAGCTTTAGGAATGAGCCGAACCCGGACCTGAACTTCAGCGCTGACATTCGGGGTCAAGTCCGGGTGCCCGAAGGCACGAAGTTCAGCACAAACCCGAACTGTGCAGTTCGGGTTCGCTCAACACTACTTACATCCAAAAAATATTGCTTCTGTATTTGTGCCTATAAGTTGTCAGTAATATTATCCTGGGGAGATTTTGTATCTCTGTGTGCCACCATATGTGTTCATCATTTTTTTATATTCTGCCATATTCTATCATTCTGCTTCATTAGTTATTGCTGATTTTTCCCACAGAAGTTCACGGATATTTAAAGAAAAAAATAGCATTTGTGAATTCAAAGCTGTGTAAAATCCTGACATTTTTTTTTTACTTTATTTTACTAAACCATTAATTGACATACACACGTGGACAAAATTGTTGGTACCCCTCGTTTAATGAAAGAAAAACCCACAATGGTCACAGAAATAACTTGAATCTGACAAAATTAATTTGCCAAACTACATGTTGACAAGCCACAAAGCTTCTGGGAGAATGTCCTATGGACAGATGAGACAAAAATCAAAATTTTTGGCAAGGCACATCAGCTCTATGTTCACAGATGGAAAAATGAAGCATATCTTGAAAAGAACACTGTCCCTACTGTGAAACTTGGAGGAGGCTCTGTTATGTTCTGGGGCTGCTTTGCTGCATCTGGCACAGGGTGTCTTGAATCTGTGCAGGGTACAATGAAATCTCAAGACTATCAAGGGATTCTAGAGAGAAATGTGCTGCCCAGTGTCAGAAAGCTTGGTCTCAGTCGCAGGTCATGGGTCTTGCAACAGAATAATTACCCAAAAGACACAGCTACAAACACCCAAGAATGGCTAAGAGGAAAACATTGGACTATTCTGAAGTGGCCTTCTATGAGCCCTGACCTAAATCCTATTGAGCATCTTTGGAAGGAGCTGAAACATGCCGTCTGGAAAAGGCACCCTTCAAACCCGAGACAACCGGAGCAGTTTGCTCATGAGGAGTGGCCAAAATACCTGTTGAGAGGTGCAGAAGTCTCATTGACAGTTACAGGAATCGTTTTATTGCAGTGATTGCCTCAAAAGGTTGTGCAACAAAATATTACGTTAAGGGAACCATCATTTCTGTCCAGGCCTGTTTCATGAGTTTTTTCTTTTTTAAAAATTCTGTTGAAGCATGGTTGAAAAGCAATGTCTGACTTTCATTTGTTCATTTTCATAGAATTTTTATATATTATTACTTTTGTCAGATTCAAGTTACCATGTGACCATTGTGGGTTTTTCTTTCATTAAATGAGGGGTACCAACAATTTTGTCCAGGTGTGTAATTTTCAGTATTTAGCAATATTTGATGGCAGTGCAACAAAAACTACTGCTGACCATCCACATAAGGTAATTGCCTGCTGACTGCTATTCCTTCCAACCATGCAATACATATGTGCATTAAGCTCAGACAAGCATGCATGTGTTCACAAGAGGGAGAGTGGTATAAACCACTGCCAGACATGGTGGCGGTGGCTTATCTCCCAAAGAACAAAAATATTGGGCATATTGAAATACAGCATGCCCCATCCTTCTCTCTCTCCTGATATCTGATATCTCAAGGGAGAGTCAAGAGGCTTCCATACACATTAGATGTGGCCGGTACCACCCACCAAAATTTCCAAGTTTGGCTTATAGACCAATGTAGCAAAAGTTAACTTGATATAGCAATTTTTTGGGGGGCAAATTGTAATGTTTCACCAGACAAAACCAGGCAATTAGAGTGATGTAGTAAATTATGTGGGTACCTGGGACCCCTAAACTTATCTCTGACCACTCTATAAAGTCTGGAGTGATGTACTGTAGGGGTGCAGGATATTATGACCTTTAGTATCCTTAGCATAGGTATGCAATATTCAGATCAGTGGGGATCCGACAGCTGGTACCCACTCCTACCTGCCTGTTGTCGGATCCCACTGATCGGTTACTGACCGTCTATCCTAGGGATAGGTCATCAATATCAAAAGGTTCTACAACCCCTTAAAAGAAGGAGCCCAAGTCTTTCAGACTCAATTAAGTTTTTCCATTCTTAAATTTTTTTATTTTTGTATTTTTTAATTTCTTTAGTTGTAATTTTTTTTTCTGAGGGTTGTCATTATAGAATTATATTTCTTGACACTCTTATCCTGTGTCAAGGCCAAGATCTGATCCCATTGTTGAAAGTAAATACACATTATAAAACAGGCAACCTTATCAGACATATTGACATCTATCATATTAAAAAGAATTGGCTAGTTTGTACCCCGTGGTACTGTTTATGTGCTCCGTGTGCCTTGCCAACTGGTTTTTAGGCAGGTGTAGAAAAAATTGTGGCAAAGTGCTAATAGTTTCCGTTTAGCAATTCTAAACCCCATCAATGCTTGGTGTGACCTTTGCCCTTTGCCTTCCATCAGTTCTTCTACACTTGCAGACAGTTTTTGACGGTTATTCCAAACATCTTGGAGAACTAAGCACAGATCTTCTGTGGATGTAGGCTTGCTCAAATCCGTCTATCTCTGCATGTAATCCCAGACAGACTGGATGATGTTGAGATCCGGGTTCTGTGGGGGCCGTATCATCAGTTCCAAGACTCCTCCTCCAAAGGGCGCTCACACAAAATATTGATGGGATTTAGATTTCTCTTTTCTTCATTCACTTTATTTTGTTAATTGATAAAAATAAACTATTAACACTTCTATTTTTGAAGGCATTCTTTTTTTGCAACATTTTTTCCTACAAGTTTTGCAAAGTACTGTATAATAAAGACTTGCATCTTGGCTTCTCTGTATTGCTCCTCTGTATGTATATGACATATTCTGCATGACACTACTCCACAATCTAAGACTGATAAAATGCCATCAATCACATTTCCTATGGGAATGAAGAAACCTAATGAATTAAATACCGTGCTGGTGAATTTTTAATATTCAGTGGACAACATCTGTTCCTGGGCAGCTCAGCGCCACTGACACTTAACAATCATGTCACCTCTGATCTTATACTGATGCTTCACATCCTATTAACACTGTCAGTGGAGGTTGCACAGCTCAGATTTCTCTGTCTAACACTCCCAAATCCATGGCTATTATCTTATGGTCATAGCCAACTTGTTTACTGCCAGCTTAAAAAAATCACAAATGTGGCACAAAACATGAAGCACAACATTTTTATATACCAGAAGTTCCTTCTTTCTTAAAGGGGTTGTCAAACTCGTATTTTTATTATTTCATAGTGCTGCTGTTGGGTCAATTTCCAGTGCGAGTGACTCTGTTCGTCTGCATACAGGTCCAACTGGCTGACATCACCAGTGACGGCCTGTTTGCGTACGAGGCCTGCTGCAGCCATTCACAGGCCTCTGTGGTGACGTCTTATGACATACCATTTATGAAAAGGTGACCGCTGAGGCCTGTGACTGGCTATAGTAGTCACCTAGCACAAACAGCTGGGGGACCTGTATACAGAAGAGGAGCTCCCACCATTGGAAATGGAGGCCCGGGATGTGGTGAGTGCTGGTTTGTTATGTCTATGGCTCCACCAGCACCAATAGTAAGTAATAAAAATATGAGTCGGACAACCCCTTTAAACTTGCTAAAATTGCAGATGTGGTCAGGTCCTGGGGATGGGCCCCTTTCTCCCATTTCAGTAAAACAGCAGTGAATTTTACTGTTCATATTCATTTTGCAGAAAAAAAAACGTGAAAAGGGTTGCCCAAGATAAGAAAAATTATCTGCTTTTATAGCAACAGCGCCACTCTTGTTTAAGACTGTAAGTGGTACTGCAGTTCAACTCAATTCGCTTTAAATTTTGGGCAACCCCTTTAATATGCCCTTGAGTTGTCCTCTACATTGAAGCTATTCAGCCCTTATTTAGTTTGGCTGGCATGCTGTGTCCATGAAATACAGACTGGAGGTCAGCCGTATTCCTGGACCAAACACTAAGCCGAGACCCGGACTCCAAGCATCATAGTTATGTATGAAGTTAAGAGTCATGTAGACAAAATCTGGAGACAAAAAACCTACAGGCTGTAAGGAACAAATATTTGGCGCATGCATGGAAAAAATTACAATTTTTGACACAAAATAAGTAGACATAAATCATCTCTCGCTTATTGAGGAGACAGGTATAGGGCGCACAATGGGAATTTACGGCGGACAAAGTAAATTGTCGTAAAGTCATAAGTTTACACCATTTTAAACTTGATCTACTTTGCACATGAAAATCTGCGCCATATTCCTTCTTTTCTGTTTCATAGATGTGTAGTAAAGTGAGACACTTCTAAACCACGTCCATTTTGGGACACATTTATCAAAAGTTTCTTGCCTTTTCTGTTCTTTTTGGAGCACACTGTTCATAAATATGTTGTGCACCATATACTTTGGCACAAATGTAGACAGAAAGTGTCAGACTTCTATTGATAAATATGCCACAATGTATGTATTCACATGCCCAATTTTTTGATGGTCTGTTTTTAACAGTCAAAATGGACACAGTGACACGTGAATAGTCCCATTGACTTACATGGGTTCTATAATGGCTATGTGATGGCCACTTCAAAAATGGCCGTCACATGGCCATTATTCACTGTCATGTCAATAGTACCGACTGTGGCCTTGCAAAGATGGACATGGCCATTTGTCTTGGACATTAGGTTTGTAAAAAAACGGCACAACTTAAAGGGGTTTTCCAGGCAAATTTTTTTTTTTTTTTAAAAGGTCTATTTATGGGTTAATAAGTGCACCCAAATACCTTTAGCAGTGTTTTGAGTGATTTCTGGGTTTCTCTGGGAGCTCCTGGCATCTTCTGAATTTATTTACATGGTGTAGCTTCCTGTTGTTTTTTCCTACAGCTACCATGATGTATTGCTCTTCACTGAGAGCTGACTCACACTACCTCCCCCCTCACTCCCTCCCTCTCTCACTCCCTCACACCACCTTCCTGATTCCAAAGCTAGCCTGCCCACTACTAGCCTTTCCTAACACAGCCCCCCTCACATCATCATACTTACCTGTCTTCCTGATCACGTCCTTCCGTGGGGCTGCCTCCTCCTCCTCTTGTCGTCACTATTGCGCAGGTGTGGGAGGCTGGCAGATGTGAAGAAGAGGAGGAACTTCCCCCCAGAAGGAAGTGATGTTCTGTGCCCAGAAGATCCGGACAGGAAGACAGGTAAGTATGATGGGGTGGGGTTAGTATTGGTGACGTACCATTTCCGGAAACGGGGAAACAGAATGTCACCGGAAAATCTGAAAATGTGCCTGGGACGGTCATATGACCGCCCCAGCGATATGGGTAAATATACATTTTTGGTAAAGTGAGTATGTAAGGGTTAAAAATATTTTGCTTGCCAGACATATATGCTGTTAAGAAATATAGAAGTTATTGCTCAAAGCATGTGGCCCACCACGAAGTCTGCGCTGTATGCCAGTACAGGATGTGGTTAAGATAAGGCTATAGCACAAACGTCCAAAAGTTGCTATCTTTGACCTTTTAACATTAAGTGATGTCTTGAAATATGCTTTTGTGTCAATCTGGTTCAAACCGGTTTTGGCATATACGTGACACCGGGACTCTAAGACCAAATTTGGGCATCGTGTCATGTGATTGATGTATAACTGTGTTTCCTATATAACCTAGCTCTGCCAATCAATAAACTGAAGCATTCTATACATGACACCTTGCTGTCTGTTTGTCTGTTTCCCGAGCGCTCGATAATTGTTCCTTATTAATTAGGCCCAAGACAACATAACCCGGGGGGGAATTCCCCCCTCACAGAGTATATTAGAATTTAGGCGTGGGGACGGTGTTTAGCTTAATTTAGAAATATGATTTTATCTCGGACAACCCCTTTAAGACCTAATGGCTGATACATTAGCGTGTACTTTTAGGCTAAGACCCCACATAGAGCGACAAAGAAAAAAATGCTGTGGAAAAAACCACATTGGGAACACATTGCAGTTTTTTCCACATCGTTTTTCATTGCATTTTTGCAGAGTTTTCCTCTGCGGACTTTCTGCCCCTATTATACCTATACGACATTCCGCTACAGATTTTTTTTCTGCAGTGTGTGGATGGGATTAGCCAGAATCCCATACACTTTGCAGGTACTGTAATACGCAGCTTTTTCGCAATGCAGTGCCCCAGCCTAAAGATTTGTTCTAATATGAGTTATGCCTTTAATTCTATTATAAGCATGTACTTTTTGCTGTCTACGTGCCGGCTGGATACCCCCTCCCCATTTTGTAGATTCCTAATTGTCACGCATTCACAGTCCAGTACATCTCTCATCATGTACTTGATTAATACTTTATACCCAATCTAAATAATCAGATTCTAAGATGGAATACAAGCTTCACTAATCCACAACCATACAAACATTTCATTTTATGCTTTGTTTTCCTGGATTTCTTGACATTGTTTTTATGTTGATTTTACATCGCTCATATGCAAAGGAGTCTGAGATCTGTTTGCTGTTAATTGTTTGTTCTCCATGCAGCATGGAGCATGACAATGCATGGGATGTGCTCAGGCTTGACTTTTGTCTATTGCAGTGCTACATAATAGCTGCTAGCTTCATGCCTAGCAACGCTATTCATAACTACAGGCTTAGTATTCAGCCCAGCAGCGGATGATTCAATCTCTGCATTATGGCCAACTGACTTTAATTTCCAGGGACAGCCCCTGAGTTTGTACATGTTTTCCCAGGGCAATTTTCTTGGACATTATTTCAGTACTGACCAACTGTGTAGCAATGTTTCTTAGAGTTCTTAGATAAAAAAAAAAAAAATAATAACAGTGTAAAAAAATTTTTATGTTTGCCCTTAGGCAAAAATGTAAAATTTATTGGAGCGTCTTGTGCATCTTTCCTAAGCTCTGATATAACAAATGTTTTTCTTCTAGGCAGCCCCCAAGGTCTGGACCCCAAGAGCATCTCAAGAGTGGAGAAGAAAAACATTGCACTCGACTGTCAGAGCGCTCATTTACCGTGACAGTGGATTAGGTTTAACCCTAAAACCACCCTGAGCTATTCAGTACTGTACGATGGTATTATTTGGGTAAAAATTTGCAGTGATATGCGCGAACTGTATAGCATGGTTACGTGGGCTCCTTTAGGCTGGGGGTGATGTAAACGCTGCGGTTTGGCCTCCATCTAAAAAAACTCTGCGTTTTATAGCCACTGCAAAGGGTACAAGTTATAGTAAACCTGTAAGGTTGAGGCCCCATAGTGTTTGGTTGCTAGAGAATCCCATCCACACATTGCGAAAAAATACATGCAGCGGAAACGCTGCGATTTCCAAAACTGTCGCGGTTTTGGATATTGCAGCATATCAATTATACCTACAGAAACGCCGGTGGTTTCCCTATAGGTATAATGGAAGCAAAAAGCACTGTGAAAGCGCTGTGGGGGCCTTAGCTTCAGATATAGTTGTTACTGCATATTATTTGCACACCTTTAAGGTGGTGTTATTTGTGCTGCATATGGCGGCTTTATTTTGACATTATATGGCAGTATTGCAAGGGCTACTTGTGCAGTATGACATTAACACTGTATGGGAAAATTATTTTGCAGGAATTGTATGAGAGTATTATTTGGACAGTTTTATTCAGGCATTGAATAGAAAGATTGTGTGACCATATTGCAGTGTAATGTGGGCACTATATGATAGTATTATTTGAATATTATATGAAAGTATTATTTAGGTGTTGTATGCCCTGTTATTTAGACACTGAATTGTTTTATTGTGTGTTCAAACCTCGGTGTACCTTATGAAATCAAACGTATATGTAGTTACTTTAAGGCTGAAGCCTAGGTTCACACTTGCGCTGCGCTCTCTGTTATACAAGTCCGTCGGGGGGACCCAAACAAAGGAGAGCTCGTCCACTAAAAAAAAACAAAGGTTACCCGCAGACCCCATAGACTATAATAGACTTTTCAGGACTTTTCTCTCCGCTGATTTTTGGCGGTTTGTGCAGCGGAGACTCCGACGCAGATGTAAACCTAGCCTAAGACCGCACATTGCATTTTACAGTACCAGCAAAGAGAATGAGATTCTGACTAATCCCATCCACACATTGCGAGGAAAAAAAACTCTGCAGAAAAGCTTGTCAATTATACCTGCGGAGACTCAAGCGTTTTCCCTATAGGGAAGAAACAAAACAGAGAACAATACAGCAAAAATGCAATGAAAAATGCTACAGAAAAAAAAAAACGTGATGTAGTTTCGCGTTTTTTCAGCTGCGTTTGCTACATGGGGCCTTAGCCTAAAGGAAATCTCTGGATGCATTATTACAGCTTTATATAACTCATGATTTGTATAGAACTGTAATACAGCCAATGTGTATAACTCCTTAAACCATTCCCACTCTTCACCATACATTTATGGGGCAACAGGAAAGCCTTTAACACAAAACATTGATGCTACCAGCTCAGGAGATGAGCAGCACCATCTGCAGCAGCTATCAGGTGTAACATACAACTCACACCCTGCTACAACACCTGAGATTGGAGATAATTGTGATCCCAGGTGTACTCAACGACCACAACATCTAACAATGCCATTGGGTCCGCCATCTTTGTGTTTATTGCAGGACCTGACAGCGATATATACACTGTAATACGTTAATATTCATAATGACTCATGCTGTAAAACTAACACATTTGGTGGAATTTATCATCAGCTATGCCAGTGTGATAATGTGGCACATCTTGTGGCCCTTCCTGTTATACACCTCACTTGGCAGGAATATACAGGAATTCTATGCCAGTTCCTGACTGGCATAAGCCTCCATTTTGGTGCACAGGCGTGCACCTGATTTATTAAGAGTCTGGAACCTTTTGATAATTCAGACGCAGCTTGCGCCAGTCGGTGTCTTTATTGAGACTGGTCTACGAAATGTCAGTGAATAAAACTGTCCCAACATTTATCATTTATGGTAAACACTGCAAAAAAAAGTCTAACAAACTGTGCCAGAACTGCAGTTTTTGGTCACTTTGCCACCAAAAACTTGAAATAAAAACTGATCGTTGTTTGTACCCTAGAATGGTATCAATGAAAAGCACAGCTTGTCCTGCAAAAAACAAGCCTAGCTCCTTCAATACATAAATAAAAAAGTTATTCCTCTCAGAATATGGCAGTGCAAAAGCAATTTATTTTTTTCAAGAATTTGTTTTATTGTGAAAATTAGTATTATATATATATATATATATATATATATATATATATATAAATTAGTTATAGTGTATGCCGCAAAAATTGAAATGTAAAAAAATGAAATGTTTTTTTCCTGCCAGAAACAAGTTAGCTTTAGGGTAGCAGCACTCGAACTGCTAAAATTCTAGAAAAAAAAATAAAGGAAAAAAAAATTGCATTCTAGAGAACAAAAAAATCCATTACAACGCAGATAACTAAGGGTGGGTTCACACCTGCGCTTGCTATCCATCCGTTGCCAATCCAGTGAAAATCTCGGCGAACTGGATTGGCATCAGATACAGACCGGTCAGCGACGCATTGGTTAAAAACCCATTCATTTGAATGGGTTTTTAAAGCAATGCGCGGGTGTGCGCTTACACCCTCTGCGCTGCGAATCCTTTCTTTTCGTCGGAAACAAAGTCGGACATGCAGGACTTCCTGTCCAACGAAAAAAAACGGCTTTGCAGCGCAGAGGATGTAAGCGCACACCCGCGCATTGCTTTAAAAACCCATTCAAATGAATGGGTTTTTAACCAATGCGTCGCTGACCGGTCTGTATCCGATGCCAATCCAGTTCGCCGAGATTTTCACTGGATTGGCAACGGACGGACTGAAGCGCAGGTGTGAACCCACCCTAAGTAGTTTTTTTGCTGTCTTGTGCAAACTCACAAATAACATTTCTAATGAGTTCTGCAAATCAACAAACAAAAAACTTCAGAACAGTAATGTGCAACAAATATAAAAATATTAGAATAAAACATCGCCCTCCGTGTACTCTCACTAATTATAAATCTAATCCCTTTTACCACTTCTACATGAATTACAGCACTTGACGCAGCAGAATTTAGGCGTCGCACATGCACGGAACAGATTCGGTTAGAATATTAAATTGCCATTTTTGCTTCCCTTGTTGGCGTCCCTTGGAATCAAATATACTCATCAATTGCAATCAGCTTTCTCTACAACACCTTCAAGTACACGACAATCTTATTTTTCAGATTACTTCTGTATTTGACTTGCAAAATAGATGATGTAGGGTGAAATGGATTTCTGTCTGCAAAAGCAGCAACAGAGAGATGAACATTTATTTAGGGGTATTTTTGTATAAAGTTACATAAAAGATAAAGGGTACGGTAAGGTCATTTCTAGCCATGAAATGATATGATACTTCCTAGGTATATGTGATTGTCAAATATGTAATGGCTTATAGCAGAACTGAGATATATAGTGAATGGAGGTCATTTTAAGGGTATGCTCACAAGGTAGTTTTTCAAGTGTATTTTGATGCATAAAAAACTTGGATTGCGTATCAAAATATGTCTCATTGATTTCAGTTAGAATTGCACATTTCTCATAGTTATGTAGCTGAAAAATAACATGAAATGTGACTTATTCATAGTGTTTTAGGAGTTAATTTTGTAATGTCCCATGGCGTCGTGGCTACATCATCCATTACATCAGTCTACAATGACAGACATTTTTAGGGAGCTTTTCTCACCAACAGACTCAAAACTCAGGGAGCATTGTGGAGTAGGGGAGTTAGTGGCTGCCGTACAGGCGTTCATCCCCATCACCCACAAGGGTCAGTATTGTATGTGTTTTATGGGAAGCCAATTTACCTATCACACAGCTGCTTTCCTGTTCATGCACTCAACCTGTTCAAGCAGAGGTCGCACTCAGCTCACATGGGTTCTGCTACTCCTGATTTATGCTGTAAAGCCAGGGCTCCAACCCTGGAGTTATATGAACACTCCACAGTGAAGGATGGCCGCAATAGTCAGAACACAGCTCACAACTGAATGGTGCAAAAAAATCTACTTTTTTAGGCTAATGCCCCACATAGCGTCCCACAGCAAAAAAGATTCCTAGAATCCCATCTACTTTGCTGTGACTGTAAAACGCTGCATTTTTTTTTCCACAGCCTTTACGCCATGTGGGGCCCCGGCCTTAAGGAGACTTTTCTACCCCAGCATGACTGCAAAAATGTGCCGACACAGCATGCACAGGCTGTATCATGAGTGGCATGAAAAGACACCACCCACAGCACAGCCAATGAGCTCAGCAGGGATCCTCCCGCATGGAAGAATCATCATGCCATCTTCCATCCAGAAAGCTCTAGAACAGAAGAAGACACAATGGGTGAGCGGTACATAATGGATAAGAGCAACAGACAGAAAAACACCAGTGTGAATGTAGCCTAAGATAGTTTTTACACTAGACGCTAGACATTAAGCTGACGTGCAGTCTGTATAGTGATGCATCTATTGAAAATGTTGCCAAGTATTAACTACAGCGAGAAGTAAAATTGTTAAAAGGATTGTCCAGCTGGTAATTTAAAAAAAAGAGGGTCAGAAGAAGAAATTTTATCTACACCAGAAAATTGTCATAGATGGAAGTAGCTCTACCACCTAAAATATACCACTATTCAAAATGGCACAAGGTAAGTGGGGGCCCCATTAAACATTTTGCAGTGGGGCTCAATCGATTCTAGCTACACCTCACCCTTCCAAGCCCACATCCTAGTGCCTTCCAGGTCCCTACTGGTTTATACTTCATGGTCCCCCTAAAAGGGAGTTTGTCAGCAGGAAAATCAGTATCAAAGTAATCACACTACTTTGTGGGACGTCTTCTACACTTTCCAAAGATACCTTTCTTATTCTTTATTCAGCTTTATTTTCATAAAAAAAAAAGGATTTTATTCTTATCAAATTAGCTAAAAAGGGCTTTATGGGCATTTCCTCCTCTGTCAGGGCTTCACTCTCTGCTCTAGATAACCAACCCTAAAGACCTTTTTAAATAATTTACATAAGAATAAAACACAGATTTTTATGAAGATGGAGCTGCAATGTAGAATAAGAAAGGTATCTTTGGAAAGTGTAGAAGCCGCCCTACAAGGTAGTGTCATTAGTTTGATACCAATTTTCCTGATTGACAGACTCCCTTTAATTCGTAGGAAATGGCCACTCAGCTAGTCATTGTCTAAAACAGGTCACCTTTGTGAGCAAAATCTATCAATTCTCAGTGCCAAAGACTATCATGTCTACTTAAAGGGGTTGATCGGGATAAATTGATATTTATAATCTAACCTAAAGCCCTCCCTTCCCCGTCTAACTTCTAAATTACTTAGGTTACCAAAAATCTATATTTACCTAGCTCACGAGGGGAGGTCATGTGACTGCCCCAGGCACATTTTCTGATTTTCCGGTGACATTCTGCTTCCCCTTCTGGAAATGGAGCATCACCTATACTACTCCACCCCCCACCATCATTATACTTACCTGTCTTCCTGTCTGGACCTTCTGGGTACGGGATGTCACGTGTACAGAAGGTCCAGACCGGAAGACAGATAAGTATGATGGGGTGGGGAGGAGGGTTGAGTTAGTTAGGAAGGGCTAGTAGCGGGTGGTATAGCTAGGGAAACAGGGAGGGGGTGTGAGTGAGAAAGGGAGTTAGAGAGGGAGGTGGTGTGAGTCAGCTCTGAGTGGCCCAATGCATCATGGTTGTTGTAGGAAAACAGAACAGGAAGATACCCATGTAAACAAATGCAGAAGATGCCAGGAGCTCCCAGAGAAACCCGGAAATCACTCAGAACACTGCTAAAGGTATTTGGGTGCACTTATTAATGTGTTAATAGCACTAACAGACCTTTTTTGAAAAATCCATAGAATATTTCCAATGACATGGTGGCGCCGGTAGAGAAGCTTCTGTTCCTGGATACACATCCCTACCCTAGAGCTACTCTTTTTACATTGTTAAGATTGTTACATTTTTTTTTTTTTACTGTAAAACTTTTAATAGCTTCCCATTGGTTGATAAACTTTACCAATTCTATGGCTTCTTTGTGCTTCGTGTATAATCCAACCCCAGCACAATCATTCAATCTGCTTGGCCTATTAGTGTTTAAGACTTCTATAGTTATTCTTGTCACAGCGTTTCTGCATTTGCTTAGATGATTACTAAATCTCTTTTTATTTCCTTCCATTCCAGACTGCCAGCCTGTGCAAATCTGACATTTTTATTGCAATGCGGGCATCATAACTTGTCAGTCTCCGAATGTACACAGTGGCCTTGTAGCGGCACCTCAAGCAGTGTAAACAAAAATAAATTCCTCAGCTTTATTAAAGTGTGTGGATTACAAAAAAAATCCAGGCAGAGTCAGGCAGTTTTTCTTCAGTCACAGCAAGCCATGTACGATCTGCTTCAATGTTATTAAAACAGGAGCAAAATAAAACATTTCCACCTTAAAGGGAACCTGTCACATTGAGCATACAGTCCTATGTGTGGCATCATGTTATAGAGCAGGGGGGCTGAGCAGATTGATGTGTAGTTATGCAATATAAAGGATGACCGAGTGATATTCAATATTAATAGCCTGAATCTGGCAGACTGCACACGGACCCATTAACTTCAATGCGGCCATGTATACTTACTTTTTTTAATGTTGACCATTGGTCCTTGTGAAAAACCTTAAAGGGAATCTGTCTGGTCAATCTGGGACACTAAACCAACCACAGGTCCTTATAGACCTGAGGTTTCGCTTCCCAGATCGCCCCGTTGTAATGCAATCCGCAGACGCATTAAAAATAAAAAAACCTTTATACTTACCTAGATAAGGGTCCAATGTACACTGTTCGGCAAGAACAGTCCGGCTTATTCAAGAGATTCTTCATTGGCACGCCTCCCCCATGCTCCTGGCACCTGCGCTATTCTTCAGTGAAGCCAAAGATGGGACACCCCAGCTTCACTACCTAATTGCGGGACATGCGCACTGAAGCGGCAGGGTGAGTATAAAGCTTTTTTATTTTTAATGCGGCCATGGATTGCGTTATAACAGGGTGATTTGGGACACTAAACCCTAAGTCCATATGGACATGTGGGTGGTTTAGTGTCCCAAATTTCCCTGACAGATTCCCTTTAAATCATGTCCCATTCAGATTTGCTTTCTTACATCACAAGAAAACATTCAATATGGTCAGAGATTTCCTAGGATTGTACACAGAAGCTTTTCAACCTTGCATCATTTTTTTTATCATCTGTGGTTCCAGGAGGCATAGGGGATGGATACAAACAATGGGTTTCTGAAAGGACCCTAACTTAAAGAGGATCTTCCACTGTCTCTACCAACTCCAGTGATTCTGGCACAGTTGGAAATGTTCCCGGCATTCAGTGCAGTTAGGTCTGGTTATGGTGCCTGATATGATAATTAGGTTCTCTACCGTTAGTGGGCTGGTCTTGAGCCAAAGGAGGTGCAATTCAGTGACCCCTTACTGACAGCCTCCAATCAGAGGTAGGTAGTGTCAGAGCTCAGAATCACGTCCTCCTGTCTGCTCCTTGCACTTGACAATAGAGAACCTAATTAGCATATCAAGCACCAAAACTAACTGCGCTGAATGATGCTGCATGCACTGCCCCAGCACTAGTAGCTTCTCTCACCCAGAGGCTGCTAGAACAGATGATCTGTGCGGGGTCCTGGTGTTGTACCCTAACAGATCACATACTGATGATGACCTATCTTGTGGATAGATCATCAGTATGAAAATTCGGGGCCAAGCAACCCCTTTAAGTACAAGCTAGGGCCCTTAACTGCACTGACTGCTTGGGAACAGTGGAGACTAGAGAAAAAAATCATTAGAATCAGTGGAGCAATATCTATTAAAGCATGCAAAAAACTGGAGTTGGTGGCAGTAATTCCCATTAGTGTCAGCATATAACGGACAGAGCTTGGACTGAATAATGGAAATTAACTAGACTATGGCTTTAGGCTGAAGCCACACGTTACGGAAATGCAGCTTTTTTTTTTGTTGCAGATTTTGCTGCGGTTTTTTGAGCCAAAGCCAAGAATGGCTACAAAAGGAATAGGAAATATATAGGAAGCTACAAAAGGAATGGGAAATATACACACGTGGACAAAATTGTTGGTACCCCTTGTTTAATGAAAGAAAAACCCACAATGGTCACAGAAATAACTTGAATCTGACAAAAGTAATCATATATACAAATTCTATGAAAATGAACAAATGAAAGTGAGACATTGCTTTTCAACCATGCTTCAACAGAATTTTTAAAAAAGAAAACTCATGAAACAGGCCTGGACAGAAATGATGGTTCCCTTAACTTAATATTTTGTTGCACAACCTTTTGAGGCAATCACTGCAATCAAACGATTCCTGTAACTGTCAATGAGACTTCTGCACCTCTCAGCAGGTATTTTGGCCACTCCTCATGAGCAAACTGCTCCAGTTGTCTCGGGTTTGAAGGGTGCCTTTTCTAGACGGCATGTTTCAGCTCCTTCCAAAGATGCTCAATAGGATTTAGGTCAGGGCTCATAGAAGGCCACTTCAGAATAGTCCAATGTTTTCCTCTTAGCCATTCTTGGGTGTTTTTAGCTGTGTTTTGGGTCATTATCCTGTTGCAAGACCCATGACCTGCAACTGAGACCAAGCTTTCTGACACTGGGCAGCACATTTCTCTCTAGAATCCCTTGATAGTCTTGAGATTTCATTGTACCCTGCACAGATTCAAGACACCCTGTGCCAGAAGCAGCCCCAGAACATAACAGAGCCTCCTCCATGTTTCACAGTAGGGACAGTGTTCTTTTCAAGATATGCTTCATTTTTCCGTCTGTGAACATAGAGCTGATGTGCCTTGCCAAAAATTTAGATTTTTGTCTCATCTGTCCATAGGACATTCTCCCAGAAGCTTTGTGGCTTGTCAACATGTAGTTTGGCAAATTAGTTTTGTCAGATTCAAGTTATTTCTGTGATCTTTGTGGGTTTTTCTTTCATTAAATGAGGGGTACCAACAATTTTGTCCACGTGTGTTTAGGAAGTTCTTATACTTCTCCCTTCTGCTCAATCCACTCCTGGCTTTGACTCAAAAAAAAACAAAAAAAAACCCAGCAAATTCTGCAACAAAAAAGCTGCATTTCTGCATCGTGAGACCTCAACCTCAAAAGTGACCTGCTGCCTCTAGGTGCCTGAAAATTACTGCAGTGTACAATAGGAACAGAGCTGCAATTCCCCAGTACCACCACTATAGGACGGGGCTGATCTTGTTACTTGGACAGGGCCAGAGCTACTTCCTCTCCCTAATACGCCATTACCAACTGGATTCTTGCCTGGTGTAAAAGGATATTTACTCTCTCAATTGAAAACACATGGACGCTCACACAAACTGAGCATGCATGTCTATGGTGGAGCTGGGAGGAATAGGTACCAGTCGAATCTTTACCTGACGGAAGATTCTTTATTTCCATAGCCTCCACACATTTATTAGTAAACCAGATTTAGGGGGAATGTTTCATCAGAAAATGACCTAATTTTTAATTTTAAACGTATTTTTAAAAATATTATGATTTTTTTTTTTAATTTTCCATGTTACTATCTATGTTTTTAAAAAGGTGTTGAATCCTGCAATTTTCACTCTGTCTAGTCTATTAATAAAATGACACCTTCCAATTCTGTAGGGGTTTTCCTAGCAGAAGTTACCTTGTTTACATCACAGACAAGACAATAGAAGATAACACCTCTATAGATAACACCATGATGGGTCCATTAGTGACAATAGATGATATCACAGCTTATCTGCTGACCATCTCTAAACTCTCCCATAGACCTCAGTGAGTCAGCACCAGTCTCTTGCTGCCTATGGCTATGACTGTGCTGTAAACCATATTACTAAATGCTGTTAACAGAGCAGAGGACAAGCTCATGCAAGATGGCCGCTCACATAATCACATATAGAAAACAAAATGAAAAAATAAAAACAGATTACAAAAAAGTGATACGTGTCACTTTGTTTTAATAAATAACATAATATAATATAAATTTTTCTATGTATATATATATATATATACAGTATAACATAATATATAAAATAATAATAGAATAATACAATAAAAAAAATAAATAAATATAATAATAATGATGAATAATAATAATTAATAAAATAAATAATGAATACAAAATAAATTTTAAAAATTGCCAAAATATTCCCTTTAAGAACTTGTGCCAACAATCACCAGACAAAATGAGTGTTTGTCGGAGGATTGCATCGTATATATTACACAAAAAAAACATGTTTTTTGGCAACACACTGTCCTGTGTAAACAGGGATGTACTGCCAAGGAACAATGATAAACATTTGCATTGTTCCTTCCTCTTTTAGTTTGCATTGGCCTATGTGAAAGGTCACAGTAAACATATGCCAATTGACATGTTATATCATCGATCATGGGTCATCCTCCTCTGCGTTGGCTTGTGTAATATGGCCTTAAGTGGCCTTTTTCATTTGTATTTCTTATGCCATGATCTATATGATACGTAAGGCTACCCCGTAGAAAGAAATGTTTTCACAAGTCATAACAGATTTCTATCTAGTCCTATTGATTTGCTAATTCGCAAACTGAATGTTAACACTTCTCTCCTATCTAACTGTGTACAAAGCAATCTTATTCTTCCATTGTCGTAATCTAATAGGGGAAGCAAATGTTGTTTCTTGCAAACCGCCTTTAGGGCTAAATGAAGATTTCATTGATTCTTACACGTGGCCATTCAATGAAACATTTGCAAGTTTTTGAATGATATTCACCACTTAAGGTTGGTTCACACTTGCGCCTGGACTCCGTCCGCCGCGAATCTAACCTAAATGTCGGAAAAAAGGATAGGGAAAGGATTGGGAAAGGTTTGAGACGCATTGCTTAAAAACCCATTCACTTCTATGAGTTTTTAAAGCAATGCGCGGGTGTCCAATTGCACCCTCTGCACCGCGAAGCCAGTTTTTTTCGTCAGACACAAAGTCCTGCATGTCCGGTCAGATTCGCGGCGGACGGAGTCTGGGCGCAAGTGTGAACCCACCCTTAGCTCTATTTTGTAATACCAAAAGCAACTATAATGGACAACACACACAGTACCTAGAAACAACTCATCCAAACATGGAGAGAACATATAGTACAATCTCCATGGATATGTTGTGCCCTAGACTCTAGTACTGCAAGACAACAGTGCTAACTGCTGGGTCACCATACTGTCTGTCTTTTATGTATTACTATATTATGTATACTAGTAATATAGTATGCAGCATCCAACATGACTATATCCAAAAACCATTTATACTAAGGTTTATACTAATGTTTTTAACAGTATTTTTAATAAAAATAGTAACAAAATAGAAACTTTTACCTATATAGTTATAGTATATATTGCATGTTCTGTTGATACATGAGAGTCCTATCTTGTGGATATGTCAGAAATGTCTTTGAGACTACCCCTTTAAGATGGTCTTCCATCGTCTTCTTTATAAAGCACTTCAGGATTTTTTACACATAAAATGCTAACTCACCAGCAATATTCTGGCAGTGTAGTGTGTTTTAGCCCAGCTCAGTTATGCCCCATCGATCAGGGGCCAAACGCCAAATATTTTGTAGTGGTAGTGAATGAGACTGAGCTCTTATACCAGGTAAAGGCACTACATGATGTAAGGCGATTTGCCTTGTAAACAATGAGTCCTCCACCATTCTAATATCGATGACCTATTCTAATCTTAAAGGGTTTTTCCAGACGTTTTCTTAGGCCATCATTATCTGATCAGTGGGGGGCTGGTACCCAGCCCCCATACCACTCAGCTGTTCAGGACTGCTGCCTGGTACTACAGGGTACAACAGTGTACTGAGCCAGAAGAAAAAGGTTCTATACATTACATAATGGCCAAGTAGCATAACTGCAGCTCAGTAAATGGAAGCTGATCTGTAATAATGTGGCCTGTCCAGTATACAATGTATGGAGCCCTCTGATTCTAGCTCTGTACACTGCATAGCACTAGGCAGAAGTCCTGAACAGCTAATCGGTGCAAGGGCTGGGTGTCTGTCCCCATCCAATCACCAATCAGATATTGTTGGCTTATCCTAAGGATAGGCCACAAAAAAGTTTTTAAGTCCCAGAAACCCCTTTAATATTTTATTACTGCTGACATGAATATCTGGAGAACACATATCAGTCTACCCATTCAGCTAAATTTAGAACATGCTTGTTGGAATCACATAGATAGGGCCGCTCAATAGAGCTTTTACAGGACATTCTCTCAACATCTGGAGCCATGACTTTCACAGTCATCTATACTGCCTATATTGTCTTGCTCTGGTGGACACATCTATATGATACCTTTCTGCAGGTCTTCAGTTTGGTGAGGCCTTCCGAGTGATACGCACAGCACGAAGCTGCATCCTCTATTCACTATTGTTCCAAGTCTTACGTCCATCTCTTTATACTTGGTGACTTTCCTTGACATTGAACTTTAGTGCTTCAGATTTTATTTTTCTGTGTGGAGAGATTTGTTCTGATACATCTAGCAAGGTCCTTTCTCTCACTGTTTTTACCTTTGACATGTTCTCTTCTTTATGCTCTGCAGGCACGTTGAAAACCAGTACAATAGCTTTATGTTATTGAAAAAAAGCACATTGTGGGAGAGGAAGATTGCCGAGGTTATTTAATAGTTGTTTACCAGGATCCATTTACTTAGTGAGAGATGAAAAATAACAAGAGGAACATAGAAGTCCATATATAACCAATGCTGAATGCAAATGTACAATATAAAGATACACTTTTAATAAAGACAAAAATGAATCATCATTCTTTGTATATGAAATCTCACATGTTTCTTTATTCTTTTGTTTCTGTTCCCTCTTCTCCTCTCCTTCTCTCACCTCTCCTGCCCTCTTCCCTCCTCTCTTCTTCTTCCATCCCCTCTCCCTCCCTCGCCTCTCATGTTTCCTTCTCTCTTCCCTTCTTTTCCCCTTCCCTCTCCTCACTTCCCCTCTCCTATCTTTCTATTACCTTTCCTATCCCCCTCCCATCCTCTCCTGCCCATTTTTCACCTCTCATATCCCTTCCCTCCTCTCTTCTTCTCCTCTCCTATCCTTCCTTCACCTCTCATATCCCTTCCCTCCTCACTTCTTCTCCCGTCCCCTCTCTTCTCCTCTCCTATCCTTCCTTCACCTCTCATATCCCTTCCCTCCTCACTTCTTCTCCCCTCCCCTCTCTTCTTCTCTCCTATCCTTCCTTCACCTCTCATATCCCTTCCCTCATCACTTCTTCTCCCCTCCCCTCTCTTCTCTTATCCTTCCTTCACCTCTCATATCCCTTCCCTCCTCACGTCTTCTCCCCTCCCTGATCCTTTCCTCACCTCTCTTGTCCCGTCCCCTTTCCACTTCTCCGCTCCTCCCTTCTTCTCCTCTCTCCTCTTCTTTCCTCTGCTGTCCTTCTCTCACCTCTCTTTCCCCCCTCCCCTTCCCTCCTCTTCTCCCCTTCCCTTCCCTCTCCATCTCTCTTCTCTCCTTCCATGATATCTCCTGTCCCCCTTCTCTCCTCTCCTGCCCTTTTCTTCCCTCTTGTCTTCTGTTCTTTCCGCCCTTCTCCTGTCACTTTCCTTCTCTCCTTTTCTCTCTTCTTTTCTCTTCTCTTCCTCTCCTTTCCCCTCCCTTCTTTTTCTCTCTTGCTACAGTGTGTTTGTGAGGGGGGAATCTATTAAGAATGGAGTTTCCTATGCCAGTTTTAATCCATTCCATCACAGGCACTAGATACACCAGAATTATTAAGGCCAGAAATTTGGCATATGTTAAAGTAAATCTGATGGACTGAGGTTCCCCCAATGGCCTCGCTCTGCTTTGTACTGTCTTAAAAAGTGATAAGTAGCGAGCAGGAAATGAGAGGTGCCTAAAATGCACCAAATTGAGTGCCATTTTAGACACTTTATAGGCATAGAATTCATAGTAAATATTGGTCATTGTGTATTATACAGTACTGTGAATCAGCTGCTGCAGAACATACAAATACATCTGCTTCAATACTTCTTTATGAAAGCATTGAGAACATTTCATGCCAATTAATAAATAAAGCATAAAAAGCTCCCTTTTTTTGTTTAATCCCACTATTATGAGTTATTAAAGACGTGGTCTGGGATTTAAAGAAAGTTCTGGTGAATGATGTATGTGATGTCATTGTCTAAGGACTTCCAGAAACCACAGAGTGGTGGCGCTGGACCTGCAGGGAATTTAATTGGTTAACTTAAGCCCCTTCCTGCTCTTAGATATCTTTCTTAAAATCCTGATCAGCTCCTTTAAGGATGTGAGAAGTCATGCTAGAGTGACCTGTATAAATACCATCAGCCTTTGGTATCCTAGTTTTATATAACTCCTGGTTGATATAATAGTTTTAGAATTTCCTGTAGGGTGTACATTATCTTAAATATAATACAATATATGTAATGGGCTCCAAGGTTCAAAATAATATCAGAAAAGAAAATCCTTTTATTATAGGTATCATGGTTCCCCATTATACTCAGTACAGAATTTTAGCAACACTCATTTCCTATTTCAGCATCACTTTAAATAGCGAGAAGAACGCTCTAGTGCCTCCAAGTATGTGCAAGACAGACCATCACACTCCACAATATACCTGATAACAAATTCTTCCTTCCATCCTTCACAAAGGATTCCAATTCCTATCAATCAAACCTGCGCTTCTTATTACTGCTGGTTCTACAATGTGGTACATGGGGGGGATGAGCACGACCAGATTGGCATTAATAGGCATATACCATTCAGACTTCTTGTGGGTATGAAGAAGCAAAAAATGAGTTTTGCTGCACTGAATGGAAAGGAAGAAATTGAATTAGCAGAGATCATCGCTGACATGCTTATTTTATTTGTGTCTGCAGGACCCCCGCTGAGATGAAATATACACTTATTTCTGGAGATTTTCAAGGCATAATTAAAACTGCATTAGACTTGTCAGGGCTGATTAAAGTGGAAACGGTTAGCTCGGATACTGTCTATGCCTCTCAGTTTATTATCTCTCTAGTCAGAGGAAATTGCATATGGAGGTCATAATCCATGATTTCTTAAAGTCACACATATATCTGCTTCTCTCTGTGAATGAATCACTAAGGCTAAGGCCACACGTTGCAGAAATACAGCTAAAAAAGACTGTGGAAAAACACAGCCAAAAAATGTAACAAAAACACTTGCGGTTTTCACTGCTTTGCCAAGTCTATGGGAAAACGCAGGTAAAATTAAAGGGAACCCGAAGAACGGAAACCTAATCTGCTTAAAAAGCGGTTACCTATAGACTATAATGGGGTCCGCCGGGTTTCTGTCCGAAAAATGCGGAGAGAAGTCCAGGACTTCTCTCTCCACATTTTTCAAGCAGAATGGGGAACGTAAACCCCCAACGGAGACCGCTAGAGCGCTAGTGTGAATCTAGCCTGACTATAGAACATGTAACAAAGGTAAAGAGCGATATATAACAGTACATGAAGCACAGGTAGATTTTAGTACAAGATATGCAGCACAGATAAAGAGCAGTACAGTGCATGTAGTACAAGTATAGGCCAGTACAGTACATGTAGTACAGGTAGAGAGCAGTACAGTACATGTAGTATAGGTAGAGAGCAGTACAGTACATGTAGTACAGGTAGAGAGCAGTACAGTACATGTAGTACAGGTAGAGAGCAGTACAGTACATGGAGTACAGGTAGAGAGCAGTACAGTACATGTAGTACAAGTAGAGAGCAGTACAGTACATGTAGTACAGGCAGAGAGCAGTACAGTACATGTAGTACAGGCAGAGAGCAGTACAGTACATGTATATGGTAGAGAGCAGTACAGTACATGTAGTATAGGTAGAGAGCAGTACAGTACATGTAGTATAGGTAGAGAGCAGTACAGTACATGTAGTACAGGTAGAGAGCAGTACAGTACATGTAGTACAGGTAGAGAGCAGTACAGTACATGGAGTACAGGTAGAGAGCAGTACAGTACATGTAGTACAAGTAGAGAGCAGTACAGTACATGTAGTACAGGCAGAGAGCAGTACAGTACATGTAGTACAGGCAGAGAGCAGTACAGTACATGTATAGGTAGAGAGCAGTACAGTACATGTAGTATAGGTAGAGAGCAGTACAGTACATGTAGTACAGGTAGAGAGCAGTACAGTACATGTAGTATAGGTAGAGAGCAGTACAGTACATGTAGTACAGGTAGAGAGCAGTACAGTACATGTAGTACAGGTAGAGAGCAGTACAGTACATGTAGTATAGGTAGGGAGCAGTACAGTACATGTAGTACAGGTAGAGAGCAGTACAGTACATGTAGTACAGGTAGGGAGCAGTACAGTACATGTAGTACAGGTAGAGAGCAGTACAGTACACATAGTACAGGTAGAGAGCAGTACAGTACACGTAGTACAGGTAGAGAGCAGTACAGTACATGTAGTACAGGTAGAGAGCAGTACAGTACACGTAGTACAGGTAGAGAGCAGTACAGTACACGTAGTACAGGTAGAGAGCAGTACAGTACATGTAGTACAGGTAGAGAGCAGTACAGTACATGTAGTACAGGTAGAGAGCAGTACAGTACATGTAGTACAGGTAGAGAGCAGTACAGTACATGCAGTACAGGTAGAGAGCAGTACAGTACATGTAGTACAGGTAGAGAGCAGTACAGTACATGTAGTACAGGTAGAGAGCAGTACAGTACATGTAGTACAGGTAGAGAGCAGTACAGTACATGTAGTACAGGTAGAGAGCAGTACAGTACATGTAGTACAGGTAGAGAGCAGTACAGTACATGTAGTACAGGTAGAGAGCAGTACAGTACATGCAGTACAGGTAGAGAGCAGTACAGTACATGTAGTATAGGTAGAGAGCAGTACAGTATATGTAGTATAGGTAGAGAGCAGTACAGTACATGTAGTACAGGTAGAGAGCAGTACAGTACATGTAGTACAGGTAGAGAGCAGTACAGTACATGCAGTACAGGTAGAGAGCAGTACAGTACATGTAGTATAGGTAGTGAGCAGTACAGTACATGTAGTAAGGTAGGGAGCAGTACAGTACATGGAGTACAGGTAGAGAGCAGTACAGTACATGTAGTACAGGTAGAGAGCAGTACAGTACATGTAGTACAGGTAGAGAGCAGTACAGTACATGGAGTACAGGTAGAGAGCAGTACAGTACATGTAGTACAAGTAGAGAGCAGTACAGTACATGTAGTACAGGCAGAGAGCAGTACAGTACATGTAGTACAGGCAGAGAGCAGTACAGTACATGTATAGGTAGAGAGCAGTACAGTACATGTAGTATAGGTAGAGAGCAGTACAGTACATGTAGTATAGGTAGAGAGCAGTACAGTACATGTAGTACAGGTAGAGAGCAGTACAGTACATGTAGTACAGGTAGAGAGCAGTACAGTACATGGAGTACAGGTAGAGAGCAGTACAGTACATGTAGTACAAGTAGAGAGCAGTACAGTACATGTAGTACAGGCAGAGAGCAGTACAGTACATGTAGTACAGGCAGAGAGCAGTACAGTACATGTATAGGTAGAGAGCAGTACAGTACATGTAGTATAGGTAGAGAGCAGTACAGTACATGTAGTACAGGTAGAGAGCAGTACAGTACATGCAGTATAGGTAGAGAGCAGTACAGTACATGTAGTACAGGTAGAGAGCAGTACAGTACATGTAGTACAGGTAGAGAGCAGTACAGTACATGTAGTATAGGTAGGGAGCAGTACAGTACATGTAGTACAGGTAGAGAGCAGTACAGTACATGTAGTACAGGTAGGGAGCAGTACAGTACATGTAGTACAGGTAGAGAGCAGTACAGTACACATAGTACAGGTAGAGAGCAGTACAGTACACGTAGTACAGGTAGAGAGCAGTACAGTACATGTAGTACAGGTAGAGAGCAGTACAGTACACGTAGTACAGGTAGAGAGCAGTACAGTACACGTAGTACAGGTAGAGAGCAGTACAGTACATGTAGTACAGGTAGAGAGCAGTACAGTACATGTAGTACAGGTAGAGAGCAGTACAGTACATGTAGTACAGGTAGAGAGCAGTACAGTACATGTAGTACAGGTAGAGAGCAGTACAGTACATGTAGTACAGGTAGAGAGCAGTACAGTACATGTAGTACAGGTAGAGAGCAGTACAGTACATGTAGTACAGGTAGAGAGCAGTACAGTACATGCAGTACAGGTAGAGAGCAGTACAGTACATGTAGTATAGGTAGAGAGCAGTACAGTATATGTAGTATAGGTAGAGAGCAGTACAGTACATGTAGTACAGGTAGAGAGCAGTACAGTACAGGTAGTACAGGTAGAGAGCAGTACAGTACATGCAGTACAGGTAGAGAGCAGTACAGTACATGTAGTATAGGTAGTGAGCAGTACAGTACATGTAGTAAGGTAGGGAGCAGTACAGTACATGGAGTACAGGTAGAGAGCAGTACAGTACATGTAGTACAGGTAGAGAGCAGTACAGTACATGTAGTACAGGTAGAGAGCAGTACAGTACATGTACAAGTAGAGAACAGTACAGTACATGTAGTACAGGTATAGAGCAGTACAGTACATGTAGTGGTGAAATGTGTGGTTGCCAGGGCTATTGGAAAGTAATTGCCCATTTGCCCTAATTATAATCCAACCTCATATTCAACTGTATCGGCATCTCTCATTACAGTTGGTTACTGTGGTGGGGCATGGGAGTCTATTGGAAGTGAGTATTTGTTGGGTGAACCTCACCAAATTCATCTTGCACATATTCACAAGGTTCATCCGGCGGTTTTGTTCAGACCGAACACGTCCATATCGGATTGGTTATTATTATACTCTGGGGTCTCTTCAAAGAATTGTATCTTGATGAATGTGTGATAATAAATATTAATGCAGAGATGACATAAGACAGGTGATATATGAAAAGTAGCCTGAGAATTAGAAGACTAAACCCAGGAGTCCATTGACACAATAATCTGAGCTTCATCAGGACACAAATCCCTAGTGGAGATCCTGTATAAGAATGCAGCTTGGTTTTTTCTTTCTCTCTCTATACATTCCAGGTGGATTCTTTGTTTTGGAGTTTATTGAACGAAATAGAAACATATCCTGTATTTTATTCTGATTATTGTATATGGAAAAGACTTGCCATTCTGCAGGATGTGACTCACGTACTACTTGCAAAATCAAATCTTTAAGATCAATTCCAGCGGCCCTGAAGTAACCGCTGGGATTCCTTTCTCCTTGAGTAGGTCTAGAACACATGACCTTCTGGAGTTATTCTGTACTTAATAATGTTCGTTCAATTAAATATAAGTCTAAGTAGATATAGCCTTGAGACAGTGGAAGAAGCCAGTTATATTTTAATAATGAGCATTATAAGGATGAGGTTCATTATACATTTAACACAACAAGAGGAAAACTATGTATCTGAATACAACAGACTAATGGGTTGTACATGTCCAACAGGCTTTGTTATTTCTACGATATTTTATTTATGCCTCCCAAAAGCGAATGCACAATAAGTTAGAAGTATTGTCGCTCTGAATTCTAGGTCTGGAAATTTCATTTGTTATGTATACAATACTAGAGAAGCACAAAAAGTCTATTCCAACACATATATACAAAAGAGTGATCCTTAGAGAGTGCTGCTGGTGAGAGTGGATACAAGAAACAGATGTTATACTGGATTATGTACATACGTGATATGATAATGTTGCCAATGCCTAATACATAGGTATTAGAATCAATCCTATGCCCTATATGTGCATTTGGCTCCTAAGCTCCCTATTATGTCATCATTATACGTCCTTGCATACATTTTGTTGGCATCTAAATTTAGATTTCTCAATCAAAATTATCCATTGAATTACAAATACTATGCGGGAATAATATGCTCTTTATGTAGCCTCGAGGTCTATATCATATATTTAGTGGGTCAATGGGTAAAGGGAACATAATACTTGGGGTCTGTACATTTACACTTATGTAAAATATAAGGCAACATCTTGGGAACCAAGTTTGGAGTTATTACTTGTTAAATTGGTCATTTTCAGTCTTAAGTTTAACTCTTGTGCAGGCTGGTGGCTTTGGTTCTTTGAGAAGAACCTCCCAAATTGCCCTGACAGTATTTATTAGACATTGTTTCTAGGAGACAATACAGTCTCTAATAAAGGCACTGAATGTTGGCCTATAATGTGCCTATGTCTCCATAATAAGGAACCATAGGGACTCAATGGGGAGAATTTATCAAGACTGCCACAATTTATCTTGAATTATCAAGAGGCTCAGGAACAGGCATACATTTATATATAAATATTCCATTATAACTCACGCAAGCATTATAAGAAAAATGTTAGGCTGTGGCATCCCCTTCCCTCCCCGCTCTGTCCAAATTCACAGAAAGTGGCAAACAAGGCACTCCAGAGGTGGCATGGAACAGATGTGGTGCATGCTTGCCACAAGAAAGGTGATTCCTATCTTATAGAAAATGATAAGACTGTCCCCACCTTTGAAGCTAACCTGGTTTCCCTAGGAATCTCCAAGTTTCTGGCTACCTCCCTTCGATACCTGGTCAACAGTTCATTAGTATTTATTGAACTATGACCTCACCATACTAATCAAAGTATTGCCGGGGGTGCCCATCTATAGATTTTTCTATTTAATTAAGTCTGTACAGGGTCTCAAACCCATGACTTTGTGAGTGAGAGACAGGCACCCTAACAGTTGAGCCACAATGTGAAACTAGATATTCATAACAAATATATGTCTATATACCAGGACATTCTGTTGGAGCCACATACAGTTGAATCTGTGGCTCAGTTGTTTGCATATCTACCTCCCATACTAGGTTTGAGATTAAGAACACAACTAGTAGAATAAAATTTTAATAATTGAATTAAAAAAAAGATATATATATATATATATATATATATATATATATATATATATATATATATATATATATATATATATACAGTATATCTATATATATTTTAATTTATACATATATATATATATATATATATATATATATATATTGGAAATTACTAGAACTTTAACATAGGAAAGCAAGTTGTAAAATTCCATTTTTGTAACCCTATTAAATGACCGTCACAAAAGACAGTAACATAGATATATTTGGTATTGCCATAACCATTACCACCCAGACAATGAAATGAAAGCAGTTTTTCTAGTGATTGCTAAATGCCTAAATATAAATTTTTATGTTATTTAACCAGTAACAATTGGGGTCTGATATTATTATCTGGGGTTTGAATATATTTAGCTGTGTCCTTTTATAAAAGTCATGCCCCTTGAAAAGGCCACTCGCACTTGTGCCACGATCTTCCATTGGTGAATATCCCCTGTGGGACTCTCCTAGGTTGACATCTCTGGGAACCCCACCACTGCCGAAAAACCTACTACCTACTGTACCTATTGTACAATAACCCTACTACTCAACATCTTCTACCCTTGACTGTCTCCATCCCATTCCTTCTGGGGATTGCACCTATCTCCAGAATGGAGGTCCCCTGATCGCATTAAAGGGAGGAATGGCCTCACTCTATTCACTTGTAGGGGGACTTCTGAAAATATCCGAACAGCATAAAATAAACTGGCCTCTTATACTTCTAAATAATTTCTTTGGTACTAAACTAGATGTGATATTTGCCAGTATGTGACAGCTGTTGAGGAATGGGATGACTTTAATAAATAATGGGCATATTGCAGAGCATTAATGCGGTCATTATTTGTAAGCGATGTGCATATTTATGGTCCTCGCTAACAGCTCCGAGTTCCTGTCATGTAAAGTGATGTATCTGTGAAGACAGGATTTAGCATCATGCGTCAGAAAGGAAAGGTGACTAAGGGCAGGAACAGCGAGTTGAAGTCTTTTTAATACGATAAGAAAACAGTGTGACAAATTCCTATTTGAAGGTATAATATCACTTATCCTACTTACCATGGTGTGCTGCTTAAATGAAATGCTAATATGGGATGAATTTGCTAGCAGGCTCTTGCATTTCTACATTCTCAGCCGAAGAGCAAATATTTCCCGACGTTTCTGCTGTGTCGTTGTTCAGCAAGAGATTTCTAATTTCTGTAACGTTTTTCACAACACCGTCACTACTAACAGAAATTGGCAGAATGTACTTTTCCGTCTGTTCCTATGAATCTCAGGACTTATATCCCACACAGGAAGCGGCTGCTATGGAGCCAAATGGTTTCATTGGTTGAAAGTTTTAAACCTATTATTATAGTACCTTAGTACTTATTTTTAAGCCCCTTGCAGACGACCATGTGCTAGGTCAGTTTGCTATCTGGGTTTTTCCAGAATAGCACACTGACCCATTCATTTCTATGGAATGATATGGTCCCGTGTGTGGGCCAGCAGTCCGGACTGCAAAATATGAAACGGGTCTTATTCCTGTCCGATTTTGCAGCCATGCTTCTGTGGCCCCTATTGAATGAATGGGGCCAGGGAAGCACGGACGGTGCATGGCCAGCACACAGATCACATCGGTGAATAAACGGAACGCCCAGCGGGTAGCACAAAGACGTGTACAACACACCTAGACCTACCCAACACCAGACAGGGGGGAAGACACACAGCAAGGAACGGCATGGGCTTAAACTGTGGCCCCTATTGAGTGAATGGGGCCATCCCAAGGCGCTTTTGGGAAGCACGGACGGTGGCATGGATACCAGCACACAGATCACATCGGTGAATGGGCAGGGGCCCGCCCACAGCAAAACCCCCCCTTGGGCCCCTCCCTAAATGTGAAACAAAACAAAAGCCGGGCAGGGGGTCCCCGGCCCAACCACGCACGAAGCACAAATTGGTGTACCTCACGGCTTTGACTTCATAGCCAGTGTACCAATCACACCTCAGACCTATCCCAACTATCCAGACAGTGGGGGAAGTTACTATTTCATCTATGCAAGGAAACTGTTGTACATGGGCATAAACATGCCCGCATCTTTGGTGTATGGTCCATATTTGCACCAAAGATGCAGTACTTTTTCATTTTTTCAAATCCCATGAAAAGTGGGCAGAACGGGGTGGCGTGAGTTATACCAGAAAGCTATACCAATTCCTGACTGATGTAGATTTAGGGGCCTCAGAGCCTCTTAATACTGTATTTCTGGTACCTCTTCCACCAGCGTGCAAAATGTTAAGACGGATGTATTGGTCCTAATAAATTCCCCCCATTATGTCATAAAACAAATATAATGTACATGTTTTTTCAATTTATAAATTAGCTACAACTCGTTCCCCGAATACACAAAGAAATTCCAAACTTTTCCAAACTTCTGAGTGACTAATATTTGGATATGCCTTGTCTAAAAGCACATTGCTGGAATCAAAGAAATGATAAGTTTTATTAGGCCTCATGTACTCATTGGGCTGAGTTTGCAGCGGAATGCAGTCGAATGACACTCAGAGTGACATCGGAGTGCATTCTTTTATGCATTCACGTTTATGGGGGCTTCCGATTCATTCTGTTCTTATGACATGGAGCAGGATAGGATCTGCTCTATAATCTTCCATGTCATCGGAATGGAAAGGATTGGAAGCCACCATAAATGTGAATGCATAACCGAATACACTCCAAAGTCATCCACCTGCATTCCACTGCAAATTCGGAGCTGATTCTGAAATGGAATTCGCCTTAAATTCTGTGCCAAATTCCACCATGTGAACATACCCAGGATCTGCCCTGAAGTGGCATATGTCCCCTTAAACACTGTTTAGAACAAACTGGCAAAAATTTATTAAGACTGGTGTATTGTACGTCAGTCTTAATAAAAAGCCCGACTGGCGTAGGGACCCACAGATTTATGAAGAGGCTGCGGCGCCTTCATACATTCGTCATAGGTCCTGGTACTGGAATGGAAAGCTATGCCTAACACCAGGATAAATCAGTCAAGCTGAGGCGTCCCGGCCTCGGCCACCCTGATCCCCATCCTGTACTACCCACATTCGCAATAGAGATAGAATAATGAATCCCCCATTATATATTAATTCGCATGCGCCTGTCCTAAGGATGGATTGGAGAGGAGCAAGAGTGTTAGAGGGAAGGTGACAGAGGAGGATGTAGCAGGATATGAAGGAGTATGTACAAGCATTTTTGTTGACTTGAGGCTATAAGAACAGATTTAAGCTGAAGGTAGGAGATGGAGAGAACTTGGATATATTATATGATGGGGCAGCAGACTTGTGAGACGGAGGAAAATGTAGGGCCATTAAATGGGACTGGTCATTCTGCTAAAAGGGTTGAATGGGATGGGAACAGATGATGAATTCAATCCTTGTGGAGTTTTAGGAAGTAGAACAAGAAAGGAGATATTTTAAGAGGAACATTCAATCTTCATTACAGAATATATTTCACACTGAGGATTATCTATGCTGTGTGACCCTTCTTAATGACTTTGATGTCCTATTACCCATCTCACCTAGTTTCTTGTATTCACATGAATTCTTAATCCACTAAATGAATTCTTACCTAGTACGTAGGTTCTTCTATTACTGTCAGACCCAAGGAAGTTACATCTGACTGCCTGATCCTACCAGAGGCAGGATCAAAAGCAACAGAGAAAAATCATTGCAATTCTGATGTATCTCTTCAGGACACATTTTTTTACATTTCTGAAGTTAGACCTGACCTAAAAAAAAACTTGTTTCACTTCACATCAATAAAGACTTAGATGAAACAGGACAACTATCACAAAAAAGCTACAAAGTAGCAGGTAAAATAGTAACAGTAGTCTAAATATGATCGTAACTATGTTTGTGTTAGAAATTATAGAAACAATACAAGTAAAATAATATATAATATGTATATAATATTAAATTTGTGAATTATAGGGGGTAATGCTCTGTGGTAGATAGGTCTGTAGTATATAGCTCTGTGGTATATAGGTCTATACTATATAGCTCTGTGGTAGACAGGTCTGTAGTACATACAGTGGGTACGGAAAGTATTCAGACCCCTTTAAATTTTTCACTCTTTGTTTCATTGCAGCCATTTACTAAAAGCAAAAAAGTTCATTTTATTTCTCATTAATGTACACTCAGCACCCCATCCTGACAAATTTATTAAAAAAGAAAAACTGAAATCTCACATGGTCATAAGTATTCAGAGCCTTTGCTCAGAATTGAGTAGAAGCCCCTTCCTTTTGCACTAATACAGCCATGAGTCTTTTTGGGAATGATGCAACAAGTTTTTCACATCTGGATTTGGGGATCCTCTGCCATTCTTCCTTGCAGATCCTCTCCAGTTCCGTCAGGTTGGATGGTGAACGTTGGTGGACAGCCATTTTCAGGTCTCTCCAGAGATGCTCAATTGGGTTGAGGTCAGGGCTCTGGCTGGGCCAGTGAAGAATGGTCACAGAGTTGTTCCGAAGCCACTCCTTTGTTATTTTAGCTGTGTGCTTAGGGTCATTGTCTTGTTAGAAGGTGAACCTTCGGCCCAGTCTGAGGTCCAGAGCACTCTGGAAGAGGTTTTCTTCCAGGATATCTCTGTACTTGGCCGCATTCATCTTTCCTTCAATTGCAACCAGTCGTCCTGTCCCTGCAGCTGAAAAACACCCCCATAGCATGATGCTGCCACCACCATGTTTAACTGTTGGGATTGTATTGGCCAGGTGATGAGCAGTTCCTGGTTTTCTCCATACATACCGGTTAGAATTAACACCAAAAAGTTCAATCTTTGTCTCATCAGACCAGAGAATCTTATTTCTCATAGTCTGGGAGTCCTTCATGTGTTTTTTGGCAAACTCTATGCAGGCTTTCATCTGTCTTGCACTGAGGAGAGGCTTCCTTTGGGCCACTCTGCCATAAAGCCCCGACTGGTGGAGGGCTGCAGTGATAGTTGACTTTATGGAACTTTCTCCCATCTCCCTACTGCATCTCTGGAGCTCAGCCACAGTGATCTTTGGGTTCTTCTTTACCTCTCTCACCAAGGCTCTTCTCCCACGATTGCTCAGTTTGGCTGGACGGCCAGGTCTAGGAAGAGTTCTGGTCGTCCCAAACTTCTTCCATTTAAGGATTATGGAGGCCACTGTGCTCTTAGGAACCTTGAGTGCTGCAGAAATTCTTTTGTAACCTTGGCCAGATCTGTGCCTTGCCACAATTCTGTCTCTGAGCTCCTTGGGCAGTTCCTTTGACCTCATGATTCTCATTTGCTGTGACATGCACTGTGAGCTGTGAGGTCTTATATAGACAGGTGTGTGCCTTTCCTAATCAAGTCCAATCAGTTTAATTAAACAAAGCTGGACTCCAATGAAGAAGTAGAACCATCTCAAGGAGGATCAGAAGGAATTGGACAGCATGTGAGTTAGATATGAGTGTCACAGCAAAGGGTCTGAATACTTATGACCATGTGAGATTTCAGTTTTTCTTTTTTAATAAATTTGCAAAAATATCTACATTTGTTTTTTTTCTGTCAAGATGGGGTGCTGAGTGTACATTAATGAGAGATAAAATGAACTTTTTTGCTTTTAGCAAATGGCTGCAATGAAACAAAGAGTGAAAAATTTAAAGGGGTCTGAATACTTTCCGTGCCCACTGTAAATGGAATGCTATAGAAAATCCACTGATCCATTATTAATGGACGTAACAGACGTCAATCCATTTTACATCAGTGTCTGTGAAAATGAACAAAGATAGAACATGTCAGTTTGTGATGGACATGAAAAACAGTCAGTCAAAAAAACGGACATGTGAATAGACAAACTGAAAACAATGTGTTCTCAAAATGGCCATTTTTAACTGTTGTTTGAATAGGGCCAGGGCCGTTTTAACCCATTGGTGGGCCCAGTGCAAAAGTTTCATAAGTGGCCCCCCCCATCACCACCAATTAAACATACCTGACCCACCCAAATTAAAATGGCCCCCACATAGTATAATTCCTTCTTACTGGCCCCATACAATATACGTGGCCATGCCCCTGCACTTATAAATAGTTGTCCCACTTTATAAATAATAGTTTCTGTTCACAAGTAACTGCCCCCTTATCAATATTTATAAGGCTGTCATTATTTATAAGCAGGGACTATTATTTAAAAGGGGGGATAAGATTCCTTGCTTATAAATAATAATGCCCCCTTATAAATAAGGGTCCCTGCTTATAAATAGTGCTCCTTTTCAGTAATTGTCCCTCCTTATAAATAATAGTCCCCTTTATTACTAATAGTTCTCCCTTCTGAATAGTTCCCTCTTATAAATAATAGTCCCCATCATCAATAATAGCCCCCATTTATAACTAATAGCCCCCCTCCCTGATATAAATAATAGTTCCCCTTTATTTATAAAGAAGGGAACTATTATTCATAAGGGGGAACTATTATTTATACAGGGGAAGTATTATTCATGAGGACTATTATTTATAAGGGAGAACTATTATGGGGGAAACTTATTTTTAAGGAGGGCTTTTTTAAGGGAGAACTATTGTTTATAAGGGGAAAAATTTTATTTTTAAGGGGCCTATTATTTATGATATTTCCCCATTCTAATAATATTCTCCCCTTATAAATAATAGTTCCTCCCTTATAATAACCCTCCTTAAACATAATAGTTCCTCCACTATAGCTAATACTCCCTTATAAATAATGTAGAAAAATGAAAATATATAGAAGCACACAGCCCAACTCACGAAATAGTGTATGAATGTAGACACCGTCCTCCTGGGATTCCTGATGCACGGACAGAAGCCTCCTCGGTTTGAGGCAAAGAAGTAACTCCACATGTGAAAAGAATGGTGTCCAGCAGCCAGTTCAGCCAGGTATAAATAAAACGTAACTTTTAATTCATCAACATAACAAAATGATCATTTAAAAAGCACAGAAGGATCCTCTGTGCTAGACAGAAGCAAAGAGTTTGCTTACGCGTTTCGAGGATGAACTCCCCTTAGTCATAGCATAAAATCAAATGCCCCTGCTAGCATGTGTCCATGTTCAGATGTAAGTTCCCCCTCAGCAGTAATTGCCCCCTTTGTCTTTAAAAAAAAACAAACAATAAATCTTATTCTTACCTTACCACAATCCCCCGATGACTGGAGTAGCTGACATCTTCTGCTGTTTGAGTCCGGGCCCGGAGTAGGTGATGCAATGCAGTGACATCATGCGCTATGCTGGGACGTCCTGCAAAGACATCACTGTAAGTCTTCTATGACAGAGCAAGGACTTTACAGCTTTACAGCTCCCTGCTCTGTCATAGCCTTCAACTGTATAGCACGCCGATACGGTTGTGAGTGGAGCTCTCCTGGGCAAAAAGTCTTGTGCCCTTATCTGGGGGCCCATGCAGCCATAGGGCCCGATGCAAGTGCACCGTTTGAATAGGGCCTTAGGTTCAGTATTGCAGATTAGAGTTTTTAATAGAGATATCTTTAGGGGCAGTGAATGTCAGTGGTGTTAAGGTCAGCGTTCTAGGGATAGATCTAGGAAAAGCTTAAGGCTATGGACCTACTTAGCGAGTCTCAATGAAAAAAGGAAGCGGAAAAGACTGCAGCGGAAATACAGTACGTTTTTCCCGATGTGTTTTTCACAGAAAGTGTGTAGAGTTTTCCTCTGCAGAATTTCTACCTCTATTATACTTATACGGAAAACATCAGCGTATACGTAGGTATAAATAACATTCTGCGAATTACAAAAACGCAAGCGTTTTTGAAATCGCAGCATTTCCACTGCAGATTTTTTTCTGCAATGTGTGGATGGGATTAACCAGAATCCTATCCACTTTGCAGATAATATGAAATGCTACGTTTTCGCAACATGGGGCCCTGGCCTAAGTCAGGATCCCCAACTCTTGGCCATAGTGGTGAGCACTTCGAAAGAAGGTCTTCTTCTCTGGTGGACAACTTGGAAGTGGCATCATATAATGCTTCATTTTCCCTGTGGTGGTGCCATGTAGAAATTCAAGAGTTGTTGCCGGGTTTTCCCACAGATTTCCGTTGATCACTGGGTCACGGCAGAGGGACAGATCAACTTATTGTAAAGGAACAATTCTAAGTAGTAAAAATTCTGTGAAATCCTTATTCATTATGTCTTTCCAAATCACAAAAAATTTGCGAAAAGTTTTATACAATGAAATAAAAGCAATAAAGTCTGCACAGCGTTAATCCTGTGGGTTTTTTTGAGCTGTACCATGGCATCAAATAATACGGAGGATAGATGTAACCACAGATGTAACCATACTGCACATATTTTATTTTTTTTTATAAATGTACCTAATACTGTGAAGTCCCATGATGGCATCTGCTGCCAAGTGAAAAACTCAAGATCTAGACAAATTCCAATAATGAAGGTCTATGTCTAGTTAGGCAGCTCATTACTCTATGTTCAATACCATAAGGTAACTATGCACAGCAACAATAGAGAACAAATGCCTCGGGCTATAAATTAACAAGGAAAACACAATTGTATCGAGGATTTCTTGGATTAACTATAAAGTGGTAGATATTCTTCTATGTATGTTATCCAGAATGGAAGATAATCTATAATTACTTTTTTAATTGGCATATTGGTAAATATATATCATATAAGATATATATATATATATATATATATATATATATATATATGACATCCATGCATTTTTCTCTGCTGTCCTCATAGTCAAAGTTACTTAACTGAAAATAAATATTAATTCCAGGCTTATGGCAATGCCCTGTGCTAGGGCCTGAAGGAAATAAAAGCCCCTAGATAAACTGTACAAATCTGTTACCAGGACTCCCTACAACTTGTTCTAAGAGCGTTTCCAATATCTACTTCTTTAAAACACACACAGCAACTATTAAAAAGCCTCCCGCATATTTTGTCACAATGTTACATGACTATGGAGGCAGCCATCTTTGAGAAAGCATATCTGGATTTACAGTAAGCACCTGGACATAAAAAAACTAACTCAGGCTAAAACCCCACATCGCATTTTTGTCTGCTGCAAAAACGCAACGTTTTACAATATAAGCAAAGTGAATGAGATTCTGGTTAATCTCATCCAAACATTGCGAGAAAAAAGACCTGCAGAAAAGCTGCATTTTCAAAAACAAATGTGTTTTTATAAAATGCAACATTTCAATTTTAGATGTAGGAAGCGTTCTCCCTATAGATTTAATAAGGGAAGAAAAATGCAGAGAAAATGCACGAAAAAAACGCAATTAAAAATGCTGCAGAAACAAGTGTTTTTTAGCTGCGGTTTGCCATGTGGGGCCTTAGCCTAAGGCCACACATAGCAGGCCACAGCAAAAAAGCGCTGCAGGAAAAACCACGGCGGCAACTCATCGTGGTTTTTCCCGTAGTGTTTTTCACATAAAGAGGTTTCCTTTGTGGATTTTCTGCCTCAATTATACCTATAGGAAAACCGCCGGCGTTTCCGTAGGTATAATTGACATGCTGCGATTTCCAAAACCGCAACGGTATATGTATAAATCTGTCTCACAGACGTTATAAATTTACAACATACCAAAATTCTGTCTCACTTTTTCCATTGCGTCATACCATCTGTCTCCTTTGCACATGCTCTAAAATTCTGTCTAAGTTTACACCATTTTAAACATCTGCAAGGAGTGTATGTTCTCTCCGGGTACTGTTTTTTTTTTTTCACACACTCCAAAGACATACTGATAGGGAATTTGGATAGTGAGCCCTATATGGGACCGTGTTGATAATATCTGTAAAGTGCTGCGGAATTTGTTGGCGCTAAATAAATAAATAAATAATGTAGACAGAAAAGTGTCAGACTGCTGCAGACATACATATAGACACGAAGCAATGGTGGTTAACATGACGTATTATGGGCACTTCTGCTTTTGAGTCCCACTAGTTTATATATGTAGTGACACTTGTGCAGGACTTGTACAGGACACTTGTGGAGGGAAGGTATATTTCTCCCAGATTTTTCTCCTATGTGAAGTAGCCGACACAGGCCCTCACCTGCTAATTAATGAAATACTTAGTTCAGACAGGGCAGGTATTTAAGAGAGGCCAGAAGGGCAAACTCTCTCTGGCTGGGGACACTGAAAGCCTGTCTGTGTGAGAGACACATGTAAGCAAGAGGTTGCTGGATATTGTTATGTTTGTAAGCTGATAGGGAGAAGCACTCCAGCTGCTAGCTAGGGACATTTAATGTTTAATAAGTGCCTGTGGAGTTCAGCTGTCGGACTCTCCCAGATCTAATATTGATGGCTTATCTTAAGGATACACCATCAATGTTAGAAAGTGGATAACCCCTTTAAGACTGTTCTGTCTCAAGCTTAGAGGAATCTTGTTTTATCATCATCTACTTTCCACCACTAAGTCTTTAGGGGAGGCCATGAAAATTAGACTCTGTCCCCAGTCAGATAGCACAACCCAGGAGGAGCAGGGCTTCTATATTTTAGATATTAATACTATAGATATTATACTGTTTGTTATGGTATCAAGCAGATTGTCATACTGACTATTTTTCTGTTTGATTTTTCACTTATTTTGTGGTATTTGTCCCTTTAAAATAGCCTTAGTGAAGCTTAATTTCTTTTAAGATTTGTCATCTTGTGGAGTTTACGGAGCAACTAGTTCTTGACGATCTGTATTATTCTCAAGTGAGAAGAGTCTTTGTGTTCTTCTTCTGCTGAAGACTCTGTAACAGCCGCTCTCAGAGGAGCCAGTCATCTCTTTGTCTTCTTCTGCCAACACAACACCACACATAGTGGACTGTAAAAAATTGATAACTTTCATACAGCAGATGAAGTGAAGTTCATACATTTTCAACCTTAAGATATGTATGTGTACATTTTTATGCCTCTCCCTTAGTGGGTAAGCAATGAATTCCCTGCACATCATATTCTTGAAAGTTGCCTCAGTTAATGAGAAAAACATCAACAAGCTGTTAGTTATCATTTCCTTTACACAGTCGATGCCCTTTTTATCTTTCCCTATCCATATTGGACAGTTTCAGAATGAAAAAAAAAATCACTTATGTAAAATATCAAATGCAGTCATTTATATAGAAAACATGAACCAAGTCATCTCCGAGGAAATGGAATTTATTGAATCTTGTGTTATTGTTGGTTTACTTTATTTCACAATGTTGTCTTCTTTTTGACCCTGAGAATTTTTAAGCCTTCTGTAAAGAAATAACAAAATAAATGTTGACAAGTATTTACTTTATCGTGGCTGGGTCAGCACCCAAAAAAACATGCAGATGCCAGGGCCCACTGTTGCCTGCACCGTCTCTCTACAAGTGTCGTACATACCGATTGTTGTAGTCATCCTCCATGCCCTTAGTTCCTTACCACCCTCACTGCTGCTTCCCTGCTGCTCCCCCTTCCACCAACACAACAGGGGAAGGTCTCCTCTGTCCCACCATGTCAGGCCAATGAAACCACTGACACACTTTTCTTCGTTGGCCCATTAACTGTACTGCTCCACCCCAGCACTTGTTTTTGACTCTCTTTCTTCGGCAGTAATGACAACAGCCAGGGACCCAGTACATTGGGATGACCAATAGGACGGGGAGAGTAAAGGGGAAACAAATAAATAGAATAATGCAAAGAAGAACCACAAACAAGGCAGGGGAAAATGACATGGGAGGTGGAAGCACATGCAAGTGAATGAGAGGAACACAGAGCAGAATTTCATGTAGCTCCAGCTAGAGCAGCCTGCAAAAGAAAGTAACTAAAGGCAGGCCTGTCATGTCAAGAAGAGGCGTCTGCTAAAGAAGAAGAGAGGCGGCGCGATAAGTTCAGAAATAAAAATCAAGATGTTTCTTCTAAACGGCGGGGAGGAGCGAAACAAGAAATGATGTAGGAGAAGAATAGCCTTTATAAAGGCTATTACGATGTGGTCTTACTAAAATTGGCCTTTCTGAATGATAGGATCCCTTTAAATTGCAGTTTTTCCTGAGATCCACCATTTCAGTGCCCAATATGTTATTACCAGCTTATGTCAGCAGAGACACACACTCCAAAAACTGCTAGGCTGAGGCCCCAGGTTGCAGAAGTGCAGCAGAAAAAAAACCTGCGTTTTACAGTACCAGCAAAGTGAATGAGATTCTGGCTAATACCATCTACAAGTTGCAGGAAAAAAACGCTACAGAAAAGCTGCATTTTCAAAAATGCAGCATGTCAATTTTACCTGCGGAAACACTTGCGGCTTCCCTACAGACTTAATAAGGGAAGAAAAACTGAAGAGAAAAATGCAGCAAAAATGTAAAGAAAATTCTGCGGTAGAAAAGGCAATGCAATTTTTTTCTGCAGCGTTTTTTAGCTGCATTCTGCAATGTAGGGCCTTAACCTTAACAGGGCCTACCCTGCTTTGGAGCGTTCATCTCTGATATAAGCTGGACACAACATACTGTGCACTGAAATTATGTATTTAAAGAAAATAATTGCAATTTTCCCTTCATCAGCTTTACCTTTCTGGGATATTAATTAATTCAACACTTGGGGGTAAAAAAGGTTACTGTACCCCTGGATAAATTTCTTGTGGGGTGTAGTTTCCAAAATGGGGTCACGTGTCAGGGGATTCCACATTTCAGGGGCTCTGCAAAAGTGACATGATGCCCAAAAACTAAATATTGCTGGTTCCCTTCCCTGCCTGCCCGACTGTGAGCCCAAACAGCAGTTTATACCCAATTATTACATAAATAAGTGGGGTGTCCTAGGTACAACAAAGGCATAAACTGCAGTTTGGGCCCACAGCAGGGCATAGAGGTGAAAGAGCGCTCTTTGGCTTTTGGAGCGCAGATTTAGATGTTTGGTATTTGGATGCCATTTCAAATTTGCAGAGCCCCTGCGGTGTTAGTAAGGTAGAATCTCCTAGGAAGTGAACCTATTTTGAAAACTGCACCCCTAAAAGAATTTAGTAAGTAGCGTAGTGTGCATTTGTTTTTGAGATTTGAATGCAAGTGAGTATGTGAACTGTGCAGAGTATGTTGGTAAACCAAATTCCCCACTATGGGAAGGTCTTCTGGGAGTAAGTTCTGAGGTCTCTTTCCTCCTAAGCTCTAAATCTGGGGTGTATCTTGGTATATGCTCATACAGTTTATACATTTCCCTTCCTTCCACAGTCAATTTTGCCCTAAAGATGTGGCGTTTTTTGTCTTCACATTGTACAATCTTTATTTTTCTGGTGATGTAGCCATATGAGGAAATGTTTTTTGCGGGATGAGATGCATTTTGTAATGACAACTTTTTTGGGTGTCTATATCTTATTGACTAAATTTTATTAATTCTTTCTTGGTGGATGAAAAAAAAAATCAATTCTGTTATTGCTTTTTAACATTTTAAATCTGTTGCCATTCAGCATAAGTAACATGTTACAGGAGCGGATATATAGCCTGTGCAGCATGTGCAACTGCATAGGGGCCCGGAGCAGAGAGGGGCCCAACTACACTATAACACTGCTTCAGGTAAGTCACAGCAGGGCCCTAACCAGTCCATCTGCATTCACTCTAATGTAAAAAAAAATCTTGATGGAAGCTTTCTTCTATTATTTTTTTTTACTTTTGACAGAAGAAAAAGTTGTGCATGCAGGACTTTTTTCTTCCTTTACAAAAGTAAACAAACATGATGAAAGAAAGCGGCCATCATGTTTTTTACATTATAGTCAATGTGAACTGACACAGACAGAGGGGGCTCCATTTGTGTTCATTACTCTACTATCATTAATGTCCATTGTTTTCATTCTATTCTAGTGAATCCCATCCCCACTTTGCAATAAAATATGCGCAGCGGACATGCTGCTATTTCCAAAACCGTTACGGTTTTGGAAATCACAGCACGTCAATTATAGCTAAGGAAACACTATAGCTATAATTGAAGCAGAAAGTCTGTAGAAACCTCTGCGAACTTTCTGTGCAAAGCGCTGCGGGAAGAACTGCAAAGCGTTGCTGCCACAGTTTTTCCTGCAGCTCTTTTTTGCTGCTGGACGCTACGTGGGGCCTTAGCCTTTTTCCAATTTTTATATAAGACCTCCCTGTCTCTCCAGTGTTCAGTTGATCTTGTGGACTCTTCGGTCTTCTTTCAAGTAGGATGTTGTGAATAGATGTGAGGACACAAACAATGTTATTTCCCCCTCATCAGAGAGACTGAGCCCCCTAACACTTGCAATGTGACCTGGGACAGGAGTTGACATTATGGTATCACAATGGCTAGAGTTATGAGTGATCTACTCACTGTATATGGCCCCTTATAGTCCCTTGTCCTGCAGCAGCTGTCACCATTTATATAGATGGTACACTTTATTACTGTATATGCAGATATTGGAATATATTGGAATATTGGGTGATAGCTATTACTATTATTTTGGCCACTATTTAAGGGGTTAATTAGAAAAAAAAAAAAAATAAAAATATTATATAGATGTTTTTAAATGTTTTTTTTTTTTTTTTTTTTTGGAAATTTTTTATTAAAAAAAATATTTTTATTTTTATTTTATAATATTAGATTGTGTGTGAGGGGGGGGGGGGGTGGGGGGGGTTGTTTTTGTTTTTTTTTTTTTTTTTTTTTTTTTTTTTTTTTTTTATGTGAGGGGCCCATTGTATTGAAGGAAGGGGAAGGAAGGGCGGGGGGGGTTTTGTTTGGGGGGGGGTGGTATTTTTTTTTTTTTTTGTTGTTGTTTTTGTGTTTTGTTTTTTTTTTTTTTTTTTTTTTTTTTTTTTTTGCGTTGTGTGTATGTACTGTCATATATATATATATATATATATATATATATATATGTATGTAGGATTTGAAAGCCATGTGAGGTTAATCTGTACGAAAAGAGAAAATGAAAGACCCCCCCCCCCTGATTTAAAAAAAAAAAAAAAGAAAACGGGAACCGGAAGGGAGGAAAAAACAAAAAGGAAAAAAAAAAAGGAAAAAAAAACCCAGGAAGTAAATAAAGAGGGGGAGAGGGGGGGGGGGGGGTGGGAAAGAAAAGGGGCCCGACAAGGGGGGGAAAAAAAAAACCGCCCAAAGGGGGGGGATGTAATATGCAGTAAGACCAAAATTTTGGAATGGTGCAAAAATTTTAGGGTACCCTTATCATTTTAATGATTTGAATACTCCTAACTACTTTTTACTGACTTACTGAAGCACAAAATTGGTTTATGCCTAACCTCACTGAGCTTTGAACTTCATAGCCCAGGTGGATCCAACTCATGAGAAAAGGTATTTAAAGGTGGCCAATTGCCAGCTGTTCTAACCAATTTGAATCTCCGAAGTCTAAAGAGTGGCATCATGGGCTCCACAAAACAACTCTCAAATGATCAGAAAACAAAGATTGCCTCTCAACATAGTTGTTCAGCCGCCGGAAGGACTACAAAAAGTTGTCTCAGAGATCCTTAACCATGTCAGGGTTGCCACTGTGAGGAACCATGAGTAAGGAAATGGAAGACCACAGGGACAGTCTCTTGTTAAGCCCAGAAGTGGCAGGCCAAGGAAAAATATGCAGAAAGGCACGAGATGAAGAATGGTGCAGAAGCAGTCAAGGAGGAATCGGGGCACAGACCACCTCTCAAAGAGCGGCAGCAAACCACTTGCTGCAGAAAATCGGGCACAGACTGATATTCTGCAAAAGGTACAGGGAGTGGACTGCTGAGGACTGGGGTAAAGTCATTTTCTCTGATGAATCCCCTTTTCCATTGTTTGGAACATCTGGAAAACAGCTTATTCGGAGAAGAAGAGGTGAGCGCTACCACCAGTCTTGTCTCATGCCAACTGTAAAGCATCCTGAAACCATTCATGTGTGGGGTTGCTTCTCAGCCAAGGGAATCCGCTCTCTCACAGTCTTGCCTAAAAACACAGCCATGAATAAAGAATGGTACCAGAATGTCCTCCAAGAGCAACTTCTCCCAACCGTCCAAGAGCAGTTTGGCGCTCAACAATGCCTTTTCCAGCATGATGGAGCACCTTGCCATAAAGCAAAGGGTGATAACTAAATGGCTCAGGGAACAAAACATAGAGATTTTGGGTCCATGGCCTGGAAACTCCCCCAGATCTTATATCCCATTGAGAACTTGTGGTCAATCATCAAGAGACGGGTGGACAAACAAAAACCAACAAATTCAGACAAAATGAAAGCATTGATTCTGCAAGAATGGACTGCTATCAGTCAGGATTTGGTCCAGAAGTTGATTGAGAGCATGCCAGGGAGAATTGCAGAGGTCCTGAAGAAGAAGGGTCAACACTGCAAATATTGACTTGCTGCATTAACTCATTCTAACTGTCAATATAAGCTTCTGTTACTCATAATATGAATGCAATTATATTTCTGTATGTGATAAAAACATCTGACAAACACACATAAAAACCAGAGGGCAGCAGATCATGTGAAAATAGAATATTTGTGTCATTCTCAAAACTTTTGGCCATGACTGTACTCCTTCAGACATGTTGGCGAAGACTACATCAGTATTTTGCCCATACACTACACTATAATATTATAGTATTAAGTATTAATAGCTGCTGCTGAACACCAATTTGGCTGACAGCTATTCCTCCCTACTCTCCCATACACATGCACCCTTAATCAATGATAATTGAATTTTACTTTGCAATAGATTTTTATTGGTTTAAAATTGGTTTTAAATGATCATACCAGGAGTGTATTGAAAGACACATAATATAAATGTAATAGTTTAAGCGAAACATAGAGGAATACAAAAATGGAAAATAAAATAGTGCGTATATCATAAATCATGAACCAAAGAAATGAAATACAGCATATATTAAATTGTAAGAAGCAGCTATACATAAATGGTAGTTTGTGCCAGCTGAAACAATGCTAAAATCATGAACAGCATATACAGTAGTCTTCCCCAAGTAACTTAATATGTGAACAAGGCCTTAGCAGAGTGTAGAGCTACATACCTGGACTTACCGTCCTCTTCAAGCTGTCAGTGACACAAGATGGCATGGATTAAGACCTGTACACATTCTACGCTCATTGTGACATCATGGAATGTCTGTGATGTCATGTGGTATTTATAATGCAGCAGAGATCTGCACTATAAAACCCTCATGTACATGATCATATAATAGATATATAACAATAACTGCACCAATATAAAACTACATCACAGTGCAACATTTAAAGAGACCCTTTTGCTTTAATACATACAACCTAATACTCTATGTACTGTACATGTCACATAATGCTCTATGTACATATCACCTAATGCTCTAATGATCCCAGACTGGTTTTCCTCTGATCCAACAGGAGCTGATAATAGAGAACTATAGCATTTTGTACATGGCTTATGTTACAGAATATTCTCACGTTAGGTGGAAATGATTGAGTCTGGACATTCTTACGCCGGTCTTAATTCATTCCCTGCCAGGCGCACAAGTCTCTAGAATTAGCTTCAGCCTCTTAGTAATTCACATGTAGGTGCACCTGGTCAGGGAGTGGCGTAGATTTGTGGTATAACGCACATGCCAGTTTTCTTTGTCTTAGAAATGTCTTTCCTGTAAAGAATCGTCCTGACAATCACAGCAAGAAACACATTGTACAGAGGATCTAGCTGAGATTTTGGAAGTGTTGTTGGTGCAACCTCCACCCCCATCTACACAATCTGTGAAGGAGTTTTCAGTACTAAGTGAAGAGCTACATGCCTGCACGTCTGTCCTCTTCAAGCTCTCAAGCTCAAGTGACACAAGGCTTAGGCCAATTGTAATGTCACATGGTGTCTATGATGTCATGTGCCTGTGATGTCATGTGGTATCTATGGTGTCAAGAGTTTTTACATTTACCCTTAGAGATGGTATTTAACAAGTTTTATCCCAGATTGTTATATATGGATGGTGCACAATACTACTTTTCTTGTCTTGTATGCCTGGTATAATTCTCAGCACTTATTCTGTACATATGTGTATACACACACACACACACACACACACACAAACACACATATATAATACAGGTGCATCTCAATAAATTAGAATATCTTTGAAACATTTATTTCACCAATTACATTAAAAAAGTGACCTCCTATATTTTCTAGATTCTTTACACACAGAGTGTTCTATTTCAAGTGTTTTATTTCTGTAAATGTTGATTATGGATTACAGGTAATGAAAACCCAAATCTAAGAACATTAGAATATTGTAAAAAATTAAGTTCAGTATGTCACCTGCCAAGGTTTCCTAAGCCTTTAAATGGTCCCTCAGTCGGGTTCAGTAGGACACACAATCATGGAAGACGCTGATTATGGATTGTATTACTGAATTACTGAAATGAATGAACGTTTCAAAAATATTCTAATTTATTGAGATGCACCTGTGTATATGTAAGTATATATATATATATATATATATATATATATATATACAGTATATATATATAAATATATATATATATATGTTACCGTTAAAGTGCAGAAATCAGTTAATCTGCAGACTACCTAGGTAATGTGCAGATTCACTAGGGCGATCCGTTAAAGTGCGGAAAATTGCTTTCATTTCTGACATTACCTAGCTAATGTGCACATTACCTACTAGGCACTCGTTAAAGTGCAGATAACGACATGTTTTGCTGGAACAACAGCAACGTTGCTGTAGGCTTAAGTGAACGTAATGTTGGCAAAAAAAAAAAAAGGATTGGGACAGTATAGGGAAAGGTTGAAGACGGTTTCCTTCAAAACCCATTCAACTTGAATGGGTTTTGAAAGAAAACGGGCGGGTGTGTGTGTGCGCTTACACCCTCTGCGCCGCGAAAAGCTGGTTTTGTTTTTTTTGTCGGAAAAGTCCTTCATGTCCAAAAAAAAAAATAAAGCTGGCTTCGCGGCGCAGAGGTTGTAAGCGCACACACACACACCCGCCCGTTTTCTTTCAAACACATTCAAGTTGAATGGGTTTTGAAGCAAACCGTCTTAGCTATGCTACGCACTGACAGCCGACAGCGATTGTGACACAAAAAAAAAAATCACAACCGGCGACGACGAGACGCTGGCGAAAGAAGACTAACAGTGGAGGGAGAGGGGGGAAGAAGTAGGGACAGCACACGAGACAAACAAACTTCTGAACTTTAACGATCCGCAAGTCGTGAATGTGCACATTACCTAGGTAAAGTGTGGAAAACTCCTGATTCCGCACTTTAACTAAGCAAATCAGTTAATCTGCACATTACCTAGGTAACGTGCACATTTACTGATTTCGCACTTTAATGGTAACATATATATATATATTCTACTCATGTTTGGTATTTTGGGGTATGGGGTCTGTACCTTGTTTGGAGGTCTGTTTACTGCTCCACACTTCCTGTCTGTCACTTCCCATTAAACCTTTCTACCTCTAAACAAGGAAATCATTCCTTATATACTGAAACCTGTAGATTCTCTGCTGTTACATACAATATGTCCTGCCAGAAGTAACTGTAAAATATCAGTCAACAAATAACTATGAAAAGCCTAAGTGAACATAATATAGGAGATGAAGCAAGGATCATTTTAAGGTTGTGGCCCCACGTTGCAGATTTTCTTGTTGCAGATTTTGCTGCAGTTTTTGAGCCAAAGCCAGAAGTGGATTGAACAGAAGGTAGAAATATAAGAACGTCCTATATACTTCCCAATCCTTTTATAGCCATTCTTGGCTTTGGCTCAAAAAACTGCAGCAAAATCTGCAACAAAAAAAGCTGCGTTTCCACAGGTGGGGCCTCAGCCTAAAGATGTTTTTTAGGACTAAGAAAATGTGACTAAAGGCAGGAAATGCTTGTTATATGAATAAACAAACATAACTGAATACCTTTATGTGTGTCTGAACCATTTTACCATTCCTCATATATTCAGGCTCATGAAATACTTCCTGGCTGTGGGAGCGTCAATGCTTATCCAGACAGCCCTTCCCAGCATCCACCCAGTACATCCTCGTATGATGTGCAATACTCTCCCTGTCTTACTAATTGCTATATATTATTAATGTGAAATAAGTATATTTCAGCATCATGAAGACCAAGGAACTCACCAGGCAGGTCAGAGATAAAATTGTGGAAAAGTTTAAAGCAGGATTATGTTATAAAAACATATTCCAAGCTTTGAGCATCCCAAGGAGCACTGTTCAATCCATCATCCAAAAATGGAAAAAGTATTCTAAAACTGCAAACCTACCAAGACATGGCCGTCCTCCTACTCCGCTCTGCTCTTATCCGCTCTTCACACAAACGTCTCCAAGACTTCTCCCGTGCATCCCCCATACTCCGGAACTCACTACCAAGACACATAAGACTGACCCCCACAGTCACAAGCTTCAAGAAGACTCACCTATTGAGGAAGGCCTACAACCTCCAATAATACTACTGTCACCACACCACCACCTGTACAGCCTCTCCCCTCACCTTCTGTCTCTATCCCTCTTCCCTCATAGATTGTAAACCCTTGCGGGCAGGGCCTTCTATCCCACTGTGCCAGTTGGTCACTTTTAGTATTGTAATTGTTTTGTATATTTTGTGTACTGTATGTAAACCCTCAAATGTACAGCACCATCACATTAATATAATCATGTACAGCACCATGGAATTAATATAATAATGTACAGCACCATGGAATTAATATAATAATAATGTACAACACCATGGGATTAATAAAATAATAATGTACAGCACCATGGAATTTATATAATAATAATGTACAACACCATGGGATTAATAAAATAATAATGTACAGCACCATGGAATTAATATAATAATGTACAGCACCATGGAATTAATATAATAATGTACAGCACCATGGAATTAATATAATAATGTACAGTACCATGGGATTAATATAATAATAATGTACAACACCATGGGATTAATAAAATAATGTACAGTACCATGGGATTAAACCCAAGTGCAGATGTGAACCTAGAGTAAGCTATGTTATATAGATCTCTTTATATAGAGGTTTTTCATCTCGGGGAATAGATAGTTTGTACTCTAAATTGTTTCTTTGTGCACTGGCAATATATTCCCATGGAATTTATGGAAACTATGGGGGATAGATATGTATTGGAAAGTATATAAGATTCCTTTGTGATTACCAATAGCATATGGACACACGTGTAATACCGAATTGATGGTCACTAGTCACTGGGCATTGTCAGCACAATGTGTTTATTATTATTTTGATATATTGGCTGTTCCCTGTAGAGTTTCATACATATGTGATAGAGAGTATATGATCAAATAATTATTTGTGATCTTCATCATATATGTTTACATGTATGAACTTTAAGACTTCTTGGCAAGGGTTTGACACCTATTCACACTGTCTGTATTATCCTGTAGTGTATTGATTGTATTTTTAATATTTATGTCCACTAAAATGATATATTTTTTATATTTTTGGTAACATTTTGAGTGTATTGGCTCATTTTTTTGTTGTTGTTTAGGAAAAGTCATCAGTATCTTTCAGTGGGGTCCGACATCTTGACCCCACACAGATCAGCTGATTTGGCTACTGGAAGCTATATACGAGTTATATGGCCAAAATCAGCTCTGATCCTATTTAAGTGAATAGGAGCAGAGCTGCATTTCCATGACACCATTGCTACAGCCTCCATACAGTGTATATACAGTAGCTTCCAGCTCTGTACACTATAGTGGTGGAGCTGGGGAACTGCAGCTTCCAGCAGCCAAATTAGCTGATCGGTGCGGGTTCCAAGTGTTGGGTCTCAGACAACCCCTTTAAAATTTCTTAATCTTTGGTTTACTAAAAGTGTACAGATTTTAGAAAAATATATGAGACCTCTAGGCAGATCTTCTAGAAATAATATATAAAGGACCACGCACCTTACACCTTAAGATGTCCAGATAATTGGAACTGGAAAGCTGTGACATTATGACAATTTGTGTCCGGTAAACAGCGCCACCATCTATTATCACAGTCTGATCCATCATTATTATTAAAAGCTTACAATGTCTTTTGTGCTCCAATAATCTAATCTATCCTTGACGCTTTCCCACATCTAAGCGGAAAAAAAAGCCTCCATTACATTGATGTACATTATGTTCTGATGTCTTTACTTGATACAATTCCCTGTATACAGAGTAATTGTCTGACACATTTATATTAGAGGAAAAAGCATAGAAAAGTCAAGGAGTCGATGTCACTCAATCCTCTGTGCTATCTCCTCAGCTCTCTCCATGTTGATAATGGGTCGGCGTTTCCATGGCGTGTTGGGATTTCTCTTTTAGAAAACATAATTTGAAAAAAAAAACCTAATGGTTGTGAGCCGGCACCTTTACAAGGTCGGGGGATTGTTTAAAGGACCTTTTTATCTTGTAATTATTTCTGACAATACAAAGGCATTTTCAGCTTTTATCGAATAAAAGGGGAAAAAAACTGTTCCCCAAAGAACTAATGTGCCGCTACTTGGCGGAGTAAATGGCCTTATCTGGCTCCAATACTTTTGTTTCATTCGATGAGTTCTTGCTTAGGAACAAAGGGATGTACTTAAGACACATTTATCTAGGATGAAGAATCGGGATATATGTTCATGAAAGTGTCTTAAGTAAAAAGTACTTCTACTGCCCGCTTTTATCTTCGCGGTTTTATTCATGGCGGCGTTTTTCCAATTAACAATCTCTATAGTACATTATATGTTCTGCTAGCACTTCTGACATCCACTCATAGGTCTCCCAGATGGAGGTCACGGCGAATATCATTTATTACAGTTTGAGCGCTCATTTGTTATACTTTTGACAGCTACTGAGAATGGACCGGTGAAATATTCTACATAGGTAGGTCCTTTGGCATATATTGTAGAAATGTAAAAGACATCTCACCTCCCCTGATATGTCTATTTTAATAATTAATTGCCCCATAAAAATAAAACAATACTGGAGAATATTTTCTTCCTTTACATTGTGTCGTTCCTCTATTATTCCTCCTGGAAATGTATGTATAAATTGACAATTTAATTCCATGTCTCTGCACACTATGACACTGTAAATCAGTGTTAACAGTAGGGCAGAGTCTGTTCACAGGTGTAATGGTAATATATAGACATTTCCAGGAGGAATAACAAAAGGATGAACTGATGCTGAGTTTCCAGAAAAGATGTTCCAGTAGTGTTATTCTATCTGGAGATGACTGCCATAAATTGCATTCTAGGCCGGGGCAAAAAATGCCTGCAAAGTGGATGGGATCCTGGCTAATCCCATCCACACATTGCAGAAAAAAATCTGCAGCAGAAATGTCGTGATTTCAAACACAAGCGTTTTTATCAGGCTTCCTTCCCAATAACCACAACACAGGAAGGCGCACCTGGGAGTGCCTGGGGTTAGGGAGAAAAACCCGTAGAGGACTAGAGGTGTGGACTGGAGAGCACCCATTACCAAACCTGCCCTCCAGTTCAAAAAAAAACCAGCCCATGTAACAACAAACAAAACCCTAGCAGACTATGGTCTGCTAAACAATCCAAAACCCGGTTTTCCTTCATCTCACCTGTCTAAGAAAACCAGGCAAGATATACACCCCGTCCACTATTCTGCCGTACACCTTACCACAAATATATATATATATATATATATATATATATATAATGTATATAGTATTACTTTAGGCAGGTGTGTTTTAGTAGTTTACTTTGGTCAATTAAGAAAATTAATGCTTTCAAAATTAGAAAAGTTAAAGGGAGTCAGTCAGCATGAAAATCTTTATCAAACTAATGACAGTACCTTGTAGGGCGACTTCTACACTTTCCAAAAATGCCTTTCTTATTCTGCATTGCAGCTCCATTTTCATGACAACCTCTATTTTAATCTTATGCAAATTAGCTGAAGGTCGGGGCCCCACGTGGCATAAACGCTACGGTTTGCCCGTGGAGGAACCTCTGCAGAAAAAAACGCTGCGTTTTACAGTTTCTGCAAAGTCTAGCGAATCCCATCCCCGCATTGTGGGAATATTCGCGCAGCGGACGTGCTGCGATTTCCAAAAACGTCACAGTTATACAATTATACCTATGGAATCACCGGCGGTTTCCCTATAGGTATAATTGAAGCAGACAGTCCGCATAGGTTTCCTCTGTGGATTTTCTGCTTCAATTTCACTTTCTGTGAAAAGCACTGCGGGGAAAAAACGCGATGTGTTGTCACTGCATTTTTTTCTGCAGCACTTTTTTTTTTACTGTGGTCCACCAAGTGGGGCCTTAGCCGAAAAGGGCTTTAGGGGAGAGAATTCTCCTGCTGGGTCTTATGCCACTAAAGCCCTTTTCAGCTAATTTGCATAAGATTAAAATTAGGTTGCATAAAATTATACGTTAGGTATGCGCTTGGGTTTCCATTCCTTGGGTCCACTTGGGGACCCAAAGAATGGAAACCTAATCTGCATGAAAAGCTATAGTCTAACTATAGTCTATGGGGTGCGCCGGACTGCAGGACTTTTCTCTTTGCATTTTTCAAGCAGATTGGGGGACGGAATCCCTGAATGGAAAACAAGCGCTGGTGTGAATCCAGCCTTAGACGGAATCTGCGGCAGAGTCTCCTACGTCTCACTGGCCTCAGTGATTGGATGCCACAGAAACACGATAAATGGAACGTCAATGCACAGGAATGGCAACAAAAAATTACGTCAGTGGATGAAGTAAATGGGAACAATGTTGCTATGCTTTTTTTGCAATGGCAGGGGCATTCACATTATGACCCCCCGCTAATCTGATGGGGCTTCCTGCACCTGCAGCATGATAATGGTTGTACAATTTACAACCAAACATGTATTTGTCAGAAGAGCATCCTTTACCCAGGGCTAGGATTAAAGGGGTTAAACATGAATAGGAACACATGACTGCTTTCTTCCCAAAACAGCATCACACCTTTGCACAGGTTCAGTGTGGTATTGCAGGTCATCCCCATTTACTTTATTACACGAGATATTGACGTCCATTTAAGTAAAAGTTATTTACTTCGATTTTACTTATTTCAGGAAATCCCGACATCTCTGATCCACATCTGACTTGCGGCTGCTTATTTATACATAACGTACATTAGTATATGACTAACTACCTAATGTTATATACATGGAAGGCTTTTTAATTGGTATTTCCCAGAAAGAATACAGTGTAATGGATTTAATACCTTTAGGCAACAAGTTAACTAAATTCTTCAGAAAAAGTGATTATTACACGTTCAGTCATAAAAGCGACATCAATTAGTGTTTCATTAAATCCACATTCTATAATGGTTGCCGCAAGACTTGGCAAAGACATCAACTATATTTTTGACTGGAGAACTTTAACTTTAGAATTTTAAAGCAAATCCTCTGTGGTAGGTCATAAAAAATTCACAAGGCTTGTTCATATATCATTCAAAAATTATTATTATGTGTATTTGTTAAAGTCAGGGGCGTAACTAGCAAAGACTGGTCCCATAGAAAACTTTTGACTTTCCTCACAGCTTAGCGCCCCCTTTCCTGACTCCCACACAGTATAACACCCCATTTACACACACTACAGTATAATGTCTCATAGCGGACCCTCCACATAGTATAATGTCCCATAGCAGCCCCTCCCCACAGTATAATGTCCCATAGCGGCCCCTCCACACAGTATAATGTCTCATAGCAGCCCCTGCACACAGTATAATGTCCCATAGTGGCCCCTCCACACAGTATAATGTCACATAGTCGCCCCTGCACACAGTATAATGTCTCATAGCGGCCCCACCTCACAGTAAAATATCCCATAGTGGTCCATCCACACAGTATAATGTCCCATAGCAGCCCCTCCACACAGTATAATGTCCCATAGCGGCCCCTCCACACAGTATAATGTCTCATAGCAGCCCCTGCACACAGTATAATGTCCCATAGCGGCCCCTCCACACAGTATAATGTCCCATAGTGACCCCTGCACAAAGTATAATGTCTCATAGTGGCCCCTGCACACAGTATAATGTCCCATAGTGGCCCCTCCACAAAGTATAATGTCTCATAGCAGCCCCTCCACACAGTATAATGTCACATAGTCGCCCCTGCACACAGTATAATGTCTCATAGCGGCCCCACCTCACAGTATAATATCCCATAGTGGCTCATCCACACAGTATAATGTCCCATAGCAGACCCTCCACACAGTATAATGTCACATAGTGGCCCCTGCATACAGTATTATGTCCCATTGTGGACCCAAAGGTGTTCGTTGCAAATACTGAAAAAAATTTAAAAGTGTAGCAGAACCCAAAATTTTTAAGGGACACCACCCACAAACCATTATTATATTCTGGAGTCAGACCCCAGAATACAATGATCAGAGGCCCAGGGAATGTGACAAACATAAATACCAATGATACTTATCTCTCCTGTGCTCTGCCACGACTCTTCGCTGTTTTCGGTGCTCTTCAATGGCGTCACAGACGTGGGTTACGCCGGCATCATTATGCGTCGTGACGCCGGCCTGACCCAGGTGACAACTGTGACGTCATTACAGAGGCCCGAAGACAGCAAGGTAATCCGTGCTGGAGCCCAGGAGAGGTAACACTGGTTTTTATGTTCACTCACCTCCCCTAGGCCTCTGATCATTATACCCGGGGGTCTGAAGAGACCCCAGAGTATAATAATAGCAGTATTTGTAGGGGTTCGCTCAACAAATAACCTTGCCCTGGGCCCGCGGCCATATTTACCAATCCCTGTTCCTGCTCATGGCCACCTCTGTTTCCCCTTCTTCCCTCCAGGGGCCCCAGCCCAGCGACGTGATATGAGATGCACAGAGCCTCCTGGGGGGCAGAAGGGGAAGCGGAGGTGGCCGTGAGCAGGAACGGCGATCATTAAGTAAATAGGGCCCATTACCTAAAAAAAAATAAAGCAGCAGGGACCCACCTGGCCCCCTAAGATCATGAGCCCTGTGGCAGCCACTACAGCTGCTACGGAAATACTTACGCCACTGGTTAAAGTTAATGTACATCTTTTATCATTTTGCAGTGGTGTCCCATATGCTTGAATCAATGGAGCTCACAGCATTTAAACAACTTTAAGGCTGAGGCAGGGCTGTTTTAACACATTGGTTCGCCCAGTGCAAAAGTTTCATAAGTGGCCCCCCCCCCTATCACCACCTGCTATTATACCCATCTGAAAGCTGCCAAAAACTTAGATTATATATGGTGACATTCAATGAGTGAAAATGTATTATCTGACCAATGGAACCTTCCGCCTGTCAGAAATGTTTTATACGTTCATCTCTAGTAATAATCGTTATTGCTATTATTTTAGTGTGTAATGGATATCGCTAGAGAGGCGGTCGGCATATTTTACTGTAGAAAGATCAGGTATTGATGACTTTGTGTATGTTGTAAGTATGTGAGCCAGAGGGTGCTGTTGAGCGACCCAGGCCAGGCCAGAAAAGGCTCTCAGCCACGCCTTTGGGGGGTGGCACATAACTCCAGGAGGGCTGGAGTATCCTGCAGGAAGTAGTGGACCAGCTAGGACAGAGAGATAGGCTCTGTCCCAGAGGGCTGGCGTCCACAGAGGACTGTTGCTGGAGCTGAGTAACAGTCAGGACAGTTAGGGGCTCAAGGAGTGAGTTAGGCCCTAACTGTGGCATAGGTTTTTTGTTGTTTTGTTATGTTGCAGTTAAGCTGAATAAAGCCACTTTTATTTACACTTGGACCGTCTGAAAGCTATCTTTCCGGCGCCCAGTACCACGAACCACCGCTGTCCGGACCAGGAGTCAGCCGCCATTTTGAGTTTAATTCCCCAAATTATCACAATGTGTTGTATAAGTGTTTGGTGCAACTCTTTTGGCACTGCGGCCTGGACGATGGTAAACGTCTGAGTCACAGCGCCAATAAACTTCCTGGTTATGTTCAGAGGGATATCACATAAAATACCCCTGTGATTAGGCTATGCGCGCCGCAGCAAATTTAGCTCCACCAACATCTACATTGACTTCGCCCATTCTCATCCATTTTTCTGTGCCCCCACACAGTATAATCTTCCTACAGTCACCCTAACATTATATGCCCCAACAGTATAATGTTCTACTCCAATTGCCCCACAGCATGAAGTCCTGGTGCCCCAGTTTCAACTGGGGGAAACTAGAGGGGGACATTAAACCGTAGGGGTACAGTGGGGAAAAAAAGTATTTAGTCAGCCACCAATTGTGCAAGTTCTCCCACTTAAAAAGATGAGGCCGGCCTGTAATTGTCATCATAGGTAGACCTCAACTATGAGAGACAAAATGAGAAAACAAATCCAGAAAATCACATTGTCTGATTTTTAAAGAGTTTATTTGCCAATTATGGTGGAAAATAAGTATTTGGTCAATAACAAAAGTTCATCTCAATACTTTGTTATATATCCTTTGTTGGCAATGACAGAGGTCAAACTTTTCTGTAAGTCTTCAGAAGGTTGGCACACACTGTTGCTGGTATGTTGGCCCATTCCTCCATGCAGATCTCCTCTAGAGCAGGGATGTTTTGGGGCTGTCGCTGAGCAACACGGACTTTCAACTCCCTCCAAAGGTTTTCTATGGGGTTGAGATCTGGAGACTGGCTAGGCCACTACAGGACCTTGAAATGCTTGTTACGAAGCCACTCCAGTCTAAATATATAAGCACTGTTAGTGCTGCTACAAATGAGGGTATACTAGCCAAGTGGGCAGTAACACTGCTTGACATACAGCACAAAAACACTACATGTATGAGAAGATAACCTGGACACAATAAGGAAATCATGGCTGGATTTCTGACAACTGCCAGACCATAGAAAGTTCCTGCATTCATGGTCATATCCCTTGGCAACCTATCAAGACAGGTTCTGTACTGTCAGGAGGGCGGTGTCAGGCAGGAGCAGACAAGGGGTGTGATTGGAGCTCTGAATTACATCCCCTGCCTGACACCGCCCACCTGACATTACAGAGCTTAAAGCGGTTGTCCAGGCAAAAATGAACACCCCTTTTAATGTTTAAATCAGCTGGGGGTAGTGAAACAAATAAAAAAAAAAAAAGCATACTCACCTGTCCCCGTTGCTCCAGTGTCCTCCCGCGTGTCCTGGTTCTTCTGCTGCGGCGGCGTCTCCTGGGTCTCTTCCAGCGTTCAGATGAAGCCGCTGATTGGCCTCAGCAGTCATGTGACCGCTGAGGCCAATCAGTGGCCTCAGCAGGCCTCAGGAAGAGACCCATGATGTCACAGGTAGTGACATTGCAGGCCCTTTGCTGATTCAGCGGCTTCAGCCAGAGCAGAAGAATCGGGACACGCAGGAGGACACCGAGCACCCTGGAAAGGTGAGTATGATTTTTTATTTTATTTAATTTTTTTTAAATTTTTATTCGTTTCACTGCCCCCAGCTGATTTAAACGTTAAAAGGGTTGTCCATTTTTTTCCTGGACAACCCCTTTAAATAGCACATCAGGCACCAAAACTAAGTGTGCTTATTGCTCAGGAATGGTGGGGGTTATAGAGGAAATTCCAACTGCGCCAATAGTGGCACCTATTAACAGATACTAAAAACTTGAATGGATGATGGTGGTGAAAGTTCCTCTATAACTCTACTATTTTGCACAGCAAAAACATCCTGTATCCTCAACGTATACCAGGCCTGAAGGAGACATAAAGGACATTCTTTTGGCTGTGACATGAGAATTGGCATCTATTGGTATGTTTGATAAACTACACGCATTCTGAGTTTTTCTGGCATTTTGATAAATTTGTTACAAATTTAATTTTTTTTGCCAACTCATACATGCATACATCATAAGACATTATTAAGTCTCCCCAATAGTGTCCAGTCTGTCACCCTGGCCAGTCTCTGGCTTTAACTTCTCATCGTTCCACAGGATAGCTATAGGTGCCTGATTGCTGGGACTTCCACTGCAGAGCCCTCCATGATCACAGTTACAGGGGTCCCATGTCCCCATGTTAATGACACAGTAGTTAAGCATGTGCACAAGGGCTCCAATTAAAGTCTATGAGATTGATGAAGACAGCCGAGTACTCTGTACTCTGATATCTCCTTCAGTCCCATAGGGAATGATCAGAGTCTTAGTGCGCATGCGCATCATTGCACACAAACAGGGTACATGGAGCACTGAGCATTTCTATAATATCAGGGCCACATAGTACAAATATGATATTCAGAAATATCAGTGCAGAACTTTCTCTGACATGTTTTATATTATCATTTCTGCCTAGGAGAGGGAAACTGTAATGTAATGTTTTATGACTATGGGTGGGTGTAATGTTATTCTTGTGTTACATTGGAGGTTTGCTTTTATTCAGATGGCTGACATTTGTGAAACATTCCATGACCTTTCTGTGAGATTTATATTGTATGCGCTCTGTGTGTGCTGAATGCAAATGATTCCTGCATTATTATTATTACGCCATGACCTTGATGGTTTATTAATGTCAGTACAATAAGATCTACATGTATTGTCAGTCACATGAAAACAAGTCATTTAGCTATTTGCTAAGGCGAGAACTGACAATAGTTCCTTTGCATATATATAACATAAAAAGAATATAAATATATAGAATGTAAAGAAAATCTTTGTTCCAACCAATCACTAAGCAACTTTTATTTTTCAAACGTACTTTAAAGGGGTTGTCCAGGCAAAAATGGACAACCCTTTTAACTTTTAAATTAGCCGGGGGCAGTGGAAAAAAAAAAAAAATCATACTCACCTGTCCCTGATCCTACCGGCGCATTCCAGTTCTTCTGCTCAACGGGTCTCTTCCGGAGTTCCGCTAAAGCCGCTGATTGGCCTCAGTGGTCACGTGACCTCAGAAGCCAATCAGCGAAGGGCATGCAATGTCACTACACGGTCACGTGACCTCAGAAGCCAATCAGCAAAGGGCATCACGGATCCCCTTCCTGAGGAACGTCAGAAGAGACCCGTTGAGCAGAAGAACCGCAATGTGCAGGGAGGACACCGGATCATCAGGGACAGGTGAGTATGAATTTTTTTTTTATTTTTTTCACTGCCCCCGGCTAATTTAAAAGTTAAAGGGGTTGTCCATTTTTGCCTGGACAACCCCTTTAAGGCTAAGGCTACACATAGTGAATTGAAGCTAAAAAACGCAGCAAAAATGCTTGAATTTTTCACTGCTTTTCCACTGCATTATTGCCTATGGGGTAAACAGCATTTTTTCTGCAGAAATGCTGTATTTATGCACTGTGGGGCCTTAGCCTAAATTGTTTTTTATAAAAACAGATGTCCAAATGCTACTGACAAAATTTAAGAAATTTTTTTACATGGAAGTTTGTGTTCAGTGGTGAAAACAACGCAGAATACATAAGTCTCATGCTGTTTTATGCTAAAGTCAAGCTGCAGAATATCAGAATTTTTGCAATATAAAAATGAAGGCTAAGGCACTACATAACAAAACACAGATAAAAAAGTGCTGTGGAAAAAAAGCAACAAAAGCACATTGCGTTTTTTTTCTGCTACGCTTTTCATTGAGTTTTTGCTGCATTTTTCTCTGCTTTGTTTCTACCTCTATTAAATTTAGAGGGAAAATGCTTACTTTTACACAGCTAAAATAAACTTGCTGCACTCTCCCATTTTATGGCTCTTAGGTCATTCCTTAGGCTGATGAAAATTGGCCTTCCTGACGTTTAGTGTTTTTGTATCCCCTCTACTAGACATCTTATTAAAGGATACTTAAAATGTATTTGTCAGGATTCTCACTTCGGCTGCTTCACCTTTAAGGTTACCGTGTCAACCTGGGAAGCTTCTACGGTTTCAGAAGTTTCCTGGGTTGATCCAATTAGCAGCCGAGGAGGCCTATATACGACCCCTCCCTCCTGACACAGGCGCCGACTAGTTGTTGGACAACTCCTGGTTTGGCTCTGTATCCTGCTGTCTTAATTTGCTTCATGCTGACCTTTTGGCTTGGTTTGGATTTTCTTTTGTCTACTGATTCTGCTTGTGACCTGTCCGTTTGGATTTTGACCCTTGCCCTGTTTCCGGATTTCGCATTTGTCTTCTGATTTGGTATCTGACGGCCACTCCTGGTTCTGATCCATGCTGTACAACTTTTCACCTGCTTTCACTCTGCTGTGTAAGTCAATATTGGGTTTGATTTTGGTTCCAGCTAGCAGTGCGTTTATTATTGGTATATCCTTCTGTTGGTGATAATTCAAACTCACAGATTCAGCGAAATTCCATCCGGCCTCATGGCGCGCTCTGATGAAGGCATCTGGGGGTCAATTTTGGCTCGCAGAGCTGTGCTGGTTTTAAATAGCTGTCTCTACTGCTCGCTGTTATCAGCCAATTCCTGCTGTTGCTTTTGTGAGGTCTTGCACCAAAACCATAACAGTATTATGTAGTGGTTACTATTACCCAGGTGACCTCCAACCTCCAGTTTTGATATTCTGTCTCCCTTTGATGGACCTGCAGGTTTCTGTTTCCCAATTTATATTTGGGTAGTTGAAGTCCTGCATAATAATTGCCTAATTATTTTGAGCTGATTCCTCTATTTGTTCCGTTAGGAACCATTCTTCTTTCTTCATTATACTTGGAGACTTATAATAGACCCTTATTAGTATTTGATTTTGATTTTTCCCTCCCCTAGGGACTCTACATGTTCATTTTCCTCACAGATGTCATCTCACAGTACAGGCTTTAGACAAGATTTTATATATAGTATATACAGACCCCTCTCCTTCTCTTATTTATTCAGTCTGTTCCCCTTTATATTTACAGCCCAATCATAGCTGTCATCCAGCCATGTCTCACTTATCCCCACTATGTCATATCCCACTTCCAACATTATTGCTTCTAATTCCTCAGTCTTGTTGTTAAGGCTCCTGGCATGGTTTTCTTACTGAAGAAACATTGGGGGGAATTTATTAAGACTGCCAATTGTTATGATAGTCTTAATTCATCACACCGACAGGCGCTAGACCCAGCAGATTTACTAAGAGACTCCAGCCTCTTAATAATTCTTGCGCATGTCGGTGCACCTGAACTCAAATCTAATCAGGATCTTTCTAGGTGCAGCCCAGTTGGTAAAGCTGGGCTATTATTCCTTTGGCAAGTGAACCTAAATGATCCATTTATATAAGTTAAAATATTTTCCTTAGAACCTTCCTATTAAAACGGACCTTTCACCACCTCCACCAACTCCAGTACTTAGCATAATTTAATAGGTGTTGCTCCAATGATTCCAGCATAGTTGGAATCTTTTCTCTAGCCCCCACCATTCCTGAGCAATAAGTGCTGTTAGGCTGAGTTCATACTACCATTGTTAATGTCCGTTGCTGTCTTCCATCATGGGACAACAGCAGCGGACATTAAACTGTTGCGGAAAATGGACACAGACCGATTCTGTGTCTGTTCCCATTCACAGTAATGTAAATAACATGACGGACACTATCTTCCCTCATGTTTGTTTATGTTTGTAACGGAAGAAAAAGTCCTGCATGCACGACTTGTCCCTGTCCCCAGTGCTCTGGTGTCCTCCCAGCACGGTCCAGTCCAGCTGCTCCAATGCCTTCTAGAAGTGAAACTCCTCACCGGCTGTGACGTCTCTGATCCCTCCCGCTGAAGTCACTGATTGGCCAATCAGCGGCATCAGGAAGTGACCATGGAATGTCACAGGTAGTGACATGACCGTTATTTTGTCATGTCCTATTTTCACCAGTTTTCACGGATCCCTCCACACACTGAAATGTATGGGGGATCCATGAAAACGGGTGCCCCTTGAGTGCAAGATGGCTGTGAAAAATGGATGTTTTTCATGGCCATTTTGTACCTGGGATGTCTGAATGTAGCCTAACAGACCGATATTGCCATTTTTCCGGTCTCTTGCACATGGCAGTGACGTTTTAAGGAACGTTAGGTATATCAAAAATGTCACTGCCGTGTGCAAGAGACCTGAAAATGAGGGGCACCCGTTTTCATGGATCCTCCATATATTTCAGTGTATGGAGGGATCCGTGAAAACTGGCGAAAATAGGACATGACAAAATAATGGTCATGTGTATAGCCCCCATTCATATATTCTAGGTTTGCACCTGCACTGGGGTTTCCGTCCCCAAGTGGACCCGAAAAAAAAGAAACCAAATACGCTTAAAAAGCGCTTACCCGCGGACCCCATAGACTATAATGGGATCTGCCCGGGTCCCGCTGCTTGCAGGACTTTTCTCTCCGCATTTTTCAAGTGGAATGGGGGCCGGAATCCCCAAACACTGATCCAGCGCAGATGTGACAGTGAAATTAATGCTGCCGTGTGACATCCATTAAAAAAAACAGACATCACATGTCATGTGAACGTAGCCTAAAAGCACACAAAAGGGACTTATTCATATGGTAGTGAATCTGCTATGAGATGGCCATATTTGAAACATCCGTCAGACAGCCATTATAGGACCCATGTCTGGCAATGGTTCTATTCACGTGGCTCTATCTATGTCCGTTTTGATGCACATTGAACTCAATGTGTTTTTAAAAGAGCCATGTGACTGACATTGCAAAAACGGCCATGTGAATAAGGCCTTAGTCTGTCCATGTCGGCTGGTAGTTTTGACTGAAAGATTTTCCTGAGATAAGTTTTTGAAAATAAAAACATGTTAAGGCTGAGGCCCCACATTGCGGAAACGCAGCTTTTTTTGTTGTAGATTTTGCTACGGTTTTTTGAGCCAAAGCCAAAATTGGCTTCAAAAGGAATGGGAAATATATAGGAAGTTCTTATACTTCTATCTTTTGCTCATTTCACTCCTGGCTTTGGTTCAAAAATCTGCAGCAAAACCTGCAACAAAAAAAGCTGTGATTCTGCAACATGGAGCTTTAGCCTAAGGCTTCAGCTCTCCCTCTTTAAATAAGTAAGGTTCTTACTTTGACTCACCTGCTTTAAAACTCTGAGCACTCTCCTTGCACTGACCTCTTTTTATTCCTCATATAGGTAATACACTTACAACATCATTTGCATTTAGATTATGTTTCGTTTCTGGGACCTCTGCAACTGGATGTATTAAAATTCACAGTCTTATTTCTTTACAAGTTCTTAATTTTAAATGAGATTGAAACATTAAACTTTGAAAAGGAGCAAGAAGATCTTCTCCGATGTAAAACAGGCCTTATTATTAACCCAGGACCATACTCTGGATCTGCAGCTCGCCGCTGAACAAATACATTGATATTCAATAAGACACTCAATGGAATCACACATTGACATACTGAAGATTTTTGCTGTAAAGTAATACGTGTCATGTAGAGATGAGCGAATCAAAGCTGCAGAAGTGGAATTTGATCCGAATTTCAGGTAATATTCGATCTGCATTGAATCCAAACTTCCTCACGTTTCATGGTAACGATTCGCATTTAGTTCAAAATGGCTGCTCTACATGGGGCAAGAAAGTCTGGGAACGCGGGATCACCCACAATGCCATGCGTGCAGCCAATCAATAGCCAGCCCTGTGATGTCACATCCCTTTAAACCCTTTGCAAGCGCACATGGCATGTTTGACCGCGGCATCCAAGGTGTTAAATCCCCCCCGATTGGTTATGGAGCAGGGTGTTAGCTGTAACTGACACCTAACACCTTGCTCCATAACCGATCCTGTTTGAGGGGGTTCCGCCATTTTACCACCCACCCGCTGTTTTTGGTACGCGATTCGCCGCGATTTAATTTGGATTGAATAGAATCATATCGCGAAATTCGTCGAAGTTGCCGAATCGAATTTTTTAATATTTTGCTCATCTCTAGTATCATGGATAAAATATTTCAATTCTTTATCATTTTCTGTCATGGGGTACCGTGAATCTTAGGCTACATGTACGCCAATGTAAAAAATGAAATGTGCGATGGATGTTCATTACATGTCCGTTTTAAGAACAGTGGGAGTCAGTGGGGACATACCCATGGGAACAGTTTTAATGGACCGATAAAAAAATAGAACATGTCCTATTTTTTTCTGTTTTATTGGAAGGACAGACCAATACAAGTCAATGGGACCATTTAAAGCGGATGAGTGGTTTGTATAAAAAAAAATATGTTCATCCATTTTTTTAACTGACATTTAAAAACGGATGACAAACTGGACAACAAAAATAGACAGACTGATGAAACTGACACCCCAATGGAAAACGGACATTAAGGTTTGACGGTTTTAGTCGTGTACGTGTAGGCTCAGGCCAGATTCACACGACAGTGATTAAGAGTAGCATTAAATTCGCTGTCTCAATGGGGGCTATTAAAATGTCAGGACATAGGTCGTGTTCTATTTTTATGCGTTTTCACGGATACCTCCATACACAAATGTACAGGGGATGGGTGAAAACAGATGCCCTCGGGTGCAAGAGTTTTTCACAGTTGTTTTACACCTTGGTCATCTGAATGTAGGCTTAGGCCTTATTCACATGACCGTGCTGTTTTTGATTTATCTAATGGAGGTACATGTACATTTTGACGGCCATTTTGCATCTGTTCCATTCAGTTTTTCAATTTTTGACAGCCAAGTGTCATCTGTTTACCATTCATTTTTAACGTAAAAATACGGATGAATTTCATAGGTCTTTCTTTTTTTGATTAATTTTTAATGCATGGTAAATGGATGTCAACATAAAGTCGGATCCATTGATTTCTATTGGGTCCCTTTGGCCATCACAACAAATAAAGATAGAGTACATCAATTTTTTTACGGCCGTTATAAATGGTTTGTCAAAAAAACAGACATTTGAATAGACACATTAACATCAATGTGTTATTAAAATGGCCACATGAAAGATGGTGCAAACACAGCAGTCACACAGCTTATTCACACTAGGGCTTATTCATAGGGCTTACTCACACTACATTTTAGAAGCATCCATCACACAGCTATTTGGAGAACACATTGATTTCAATGTGTCTATTCACATATACGTCTTTTGACTGACCATTTTTTTTATGGTCATCAAAAAACTGTCAAGTGTCCATTTTTCACGGCCGTCTTGCACCCGAGGCGCATCCGTTTTCATGGATCCATTGAGTTTTCATGGACCTGGTAGAAATCAAGGGATCTGTTTTTAACTGTAAAACAGATTGACTTCCGTTTTACGTTCGTTAGAAATGGATCAGTGGGTTGGGTCAAAAAGAAAGACCAATGAAATTCATCCGTTTTTTTTAGACTGACGGTTAAAAATTGATCCAAAACTGATGACACTCGGCCATCAAAACGGATAGATGGAACATATGCAAAAACGGCCATAAAAACAGACATTAGATGTGTCAAAAATGTCGATTGCATAAGACCTAACTGTTTTGAATAAAACGTGGTTGGCTTTTTTCATGGGGTCACTAATGCTTGCTCCGTTATAGGGTCACTATTGCTGACTCTCTTATGGGGCTAATCATATGGGTTCTGCACATAGACAGGGCCAGAACAGTTAGAAAAACATACATAGAGATGTGTCTTTCCTTACCTTTCCTCTTGCTGCAAGATATCCTGAGATGTGTGACGAGCGATGACCAACTTTGAAAAAAAAATTCTATTTCTCTGTCGGGATGTGTCTATGTAAAAACGTATTGTATTCATATAATGAGAAACTGGAGTTGTGAAAGATTACATGGTGTTAAAATGTGGACATTCACTTTATTATTATTATTTACTTACTTATATAGCACCATCATATTCCACAGCGCTTTACATACATTGACAGTCACTGCCCTATATAGGACTCACAATCTACATTCCCTATCAGTATGTCTTTGGAGGACACCGGAGTCCCCGGAGAAAACCCACGCAAACACGGGGAGAACATACAAACTCCTTGCAGATGTTGTCCTTGGCAGGATTTGAACCCAGGACTCCAGCGCTGCAAGGTTAACCACCAAGCCACCATGCTGCCCTTTAACCGCTTCAGTACCAGGGCAATTTCTCTGGTTCAGGACCAGACACAAATTCATGTTTTTATGTATATGAGGTTTTGAGAGCTATAACATTTTTATCATTTGGGTTATTCAGCTAATTTTGCATCCTTTTTCGGTAACACAACGGTAACGGTAACGTTTTTAATTTTTTTTATATCTGGGAAAATATAAACAAGAGGAGGGAAAATGTGTCTGTTTTTCACATTTTTTTTATTAACAGCACAAAGTGCTGTTCCCAAGTGCTCTGCAAATCCCATCCACACATTGTGAAAGAATACACACAGCGGATACGCTGCCATTTCCAAAATCGTCAGTTTTAAAAAAAACGCAGCATGTCAATTACAAAAACGCCGTCAGTTTCCCTATAGGTATAATTGAAGCAGAGAGCACTGTGGAAAAAACTGTGATGCGTTGCCGCTGCATTTTTTCCCGCAGTGCATTTTTGCTGCAGCCCACTACGTGAGGCCTTAGCCTAAAATAATTTTCCGTCTCTGTTACGATAATTTTTTTTTTTTTGCATTGTGTCAATGGGGTGAGACTAGAACCTGTAATGTGAGAGCGGTATTGGCATATTACTTTTTATATTAATTTATATTTTATACTTTTATTATTATTTATTTATGCTTACTTATATAGAGCCATCATATTCCGCAGCGCTTTACAAACATTGTCAGTCACTGTCCCATATAGGGCTCATAATCTATATTCCCTATCAGTATGTCTTTGGAGTGTGGGAGGAAACCGGAGTACCCGGAGGAAACCCACGCTCTATTTATTTATTTATTTTTTTTACATTGTGTCATAATAGACCTTTGGGGACATCTGATCACTGTTTTTTTGGTGGGTGATGGTGATTTCCCCTGTAATTGGGGCTGATACCTATAGCCCCAGTTGTAGGAGGAATGTAGTCTCCTGCCCATGACTACAGAGCTTATCTGGGTCCTCTAGGACCCAGCAGCTCTAATAGTCTCTGATCCCTGACGGATCACGTGACTGTCGGGTCAGAGGGGAGCATCATGGCGGCCCCCATAGTTGTGTATACATCGCTTACACAGCGATCGGGAAGGCAGGGACGGTAATAAACCATCCCTGCCTTCTCTAGGGGAGCTCCGGCTGTAGTAACAGCCGTCTCCCCGCTTCTGCAGCTGCACAATTTTGTGCAGCTGCTTAAAACTACAAGGACGTACGGGTACGTCCTCGCAGAACAAGACAACCACTTCTGGACGTATGTACTTTATGGGCAGTCCAGAAGTGGTTAAAAAAAGCAATACCTGAAATAGTCTAAGGGTAAGAGTGGCGCTGTTTCTCAAAACCTCATACAACTGCTTTAAAACTTTAATGACAACTGGTTACCAATTCAGTTCATTTAAATCTATTAAATAACTATAATAAATATAAAAATGTGTTAATTCAATACAATATGCTCTTTATTTTCCTTTTGAGGCTGTCAAGAGAATAATAAAATTGAACAGAATAAAAAATATAAAAGTACTGGTAAAAATAAAAATACATTGCTGCAGGAAAATTTTTGTAGACCTTTAGAAAAAAATTCCTTTTATCTTTCAACTCACTGTACACTTTGCAGTATATACATGTCAGCCGAAAACATAGCTGACGGAAATAGGGCAAAGAGAAGCCACTAAAATCTCCGTACTGTGAAAAGATTAAACAGACTTCCAGTCAAGCACATCCGCTAAACAACATAAACATAATTACAGCTGAATAAATCAGGCGGCCGTACGGGTGTATATACACAGAAGCTACAATACAGATATACACCACACTCCAGGCATATACATAATACATTTCTTGTTTGATGCATATCTGCCATTAAACCAGATAGGGATTAGACAGCAGAGTCGAGAAGGAATAAGAACTTTAATGCGACTTTGTTTCTGATTCAAGAAATAGAATTAGTAAAGAAGAAAACAAATAAAAGAACCCTACAAGAAAAATAAAATCTTTACTTAAAAATTACAATAAAACTCTGACACAGTCAGATTTAGTCCCGCAGATATTTGTATCCGTGTGAATAATTTTCTATAGCCAAAACTGTATCCATTGCTGAAAATAACATTCATGTAGTTTGATGCATTTCTTTCTTACACCAGACACATAGAGCTTTATTTTTATATTATTTACATTTTTGCATGTTTTTTACTTTTTTTTTATATCTGGGAAAATATAAACAAAAAAGGAGGGAAAACGGGTCTGTTTTTCAAGTTTTTTTTTATTAACAGCACAAAGTGCTGTTAATAAAAGTCCCAATACCATTAATTTATGGTGGATGTTCCTTATCCTTAACTCTTTCCACAGTAGCCATTTTTTCATTTCCATTCTCTTTTCCCCGCCTTCCAAAAGCCATAGCTTTTTAACTTTTCTATTCATAGAATTGTATTAGGGCTGTTTTTTTGCAGGACAAATCATATTTTTAGTGGAATAATTTAATGTTTTACACAATGTAGTGAGAAGCTAGAAAAAAAATTGAATGGAATAGGTGGAACTAGGAAAAAATGGCAGTTGCTACATTTTTTTACAGGTTTTGTTTTTGCAGTGTTTACTATGCAGTAAAAATGCCAAATAACTTTATTCTGTGGATCCGTACGACCACTGTAACAGCACATTAAGGACGGGGCCTCACGTGGTGTAAATGCCATGGAAAAAACCTAGCGAATCCCATCCCCACTTTGTAAACTCTGATCCTCAAGTGATACTCTCTTCCCCAATACATCATTCTTCACATTTTGTACTTCTTTTTAGTATTATTTTGCATAATAAAAGCATACTTCCACTAACTATTTTTTTTAAAAAATGAATAGTACAGGAGAATAGAAAAAACTTTGTAAGAAATCTTATTAACCCTTTCAGGAGCTGAGCGGCCATCATAGCCACCGAGTCTCCATGTTTCGACAGCAAGGCCCGCTTTATCCCCCCAATTCCACAGTCGAACATGATCGGGTACCATTTTTCCAGCAACACACAGGCACCGCCTTTTTGGTGGATCGCCACCCCCCAGAATGAAATCTGGGTGCGGCGATCCATTGTCATGACAGGTGGGAACCTATTGATAGCTCCCGGGCTTGTCTCTGTAGAAGTTTTATTACAGGCTGCTCTAGGCAGCCTATAATAGTACCGTAGCAATTTTATAATGCATTGCAATGCATGGGATTCAAGACCCCTAGGGGGTCTAAAAATAACAATAAAAAAAAAAGTAAAAAGAAATAAAAAATAATTAAAAATTCAAATAAATTAAAACACATACACATTAAGTATCCCTTTGTTTCAAAATGCCCAGTCTGCTGTTTCGCCTCACATAAAAATTTGGATCAAAAGTGATCAAAACAAGAGAAATTCCCTAAAATGGTATAAATAAAAAGTACATCTGGCCCTGCAAAAAAAGACACCTTATGCGTCCCAGGACATGGAAATATAAAAATGTTATGGGTATCAGAATATGGCAACTCCAAGAAATTTGGGTTTTTGCAAAGTTTGGTATCGCCGTAATCTTACCAGCCCATAGAATATAGGTGACATGTCATTTTGGCTACACAGGGAATGCTGTTAAAACAATGCCTGTAAGAATGTCACGCAAATGCAGTTTTTCTCTGATTCCAACCCATTCTGAAATTTTTTTCTGGCTTCCCGGTAAATCGCATGGAATATTAAATGGTACCATTACGAAGTACAATTTGTCCCGCAAAAATTAAGCCCTCATACAGCTCGGTGAACGCTGTAAAAATGAAGCCCATAAAGTCACAACAAATGCAGTTTTTCTCTAATTCCACCCCATTCTGAATTTTTTTACAGCTTTCCAGTACATAGTAGATATTACAAATCCCTCAAATGTTACAGCTCTGTTCACCTCATACAGCTCTGTGAAGAAATAAAAAAAAGTTATGGTGTTTGGAAAGTGGGGAGTCAAAAATGGCACTGCACATATTTCAACTTTTAGGAAAACTCAGGCTAAAGCCCCACATTGCGAAAACGCAGTGTTTTTTGCTGCAGCGGAAACACTGTGGAAAAAAATGCTGCTTTTTACAGTACCTGCAAAGTGAATGAGATTCTGGCTAATCCCATTCACACACTGCAAAAAAAAAAAAATCCACTGCGGAAAATCTGCGTTTTCAAAAACACCCACGTTTTTGAAAATCACGGCATGTCAGTTATACCAGTGGAAACGCTGGCGCTTTCCCTTTAGGTTTAATAAGGGAAGAAAATCCGAGAAAAACTCAGAAAAAACACAATGAAAAACGCTGCGGAAAAAAACAGGATGTGTTTTTGCGTTTTTTAGCTGCGTTTCGCTGTGTGGGGCCTTAGCCTAAAGGATTTTTACTGCAAGTTCCTGTTCTTACTTGCTTGTGTATAGTAGTTTTTTAACTATTCCACGCAGAATGGAGAAAGAATAAAATCCAAATAGACATGATGCAAGGCAGGGACAGAAAGAGATCATATATATACTGCACATTAAGACACAAACTGTTGTGGACAGAAATGAATACACATCCGGAATAGCAGGCGCTGCATTTGCAAAACAGGCTGCAGCTGTTGAAGGAATCCTGAGCATTGTGCCAATGTATCTCTTCCATATGACAGAACACAAGACCGCCATTTGGCATTTTCTAATAAAAATGGATGTAAGTGGGATGAATGGTTCTTGTTGTAAGACCCTTGCCATGGTTGTGCTGGCACAGCGCTTATATTATTGCTGCCAAGAAAATACTCCTTGGGCAAAATGACTGGTTGGCAGACAAGTATAAAGCGAACTGATTTACCAGAAGGTCCGTCAGTGTGAATTAGATGAAATCCTATCCCATCTTATACAAACAACACAATTCTTGTGGGGAAAAAATGTTATTGCAATCTGTATCCATTTCAAGAATCTGATACCTGTAATGTACTGTGTAATCCAAAACAGCATTAAAGGGAGTCTATCATTGGAAAATGACACTATAATGTAGCCTTTATAAAGGCTATTCCAGCAATACCTTTAGTTTTCAGATCTAGCCGATAGATTTTGAATAAATTCCCTTTTTCTCCATATGTCCAGAGAGCACAACCTTGTTCGGGGAGCACAGCCGCGTCATCGTTGAATAACACCTGTTTTTCATTATGCGCCATCCTCTTAGTTTAGTGCTTTCCCCCTCTCTCTCCATCCTAGCTGCGTCACTTGCAGCTCTGGCATCAACCTTGGTCCACATCTCGTGCATGGGCAGTACACTCGGCCACTTGATTTCTGAAGGAACAAGTGTATTGCGCATGCCCAGCAAACTCTTGTAGTTCTATGACCTACTGAGCAGCACTGATGGCGGATATTAATGCCACAAGCTGACCATTTTGCTGAGGAACGCTGACTGGAGAGAGCATCGGGCCCGATGTCCCATTACTATGACAGTCCGGGAGCCTTTTGAAGGCCTCTCTCTCATTATCTTCTATTGCAGGCTGCTCTATGCAGCCTGCAATAGAAGTACCATTATTTTGCAATGTATTGCAATGCATTAGCATTGTAATAAATTGCATTAATGATCAGACTCTGTGGGCGTCAAGATCCCTTAGGGGGTCTAATAAATGCAATAAAAAAATATAATAAAAATTAAAAATTCAAATCACCCTCCTTTCCCTAGAACACATAAAAGTACTTCAGTACTGTGAAACACATACACATTAGGTATTCCTATGTCTAGTCTACAAATCAATAAAAATATTTCTCCCATACGGTGGACGCTGTAGCTGGAAAAAAAAATCAAAAGTGCTGAACCGACGTTTTTTTGCTGTTTTGCCTCTGCTAAAATTTGAAAAAAAAAGTGATCAAAGCAATAGACATCCCCTAAAATGGTATAACTAAAAAGTACACCTGACTCCACTAAAAAAGACGCCCTATGCATCCCCGTACACAGAAATATAAAAAAGTTACGGGTGTCAGAATATGGCGACTTTTAGAAATTTTTTTTTTTTGCAGTTTTAGATTTTTGTTACGGGATTAAAATGTAAATAAAACGATATAAATTTGGTATCCCCAGAATCATATCAAAATAGAATACAGATGACATATCATTTTGGCTGCAAAGTGAACGCCGTAAAAACGAAGCCCACAAGAAAGTTGCATAAATGCACTTTTTCTCCAGTCCCCGCCCCATTCAGAATTTTTTTCCAGCTTCCCAGTACATTGTACAGAATAATAAATGGTACCATCATGAAGAGCAATTTGTCCCGCAAACATTAAGCCCTCATATGGCTCTGTGAATGGAAAAATAAAAAAGTTAAGGAGTTGGGAGGCGGGAGTCAACAACAAAAATCGAAAAATGTGACCGGCAGGAAGGGGTTAAGTACAATCTAAACACCATAAAACTTAAAACACAAAAAAAACACAAAATCTATGGGTCACTTGACAAGATCCAAGTATTAGGCTGCGTTCACACAACATTTTCTGTTCCACTTTAATGTATCAGTTTTTACACAGAAACATTAAAATGTATACATTTAACAGATATGTAGGCTTTAACAGGAAAAAGCATATCAAAAGTGCATACATTTGTCATATTTTGCTTTCCTATTTGCTTAACTGGATCACAAAGGTGCAGAAGTCCATGCTATACCATCCATCACAAACAAAGATCTGTGCAAATGCATACAATAGATGTGGGTTGTTTTTCTTTTATGAATCCATCAAAAAAAAAAAAAAAAACTGATTTGCTGCCTGAAACAAAAATATGAATAAGTTTTCATATCCCCCTCCAGGTTGCCACCACAGTATTATGTCCCCCCTCCAGGTTGCCACCACAGTATTATGTCCCCCCTCCAGGTTGCCACCACAGTATTATGTCCCCCCTCCAGGTTGCCACCACAGTATTATGTCCCCCCTCCAGGTTGCCACCACAGTATTATGTCCCCCCTCCAGGTTGCCACCACAGTATTATGTCCCCCCTCCAGGTTGCCACCACAGTATTATGTCCCCCCTCCAGGTTGCCACCACAGTATTATGTCCCCCTTCCAGCTTGACCTCATAGTTTCATGCACCCCCCCCCTCCAAGTTTGAAGTCCCTCTTCTGGTTCCCCCCACAGATTCAATTCTGCCCCCTCAGGTTTGCCCCACTGTATTTATCAAACAAAGAAAAAAAAAACTTAATACTCACCTTTACCTGTTCCACTGTTGTCTCCTGTCTCTGGTCCCGGAGTCTTCAGGTCACGTCACTACATCATGCGTACTGCTCCAAGACACCGGGAGCAGAGACAACAGCTGAATGGAGAAGCAGGGAGTGGACAGCTCACAATTATACTCAACTCATCTTTGTTTGTTTGTTTCTGATGAGTTGGAGTTAGGACTTCCTCGAACAGCGGGACAGCAAATGCAGGATTGTTCCAAGGGGGCCCCGCTAACATAGGTCCCAGTGCATGTGCACCATTGGCCCTATGGTTAAAGCGGCCCTGAATATACAGTGCCTTGCGAAAGTATTCGGCCCCCTTGAACTTTTCAACCTTTTGACATATTTCAGGCTTCAAACATAAGGATATAAAATTTTAATTTTTTGGTGAAGAATCAACAAGTGGGACACAATCGTGAAGTGGAACGAAATTTATTGGATATTTTAAACTTTTGTAAAAAAAAAAAACAACTGAAAAGTGGGGTGTGCCAAATTATTCGGCCCCCTTAAGTTAATACTTTGTAGCGCCTCCTTTTGCTGCGATTACAGCTGCAAGTCGCTTGGGGTATGTCTCTATCAGTTTTGCACATCGAGAGACTGAAATTCTTGCCCATTCTTCCTTGGAAAATAGCTGGAGCTCAGTGAGGTTGGATGGAGAGCGTTTGTGAACAGCAGTTTTCAGCTCTTTCCACAGATTCTCGATTGGATTCAGGTCTGGACTTTGACTTGGCCATTCTAACACCTGGATACGTTTATTTGTGAACCATTCCATTGTAGATTTTGCTTTATGTTTGGGATCATTGTCTTGTTGGAAGATAAATCTCCGTCCCAGTCTCAGGTCTTTTGCAGACTACAACAGGTTTTCTTCCAGAATGGTCCTGTATTTGGCGCCATCCATCTTCCCATCAATTTTAACCATCTTCCCTGTCCCTGCTGAAGAAAAGCAGGCCCAAACCATGATGCTGCCACCACCATGTGTGACATTGGGGATGGTGTGTTCAGGGTGATGAGCTGTGTTGCTTTTACGACAAACATATCGTTTTGCATTGTGGCCAAAACGTTCGATTTTGGTTTCATCTGACCAGAGCACCTTCTTCCACATGTTTGGTGTGTCTCCCAGGTGGCTTGTGGCAAACTTTAAACAAGACTTTTTATGGATATCTTTGAGAAATGGCTTTCTTCTTGCCACTCTTCCATAAAGGCCAGATTTGTGCAGTGTACAACTGATTGTTGTCCTATGGACAGACTCTCCCACCTCAGCTGTAGATCTCTGCAGTTCATCCAGAGTGATCATGGGCCTCTTGGCTGCATCTCTGATCAGTCTTCTCCTTGTTTGAGATGAAAGTTTAGAGGGACGGCCGGGTCTTGGTAGATTTGCAGTGGTCCGATACTCCTTCCATTTCAATATGATCGCTTGCACAGTGCTCTTTGGGGTGTTTAAAGTTTGGGAAATCTTTTTGTATCCAAATCCGGCTTTAACCTTCTCCACAACAGTATCACGGACCTGCCTGGTGTGTTCCTTGGTCTTCATGATGCTCTCTGCGCTTTAAACAGAACCCTGAGACTACACAGAGCAGGTGCATTTATACGGAGACTTGATTACACACAGTTGGATTATATTTATCATCATCAGTCATTTAGGACAACATTGGATAATTCAGAGATCCTCACTGAACTTCTGGAGTGAGTTTGCTGCACTGAAAGTAAAGGGGCCGAATAATATTGCGCGCCCCACTTTTCAGTTTTTTATTTTTTACAAAAGTTTAAAATAACCAATAAATTTCGTTCCACTTCACAATTGTGTCTCACTTGTTGATTCTTCACCAAAAAATTAAAATTTTATATCCTTATGTTTGAAGCCTGAAATGTGGCAAAAGGTTGAAAAGTTCAAGGGGGCCGAATACTTTCTCAAGGCACTGTAGCTCTCACATATTAGGATCTACTTTGCAGGAGATCTGTCCAATGAGTCCATCACTTATAGCTGGAACAGCAGATTTAGAATGTTATTTATATGGGACACCCTGGCTATATTCTCTGATCGTAATTCACACACTGATATATATTAGCTCTACATATTAAAAGTTAGGTTTCATCTATTACATATTTGAGAGTTTGGAGTTACTAGTCTACTGGCCATTCATGTTGGTCATGTTGTTATTTTTGTATTTTGCAATAGAATGAAGCACCTTCTGTCAGGTTCCCCTGCAGCCGGACATCCTGTGATTGGCTTTTTTGGGGTGGACTCCTACACCATGTAATACCTATTTTAGAAAAAAGAAACTGTACAGTATAGAAAACCTAGTCTTATGTAGTTCCTAAAATCCTAAGAGATGGAGCGAGATCTACTTTTCCAAATACAAGTTGCAGTGCTTTAAATTATTACTTAGTAACATATGTTGTGTAGCCCGCTGCTAATATATTCACTCAGACTGCTTCATTACCAATTCCATCTATGTGTTGCGCCTTCACGGCTTATGAAAATCACAATGAGGCACTGCGGTATATTAAATAAGTGCATAAATAAGTCTCACCTGGGTTTATTTGCTGAGCGGAGATGCCTCTTCTATTCTTTGCCTGAAAAAATAATTCTCTGTACAATTTAGTAGTTTTCAAGCACTTTTTCCCATCATAGACTTTGCCGACTTTCTCGCCGTTCTTATCCCATTCATCTCCAGTGCACTCAATTTTCTGCCTGGCTTATTATACTGAGAAATATGTAGTAAACTAATCCTTAAGGCTAAAAGAATTCTCGGGCAATTTCCTCTATGTGTGTAATTCTCAACATCCATCTCTTAGACTTTCACTAATTTTTTAATGTCATACTTCAAGGATTTCTTTCTCCATTGAGACGTGTTATGGGGACATTGATGACTCGGCAGGATATCACCAATGGCTCCATCTATGTCATTTTTTCTTCTGAGCTCACTTTTCCTTAAAAATGCAAGTCACAGGTAGTTTGAGGCTGAAGCCCCACGTGGCGTAAACACCGCGGTTTGGCCACAGCAGCAAAAACTGCAGCGTTTTACAGTCCCTGCAAAGTGGAGCGAATCCCATCCACACATTGCGGAAAAATACCCACAGAGGAAACGCTGCGATTTTCAAAACCATTGCGTTTTTAGAAATCGCAGCATGTCAATTATACCTACGGAAACGCTGGTGTTTTCCCTATAGGTATAACAGAGGCAGAAAGTCCACAGAGGAAAATTCTGCGGACTTTCTGTGAAAAGAATGTGTGGAAAAACTGCAATGCATTTCTTCCGTGGTTTTTCCCACAGCACTTTTTGGCTGTGGTCCGCTACATGGGGCCTTAGTCTAATACTAGTCAAGAAAACTAGAATTTAAATCTAATTGGGTTGACTAGGATTTGTTTGTTTTTCTAGAAACAGCGCCATTCTTGATCCTGGGCTGTGTCTGGTATTGCAACTCTGTTCACTTGCATTCGTTTGTGCCAATCAGGGACTATGTACAACTGTGACACTATTTCTGTAAAAAAAAAAAACAAAAAAAAACATTTTTTGTTATTTTTTTAACATTTTAAATCTTATACGTTAAAATGTAGCCCAAAACAAGTATTAATGGAGTAATCTAAAGATTTTTGCAAACCTGCTTAGAATGGTATAAAATAATCAAAAAAATAATACTTACCTTACTGATCCCCTAAAGTACCCATATTGGTCCCCGCCAGAGAAGACTTCCGACATGGACAAGTGACTGCTGCAGCACTGGACGCAGCAGTGACCTCTACAGTAATAACACTTCACCGATGTGATTGTCCATGGTGGGACATCATCTCTGAAGATCAGCATACAAAGACCATTGGGGACAATGAAACATAATACATGGCCGTGGCCATACGTGGTGTAGTCACAGTAGGTTAGCCACTGGCTGCTAACCCATTGTAATATGAAGTAAGGCCGGTTGCAGATGACCATGCTGCAACCAGCCTGCCGTGAATTAAAAGCACGGGCTGCACATGGGGGACATGGGGATGTCCTCATGTGCCGCCCGTGTTTCTGCGGCTCCTTTCATTAAATGAATAGGAGCCACGGAAGCAAGGGCCGCAAAATAGGACAAGAATAGGACATGTCCTATCTGACGCGGCCCGAACTGTCGGCCCACGCACGGGACCGTGAAAATCACAGACGTGTGTACGGGCCCATAGAAAAGAATGGTCAGTGTGCTATCCGTGACCACACCACGGTCGTCTGCAACCGGCCAAACAGTGGAATGGATAAGATTCAAACACATACCGTTCACGTTGCTGAAAATCCCTGCAGCGCAAAGTGTCTTGCATGGCAGGTTTTGTACCCACAGCAGGTCAATTTCTTGCTATGGGTTCAGCATTGTTTATAACCTTTGCAATACAAAGACTGAAAACTGACTCAGCCTAAGGGCAGCGAAAACAGCTGATTTTGGCTTGATTTGGCCGGTGGGTCCATAGCAGGATAATACCCACAGTGGACCTATTATATGCAGCCTTAGCCTAAATTCATTTTTCTAGCAGGAACACAGCCACTGCAAGGCACAGATTTTTGGGCAGAAATAAGCATTCAGAAAAGGTAACAACTACACACTGTGCATGTAATAGAATGTTTCACTGACCATGAACCGAAACAATAGCCTTTTAGACTAAGGCCCCACGTGGCGTCCTGCTGCAAAAAAGCGCTGCGGGAAAAACCGCGGCGGCAATGCATTGTGGTTCTTCCCGCAGCGCTTTGCACAGAAAGTTCGCAGAGGTTAACTCTGCAGACTTACTGCTTCCATTATAGGGAAACTGCCGGCGTTTCCATAGGTATAATCGACATGCTGCAATTTCCAAAACTGTGACGCTTTTGGAGATCGCAGCTTGTCCTACGCGCGTATTTTACCACAAAGTGGGGATGGGATTCGCTAGAATCCCATCCATTTTGCTGAGTGTAAAATGCCACTTTTTTTTTTTCCACCACTGGCAAACCACAGCGTTTACGCCACGTGGAAACCCGGCCTTAGAGTCATTCAGCAGTTCCTCTATTTCCCAGGTATATTGTTTTATTACTTTCACTGAAATATATTTTTAAAGATTCTATTCCTTTGAAATATTTATTGATTTTATATAAACAGCCCAGGCAGTGAAATGAGACCTACAGGTATTATCAGCAGATGTAGATTTACCTAGACATAATGCATTGCTGTACCCGCCTTTAGATAACAACTGGCTGACCATAAAGGATCTGTACATGTGAAACATCTGACACCTGGAGTCCAATATGTGTCATTACATTGTATTTCTTCCTATTAAAGGGATACCTCTAATCAATGATTAAGGGAATATCAACGAACAATCTCCATAATATAAGGTTAATATCAGAATCATTCCCTTTACAATGGGAGTTATTTGATGATGCATGGGAGGTGCTGTTTGCCACACACGTGACACGTACAGTGCAGTGTTCCTCCATAAGCGAGGCAGTCATGGACCTTGGCACTGTATCGTCTAAGCTTGCCAGTCCAAGGATAAGGGGACGTTACCCCTGTGCTACCAGCACAGCATCGTCATCGCCTGCATTATGCCTCCTTCTCATTTCAGATATGCCCCTTCTTTGAAAATGAATCCTCCTCTTCATCCTCTTCAATGCGCTTTCTTCATGAACGCAGGCGCCGTATGCTCGTGTAGTTCTAAGGAGCACTGAGCATGCGCCTGCGCAGTACATTCGTTCATGAAGAAAGTGCAGCGAAGAGAATGAAGGGGAGGATTCATTTTCAAAGAAGGGGGCATACCTGAGACAAGGAGGAGGCGGAATCCAGGAGATGCAGAGTACCTTCGTGACCAATTCCAACAACATATTCATAGGAAAACTCTAACTACTGTAACTCCTTACTAATCGGTCTTCCCCTTACTAAACTCTCCCCTCTACAATCTATTCTGAATGCGGCGGCCAGGCTGATCTATCAGTCTAGACCAGGGGTAGGCAACGTTTTTTGTTCGGCATGCCGATTTTAATTAAAAATCAAAGATGAGGTACTCGGAGTGCCGGTCAATAATTGTAAGTCTGACGACCCCTAAACTAAAGTCATATACCATGAACCATAACACAGAAGTGCTGCCACCAGATGCTTTAGGACGCTTGCGTTTACTGCTATTTCCTGGGGCGCTCCTGTACTTTCCGACTAGAAGCAATGAAAGTCCATGTGCAGCCCCCAATTAGTGGTAAATGTCCAGGAGCACCGTATGGCAGCATTCTTATGGTGAAAACATACTATGTATCTGGATGCAGCTATACTCTTAGGCCACTGGAACTTTTAGCTTGATGTAAATCTGCGTTCACATGGTGCGGCCCCTGCACACCGTATTATGTCCCATAGCAGCCCCTGCACACCGTATTATGTCCCATAGCGGCCCCTGCACACCCTTTTATGTCCCATAGCAGCCCCTGCACACCGTATTATGTCCCATAGCGGCCCCTGCACACCATATTATGTCCCATAGCAGCCCCTGCACACCGTATTATGTCCCATAGCGGGCCCTGCACACCGTATTATGTCCCATAGCGGGCCCTGCACACCGTATTATGTCCCATAGAGGCTACTGCACACCGTATTATGTCCCATAGTAGCCCCTACACACGGTATTATGTTCCATAGCGGCCCCTGCACACTGTATTATGTTCCATAGTGGCCCCTGCATACAGTATTATGCCCCATAGTGGCCCCTGCACACCATATTATGTCTCATAGCGGCCCCTGCACACGGTATAACATTCTAACTTTTATAATTTTCGCCACTCACTAGCTATAATTATACTGTGGGGGTCTCTTCAGACCCCAGAGTATAATAAGCAGAGGGCCAAGAGAGGTGACAAACATAAAAAAACAATGTATTTACCTTTTCCTGCGCTCCGCAGCTGCTGTGTTCTCTTCGGGCGCTTCTGCCTGTAGTTAGCGACCGCTGATTGGTTCTCAGAGGTCACGTCGCGTCATTGTGTGTAATGATGTCGGACGTGACCCCAGAGGTCCTGTCAGCTGTCTCTTAGGTCAGACAGAAGAGCCCGAAGAGCAGACAGCAGCTGTGGAGCGCAGGGAAGGTGAGTGACATTGTTTCTTTTATGTTTCATCACTTCTCCTGAGCCTCCGCTTATTATACTCGGGGGTCTGAAGAGACCCCTGAGTATAATAACAGCAGTTTCGTTTTGGCCGTGTTTGGTCTGATCGAAACTGCCGGTTGAGAACTCGGGTCGCAGTGCCAGGGAAATATGCCTCGCGTGCTGCTCTTGGCACGCGTTTCGGGGGTTGCCAACCCCTGGTCTAGACGCTATAGCGATGCCTCCGGTCTGTGTCGGTCACTACATTGGCTGCCTATTCAATACAGAATACAATAAAAACTTATCACCCTCATCCACAAGGCTCTCCATAATACTGCACCTCCCTACATTTCCTCCCTCATCTCTATTGCCCAACCCGTACTCTCCGTTCACTCAATGACCTAAGACTAACATCCTCTATTATCAGAACCTCCCACTCCCGTATCCAAGATTCCCCTGAGTTGCACCACTTCTCTGAAATGCTCTACCTCTGGAAAATTAGATTAACTCAAAACTTCTACAGCTTCAAGCACATCCCAAAGACACATATTTTCAGACAGGCCTATCACAATTCCTAATGTAAACCCTTCTGCAGTTAGGCTCCCTAACCTTGTACACCCAGGTGATTTGGATCTGCACATAAAAGGACAATGGCTACGACCTTTGTCACGCCTGCTACCTCCTGTGTCACCCCCTCTACCTCATAGACTGTAAGCTCTTGCGAGCAGGGCCCTCAGTCCCTGTGTGTGAATTGACTATTTCTCTGTAATATATATTTTTATCTGTACTTTAACCCTACAAATTGTACAGTGATGCGGAATATGTTGGCCCTATATAAATAAAATGTATTATTATTATTCTTTGCAATGCACTTAGATGATAAAAGGAACTTCGATGACAGATTATTTGCATACAGATTAAAAGCAGATTTTCTCGGCAGCGGGATTACATTTGGCACAAAAAAGGTATGTTCACTATATAAGCTTATAAGGGGATAAGATGCCATTTTGGTGGTGGTAGACTCCCTTTAGTCAAACTTGCTGATATCTCTGAAGGTATGTGGCACCATGGAAATTTTGGAAGGAGGCCGCACTCCCATCTGCAAAGCCTCTCCCCTTTTAGGCAGCGACATGCCACTTTTTTGTGATGTGACCGACATACAAAATGGCCACTTTACATATTAAATAATAGAAAGTTTGGCAGGTGTGGAAGCAGTTCACTAGACCCTAGGTATTACCCACTCTTCTGGAAGTGGGCAAATCTCCAAAACCCCCTGGTCTGGACGTTTGTAGACATTCCGAGGATAATTGGTAAGTATATAATGCAATTCAATACCTTCCTGCATCTGGACAGCAGTTGTGCCTGTGCTGTCCGCAGCAGATACTGACGTTTACTAAGGTCACGCATAACGTCATATGAGCAATTTTTCCATAGTCTGCATAAAAAATTTAAAAATACTTTCAGATGCCATATCTTCGACCATATTGTTCTGTTTATGAGGCTTTGAAAATATTAATAGAGTTTTCCAGGACTTATATATTGCTGACTAATCCTTAGGATAGGTTATCAATACATGATCTGACATTTGGGACACCCCACAGATCAGCTGACTGAAGTGGTGCTCCAGCTTCTGCTTCACCAATGATATCACATTCATTCATCACATAGCCTGTGTGCAGCTCAGTCCCATTCAAGTGAATGGGGCTGAGCTGCAATACCAAGCACAGCCATTGAATGTATGGCACTGTGGTTGGTACACAGTGAAGAGGCTGCAGGCTCTTCCAATAGCTGAACTGTGGGGTGATGGGTAGTTGACTCCTGCTAATCTGATACTGATGGCCTAAGGGTATCTCATCAATATCTTAGTGTCCGAATACCCCTTTAAAAGGGAGACGTTTTTGGACAAGGTTTTCCAGTGTACCCTGCTGACTCACATGAGTAAGTTCCAAAAATCTAGATATTCAAGTGAATAAGCCCTAAAATGTCAACTTTATGAAATATTGCAGTTTTTAAGTTGACCACTAGATGTCAGCACAGCGCTTTAGTAGCGCCTGATGGAAACTTGAAAGGATAAAGCACGTGACGGGACGCACATGCGCAGTAATTATTGCGGCAGCCGGAAGTAAACAAAGCGGTAAGTGAGCCCCGGTAACCCGATATGATGGAGCAGACGTCTGCCTCCCGGGAGGAAGATGAAGAAGACCTAGGCCAGGAGCAGGCGGAGAGAGAAGGCGGCGGCCATGAGCAGCAGTACGGACAGTACTCGGCGGACGGGGACACACGGGTGGTGTATTACGCCATGATGCCCGCCGAGCAGGAGGACGAGAGCGGAGAAGCCCTGGACACCTCCGACCCCCGGGACAGCACGGCCAGCCCCGAAGAACTAGAGGACGAGGACAACTCAGGAGACAATGACAACGTGGTGACCAAGACGTGCACGTACCAGGGCTGCCAGGAGACCACCAGCCAAGTGGCCAAGCAGCGCAAGCCCTGGATGTGCAAGAAGCACCGCAACAAGATGTACAAGGACAAGTACAAGAACAAGAAGAAGAGCGACCAGGCCATGTCCTGCGCCAGTAAGCTGGAGGTCAGCCCCCGCGGTACACGTCATCACATAGCGACCAATCATAGTCCAGCTCTGACCACTGCAACCAATCATAGTCCAGCTCTCAGGATATAGTAGAACCACAGAAACCAGTCACCCACAGACATTGTAAGAAATGAAAGCAGTCATCTGATTGGTTGCTATGGGCAACTGCTGTACTTTCCCCCTGCTCCAGTGTTAAAGGGATTTTTTGGGGGGACTTATAAATGACTTATTAGGATAGGTTATCAATTGAAAATCAGTGTGGGTGCAACACCCAAGACCCCCATGGATCAGCTGTTTGAAGCAGCAGTGGCGATCCCTGTGCCGCTTCTATGTCCCAGGTCAGGTGACATCATGTTCATTGGTGACATGACCTGATCGCAGCTCAGTGCTATTCAAGTGAGCAGGGAGCGGGACATGGATAGAGAGCAGTAGAGCGTCTTTGGATCACAGCCCTTTTTTGTGCAAAGATGCGCCAGATCCCTCTTTCTGCATCCCACTTGCCATAACTATTCTCACCTACCCCAGTTTTCTGGTGTTTAGGAAATAGTTAATGACCTCATTGCTATTTCTTAAGCCCGACTTTCTTTCCTGTTAAGCCTGATCCTTTTTAGGGCAAGGTGTCTGAAACATATAATAAATGTTGGCACTGCACCCCATAAATTTTTTTAGATCTTTTCTTAGCTCTTCGTTGTACCGTTCTTATGTTATTCTTCCTGGTAAAGTCATGGGCATTGCCAACCTTCTTGCCACTGTGGCATATCCCGACATAGTCTGACATTGTCTAGTTTGTGTCGATAGTATCAGACTTTGTAGGGACACATCCTATTGGCATAAGAAGTAGTAACACCCACTTATTCATTCATGTATTTCCAGGAGGAAAAACAGAGGAACATAGTTCTAAGAAAATACGGTCCAGCGGCCCAGTTTCTCCTGTTTAGTCCTGCCAGTCGCACTTATGTGCTCTTGTATAGGCAGTGATGTCGTTTTGAAGTCTCTCTGTTGGTTTGAGCAGATACTTGTTGATGTGTGGTTCTGGGAATGGTCCTGATATAGCCGTTATACCTTTATATTGGCGACCAATGACTGCCATCTTTATATAGTCATTTATGATGTGGCTGAATGTCTGTGGTATTGCTTATTCTTCTTCATCATCATCTTCTTCTTCTTTTTTTTTATGTTTAGGATAATACTGAGTGTTCAGTGTCTCTTACAAAACAGAGAACTGGATCAGTCGGGGACCGGCCCCCTCGCCCTACATTACTAGAACAAGTGCTAAACCAAAAAAGACTGGTAAGTATCCATATTCTTTATATCAGGCCTCATGCAAAAAACCCTACTTCATAAGAGTACTGACCTATACATTACAATGGCCCATACACACAGCTGTAGTTTTTGCGGCAGTGTGTCCGGGCTGAATTGAAGAGTCGGAAAATATGGAGCAGGTCCTATATCTGTCCGTATTTGCAGCTTTGTCAATTCATTTTTTCAATATATGGGTCATTGAAAACCTCGGATGTCAGACTGATACCAATCCGTGTCTCATCCATGCTGTTTTTACTGAACCATAAGCTGCATATGGTCGTGTGCAGGAGGCCTAAATGTAATAGACTGTATTACTTCTGCTGTATATTATTTCCTTTCCTCCTGCTCTATAATATTCTGTCTGCAGACAGGTAGGTTCCCTTTAAGCTCATGTCTTTGGGGACTGCCCCCTCCCCCATTTCACACTGAAGTGAGATTGGACCCTAGTCACCACTTAAAGAGGACCTTCATGTCCTTGCATATCAGTGGTATTATATACTGTTAGAAAGCTGATGGTGCACTGGATTAAGCTCATGTCAGCTTTGACAGCACACTCCCAGGTGCAGGAGATATCGGTTCTGTTAGTTTCAGCACCGATATCCTTCCACTGTAATAAGGGCGAGCCTTACTGCACAGTGTCATCGCTGTATTGGTCACACTTGCAGTGCTAGTGTGACCAATACTGGTGCTTAGCCTTGTACCTCTATTATAGAGTGTAGTAGAGGTAGGATATATTTTTTGCTTTGTTATTGAGAATGTATAGAATCCCTACATAGTAGTCGTCTATGTTTCTTTGACTGTCCTGTATTTCTTATTCATTCACCAGTCTCTCTTGAGGAGTCCAGAAGTTGTCAAGTTCCTTCAGACTCAGCAGCAGCTCCTCAGTCGCCAGGCCATAGAACAGCGGCAGTCTTTTCAAGGAGCACCACTTTGACCAGATTTCCCTGTAGGCTGAACTAGTTATAAATTATATGTACCGACATCCTTTTTTATATATTTATTACACGACAAGACTATTGGAGAGGCCTGAAGAGATAAAGCAAGATGTTATCCTGTACAAGAATGCTGTGCATATAGTTGTCTCTTCTTGCACATCCTTTCCTGCCATCCTTGGTCTTTTTACTATCCATGATAGTTTTACGTCATACCTCATCCATCCTTCTGTTGCGTTCTACACCTTGTTTGTTCTATGTTGCTCACTCTTAAAGGGGCTTTCCCAGGTTTAGAAAATAACTTCTTATAAATGGTAGTGAAGTTACCATGGCAGGCTGTATGGGTCCTGTATGGAAGTACACCAAGGACTATGTGGAGATAGAGAGCGGGTGAGAATTAGCCCAGTTAGATTCAGAGCTTGACTGTTTTACCAGAAGCTTTGTTACTGAACCTGGAAAACCCCCTTTAAGCCCCACATCCAAGTTGTTGTGGGAAGCTGTAAAAATTGTCCATGTCGCCTCTTCCTGGTCTGCCTGTTTGTCTAATTCTGTGCTTATATGTCGCTTCTTGATCACATGACCCTGCAGTGGTGATGCCATCTACACCTGAGACCCCCCACAGATCAGCTGTTTGAAGAGGCTGCACCGCTCGCAAGTGTTGCAGTCTCTACCCTGTGCCAATGATGTCATGTCCATTGCTCACATGGTACTGCTGCAGCTCACTACCATTTAAGTGAATGCAGTAAGCTGCGATAACAAGCACAGCCTCTGCACAGTGTATGGTGCAGTACTTAGTATTGTGTCTGACCCCCACAGATCACATATTGATGACCTATCCTAGAGCTGCTTTTTAACAGGCTAAAGTCTGCTGTACATGTCAGATAGCCAGTTTGGCAGCCAAACTGACCGTATCGATAAAAATCTAATGCGTATGGCCAGCTGATCCTATTAATACCTACCTCTAGGATGAGCATGTATCTTGATAAAGGTGATGGTGGGGGTGTTTAATGTCTGCAGATGCACCTTTTGGTGTATGAGCAGCCGTAGACTACAAAGAAATTTCTTTTTCTGCTTTACAGTCAGGCAATGCCACGGTATAATATATTCTCTAATCCTTTTATGAGGCAAACTATTGTATGATTGATAAATCATGAACATAGGTACCAGTGACATTGGGTTCATACTAGCATTGGCTATCCATTGTTCTGGCCCGTTGCAGGACCAGAGCAACAGACAAGGGGACAACTACAATAGTGGTCACATAGGGAGCCCGACAAACCCCATTGACTAGAACGGGGTCCTTTGGGTGTCTGTTGTCTTTAAACTAAGAGTAGCAGATGAAAAAGTGGTGGGTGCAGGACTTTTTCCTCTGCCAATTTCAGGCAGACATTACGACACTGTCTCCTAACGTAGCAGATGTGAACGTAGCCTTAGCTCCTCTATTTCACTCCCTCGTTTTTCTCCCAGTGGTGAAGATATTTGTGGGCTCACACATTAGCTGTTTTTGTTGTTCATATGTCTGTAAAGCCCATGATGGAAACCAGGCAGTACTCAGGGAATATTCCAATATCACTTCAAGGTGACAACAAGCATGCAGTTTGTTACTCAAGGTAATAAAATCAGTCACTGATGTGTTGCAGAAAGACATAGCCTGCTAAAGCAAGACCCCCACCCAACAGCTCCCAATATATCAGCTTCCTGGGACCCTGTTAGTATGACACAATGGTCAGTCGTCATTTTTCATCTGCTTTGGAAAAGTTACATTCTGGTTGTTATTAAGGAGATATTTTGGACAAAAAAATTTGCTGTGGACAGGGAAGGGGTTAAAATAAAAAATAAGGGTCTTATTTATCAAACCCAGCATTTTCCCTGTTGGTCTTGATGTTGCCTTCCCCTATAGAGCTTGCACCTAATTTATGATCCTCCGGGGTCTGTGCATCTAAATAGAAGTCTACGCCAGCTCCTTGCTGGTATACATTTCTGCCACCATTTACCTCAGAAATTGACCTCATAAGTAACAAGGAAGACACAAAACTTTAAAATTCTGACTTGCAAAATTAGTAACTTTTTGATGGCCAGTTTCCTGTTGTATAAATCATGAGAAATAAACCCCTGAGAGTTACCTCTTCTTTGCCCCCCTAAGTGTTAGTTGGTTACGTCATTACGGCACAGCTGATATTTCTGCAGTGATGATGTAGCCGACGACTACACGTGACCAATGCTTGGCTGCAGCCAATGTCATTGCTGGAGTGCTGGACCAAAATCCTTCCCTGCCCTCAGCAAAAAATCCCCTTTAGCGTTTCAGGCCCATTATGTTTTACATCTTTTCCACACTCCTAATCTGGAGATCCATGTAATACTATACAAGTCATGTATGACATGTAAGGCTGAGTTCACATCTGTGTTTGTAGTTTCTTTTTGTATTCCATCATAGGAACTAAAAAATGGAGATAGAACCATCCATATCTGTCATGTGATGGAGACCAAGGGCGCCTATTGACTATAATGGGGTTAATTGGGTTTTCTTTGTGATGTCCGTCATTCTGTTGTATTATTTTGGGCTCTTATTAGAGCTTTAGCTGGCTGGATAGAATATGTGGTCACAGTAGTGATAAAAGATTTGTGGCCAGTTTGTGGCAATGTGAACCTAACCAAAGATCCACATGGTGAACTACTCTTATTATCTCATTACCTTTTAGACCCTCAAGTATGGGGCAAACGTGTCTTGTGAGCGCTGCATTGCCTATAGAACCTGTAGAAAAGTGTCCATGCTTGCTGCAACCCCTTCCATTGAAGTTTATTGAAATAGGAAAAAAGTGCGCACACTGTATGGCACAAGTCATACTTACCAACATTTATCTTAGTAAAATAGGGATGGTTAAGTCCCAGAACACTCTTTGGGTGGGACTGCCCACTTTGGGGAAGGGTAAATCTTTCATTCCCACAATAAAGTTTCACCCATGAAATTCAATCCATGTGAGATGTATTTACCGCCCTGAACATCATGCTGGGAGAGGGTCTCCTAGTAGTTTAGTTATCTATGATGCTAGGAGTCCCAGCATGGTATCCAGACCAGTAAATACGGCTCACACATGGACTAAGTTTCACAGATGAAACCTGATCGTGTGCATAGCCACTTACATAGCCGTGACCCTTTTGGAGTTGGAACGTCCCCAAATTTGCTGGGATTGTCTCCAAAATTCAGGACAGTTGACAACTATGGAACAAGCCATTGTAATATTGGCCTCAGTGTATCAAAAAAAAAACTACATGTAAGATGAAAGGTCTTCTGTGAAATAGAACATTCTGAAGATTTTTTAGAATATTTCCAGAGGAGAAGTGGTGCAGGTGCCCATAGCAACCAATCAGCTTCCAGCACTCACTGTTCTATAGAAGCTGTATCATGATTGGTTGCTATGGGCAACTGCTCCACTTCCAGTGCATTGGTATTGATGAATCCCCCCCCCCCCCCCCTTAGTGTTCCTGTATTATACGTGTATGAGATGTGTTGTACATATGTGTTTGGTGACATCAGTAATGATGCATGTCTACCATGGCGCAGCACTGTCTGTTTACAGTGAAGATGTCTGATGGCAGTGCTATGAATGAGCAATGTAGAATAATGTAATACTAATTTTGCCAGTTTTTATGGTTTTGTACATTTTGATGTGTTTCATACATTTTATAAGTTTTGTACATTGAAGTAAAAAGTCATACATACATTCACGGACTGGTTTGTGTTTTTTCATGGACTGATGTTATTATATATGTCATGTTGGTTGTGTACGAGCCATCCAAGTCTTAACACTAGCTATAGAGAAGTAAAATCTACTGTTTTGCTAGGATCAGCAGATGTTATGTGTATGGGACCTTCTGACTTCTCCAACACCATGTAAAAAGAATGATCGGACATGTTGGATTTCCCTTTGGAGTTAGTTTCCTTACTAGAGTCTTCAGTTGATGACTGTATCTTGCATAGCTGACTTAAAACAATACGATAAAACAATACTTTTACACTAAACTAAATACTCTCCCCCCACCTAACTTCTAACTTAATTACTTTACCAAAAATGTATATTTACCCAGATCGCTGGGGTGGTCATATGACAGCCACATTTTCTGATTTTCCAGTGACTTTCTGTTTCCAGAAACAGACTGTCACCAATACTACCCCCCACAACACCTCATCATACTTACCTGTCTTCTCTCCGGATCTTCTGTTCACTAAACTTCAGGAGGCATGCAGGCACTCCAACTCTATTGCGCAGACGTCAACAGGAGAAGGAACCGGCTGCACAGAAGGAAATGATCTTCTGTGCCCAGAAGATCCGGACAGGAAGATAGGTAAGTATGGTGGGGGGAAGAAGGCTGATTTAGTTAGGAAGGGCTAGTATTGGACAGACTAGCTAGGGAAACAGGGAGGGGGTGTGGGAGGGGAAGGGAGTGAGAAGGGGATCTGAGTGAAGAGCAAGGCATCATGGTAGTTGTAGGAAAACAGAACAGGAAGCTACCCATGTAAGCAAATGCAGAGGGTGCCAGGCGCTCCTAGAGAAACCCAGAAATCACTCAAAACACTGCTAAAGGTATTTAGGTGCACTTATTACCCATTAATGGCACTAACAGATGTTTTTAAAAAAAATATTTTTTTGCCCAGAAAACCCTTTCAAGGCTAAGGCCACATGTTTGCGGAATGCAGCTAATATGCGCTGTGGAAATGTATCGCGTTTTATTCAGCAGCATTTTTCATTGTGTTTTTGCAGTGTTTTTCTCTGTGGCTTTTCGCAGGTATAATTGATATACTGTATATTTTAAAAGCGTATGCGTTTTTGAAAATGCAGTTTTTCGCAGCGTTTTTTTCTGCAGTGTGGGGATGTGGAATGTATAGATGGGATTAGCCAGAAGCTCATTCACTTTGCTGCTACTATAAAACACTGCATTTTTTTTCCCACTGCATTTCTGCAGCAAAAAAAGACGCTGCGTTTCTGCAACGAGGCTGAAGCCCCACGTGGCATAAACACTGTGGCAAAAAACCACAGCATTTTACAGTTCCAGCAAAGTGTATGGGATTCAAGTGAATCCCAACCACGCATTGCAGAAAAATACCCACAGCAGAAATGCTGCGATTTTCAAAACTGTTGTGTTTTTGGAAATTGCAGCATGTCAATTATACCTACGGAAACGCTAGCGGTTTACCTATAGGTAAAATTGAATCAGAAAGTCCACAGAGGAAAACTCTGAGGATTTTCTGTGAAAAGCGCTGCGGGAAAAACCGTGATGTGTTTCTGCGGCGGTTTGTCTCGCAGCGCTTTTTTTTTGCTGCGAACTGCTATATGGGGCCTTAGCCATATCTGGCCTTTAAGATAGGCCATCATTACCAAATCATTGTGGGTCTGGCTCCTAGCCAATTAACCCATCAGATGCCATTAGCGGATAAGAACATGGTATCTGATTGGTTATTTTTACTTTCAATTACTTCTACATAACCGCTCTCCGACAGCAAGATCGCAGGAGCCACTCCATTGGTATGATAGCCGAGAAACTTCTGAAGGCTCCCAGGCCTACCAATGCTAGGTTTGTAGTGAACCCTGCCTCAGGCAGAATTGAATATAACTATAGCTATTGTGCCATAGACTGCAATACAGTATTATTATCTATGCTAAAAAAATATAGTTCTTAATATATTTTAGTATTTATTGAAAAGTTTAACAATAACCATAAAAAAAGAAAAGTGGAATAAACAAGACATTTCGTGGGAAAACCATTGCATAGGCAAACCAACAGAAAATAACGAAGAGGCAATGGAAGAACAGTACTAAGGAAACCCCCAAGAGGAAAATACAAGGAAAAGAGGGGAAGGAAAATGAACCGGGGAGGGGAAGAACGGTCACAGAGATGTCAGAAATTTAGCAATGTACACTAAGTGTCCCATGGGGCCCAGATAGCATCAAAGGCAGGTACAGTGTTGTTCATAGAGGCTGTCAAGTATTCCAGGTTGTGGAAATCCTTGACCCTGACTAGAAAATTGGTGTCTGATGGCGGAGTGATGGATTTCCACCGCAAGGCAATTAGAGTTTTGGCCGCTATGCAGAGATACAGAAATAAGTGTCTAGGAGGTAAATTGAGTAGCTATGTCAGAGGACCAAGGGGAACGCCCTGGATAAACAAGCTATTATACTCCCCTCAAGAAGTCAAGTATCAGGGGACAGGTCCAGAAAATATGATAGAACATGCCCAAGCCCAGGCATCTCCTGCATACCTGTGAGATTCAGGGAGTGCAAGCAAAGCCGGAGCATGGTACCAATGCATAAGGAGCTTGTACTCTGTCTCCCTAAATGTCACACAAGTCAAGGATTTTGCAGCATGCGACCAAATAAAATCTGGTGGCTCAGCGCTTCCTCCTGTCTAAGTATATATCTATGCACCGGGGGGGGGGGGGATGTCTCCTCCGGACAGAATAGAAGTTGATAACAGTCCCTCCGGGAGCAGTGGGTTGTACAGGAAGGAAATCATCGAAGGATTCCGGGACGCGAGAGAGAACAATCTAACACAAGTTAACCACATGGCCCTAGTAAAGCAAATCGGCCCAAGTGTCGGAGGTAGAAGGGGCAGGGGTGGGGTGGCTGGGTCCACAGGAGAGCATTAGGGTGCATAGGAGCAAGCCACAGATTCTCAATCTCCACGCATTTAGTGTAGGCATGTGATGATGCCCAAAATGGAATACATCACAAATGAGTGACCCAATAATAGTGGCGAAGATGTGGGACCGATAGACCCCCGACCCCCCAACCCGACAACATGGCCCATCTAGGGATGCGATAAAAAATATATTTAAAAACACTAAAAATAAGAAAATTCAAATCACCCCCTTTCCCTAGATTGCATATAAAAAGAAAGAAAAAAAAATAACACATTCAGCATCTAAAAAGTGAGTAAAAAAATCTAATTGCCTGAACTGCTTTTTTTTTTTTTTTTACAGTTACAGGTGTTAGAATATGGCAATGCATAGAAATGTTTTTTCAGAGTTTTAGATTAAAGCATACCAAAAAATAAATTTGATATTACCCTGATCATACTGACCTTCAGAATAAAGGTAATGGCGTGAAAACAAAACCTGTATAAAAAATTTTGCAACTGCATTTTTTTCCAGTTTCACCCCATTCTGATATTTTTTTTTTACAGCTTCCCAATTTGCAGAATATTAAATAGTGCCATTAGGAGGAACAATTTTTTTCTGCAAAAATACAAACCCTAAGGCAGCTCTGTGAAAAATAAAAAAAAACAAAAAAACATTGACTTTTGGACGACAAGAAATAAAAAACGAAAATCCCTGCAGTGGGATTGGGTTAATGTGATGCAGTCATAGAAGTCACACTGACAACTCCTGGGTTAAACAGGTTTATTTCATCTGTTGCTCTCCAGTTCTTGTGGAGCTACATAACAAAACAACTCAGGGGGAGTCATCATCATTTAGGAACAGAAACTCTTCAGTTGTCTAAGCCTACCTGGCACTGTACACACAACCTACTACACAAGAAAAGGATGAGCAATATTCTATAGAAGTCACACATAAGGCTGGACTTACACGTAGCCTAATATGCTGCTCTCTAAAACTAGTAGGTGCCACCTGGGAGCATGCTGGAGCTAACAGACTACCGGCCGAGGGGGCATTTCACATTATTTAGATGCGTGTGATGCATGAGTCTATCAATGGCCATAAATGTAACTGGTTACCATAAGTTTTTTTCGCCACAGGCTACCTTACATATTCTATTTTGCCACACATGTATGTTTACTGCCTTAGAGACCAGGAATCCAGGCAAAAATTGCTAGAATACGAAGTGTTTTATTCTGCATAAAGGTATGTAAATGAAGAGTTATGCCCTAATATTTATCCGGGCTCAGTCCCATGTCCCGACTATTATCATTACGCAGACCTGTGTCCTGATAGCTTTCGTTCCTAAGACCCATATTCTATGTCTTGGTAAATACTGTGTCTGGGGGCAGCTCTGCATACTAATATTTTGAGTGTAGCCCTATAAATTGATAATTCTCTGGACGCAGCTTTATGTCTTGATAAATATTTGGATGCTGTTCTTTACACTGATATTTTTCTGGTTACAGCTCTATGTCTTAATAATTATCAGGGTGCAGCTCTATATACTGACAATTATCTGGGTCCAACCCTATGTATTGATAACTACCTGGGGGCAGCTACATGTTTTCATAATTATCTGGGCAAAACTATGGCATAGCTCTGTGTGCTGATAATTATCTGGATACAACTGTATGTCCCCATAAATCTCTGGGCACAACTCTATGTGCTGGGTACAACTATATGTCTCAATAAATATCGGGACACCGTTCTGTGTGGATGATGAACTGGGCACAGCTATATGTGCTGATAATTATCTGGGTACAGTCATGGGTCCTGATATATATCTGGGCACAGTTCTATGTGTGGATAATGATCTGGGCACAGCTGGTAGTTATCTGGCTACAGCCTATATCTGAATATACTCTGGACACATTACTATATTCTGATAATTATCTCCGAGCAGTCAAATGTCCTAATTATTATTAAAATGTCTGCCTGATGGCAGGGAAGTTGGTGACCCTTATAAACCCAGCCTTACATGAATTCAATAGAAAATGGTCATCCATTTCTTTCTCACTCAGGGTCATCTTAAAGTGGTACTCTGGGAATTTAAATGTATCCCTCATCCCCCTGATTGGGGATAAATGTCTGACCGGTGGAGATCCAACCACTTGGACCCTAGTGATCACAAGAACAGGGGTCTTGTGTGCACTGAATTAATAGAACAGCAGGTTGTGTATGTGTGTATATTTAATTCTATGGTACGTCCAGAGATATCACTATCTCCGGCAGTCACATAAAGATGAATGGATCAGCAGCACGCATGCACAACCTGCTGCTCCATTTATATAGTGCACACAGGACCCCCCCATGTTTTGAGGATCCTAGCACTTGGAACATCACTGATCAAATACAGTTGTGTCAAAAAGTTTACATACCCCGGCAGATTTTTTGTTTTTTTGGCCTTTTTTCAGAGAATATGAATGATAACACAAAAACTTTTTCTCCACTCATGGTTAGTGGTTGGTTGAAGCCATTTATTGTCAAACTTCTGTGTTTTCTCTTTTTAAATTATAATGACAACCAATTGATTTGGTGATTTTGGCCTGATAACATGCCCAGAAGTTGACACAAAGTGGTTTGAATGACTACTAAAGGTAACCTCCTCACCTGTGACCTGTTTGCTTGTAATCAGTGTGTGTGCATAAAAGCTGAGTGAGTTTCTGGGATCCAGACAGACTGTTGCATCTTTCCTCCAGCCACTGACGTTTCTGGATTGTGAGTCATGGGGAAAGCAAAAGAATTGTCCATGGATCTACGGGAAAAGGTAGTTGAACTGTATAAAACAGGAAAGGGATACAAAAAGATATCCAAGGAATTGATAATGCCAGTCAGCAGTGTACAAACTGTGATTAACAAATGGAAACTCAGGGGCTCTTTAAAAACCAAACCAAAATTTTGGCCACAACTGCCCGGAAAATTGTTCGGGATGCAAAGAAAAACCCCACACATAACGTCAGCTGAAATACAGGACTCTCTGAAAACTATCGGAGTGGCTGTTTCAAGATGCACAATAAGGAGGCACTTGAAGAAAAATGGGCTGCATGGTCGAGTTGCCAGAAGAAAGCCATTACTGCGCAAATGCCACAAAGAATCTCGCCTTCAATATGCCAAACAGCACAGAGACAAGCCTCAAAACCTCTGGAACAAGGTCATTTGAAGTGATGAGACAAAAATCGAACTTTTTGGCCACAACAATAAACGTAACATTTGGAGAAGTGTCAACAAGGCCTATGATGAAGGAACACCATTCCTACTGTAAAGCACGGAGGTGGATCACTGATGATGTGGGGATGTGTGAGCTTCAAAGGCACAGGAAACTTGGTCAAAGTTGAAGGAAACATGAATGCAGCACGTTATCAGCAAATACTGGAGGCAAATTTGCACTTATCAGCCAGGAAGCTGCGCATGGGACGTACTTGGACATTCCAACATGACAATGATCCAAAACACAAAGCCAAGTCCAGCTGTCATTGGCTACAGCAGAAGAAAGTGAAGGTTCTGGAGTGGCCATCTCAGTCTCCTGACCTCAATATCATTGAGCCACTCTGGGGAGAGCTCAAGCGCTCAGCACATGCAAGACAGCCCAGGAATTTACAGGAACTGGAGACTTTTTGCCAAGAAGAAGGGGCAGTTTTACCATCTGAGAAAATAAAGAGCCTCATCCACAACTACCACAAAATACTTCAAGCTGTCATTGATGTTAGAGGGGGCAATTCACGGTATTAAGAACTGGGGTATGTGAACCTTTGAACAGGGTCATTGTGATGTTTTTGGTTGTCATTATGATTTAAAAAGAGAAAAAACAGAAGTTTGACAATAAATGGCTTCAACCAACCACTAACTATGAGTGGAGAAAAAGATTTTGTGTTATCATTCATATTCTCTGAAAAAAGGCCTAAAAAAAAAAAAAAATCTGCCGGGGTATGTAAACTTTTTAGCACAATTGTACATTGTAATTACTAGAATACCTTTTCAAAGAGGTTTTACACCTTTTAGTTTGTTTTAATGTATTTGTACAATCACTTTATTTTTATACCGATACAACAAAGTAAGGCTGGACGATTATTACCTAAAACAAAATCGCGATTTATCAGGCATTTTACCTCGATTACGATTAATGGTGATTATTTAGATCATGTCCCTTTTACAGTATGAGTATGTATCTCTTCAGACCCAAGAGTATAATAAGCGGAGGCCCAGGGGAGATGATCAAACATAGAAAACAGTATTGCTCACCACCCCAGGGCTCGAACGACTACCTGGTGTTCTTGTGTCTTTTTACTGATTTCAGGGACTGCTGCGGTCACATGGATAACGCAGGTTTGTGAAGCACGCATCTATGTGCCACAACGCCACATGACCCACAAAGGCCCAATCAGAGACCCCGAATGAAACTGCAGGTGAAACCTCCTAATAACCGAACCGAATCAACCAACGTGAACAAAATCACATCGGACCTGGTTGATCTTCAGTTTCAGTAATTTTTCGATTAATCGCCCAGCCCTACAACTAAATATGATTTTTTTTCCATAATAAATTACTTGGCTGTATAATATAAAACGTGGCAAGAGTAACGCAAACCAGAGAGGAATAAAATATCTTTAAAGAGTGTATATATTGTTACACGAAATGCAAAATTTCTAAAATATTTTCTTGATTTTTCTTGAATTTCTCTCCTAATAGAATTCACAAAACACAAATATAAAAAAATAATTCTTAAAACCAAATCTGAGTGATGTCATCAACAAAGAACATATTTCTATATAAAAAATATAAGAAATAAAAATCATAAAATCATTGAATGGTGTACCGTGTATAAGTGCATCAAGTCTGATAGTTTCTATAAGAGACAACCTAGAAATAAAGTGAGATACCGGTGAAGTGCTTTCTTAAAAGAAACATGTCTGTAGACTATATGAAAATCATACAACATACGTCAGCGCTTGTTTGTCATGTTACACAGAGAAAGCCACAGTACATAGACCGAAATATAAGTATTTACATTACAAATAATCCTTACAAAAAGAAAGATACTCTTTAAGCCACTGCCTGCAATAGCACTCAGATATGTGTCTTAGGATACTGAAGAGATGGGATTATGGGGGGAGCCCATCTGAGTCAGAACCTTATCCAGCCATTGCAAGGGACCGTGAAGATGAATCTCAATCCAACAAGGGGTGCTTGTGACGTCTTGACGGTGATACTCAGCTCCCCAACCCTAAAATGCAAGGTGGCAGAAGTTAGTCTATTACATATGACTTCCATAGTACCAATAAACGAAAACTCTGAGGCTGCTGATACACTTTAGATAGTTGTCAGCTGAATGCAGCTATCTTGCTCAACATCTCCACTTCGATTTAGGCTCAACCACTAATAGCTCGACCGCTAATACATAACTGGTACCCTACATGTGATTGCTGAGGTCAGTGATTGGTCACCTAAGTCGGCTCACTTCTGGCCAAGCCTCAGAGGACCCAACACCAGAATGGAGGACCGGCGGTAGGTGAGTATCATTTAATTTTTTCGTTTTAATCCAGACCCGGCCCCCTGGGTTTTCCAGTTTGCCTAGAAAACCCCTTTATGTTAAGGCCCCATGTAGCGTCCTGCAGCAAAAAAGCGCTGCGGGAAAAACCACAGCAGCAACACATCACAGTTTTTCCCCCAGCATTTTTCACAGAAAGTCTGCAGAGGTTTCCTCTACGGACTTTTTTGCTTTCATTATACCTATAGGGAAACTGCCATAGCTATAATTGACATGCTACAATTTCCAAAACCGTCGCGGTTTCTGCTGCGCATATTTTTTTGCAATGTGTGGATGGGATTCGCTAGACTGTAAAACGCCGCATTTTTTTCTGTTTACATTTACACTTCGGCGGGCCCCCAGCCTTAAGGGTATGTTCACATGGAGGTATTTGGCGCTGAATTTGAGGTGGATTCTGTACTTACCTTTACAAAGCTCATCCGTATAGTGCACATTTTGGTAAGTTCGTACACCACTTCAAAGCCTTGGTTAACCGACTGTGAGAGGAGCTGAGCAAACAGCTGGTTATTGAAGATCTTCAGGCTGCAGCCACTCGGGATCTTGCAGACAGTAGCCGGGTGGAAGCCATGCTGGTAATTACAGTTGCGGCTCTGTACAAATATACTACTGTCACTGAGACACTCAGCGTACACCTCTCCCCCGACATAATAAAGGTGGACCCCTAAATGTTACATAGAACAGAAAACATAGTTACTGGGAGGTCTTGGGATCACACCAGAAAAAAAAAACCATGATACTATGGTGCATTAGACACAAAAGTTCCCAAACGGAATGTCTGTAACATACACTTACTATAGTAATGTAGCCCTATGTGTAGCATATGGATATTATCTCATATGTCCCACCAAATTCTAAGTACTATCAATTTACAACCACCCCTTAGCTCAGCAGTGTATACTGTATGCCCACCTGGCCAGTACTGGCTCTCCCCAAAGATAACAGCTTGTGGCTGAGGTCAGGTACGTTGCATTAGGTAATCTGCATTGATTAAATAGATTTACAGCCTGTATTATAATCACGGCTGCATTTGCAATAGTGCAGGACTCAGAGCTGAAATCTCTAGCTCAGTGTGGGATATAACTTGCCCTAGTGATTTACATTCTTGCATGTATAGTGCAATCTCTAAAATGGACAGTAAGAATAGTAAAGATGTGTAAATCTAATAATGGGTGTGGGTATGTGCTGACTCACGTGGCAGATGTTAAGGAGAAGAAGGAGGGCGAAGACATGCTTGCCAAGAGAGACTGATAGCAGGTTATTCCCCTTTCCCTACTAAGAACACATGCACACTCGGCTCAGTCCAGTAGGCTGGGGTGTATGGGGTGGTCAGGAGGAATAGCTGCTGGCCAACGAAAAGTTATTTAAGGCTACAGTCACATCTTCATCAGCGTGCCCGCCAAAATCTCTAGACGAAGAAGTCCTGCACACACTTTTCTCGTCCAGCAGTTCCAGTTAAGAACAACAGACACCATATGTGTCTTTTAGTGATCCGCTGACGGCCCGACACAGATGTGACCATAGTATAAGGTGTATTATCAGGCCCTTGGTAACAGGCCTATACTCTTATCTTAAAGCTGAAGACTGCAACAGACGTTTATTAGGGTTTAATTCCCTTAGTACAGAGGAGCTGAATACTAAAATACCTCCAGGAATTGACTTTTACCTTTGCCGATGTGCCGGCGAGTGTTTTCAATAGTTGAGTTTCGGTTGACATTGGATAGAAGTCCTAAACAAAACCTGTTCTTATTGTTAGAGGGGTCTGTGAACCCATCGATGAGTACACTGCGGGACGATGCCTGGAATGTCTCTCCTACGCGATTGTTGAGCTCGTAGTAAGCAACAGAACACCAGTGTAGTGGTTCTTCGTAACAAACAGGACGGAAATCTGTGGAGAGGTAAAGACAAAAGGAGCTACTATACAATACATGATGATACAATATGATACAATAAATGGATATTCCTGGTCCCCATTGTTGGTGGAGACATGGCCAAGCTTGATTGTACAATGTAAATCTAAAGGATATACCCAAACTGCCAGGTCATATCTGCTATACTGAATACTTGACATGACATGTCAGACTCTTATGGTATGTCCATAGGATATCGGATGCAGTTACGACTAGTTAAAGAGAACCTTTCACCACCTACAAGTACAGCTCTTCTCATCAATTAATAGCTGCTGCTCCACTGATTCTGGCACAGATGGAATATTTTCTCTAGCCCCCACCGTTCCTGAGCTATCAATGCTGTTAGTTTTGGTGCCTGATATACTATTTAGACTCTATACTGTCAGGAGGGCGGTGTCAGGCAGAAGCAGACAAGGGGAGTGATTCTGAGCTCTGATACTGGCTGCCTATGATTGGTGCTCTGAATCACACCCCCCTACCTGACACTGCCCATCTGACATTACAGAGCCTAAATAACACATCAGGCACCAAAACTAACTACACTTGTTACTCGGGAACGGTGGCGGGGCTAGAGAGAAAATTCCAACTGTGCTGGAATCGGCGACTAATAACATATGCTTCGAACTTGAATTTGTGAAGGTGGTGAAAGGTCCCCCTGACAGTACAAAGCTATTGAAGAGTACCGTCGGGGTTGGGTGATGACACTGAGCTGTAAGTCCCGCCTCTCTGAAAGTGTGGAAATATTGGTGCCAAAACAAACGGCACCAATATCTCCAGCATCGGGGCTCATATATAATACTGCACATCTATGTGGACGTGAAAGGTCCTCTTTAAGCAGAAAGGCTATGTTCACATTTGCAATGGTGGTTTTGTTAGAAGCTCAACAGACCCCTGTTATAGTCAACAGGGTCCACTGGTATCTGTTGGCATCTGTGATTCTTCCTCAACCTTTTTCACTTTTTATTATTATTTATTATTTCTCTTACTTGTATAGCGCCAACATATTCCTCAGCACTTTACAGACACTGTCAGTCACTGACTGATTTAGAAGTACCTACCTCTGTTTGCTGGTAAAACTAGTTGACATTCAGTAGAGTCCCCAGAATTTCTATTTTGGTTTCCAAGAACCTCTGGCGGGTTGTACGGCGGTGGAGGAGTATCTGTGGGCATGGAAACAGCTATTAGAAATGCAAGCTATAATAAGTCATTAATGAACTACTATACTGCATATATCCGTATAGGTCACCTGTGATCTGGTAGGGGCTTCCTGGTTCAGAAGAACTCCTGGGGGAATCTGGATAGCCAATAGTGTTTGGTGAATGGTGGAAGATGTTGTTGGGTGAAGAAGAGAACGGAGTGCACAGTGGTTGCTGAAATGACTCAGGGAAGGTTGCATTGTGCGGCATCAGTGGTTCATTGTTGAGGGATGTATTTCGGAACTTGGCGAGCAGACTGAGATCTGTGTTAAACTCACTATGTCTCGGGACCAGGACAGGTGGAAGAACTAAAATAAAAAGAGTTAATGCATATAATATGAAAGTAGATAAACCATGTCAGGATAGCAGGGGCAAAAAAAGCAAGGAGGTCTTTAGTAGCACCGAATGCTGTGCTCCTTGTTTTCTGCTTGGCTATTCTCAGCAGGTCAAGTGGTGGACTTATAGAGTCCGTGCACTGCTTGCTGGAATCTCTCAGGAGCCAAGCAAAGTTTATCAGAAACCAAGAGGCACAGTGCTCAGCTGAGCATATCTAAAGCTTAGTTTTAGCAATCGATGAGGGTCTCTGCCTCTGGATTCCCCCTCCGCTGATAAAAACTTCTGACATGTCACACACTTTGTTTAATGATATGTATCCTTTAAAGAGAAGGTGCACCATCATAGACATTTTGTTATTACTGCAATGAATATGGAAACTGAAGCAACATTGCAAATAGTCTTCATTTAAAAATCCTACTGATTTGTGTCTACAGCTTCTATGAAGACATTTGTATCTCCACAATAACCAACTAGACTGAACCTGTAGTCATACTCAATTTCCCATGTACCCTACTTTTTATTACAAGTATCATTGTGCAGAAGGAAGAGGGCATGACTGCAGGATCAGACTACATAAGGGTTGTTTGTAGTCTGTAACCAGGGAGACAAATAATTCTGCATAGGAGTTGTACCCACAAAGCAGTAGGGTAGATGCAAAGATGCTTCTGTATGTATTATATGTATATATATGAAAATGGTCTTCCTATACAACAGGACCAATATACCCAGAATATGGTCTAGATTAAAGTTGGTTTCCTTAAAGGGAGTCTGACAGCATAACGCAGTATATCAACCCAGATAACTAAGTTAGGGTCACCTGAATCAAACTGTGTTTTACCTTTGTGAATCGCTGCCTCCCTTGCCGAGATATTGCAAATATATATGCAGATGTCTTAAAGGGGTTTTCCAGGCAAAAAACTATTTTTAAAAGAAGGTCTGTTAGTGGTATTAATAGGTTAATAAGGGCACCCAAATACATTTAGCAGTGTCTTGAGTGATTTCTGGGTTTCTCTGTGAGATCCTGGCATCTTCTGCGTTTGTTTACATGGGTATCTTCCTATTTTGTTTTCCTACAACTACCATGATGCCTAGTACTTCACTCAGAGCTGACTCACACCACCTTCCTCTCTCACTCCCTCCCCCTCTCTTTCTCACTCACACTCCCTCCCTGTTTCCCTAGCTAGCCCACCCACTACTAGCCCTTCCTAACTATCTCAACCATCCCCCCCCACCCCATCATACTTACCTGTCTTCCTGTCCGCATATTCTGGGCACGGGGTGTCACCTGTTCCGTGTGTCTGGCACCTCCTCTTCTTGACGTCTGACAGCCACCCACCCCTGCGCAATAGCTTAGATTGGAAAGTTCAGTTTATCCCAGACAACCCCTTTAATGTAAGTGAACTCTCTGGAGCAATGGCAAAGCCCTCGTTGCTCCAAAGAGTTCATTTACATATTGATAAAACAGCAATATATCAGAAACAGAGGCATGATTGATGCAAGGCAAAACACCGTTTGATGCAGGTGACTCTAACCTATAGGCGGAGTTCTGGTGACAGACTCCCTTAAAAGAAGTGATCTCTTGGATATGTTTCACTGTAAATGGTCATTTCCTCTTGATCTACTAATGAATATGATGGAAGGAAGGGGCATACACATGCTTGTACCTTACATAAAGGGGGTCTCTAAATGCAAATTAAAGGAACATCAGATGAGTTTTCTTATTAGCTTTCTAAAATGGACTAAGCAGCTTAAGTAAATCTGTACATAACTTACATATACAAGTAATATTTTTACCTGGAGTTTCCACTCTGCGGTAATGGTAAGGATTTATGCACACATCCTTCTGTTTTGATCCAAAGGGAAACTCACAGCATTCAAGTGGTTTTAACTCATGATGGGACTGAAGATCGGGCCACCTCCAGACCCTACAGTAGATGACATGTGGAAGACCCTTGCGATGTGACACCTGCAGCCTCCCGTCCAGTGAACGTGGGATAGTGACACATTTACTTGGCTGTCCTGGTGAACTAAGCGCCTTCTCAAGCTCCTCCATCGCTCCCTTCTTCTTCTTCAGCTTCTTCACCAGTGAATCCACTGCTTTTTCTGCCCATTTTTCCTCCTCATCTCCTTGCTTCCAGCCGAGCAGTCGCTTAACAGCAGGGCTAGTGAAGGAGAACAAGGAACTGATAGGGGTGCTGGAGTGCATATGAATTGACAATGTCAATCAACACCCTCCTGAATATAGGATATGAAGGTGTTTCCCACTGCTTCTTTATGAGACTGGTCTTTTCTTCAGTCTGAAGATGCTTTTATAACAGATTCAGAGAAATGTCCTCACTCCCGATAGATTCTGCTAATGAAAAAAATACAGACAGAATTAAGTCCAAAATCTTACAAAGCAAAGGTGGTTATACACATTAGGCTGTGTTCACACTTGCGTTGGAGTCTCTGTTTAGAGTCTATGTCGTAGTATCTTCTAAAAACACCAGACAAAAAAGTCCTGGAAGCGTGACTTTTTTCATCTGGCTATTTTACTTGACGGACACCATTATAGTCAATGGGGTCCCTCAGGCTCCATTGTTGTCCACTATTTTAGAGGTCCGTTGGAGAACCAGAACACACCTGGCGCTAATGTGAACACGGCGTAAGTCAAATGCTGGAAGACCTGAGAGTTCAAGGAGACTTTCCATTTATTGCGTATGGTGGTGTACCTTCACCCGTTGGATTTCCATATATTCAATCCTTTGTTCTCAATGGAGATAAGCCACCATCAGAGGTGCCTGCACACTCAGCGCAGCCAAGCATACATGTGTAATAGAGAGTCTGAAGGTATAGCTGTCAGCTATCTTAGATGTATGGGTGCCATTACACATGAAAAAAAGAATAAATGAGGATGATAAAAAGTACCATATGAACTAGTCAATAAGTGCAACTTTAGTTCATTTTGTGCCCTACTTGCCAGTTTAAAAAGAGTGGGAGAAGCAGGGTAGAGATTAAGGTGGCCCAGGGTTGGGACGACTTGGCCTGAAAAATATATTATAACTTCTGTCAGAAAACTGGTGCAAATGATAGCTAGAACTTCGGGGACTTGTATAGGATTCACTTCTAACACAAACGATCTCTTGGGATGTGCCAGAATTGTTTTGAGGCCAGAGCCAGATCTCATACCATTTATAAATCGGCCCCAATGAATCCCAATAGTACAGTCATGGCCAAAAGTTTTGAGAATGACACAAATATTATATTTTCACATGATCTGCTGCCCTCTGGTTTTTTTTTTTTTTTTTTTATATAACTGTAATTTTATTGAAAAATTTTTCATTAACAAGGAATAAAGAAAAAACAAAAAAACAATAATAATCAAACAAACAGGAAGCATTGAGGTAAATAGAGGCTATCTGCCTCCTCCCCCTTAAGCAATATGCATTTAAATTAAGCAGTGAACAAGGGAGGGGGGAATGGAGGGGTTAAGAAGACAAGGGTAGGACCAAAGGGAGGGGGGGGGGGGAGGGAAGGAGAGGACTAGAGATCAGAGACCCTGTAATGTACAATACATGTCCCAGGGTGCCCAAATAGCCCCAAAGGCTTCCCGTGAATTATGTAGGCCAGCAGTCAGGTATTCAAGACTCCTCACATCCTTCATTCTAGCCACAAGCTCAAGACTAGATGGGGGACTCACCTTCTTCCAGTTTCTAGCTATGAGAGTTTTAGCTGCAGTACAAAGATGCAAGAAAAGCCTGGATGACTTATTGCTCAGGTGTCTGGGGGGAAGGTTCAGGAGATAAAGAAGAGGGTCAAGAGGAACCTCTTGCAAAAAGAGAGCAGTCGTCAGAGTCCTGACCTCCCTCCAAAAACCGAGGATGAGAGGGCACGTCCAAAAGATATGGTGCAGGGTACCCACCGCAGCTCCACAGCGCCAGCACCATGGGGGAACTAATGGGTTTAAAGTATGAAGGAGAGCCGGAGTATGATACCAATGCATCAACAGCTTATACTGCGTTTCCCTAAACGTAATGCACTGAGATGATTTCTGGGCCCGAGACCATACAATCCGCCACTGTTCCTGGGAGATGGGTTTACCCACCGCCTCCTCCCATTTAAGCATATAGCGATGATTAACAGGAGAGCCTGTAGTTTGTGAGTTAAGAAGTTGGTAAATAGAGGATATAAAGCCCCTAGTGGACGTGCCTGCACGGCAAATCTTTTCAAAAGCGGTGGGGAGTGACACCTTAAGAGACCCATGGAGGGAGCGGACAAAGTGAACCACCTGCAAGTAATGGAACCATTCAGTACTTGGCAGGTTTTGATTAGCTGTAAGATAAGCAAAGGACCTGAGTTCCAAGGTTCCAGGGTCAACCATATCAGCAATCCGGTAAAGGCCAGCTTCAGACCACACTTTAGTCATGGCAGAAGTCAGGCTCTCTGGGAGAAGGGGGTTGTATAGTATGGAGACCATAGATGAGCGCGGGGACATCAGGGAGAATCTAGCACAACAGGTAGACCAGATAGATCTAGTAAACCGAATGGGGCCCAACAGGTACGAGGCAGGGGGGGTGGGGGGGAGCTGACCCACAGAAGCGCGTTAGGATGCATGGGTGCCAGCCATAGCTTCTCTACCTGCACCCATCTGGTGTATGCCGGCATAGCCGCCCAGAATGGGATATGGCGTAAGTGGGCCGCCCAGTAATAATGTAACAGATGTGGGACAGCCATACCCCCAGACCCCCTATCCGCCAGCATAACAGATCTAGGTATTCGGTGTCGTTTTGCTTTCCAGATAAACTGGAAGATAGCTTTCTGTAGGTTCCGTAATTCTCCCCGAGGTATCGCGACTGGGAGAGTCTCGAAAAAATACAGTAGCTTCGGGAGGAGAGTCATCTTGACCGCAGCAATTCTCCCCAAAAGGGAGATAGGCAAGGGTTGCCATTTGTCCAATAGGGCTCTTAGCTCACAAAACAACCGCGGGTAGTTTGCCGAGTAGAGGGTCGCATAGGAAGTGGATATATGGACTCCCAGGTAGCGGATAGAGGACTCCCGCCACTGGAAATCGTAATTACTGCGGAGGAGAAGGAGAAGGTCCCGTGGGATGTTAAGTGGGAGTGCCTCAGTCTTCGCGGGGTTCACCTTATACCCTGAGAGATCACCATAGGTCTCTAGCGAGCGCAGCAAGTTTGGAAGGGTAGTATGAGGGGAGGTGAGAGTGAGGAGTACATCGTCCGCAAAGAGAGATATCTTAAATTCCTTATCTTGGACCATGATGCCCTTGATATTAGGGTCTCGCCTAATCTTGGCCGCTAGCGGTTCAATGCAGAGGGCAAATATGATGGGTGACAGGGGGCAACCCTGCCTAGTGCCATTTCGAATAGGGAAGGAGGGCGAAGATGCATGGGGAAGCTTGATTGCTGCTGAGGGTAAGGAGTAAAGGGCCTGGATAGCTGTGAGAAAAGGTCCCGTAAGCCCGAACGCCTTAAGCGTAGTATGCATAAACGACCAATTTATGCGGTCAAAAGCCTTTTCAGCGTCCAGGCTCAAGAGAAGGGCCGGGGGTAGAATAATGATTGGCCACCTCCACCAAATCCACAGTCCTCCTGGTGTTGTCACCACCCTGACGACAGGGGATGAATCCCACCTGGTCCTTATGGACAAGCAGAGGGAGCCAAGCATTCAGTCTATTGGCTAAGAGTTTGGTGAAAAGTTTCAGGTCCGTGTTCAGCAAAGCAATCGGTCGGTAGTTAGCACAATCCTGCAAGTCCTTACCCGGTTTAGGGACCAATGTGAGTAGTGAAGAGAGCATAGTCGGGGGTATAGGGGAACCTGAAAGGAAGGAATTGAAGAGGGACAATAGATGAGCAGAGAGTTCACCCTGGAAAACCTTATAATAATTGTAAGTGAACCCATCTGGGCCTGGGGCTTTCCCATTTGGGAGGTCCCTCAGGACCCCTTCTAGTTCCTCCCTGGTGATGGGGGTATTCAGGGAGGTTAGGGCCTCAGGAGGAAGGCGTGGGAGACAACAATCCTTTAAATAGTCCTCCAGTAGTGTTGAGCCATCCCCAGGGAGTAGTGCTCGTGGGGGGGGGTAAGTCATACAGCTTAGAGTAGTAAGAGTGGAACGCCAGCGCCACAGCATCAGGGTGATGTTGAAGAGCACCCGTGGGGCCACGGACAGAGCGCGGTGCGGAAGAGGCCCGATGATCCCTGAGGGTTCCCGCCAGGAGGGTATGAGATTCACTACCTCGTTCAAAAAACCGCTGACGGGTATAAAGGAGAAGTCGTTCCACATGGCGGGTCTCCAAATCACGGAGGTCCGCCCGGGCCAGGACCAAACGGCGAAGAACCCCCAGGGATGGATGCGCTGCCAAAGTCGTCGTAAGGGACCGAATACGGGCTTGGAGGAGCTGTTCCTGGGCCTGTCTGTCCCTTTTAAGCCTAGAAGCCAATGCGATACAGCATCCTCTCATGACCGCCTTATGGGCTTCCCAGAGAATGGCAAGAGAGTCTACCGAGCCTAAGTTGTCCCTAAAATAATCTATCAAGTGCGTGCGCAGGGTCTCGAGGGAGGCCGGCGAACTGAGCAGTGTTTCGCCAAGACGCCAATGACATTGGCGAGTAGGCACTGGAGTCGTAGATAAGGTAACCACGACTGGGGCATGATCAGACCAGGTGAGAGGGCCAATGTTCGTGTCCCTAAGCAAACGAAGAGCGGGAGCATTTCCAAAGAAGTAGTCAATGCGGGTGTGAGTGTTATGAGGGTGAGAAAAGAAGGTGTAGGAGCGCGCCGTAGGATTGTCCACTCGCCAAAGGTCATACAAAGAGTGGGCGCGGATCAGCCTGCGGAACTCCCTTGCAAGTTGGGCCAACCTATGGGGGGTTGGGCCCTGGGGTAACGCCAGACGATCCGCCCGTTCAGAGAAGACCATGTTAAAGTCTCCCCCCACCAGCCAAGCTGATGGTGGGAGAGCGCGCAGACGGGAGAATACCCGGCGCAAGAACGGGATCTGTGCTGAATTGGGGGCATAGACATTGCATAAAACAATCGGGGCACCATAAAGGAGCCCCTCCAAGATAACAAACCGGCCACCTGGGTCTATGTGGGAAGTCGTCACTGTAATTGGGCAGGATCGAGAAAGAAGGATAGCCACCCCAGCTCTGCGTCGATTGTGGAAGGCTGAAAAAGCTACGGGAAAATAATGCTTAGCGAAGGCAAAAGTACCAGCGCGGTCAAAATGAGTCTCCTGAAGAAACGCCACATCCGCTCGTAAGGAGCGGAGTTCTCTAAGGACATGGCGCCTTTTAATGTTGGAACCCAGGCCCTTGACATTAATTGTCACGCACCTAACCATTGGGACCCAGGATTGGAGGACAGTGGCGGATTGCAATAAGCTCACCCATCTCACATGACGCTGGCAAGTTTCCCTCGGAGAGGCAAAAGGGCAGTCCACAAACAGGAACCCAAAGTCGAGGCAGGGTCTCTAGATCAGGGAGGGGGGGGGAAAGAGAGGGAGGGAGGGAGGCAAAAGACATCATAAATGACAAAGTAAAAATAAAAACAGTTAAACAATACTTTGTGGGCGAGGCTAAGTCACTCGCCTGGGGACCAATGAGGGCAGCCAGAGGTCCAATCAGGATCAATGGCCGCACAGTCCAAGTATCCCCTTAGGGGGGAGAGCGTGGACAGGAGGTCGGAGGGGAGGCGGTGGATCCCCAACCACCAGTAAAAAGAAGGAAGGAAGGGGAGTCACCGGAACCCCACCCCGCCCCACTCCGCTAAAACAATCCAATAATAAGCATAATAGATGAGACCCGTAGACCTAAAAAAAGAAAAAAAAAGAAGCAAACATAACATTAAGGCATGCAGATTCCAAAGCACCACCGAGAAAAGGGAGAACGTCTCAAGGGGGGGCAGCCTCCTCAGGGATCAGTCTCCAGCCGGGGCCTCCGAGTGGTCACCACCGCGGAGGATGCATGACGTCGTCTGGGCTCCAATCGTTGCCAAACCGGTGGTGGGGGAGGGGGTGGAGAGAATAGCTCCCAGTCTGTTAAATCCGGCAGGGGAACATCCAATAGGTCACAGAAGAGAGGCAAATCCGCAAAGGAGCGAAGCGTAGCGGAGCGACCATCCCTACGAGCAATGAGAGCAAACGGAAATCCCCACCGGTAAGGAATTTGGTGCTCCTGAAGAATCTGGAGGAGGGGTCGGAGATGGCGGCGTTTCTGGAGGGTGATTAGCGACAGATCCTGATAGAATTGTAGTGGAGCTCCCTGAAACTCGAAGTCTTTGAGTTTGCGCACTTTGCTCATTAGCCCTCTGGTTTTTATGTGTGTTTGTCAGATGTTTTTATCACATACAGAAATATAATTGCATTCATATTATGAGTAACAGAAGCTTATATTGACAGTTAGAATGAGTTAATGCAGCAAGTCAATATTTGCAGTGTTGACCCTTCTTCTTCAGGACCTCTGCAATTCTCCCTGGCATGCTCTCAATCAACTTCTGGACCAAATCCTGACTGATAGCAGTCCATTCTTGCAGAATCAATGCTTTAATTTTGTCTGAATTTGTTGGTTTTTGTTTGTCCACCCGTCTCTTGATGATTGACCACAAGTTCTCAATGGGATTAAGATCTGGGGAGTTTCCAGGCCATGGACCCAAAATCTCTATGTTTTGTTCCCTGAGCCATTTAGTTATCACCTTTGCTTTATGGCAAGGTGCTCCATCATGCTGGAAAAGGCATTGTTGAGCGCCAAACTGCTCTTGGACGGTTGGGAGAAGTTGCTCTTGGGGGACATTCTGGTACCATTCTTTTTTTTTGGTTGTTTTTTTAGGCAAGACTGTGGGGGGGGCGGTTCCCTTGGGGGGGAGGCAACCCCAAAAAGGTTGGGTTTGGGGTTGTTTTGGTGGGGGCGGGGGGCGGGGGGGGGGGGGGGCCCCCCCCTTTTTTTTTGGGTTTTGTTTTTTTTTTGTTTTTTAAAAAAATTAAAAGGGGATTCATCAGAGAAAACGACTTTACCCCAGTCCTCAGCAGTCCACTCCCTTTACCTTTTGCAGAATATCAGTCTGTCCCTGATGTTTTTTCTGGAGAGAAGTGGTTTCTTTGCTGCCCTCCTTGAGACCAGGCCTTGCTCCAAGAGCCCCCGCCCCACAGGGCGGGCAGACCCACCCACCCCCCCCCCCCCCCACCCCCCCCAAACCCCCCCCCCCCGGGGCCCCCCCCCCCCCACCAAAAACACTTTAAGAAACGCCCCCCCCCCTTTTTGTTGGTTTTCTTGGGCGCCCTGGAGCCTTTTTGGCACCAATGGAACCTCTCTCCTTGAAGTTCTTGATGATGCGATAGATTGTTGACTGAGGTGCAATCTTTCTAGCTGCAATACTCTTCCCAGTTAGGCCATTTTTGTGCAGTGCAATGATGACTGCACGTGTTTCTTTAGAGATAACCATGGTTAACAGAAGAGAAACAATGATGGCAAGCACCAGCCTCCTTTTAAAGTGTCCAGTGGTGTCATTCTTACTTAATCATGACAGATTGATCTCCAGCCCTGTCCTCATCAACACCCACACCTGTGTTAATGGAGCAATCACTGAAACAATGTTAGGTGGTCCTTTTAAGGCAGGGCTGCAATGATGTTGAAATGTGTTTTGGGGGATAAAGTTCATTTTCTAGGCAAATATTGACTTTGCAAGTAATTGCTGTTAAGCTGATCACTCTTTATAACATTCTGGAGTATATGCAAATTGCCATTAGAAAAACTGAAGCAGTAGACTTTGTAAAAATTAATATTTGTATCATTCTCAAAACTTTTGGCCATGACTGTACATAGAAAATAAAAGAGGAGGTGAACACATATAACATTGGGCACTTTGTCTCATGCATGGTATACAGGACCAATTCACTACATGTAGGCCTGGGTCAAGTAATATAAATGGTACATACTACAAGTCAACAGCTGTAAGAAAAGGTACATAACATACTAGTCAAGGAGTCCTGGAGGGTATGGACATCAGAGTCAGAGGAAAATTACACCAGGCTCCCTATACTGTATCTGCAAAAACTTCCCAAGGCACCCCCAATTTTTATACACAAGGAGGGCTCAGACTTTTTTGGTCATTTTCAGCTGATGACTACTATAGTCCTTATTGTCTGGCCATTAGATACATATCATTGTGTCTAACAAACTACCAAGCTTTATAGTAAACTCTCCCCCTGCTCAGTATACTGTGCGCTTGGCATAACTGACATACAAAGAAATACAAGATCTCTGTGCCCGAGCTGACCACACAAATGCTTTGAAATGATTCTGGCTGGTCATGGATACTTTTAGCGTCTGGCCTGAATGACAACTCGTAGAAAGTTGTCACCAGATAACTGAGCAATGCAAGGCCCAGACTGAAAATAATTCTTTGTGGCTATTTGGAACCCAGTGCGTAAATTATTTTAGAACAACACAGTCTGCAGAATCTTAAAGAGGAACTGCCAGCATTCCCTTCTTAGAAGTTTGCCTGGTCCCTCTGTTATTCTTCCTGGAAATGTATGAATGAATGGGCAACTGTGTGTTACCATTCTCCTTCTCAGTAGGGTTTGACCCACACAGTCTGGCACTTTTATTGTTGGAGTGCGTAGGGATACGACCAATGTCAGGGTCAGGTAGTTTGACAATTTATTATTATTTGTATAAAGCCAATGTATTCTGCAGCTCAGTACGGAGAATGAATTCACTCATATTGGTACCTGTTCCCTAAGGAGAGCAGAGATGTAGTTAGTTGAGGAGGCTGGCAATACAAGGGGGCTCTGTTGAGTGCTGGCAGACTCTAAAGAGGCGATTTACCTTGGTATTTAAGTATAGTAGGTAAAGGAAAGCCTAGTTATTTATTACTTATTTAGCTTACTTATATAGCGCCATCATATTCCGCAGCACTTTACAGACATTGTCAGTCACTGTCCTATATAGGGCTCACAATCTATATTCCCTATCAGTATGTCTTTGGAGTCCAATTTGTTGGCTCCAATATAACTCCCTATCTCATGTGCCCGCTGCGGTGAATGTCAGAGTTGTCAGAGACAGTTGTGGGTGGAGTCTAAGTCCGAAAAAAGTTACCGACCCCGGCTTCAAAATAAAATTAATAATTATTTTTAATTATATTATACAATAATTGATATTGTACAATGAATTAGAGGTATAGTTTGTTACATATTTATGCTTGGTTCTCACAAGCGCCGGCTCTCTGTCGTTCACGTCCGTCAGAGGAACCCAACGACGGAGAACTGGACCGCTAAAACAGTGAATATACATGGAGCCTGGAGCACCCCATTGACCACAATGATGTCCATTGGGTGTCTGCCATTTTAAAACTGAAAGTGGCAAAGAAAAAAAGTCCTTCGTGCAGGATTTTTTTTCTTCGCTGATTTTCAGCGGTCTCTGTAAGAGAGTCTCCAACGGACGATGCAGATGTGAACGCAGCCTTAATTTTATAGGAATTCAATTACTGGCTATTTTTGTGAATTACAGGATCTTTACGGCTTGTCTGACCATGGCTGTGAGCCTTTTATGAAGGAGTTAGAGTTGGAGCCAGGATGTGGAAAGATAGAAAAGCCAGAGTGGGAGTTGAAGGTTTGGCCTATCGACTACACAGCTGTGGGACCTATACAGTCCATATACTGCTCTGGTTGGACTTTAAAGGGGTTTTCCTATTAACATAACTGTATTTACATTTGTAGATAATTAAAAGTTAAACATTTTTTCAAATATAAATAATTAAAATTTTGCAGAGTTTTAAAGATTTTCTCTAACCATCTTAGTAGTGATAGTCTTTTGCTTTGATCATCTGCCAATGGTTACAACCATGAATGCAGGAACTTTCTATGGTCTGGGACTTGTCAGAAACCCAGCCATGATTTCCTTATTGTGTCCAGGTTTATTTTCATACATGTAGTGCCTGATATCCTGTCCACAATAAGGAAATCATGGCTGGGTGTATGACAAGTGGCAGAGCATAGATAGTTCCTGTATTCATGGACGTGTCCATTGGCAACTGACCAACACAAAAGACTTTCAATTGTCTACATATATATATGGATATATCCATGGGAAGACCCTTTACACCAGTGATCACAGGCATTATGCCATGCTATTGCTGAATATGTGTTGTACTGATACATAGCCTGATTTTATTAACCATCTTTAGGATTATCTTACTCACTTCTATTTCAAGGATTGTGTCAGATTTTGATAAATGAATATAGGCAGGCGTCTTACATAATATTCCTATCACAGGTCCTGAGGATATACGGCTTGATAATTGTATGTTGAGAAAGAACAGTCATTACAAGTAAGAATCTGAGGTCACCGGCAATGACTCACAGTCAAAAGTCCTATTTCTGTAATTCACAAAAGTGTCTATTCCCACCACTATGTACACCGGCAATGTGGCCGAGGTCTGTGAAAAAATAGAATATACTCTATTTTCTCATGGATCGGACTATCGAGACTATCTGCATGGACCCAATTCACCCACTGAGATGTATAGGTCCATGAAATAAAAAAAAAAACCTGGTGCTGCACAATCCTGCACTATACATGGACAAGTCTCAGCTTGGACGTGTAAATACAGGAAAATCAACAGAAATGCAAAAGGTTCAAGACTGGAAAAGATTGACAACGGGTGCAAAAGTGGCCATACACCTTCAATAGCTGTTGGCCATAGCTATTCCTTCCACCTATCCATACACATGCATGCTTGTTAAGCTCCCTCTCTCTCTCTACTGTCAGGTAGGAGGAGGCAAGGTGCATGTTTCTGATGTCTGAGATAGTCCTTCTCTAATTGGAGCTCTAAATCATGCCCCCGCCTGACACCGCCCACCTGACAGTACAGAGCCTAAATAGCATATCAGGCACCAAAACTAACAGCACTTATTGCTCAGGAACAGTGGGGGCTAGAGAAAAAAATTCCCACTGTGCCAGAATCAGTGGAGCAACATCTATTAACAGATGCCAAGAGCTAGAATTGGTGGATGTGGTGAAAGGTCCTCTTTGACAAGTAACAAAAAAAAACGTTTAAACTATTTGTAAAATGGCCAACAATTCTCCAAGCTGAGGTGCAAGAATGAATTACAGGACTTACATCCTGACAGCTAAAGAGGGAACGCAAAGGTTCACATACTTTTCTCCGTAATGCTTGATTAATAAATAATGTACATATTGTGTTTTATGATGTGGTTATACATTTGATGACCTTTAGATCACATTTACAACCACTGGAGCTGCACTGTACAGTCACATAAAATACCAGTACTGGTAAAACAAGTACTGGCAAAGAATAACATAGGAAGGAAGACGTGTATGTGGTACACAGCAGCATTGTTAAAAAACAATTGAGGGAAAGAAATAATGATTGTAAAAAATTTTCCATAAACACGGTCCTCTCTGGTCATGTACGGAACGGATCATTAATCTCTACTAACAATTTGGCTGAAACAAGTTCTGCTCGACGGAGTTATAAGGGTATGGTTATACCAAAAACGCCTTATAGATGTGGGCCCCACCTGTTTGCTAATAGGGCCTTGCATGGCCAAATCTCTACATTCACTGGTAAAGAAGATCCAAAAATAGCTGAGCCTATAGGCACCAATATTGCGGACTGAAATTTACACACAGGTGTGAATAAGGAGTAAGATGGCAATCAACATGTATGACAAATATTACAGTAAAACTAGTGGCATCCTGCATACATAAGCAACATATGTATTTCTAAATGTATGTAAATGTGTATATCATATATAAATATAAGCATATAGTCTGCGGTGAGTAATATTATCTAAACACTGAACACACAGTCACTGTTCACTTCAGCAGCTTATGAGAACCTTCTTGCCAGCTCAGACTAGGTTCACACCTGCGCCCGGTTCCCGTTCGGGGATTCTGTTTCCCATTCCGCTTTAACAATGTGGAGAGAAAAGTCCTGCAAGAAAGCAGGACTTTTATCTAAGCATTTTTCGGATGGAAAGCCAGCAGACCCCATTACAGTCTATGGGTCCGTAGGTTTCCATGGGTAACCGCTTTTTAAGCGGATTGGGTTTTCGTTTTTTAGGCTCCAAGCAGACCCGAACAACAGAAACCCGAACGCAGGTGTGAACCTAGCGTCACTTGTAGAACTTACCTTTAGTTTACAATAAGTAGCTCACTGCTTCTCCACAAATGTGGCTGCTAAAAACCCCCCACTAAAACTTACATAACTGGGTTGACTTAATGTGGTGTGAACATAGACCCCATGGTGGTACCCTAGGTTTTGAAGTGACACTTATTTTCATATTCTAGTATTGCTGTGCTAATATAATTGTCATCACTTCCACTAAAAAACGACATTTGTATCTCTGTGGTTTAGTTTGTAGAGAAATCATGTTCTGTTTGTTATCCTGATTCCTCATTATAGTCACTGTATATATCATCTAAGATGTCTACAATATACAGTACAGACCAAAAGTTTGGACACACCTTTTCATTCCAAGAGTTTTCTGTATTTTCATGACTATAAAAATTGTAGATTCACACTGAAGGCATCAAAACTATGAATTAACACATGTGGAATTATATACTTAACAAAAAAGTGTGAAACAACTGAAAATATGTCTTATATTCTAGATTCTTCAAAGTAGCCACCTTTTGCTTTGATTACTGCTTTGCACACTCTTGGCATTCTCTTGATGAGCTTCAAGAGGTAGTCACCTGAAATGGTCTTCCAACAGTCTTGAAGGAGTTCCCAGAGATGCTTAGCACTTGTTGGCCCTTTTGCCTTCACTCTGCGGTCCAGCTCACCCCAAACCATCTCGATTGGGTTCAGGTCTGGTGACTGTGGAGGCCAGGTCATCTGGCGTAGCACCCCATCACTTTCCTTCTTGGTCAAATAGTCCTTACACAGTCTGGAGGTGTGTTTGGGGTCATTGTCCTGTTGAAAAATAAATGATGGTCCAACTAAATGCAAACCGGATGGAATAGCATGCCGCTGCAAGATGCTGTGGTAACCATGCTGGTTCAGTATTCCTTCAATTTTGAATAAATCCCCAACAGTGTCACCAGCAAAGCACCCCACACCATCACACCTCCTCCTCTATGCTTTACATGGGAACCAGGCATGTAGAGTCCATTCGTTCACCTTTTCTGCGTCACACAAAGACTCGGTGATTGGAACCAAAGATCTCAAATTTGGACTCATCAGACCAAAGCACAGATTTCCACAGGTCTAATGTCCATTCCTTGTGTTCTTTAGCCCAAACAAGTCTCTTCTGCTTGTTGCCTGTCCTTAGCAGTGGTTTCCTAGCAGCTATTTTACCATGAAGGCCTGCTGCACACAGTCTCCTCTTAACAGTTGTTGTAGAGATGTGTCTGCTGTTAGAACTCTGTGTGGCATTGACCTGGTCTCTAATCTGAGCTGCTGTTAACCTGCGATTTCTGAGGCTGGTGACTTGGATGAACTTATCCTCCGCAGCAGAGGTGACTCTTGGTCTTCCTTTCCTGGGGCGGTCCTCATGTGAGCCAGTTTCTTTGTAGCGCTTGATGGTTTTGGCCACTGCACTTGGGGACACTTTCAAAGTTTTCCCAATTTTTCGGACTGACTGACCTTCATTTCTTAAAGTAATGATAGCCACTTGTTTTTCTTTACTTAGCTGATTTTTTCTTGCCATAATACAAATTCTAACACTCCATTCAGAAGGACTATCAGCTGTGTATCCACCTGACTTCTAAACAACACAACTGATGGTCCCAACCCCATTTATAAGGCAAGAAATCCCACTTATTAAACCTGACAGGGCACACCTGTGAAGTGAAAACCATTTCAGGTGACTACCTCTTGAAGCTCATCAAGAGAATGCCAAGAGTGTGCAAAGCAGTAATCAAAGCAAAAGGTGGCTACTTTGAAGAACCTAGAATATAAGACATATTTTCAGTTGTTTCACACTTTTTTGTTAAGTATATAATTCCACATGTGTTAATTCATAGTTTTGATGCCTTCAGTGTGAATCTACAATTTTTATAGTCATGAAAATACAGAAAACTCTTGGAATGAGAAGGTGTGTCCAAACTTTTGGTCTGTACTGTACATATTATCCCTTGCAGTTTTAGAAAGATCTTGTCCAGCATCTTTCGGCTCTTTCCATATTTCTCGTTTTTTGCCTACGTAGGAGGTATACACTGGGAGGACTACCGATGGAAAGCTGCAATGTATCTTACTCTACAGGCATACAGTGGGATACGTTGCACATACAGTCACCCCCTATTTTGGCAAAGGCACCGCAAAACCTGAATATGCAACCAAACACAAACTGACACTGGTAGTGGTGAAGGTGCTCAGGGGTCCTCTGGCAGCAGCACAAGGGTATCACTGGTATCCCCTCCTCCTTCACTCCTAGCAGTTAGGTCGCTGTGGCTTCCCCCAAGGCAGTGCACCCCCCTCCTCTAGTGGATAAGTCTACGTCCCATGAACCACCTGGGTAGAGCATGGGCTCAAGACGCCTTGTGACAACCTTGTGCAGTCAATGACCTCTGTACGTTTTTTCGCTCATATCGCCCATGTTGATTCTGGCATGAACAGGACTATATCCTACTTTGTGCCTACATGGTCTGTCAGGAGATCATCTACTATCCTTGCAGATGGCATCCTTTGGTTCTGAAGTCCTCCCCTCAAGGCAAACTTATGGACATGCTGGTTGGGTAAGGCTTTGTCTTCTTTGTCGGTATTTGCCCAGGAAACATCCAGTTATAACTGCACATATATAGACAATTACAGTATGTCACTGGACCTTTCCAATGTATACATTTAATGAAGGCTTCTGAGAAATGCCGTACAATGGCATCGGTCACTTGTAGACTATTGACTCATCCATAACTGGACGCCTCTGTTTGGAATAGCAAGTCTACTAAGGTCCAGTCTATGGACACAAAGTTTATAAGTCAGGAGCTGTATCAGCACAAACGAAGTATACAGATATAGCAAAGTTTAACGTGACTCATAATGTGCTAATAACATTGCGTCACCGAGTGTTAACTCAACTCTTACAATGGGTTTTCAATGGCTTTTGTTGTCTTCCGAGATGTGATATCATGGCACAGAAAGTTATCACACTGCAGAAAGTCAAGTTAAATAGTGCTGCATCTGTAGATGAAGAATTAGATGTGAACAAAGCCTAAAATACACCTGTAGCGGACAGACCACTTTTTGTATAAAGTTGTCCTTGTCCTGTGTGGTTTCATTGCCCTGTATGACTGGCCTCTTAATTTTTTTGGGCATTTTGGGCACATATTTAAAAACTATTATTTATTAGCTAAAAACTCATGATTTTTATCATAAAAATATTAACATTTTTTGTTCACCTTGACGGACCCAACAGGTCTGTGCTTTATACAAACAGTCCATTGATTTCAATGACAGCTGATCACCTGGGATCCCAGGAGGGTGACGCCCTATGATCATCTGGAAATACTTCTGACGAAAAAGGGATTTTCGCCATGGACAAATCCGATAAAGCTCTCCTACCTTCTCCATGTGTTTCAGCAAAAACAGTATTTCAAATAAGGTAAAAAAGAGCCTTCAAGGGCTTTACGGGTAATTATTTTGGGACCACGTATACAATATAACCTCTTCCTCGCACTCTCTTCGGGCTGTATTCCAAATAACTACAGAAGTTACTGAACCTCTCCCAAACCCTCCCAAAGTCTGCAGTATGGCAGTGACACACGCACATCGCTCCCGCTGCCAGCCAGACAAGCAGAGACTATATCAGCGTTAATAGACATTCTGTAAGCTCTATTGGTTTAGCATCATGAAAAGGAGACATCACTGACAACATTATACAAATGTTTAGCTTTGGAGAGGAATAGAGAAGAACATTGATCCCGTTTCATTCAAATAAAATTTGTAGCCGGTGACATCAGCGTGAACTGGAGCGCCACACTTGTCAGTGGGAACTGAGCCAAGAGTGCGGATAGATAAAGCAGGAGCAAGAGAGTCCTGTGATATCAGTACACATGAAGCTACTACACAAATTTAAGGGATTTTACTGTATATCTTGTGTTAAAGGGGATATGCCATGAAGAATACTTATCTTCAGTCCATAGAATGGAGGATAATTATTTGATCAATGGTGGTCTGACCGCTGAGACCTCCACGCTCCTGAGAACAGGGGTGTTTTACCCCAGTCGTGCTTTCAGCCTGCCTGCATTCGCCGGATGAATGTAGACGTGCTCATTGGTGGACGGTGGACTTTGGCTATCTGGAAGTGAATGATAGCACGAATGTGTCTTGTCCAGCACAGGCATGCCTACACTTAGCTGGCAGCTGCAGGGCACTGAATGCACAATGGGGGTAAAATACCCCCGTTCTCAGGATTGGGGAGGTCTCAGCAGTCAGACCCCCAGTGATCAGATATTTTTCTATCCTATGGATAGAGGATAAATATTCTTTGTGGCATAACACCTTTAATGATCAGTACAAGAAAGCTGATCTTGGGAATCGGAGAGCTTTTGTGATCTAGGATCACCACTGACTTAAAAGGGTTGTCTGGAGAGTTAAGATTAACTTATCTTATCCAGTGGACTCTTAATGATAGACCTGGTCCTCCACCTCCCAGGTCGCTCTGTCCCCTCTCTCCTTCCCTGATCTCGCAAGTAATTACCTGTGCTATGGGGACTGGATCATCAAAAGTCTGCCAGATCAGGTAAGTTATGATCAACAACGCTATGAAGAGCTTACAAGGTTTATGTACAGTAGAAGTAGAAAATAATGATCCTTACAGCGCCGCTTTGTGTGAGCACTGCAACCTCTTTGACTGAAAACCAAACACAGCGCCATACATTAAGTAGGGGTGGTACTTGGTATTGCAGCTCAATCTCATCCAGTTGAATGACTGCGAGCCAAGCGAGGAACTACATCACTGGCTTGTGAAGCTGAAACAGTGGCCACCCGAGCACCACTGCCGCTTCAAACAGCTGATCTGTAGAGGTCCCGGATATTGAAACCACATTCATCAAATATTGATGACACCTGGATAAACTCCTTAAGGCCAAGGCCCCATGTAGCAGGCCGCAACGAAAAGCACTGCAGGAAAAACTGCAGTGAAAACACATTGCGGTTTTTCCCGCAGCTCTTTTCACAGAAAGTCTGCAGAGTTTTCCTCAGTGGACTTTCTGCTTCAAGTATACCTATAAGGAAACTGCCAGCGTTTCTGTAGGTATAATTGACATGCTGCGATTTCCAAAAACGCTACGGTTTTGAAAATTGCAGGATTTCAGCTGCAGGTATTTTTCAGCAATGTGTGGATGGGAGTCACTTTGCAGAGACTGTAAAACGCCACGGTTTTTGCCAAACTGCGACTTTTATGCCATGTGGGCTTCAGCCTTAAAGTTAATATTCTGACTTTGCAATACACATATGTGCAATATTAACTACAATAGGACGTTCTTTCTATCCATTCTCCGTTCTGGCGAACCGATAGAGGGACTTTCCTCTATTAACTCTGAAGGCTTTATATACAGGGGTATATTATGGTGCGGCATACATAGCAATTCTAGAATATAATGGGATTTCTGCTATTACTGCTTTTAGAAATAACAGCTGATAATAATCTACAGAACTCTGGGAAATGTTCTGCGGCACTGACAATGACAGGCATACCTGGGAGTGACCGTAGTCTTAGCCTCTTTCACCCAGTAATATATAGACTGTACCTGGTTGCTTTGGAGTTTGTATACTTAAAGGGCTTCCCCATGAACATAACCATACTCAGATTTGCAGACAAAAGTTAAACATTTTTGTAAATATAAATAATTAGAAATATTGCAGAATTTTAAAGATTTTCTCTAACCATCTTAGCGGTGACAGTCTTGTCTTGATCTGTTGCAATGAATATGGCCATGAATGTAGGAATTTTCTATGGTCTGGGACTTCCAGCATTCATGGTCGTATACATTGGCAACCGATCAAGACAACAGAAGTTACCACTAAGATGGTTAGAGAAAATCTTTAAAATTCTGCAAAATTTTCTACAGATTTATATGTGGTTATGTTCATTGGAAAATCCTTTAACTTCCTCACTTCTGGCTTTTGTTCACCTATGGACACCACTGTACAGGTCCAGGCCGTCTAGTACTGTGTATACTTGTATGGCCAATGTTAACCCAGGACAATTCTCATCCCTGATACTTGTACTTGTTGTTACTTTATTCCAAAATTAATACAAAGTTGGTCAAGGGTTTTAAGGGATTTTATTACTGACGATCTATCCTCAGGATAGGTCATTGATATCAGACCCAAGTGATCTGATTCCTGGCACCCCTGCTTATCAGTTATTTCACAGGGCTGCAGCACCTAGACAAGGGCTTACCACACGCTATGCTATACATAGTAAAACTGCAATACCAGGCAGAGCCTCTACCAAATGTATGGCACTGTTTCTGTAAAATGTAAAAGAGTCTGCAACGGTCACCTGAGTGTTTTGGCTCCTTCAAACAGCGAGGGTACCAGGAGTGAGAGCCAATGTGATACTGATAGCCTAAGCTAAAGATGGGTCATCAATATCAAAGCAGTATTCTTGTCAGAGCAAGTTACCCTCATCCATGACGCTCCATTCTTTTCACCACAGCTCTAGTGATCAATGGGACCCCAGCAGGTCCTGTCACCCCCACCAATCAGCAAGTTACCACTATCCATTATTTATCACCCTGTAAAGGGCGCTCTCATACTGACATCTCTGCAGAGACTAGAGGTGGGGATGTGTCTCATATATGCCATTTACACGCCCGGGGAAGGTGTGTGACAATCCCTGTGGCAGCTTCCATGGTGCCCATATTGATAAGGAGTGACATCAGTCTTTCCAACTGTGAGAAGCAATACAAAGCCAAATTGTACACCAAATACTACTCCACCTGCACTTTACAGAATCTTGCACGAAACAGTCAGTGCTATTTTTGACAGTAAATAATGCTGTATACAGACAAGAATGTCTGCTATGGTGTATCTTATATTCAGGACTGTGGCTGGATGTCATGTCATGGTAAATGGTTAAGGAGCGGTTCCTTGAAGACAAAATATAACTGAGTATTCAAGAAGCAAGAGTTGGGAAATACAGAAAAATGCTGCGGTCAATAGACAGGTCACTTAGTCATTGTTTAGGTATTCTGCAGGATGTGACTGGCAGGTGAGCGTGCCAATACGATAATAGGCTGTTATCACCATGTACACCGTGCGTCATGAGTCTGTCCCTCCTAGAAGCTACAGGGAAGTGGCTCTGTTATTACCACACAGAGATGAAAAGAGCCACGTACAGATGTAAGGCTGTAATGTACCTGCCGGCCTCCTGGTAATGGTTACTATGTACAGAGCCGACTACGCTTCCTTCTCTGCTGGCAACAACATCTCTTATGTATAAACTTGTTTACCTGCATTTACCGTATATACTATAAATATGTCCTCAATATTGCTGTATCAAAGTAGCTTTACCATCCGAATCAGTCCTCAATAGCATAATATCAAAGCAGTTTTCAGTATCTCTCTATTATCTATCACATATCTATAGGACTGTCTGTCTATCTATCTATCTGTCAATCTATCACTTATCTCTATATCTATCATCTGCCTCATCTATCTATATACTATCTATCTATTTACCTACCTTATCTGTTTATCTATCTACCAATATATCTCCATTTATTATCTATCTATCACTTATCTTTATGCCTATCATCTGTCTAATCTCTCTATTTACCATCTATCTATCTCTATACATATCATCTGTGTGTTTATCTGTGGATCTGCCAATATATCTCAAATTATCCTCTACTATCTATCTATCTATCTATCTATCTATCTATCTATCTATCTATCTATCCATCTATCTATCTGTCTATACGTCTGTCTGTCTTTCTGTCTATATACCAATATATCTCAAATTATCCATTATCTATCTATCTATCTATCTATCTATCTATCTATCTATCTATCTATCTATCTCTCTATCCATCCATCCATCCATCCATCCGCCCGTCTGTCTGTCTATATACCAATATATCTCAAATTATCCATTATCTATCTATCTATTTCAAATCTATCTACCTTGCAAACAAATAAAATATACTTTTGGACAACTCTCCAAAGTAATTTCTGCATCAATTCCTTAGTTTTTTTAAGATCTCTCTTTACATTCCCAGAACCCTCACATTTACTTCCTGTGGATAGATCATTCCCCATGATGTGATGGTCACACAGGTGTACATCTGGTAAGGGTAGGTTCACATGGCGTTTTACTAATGTGTGTCTTTCGTTTTGGAAACAGCACAGAAAAACACTTGCTGCTGCCAGAGATTGTTTCCGGATTTTTCCATGTGAAACTGAATTCCTACATCATGGAAAACAACAGCATGTCCTTTCTTGCTGGGGTTTCAGCACTGGGCGGCTGCAGACAGATTAGCAGCACCGCTGAATGGGGCTGATCGGATCGTATATCCGCACCAGGTCATAACTGCAAACCACAACTGAAACCTGAAGCTGTTATGGGTTCCACGTCAGATTTTTCTGGCTTGTGTTTCAGCCATGTGAACATCCCCTTATAGTTCAGTTATCAGAGCTGCGTCTTATAACAGGACAAGCCTATCACATGACCAGGATAATAAGGCAGAGGCCCCACATTGTGGAAACTCAGCTTTTTTGTTGCAGATTTGCTGCAGTTTTTTGAGCCAAAGCAAGGAGTGGATTGAGCAGAAAAAAGTAAAGCGTCTCCATTATATTTCCTATTACTTCTATAGTCACTCCTGGCTTTGACTCAAAATACTGCAGCAAAATCTGCAACAAAAATAGCAGCTTTTCCTCTACGTGGAGCCTTAGCCTAATGGTTCCTATTAAATGACTGCTAGCAGAGATCATGAAACCTATGATTAACTGATACAGAAATTTTTTGAAATTTTTATAACGTTTCATTAAACAATGAATTATCCTTAGGCCCGATTCACATCTGCGTTCGGGTTTCCGTTCGGGGAGTCCGCTTGGGGACCCCACCGAACGGAAACCTATAAGCATAAAAAAGCGGTTTATCTTGGAAACCCGCGGACCCCGTAGACTATAATGGGGTCCGTGTGGTTTCCGCTCAGTTTCCGCACGAAACATGCGGAGAGGAAAGTGCTGCTTCCAGCACTTTACTCTCCGCTTGCTTCGTGCGGAAACCGAGCAGAAACCACATGGACCCCATTATAGTCTATGGGGTCAGCGGGTTTATCAGGTAAACCGCTTTTTTTATGCGTATAGGTTTCCGTTCAGGGAGTCTGCTTGGGAAACCCGAACGCAGATGTGAACCGGTGTCTTATGTGCTGAATATGTAATTTTAATGCCTTAAAGGGGTTATGCCATGAGACAAAAATGGAGGGTCCTTTCCCCAACAGCACATTCATCCTGACCGCAGCCATGCTGAATGTGGCCATGACTGGTGGTGGACAGCGCTCTCAATGGGAGCGCGAAGATAGCTGTACTTCGGCTGTCTCCTCCACTCACACTGAAGTGAATGGGAGCGCCATCCACCACCAGTCACGCCTACATTCAGCCTGGATGTGGTCAGGTGGAATGCCCAGTGGGGAGAAAGGACCCCCCGTTTGTGGGGATCTCAGCGATCAGGTATTTTTCCTCTATCCTATGGATAAATACTTTTCGTGGCATAACCCCTTAAAATATTTTACCCATAAAATCTCATTATATTCACACATCCTGCCCAGACCTCCCACCTGGCTGCTCTCATTTGATGGCCTTAATAGTGCATCAATATTTACAATATTTGTCACTCTCTTGGCCAGCAAAACCACCCTCTTCCTTGTAAAAACAGGCACATTTGTGCCAAAGTAGGTGTTAGATGTCAAAACACAGTTTAATACGCGAGGCTCAAAGACGTTCTCCTGCCAGAATAATTTAATTGGAGAACAATAGATATATTAGTAAGAATAAAACTTCCTAACATTGGAAACTGTTTTTGGCCTGTTGGCGCCACCGAAGACCTCTATGACCTCTCTCCGACTGCCATCTGCAGGAAGAGCCCACCATAGCGATACTGCAGTAGTCACTACCATTGCCTGTTTATTATTCCATTGACATCTGACCTTATATTGCAAAAAGTAGGAAAAAATAGCGACCAGTTTCTCCAGCGCACTTTACAAACTGAAAGCTGGACTCTGATTGGCCGCTATCGTCAACAAGTCTACTTTTCTATACAATGGGGGTAGTTTTTGAGACCCTAGGTCACTGCTATTGGGTTCACTGTAGAAGAAGCTGCAGAGAAGTCTAGCTGAATGGTAACACTGGAGAGAGGAAGTAGCTAGCTTCTCCTCAACCAATACATCTGACAGCCGGGGACATAAGTGCCTGAATGGAAAGCTATGACAGTGACCATGAACAAGGTCCTCTCCCTTGTCAGGGAGAAATGACACATGAGGAAAGGAAGACATTCTGAGTGACCAGATGACAAAAAATGCAGCCTATGACAGCTATCATGGCTGACAATGGTAATGCTACTTCCTGCCTCTGAAGGCCCCATGCACGTGACCAAGTGAGCCATTCGAAGGGACGGGGCTATTTTACTGCGGAATGTACAACGATGACACTCAGAGTGTCATCCAAGTGCCATCTGAGTGCCCTCTGTGATGCATTCGCTTCTATGGGAGCTTCCAATCCATTCTGTTCCGATGACATGGAGAAGGATCAGAACAGAATGGAGCATCAGATGCCCCATCGGGAGAGCCTTGGCCTGTGAATTTGGTCATGTGCACTAAGCCTAAAGTCATGAAAAATCTGAAGCTTAAGGCACCATTCACACGTGCCAGATTCCACATGCCATATCCAATGACAAGCCATATCCTATGTATGTGAACAAGATTCCTGCAACCCCTGTTGCTGTTCAGATTCTTCTCCATATGGAAACTATAGCCTTATGTACAAGACTGTTTTAGGACCAATGAGAGTGAATGAATGTAATAACAGGTCAATTTTTTTGAAAAAAAAAATCTAATATTTGTTTGTTTTGACAACCACTTGGCCACCCCAGTCAATGGATCTGCATCTGAGTGATAGCCGCTAAAAACGGATCTATGAGTTGGGTGAAAAAAAGACTAATAAAATTCATCTTTTTTTTTTTTTAAATGGTCTATTAAAAATGGATGCAAAATTGAAGACACAGAACTGATACAAAAAAGAAACAGCACGTCCGTGTGAATACAGCCTTAATCTGCACGGAAATACTGAGGATAAATCCCATTGAATGACCACATGGCTGATCCCTATGTGAATCAGCTGCACCCGCTCAGAATGTCCGAGGCAGACACCCTTAGACTTCTACTGTAGAAACCCAAATCGGAGACATGTGAACACAGCCTGAACAGCCGGGCACAGAAGGATTCAGGAGCAATGCCCAGCTTTTAGTTTTGGCTAGGTGTACATTTTCACGGTGCAGCTGGAGAAACCTTTATCACCTACAAGACTCCCTTTAGCTATGAAAATAACCAACAATAACCTGCATGGCTGATTTATGAGAATATATTTCACACTGTAGCCATAGAGATACTTTCAGCACACTATAGAGAGCTATTTACAGTACAGCAGCCTGTATTCTGCCTATGGACTATAGACTACTGTCAGAAAGCCACCTGTCTGTGTTCATAGGTCTACAGGGCAGGTGTTATATTCATACAATACCATAATAATTCTCTACAATCCAAGCAGGAGCTTCAATCACACAACCTGTTCAATGTACAGGCACCGACCTAATGTTCGTCACTCATCAGTTTCCATAATACTGTAAGAACATGTTCACACTTCACAGTTATGATGCAGCAAATCTACAGAATGCGCGGGGAAATACACAGCAGCAAATCTGAACCGAATTGTTCAGATTTTGTTGCTGCGGTGGCCTTATATGACGACATGGCCATATATTGACGCTTTGTCAAGGGAATGCAAGAATAGGTGAGTTTTGTTTTTTACTTTGTGTACAGAGTTTTATATTAACCCCTTCCCACTACAGCCATTTTTTGAGTTTGGATTTAGATTTTTTTATTCCCCGTCTTCCAGAAGCCAAAACTTTTTTATTTTTCCGTTCACTGAGCTTTATGAGGGCTTTATTTTTGCAGGACAAATTGTACTTTTTAATGGTACCATTTAATATTATGTGAAATGCTGGGAAGCAGAATAAGAAATTCAGAATGGGGTGGAATTAGAGAAAAACTGCCCTTGTGTGACATTCTTACAGGCTTTGTTTTTACATCATTCCCTGTGCAGCCAAAACAACATGTCACCTGTATTCTATGGGTTGGTAAGATTATGGCCATACCAAATTTAAGTAGTAGTTTTTTTTTTTTTTTTTTACAATTTAACCCCTTAAAAAATATCCAAAATCTTTCATGGCGTTGCCATATACTTTTTTATATTTGCGTATATGTGAATGCATAAGAAATCTTTTTTGCGTGGCCAGATGTATTTGTTATTTATAACATTTTGGGAAATATCTATTGTTTTGATCGCTTTTTATCCAAATTTGTGTGGGGGGTGGGGGCGAGACAGCGAAAAAAACGCAGTTTAGCTCTTTTGATTTTTTTTCATGCTATAGCATTCACCATATGGGAAAAATATTTTTTGATAAGTTTGTAGACTGGGTGTTTCTGGACACAGGGATACCTAATGTGTATGTGTTTTTCTTTATTTTATTTACTTTTATATGTGCTCTAAGGCTGTGTTCACACTGAGTTTTTGGCCAGCGGATTTTGACGCGGAATCCACCTCAAAATACGCCTCCCATTCAGTTCAATGGGAGTCAGTAGCGTTCTTATTCCCTAGTGGTTTTTTTCCGCTTGCGGAAAAAAAAAGCGACATGACCTATCTTCAGGCGGATTCCGCCTGGAAAAACCAATGGAATTCAATGGGAGGCGGAAAAAACGCGACGTGGTTTTCGATGCGGTTTTTTGAAGCTGAGTTCCTAGGCCCACAGCAAAAGGGGTGTAAACTACATCCTACATCCACGTCGAAAAACCGCGTCAGGTCAAAAAACCGCGTCCCAAAACCATTTCCTAATTCCTGAAGCTGATTTTTTCTGTCTGCAAAAAACTCCGTGTGAACATACCCTAAGGTAGGATTTGAATTTTAAGTTTAATATATATATACTGTTATATATATATATATATATAATTTTTTTTTTTTTAGACTCCCTAGGGGTCTTGAACCCCTGGGGTCTGATAACTAATTCAACACACTGCAATACTAATGAGCGGCCGCCATATTTATATACCCATCAGCCGCCATCATAGTACAACAGAATTAAACATATCTGGACTTTGAGGTACTGCTGCAGGAATTGGAGAAATTTTAAGTTGTGACATTTATGGACAGACTGTAGGTTTAGGGCTCGGGGCACACAAAGTGTACACAATGCTGAATTTCCAACATGGAAATTTCCATTTCATGGAATTTCATGTAATCATTTCATGTAATCATTTCATGGAATCATGGAATTTCCATCATGGAAATTCAGCAGCATGTTTTCCTAAAAGCGGTCGCCACATAAACTTTCTGAAATAAGGTGATTTTTGCGGTAACACACCTGCAGGAATTGCCAGGACTCCATGCCCTGAGCTTTCAACCTTTGTCTAAAGGTCCACAATTTCTGCACTGAAAATTTCTGCGGCATGTGGATAGGTTTTGATGAATTCTGCAGCATTTCCTTCTCATGTGGATGAATCCTTGATGTGTAATGATCCAAACAATTTAATATTTTATGAATCCTTCCAGATTGAGTAAAATAAATAAACATCAGCATGGTCTATACAATATATCTCCATTTGTTTCATAAATATGTAAATGGATGAGTATAGACAGATGTCTGTCAATATTTCTCTATCTATTGTATGTCTATCAATTTATTTAATTTCTATCTCATGTCTAGCTATCTGTCTATTTATCTCATTATCTATGTATAACTTGATTTGTAGATAGATAAATGATAGATAGATAATATATAGATAGTATAATATAGATAGATAGATGATAGATAATCTGTGTATCTCATGTCTATCTATCCAATCATTTACTATCTATAAAACACAATACAGATAAATGAGATAGATAAACAGATATGTCTCATGTCTATCTATATATCCATTCATTTACTATCTTACCAACAAACATTTATCAGATAAAGAATGAAACAGATACAAGGATAAATAAATAAATAAATAAATAGATAGGTAGATCTATCTCACATCTACCTGTCTACCTATTTACTATCTATATGTTTATACATCCATTAATTTACTATCTTATCTACTAAACAAGATATATATATATATATAGCTGTCTATCATATTGATGTATCTATCCATTAATTTACTATCTTATCTGCAAAACACATTATAGATAAATAGATATCTCATGTCTATTTATTTATCTATTTCATTTCTATCTATCCATTAATTTACTATCTTATCTACAAAACAGGTTATACATTTAAAATTAGATAGATAGATAGGCAATAGATAGATAGATATTAGATAGATAGGCAATAGATAGATACATAGATAGACAGATAGATATTAGATAGATAATAGATAGATATAGATAGATAGGCAATAGATACATAGATAGATAGACAGATAGATATTAGATAGATATAGATAGATAGGCAATAGATAGATAGATACATAGATAGATAGACAGATAGATATTAGATAGATAATAGATAGATATAGATAGATAGGCAATAGATACATAGATAGATAGACAGATAGATATTAGATAGATATAGATAGATAGGCAATAGATAGATAGATACATAGATAGATAGACAGATAGATATTAGATAGATACAGGTAGATATCTGATGTCTATTCGTCTTTCTATTTCATATCATATTCTACTTGTCCATCTCATGTCTGTCTATCTATGTCACACATGGGCTAACTATAGGTCCTCTTCCAGCTGTATCTTTTCTAGTGTAACCTACTTTTTTATGTTTTCTAGATAAATAATGAGATATATAGAAAAAAGGAGGCAGCACTCCAAGCCTGGAGAAAAAAAAAGAATGTCACCCAAGCAACCTTTGGGTCCAACTCCATGAGACCTTTGTCAAGATGATGAGATATACAGAGAGATAAATGGATAGACAGATAATAGATAATTAGACTTGGGCTCTGAGGGGTTAAGAGCTCCCAGTGTCCAGAGCTGCCATGTACAGGAGCATACTGCAGCCTTCTTCCTCCTCTTCTTCTCCTTGCCCTCTCTCTCCTGATCACAATACTGGCGTCAGGCTGTCTCCTCTCAGGCCTCTCCCTCCTCCCCTGATCTATCACACTGCACAGCACTGCCAATATGTCAGGACATCCATCTCCAGCATCCACAGCTCTCCTGTCTAGCACCGTGCACACTGCCCCCGCTCCCGTTACCGCACCACTTTCTGGATGAACTTTCTAAGTTTCCAGCGCAACTCACCATCATTATAAGTTCAGTATATTCACTTATGATGGCACTATATGTCACAGCATAGCATACTGATGCTGAGAGTTGTAGTTCCACAGCATTGCAAGAAACAGGTTTGCAAACCCCACAGGATACCAAATACATCCCAGATAATATAGCACAGATAGCAAATAATAAACCAATAAGATGATCATTAAATAATAAACCAATAATGATCATATAAACCGCTTTAAAAAAATATATAGTATAAATGCTAATAGATTGTAGTCGGCCTGCCAACCCGTAGACGGTCACGTGTTCACATTGTTATAATCAGTAATTAAGTGTCAATTGTTTACATTTACTTGGCAAATTGATATTTATGGATAAAAAGACTACAAGTCGCAGCATCTCACGGCAGGGTCCGATGGGAGTTGTAGTTCCACAACTTTCCACCAATGCAAGTATATGTATAGCATCTATGTGTATGGGGAGGACTGGCGGCGCCCGGGTCTAATGGACTGTGTAAGGTGATCTGCACACTCTATAGACTGATCTATATTTAGGAGGAGGGTGTCCATGTCATGCCCGGACACCTCAGTACATGGCAGCACCGGGCTGATGTATGGGACAAGTTGCCATGGTCCTACCTGGGTGTTGAGGTGGCCCTGGCTGCTCAGTGCTGGTCCCCTGGTCGCCCGTGCATGTGAGGCGGTGAAGGAAGCAGCAGCAGGAGGAGGAGGAGGAGGAGGCGGCACACAGGCAGCACAGGGCGAGGCGGCAGTCAGGCTGGAGCCGCTCAGCAAGCTCTGTCAGGGAGTATTACTGCGCAGACCTGGCACCGGCCCAGGACACGTCTCCCACACACTACAGTACCCACCCACTGCTGCCACACTGGGCACTCCAGCCTCAGGGCTACTGGTGATGGAGGTCACACAGTCAGCACCAGAAACCCTAAAGAGGTGACAGTCATGTGTGTGAATACAACCCTGTCTAGACTAGTCCTGGGCTGCTGGCACAAAGTGGGTGAGAGGGACACTTCATTATTCACACAATGTGCCCACCCAAAACTCTTCAAGAAAAGTCTTCACCTCTTTTTTTTTTATTCCTGGAGGCAGAGACGGAGCTCCTGGGACCCAATGCAAAATCTGTAATGGGGCCCCTACTTACCTTGTGTCATTGTGTATATTTTATGTGGTTCAGAGATCTTTGGGGCCCCGCATGGTCTAGGGCCCGGGCGGTTACCTCTGGACATCATATAGCTACACCCCTGCCTGGAGGTTTTTGATATTTTTCTTTATATGCTATGGCCTGGGGTTTTATATAAGTCAGTAGAGAAATATAATTTATAATATATAAAAATATAATTTTTCATTTTTCTTCACTTGTATTTTTTTTGACAATGGTTTTTTTTTTTTTTTGCAAATTGCAGCATTTTCTTGTATAATTTCATGTTTGTTTTTGGAGTCTGTTTTACCATTGTTGTTGTTTATCATATGGTAGTGCCCCCCCACCCCCAGTGAAAAAATAGAGCGTGCTCTCGGGTGTCACAAGGCTGAAATACTTGGTTGTGTGAATAGGCGCTTATAATTGCAGGTGCATTTGGAAACAACATTTTGCAAAACTGAATTTATTTATTCTGACATACATTTCCATATAAGATGGGAACAAATATTAAAAAACAAAACAAGTGGAAGACAAGGGGCAGGATTATACCTAGAAGGGAAGTAGAGGCAGCAGGCTGGGATCACAATTTATACATTCAATGTATACATTGGGAAAACGCCTCCCCGACTGTCCTCCAACATAGCCTTGTACTGCCAGAGGAGGCGTTCCTTACCGCTCAGCGATGATACTGAGCTATGAGGAAGGCCCTTCTGACTGTGGGGAGAGATCGGTGCCGAAACTAATAGTACCGATATCTCCAGCCCCGGGACACTTACAGGGAAAGCCGACAGTGCACTGGATTCAGTCGGCTTTCTAGGGGTATATAAATCCACACTTTCATGAGGCCATGAAAGGTCCTCTTTAAGTTCCTGATAAGCCTATATATTATCTAGGTGAAACACATAGCAGTTGGAGTCTTAGGTTCCAGAGGTATTGGGGTCTTCTTTTTTAGGGTGGGTTCTCCACTTAAAATATCATATGAGAGCAATATCTAGGGTCCCAATTGCTAGAGAAATATTATATCAGTCACGTCTAAGGATCAATATTCCCAATAGCCTCACTTATGTGGTCTCATTCCATTGCTTTTTTGAGTCCCTGTTCTTGAAAACCTCAAGATTTGCTGACCTAGCCCCTGGTACATACACAATTGTAGCAGAGTTAACCCGAACTTCTACAATTGGTTAAGCTGGTGCAGTGTCATATCTTATCACAGAAGACTTTAAAAACTAATGAAATGTCATTGGAAAACACTTTACTTTTTCAATATTGTTGCAGAAGCAAAAATTACCATGGTCGCATTACAGGCGAACAAACTCCATGCAAAAAACAGAGCATTCATATCTAGTTTTCACTTAAAACATGGCAGTATCTGCAGCAGAGCCTCCGACACAGTTGTGAACAAAGCCTAAAGAACCTACTGTTATGTTGTAGAAGGTGTCATTTATAGGACTGGAGCATTGAAGCACATAAGCATTGCTAAGAAATGTATTGGCTTTTTAATTTAAGGTAGAGTACACATGTGAAGTTCCAAGCATGTATAACATACAATTTTTTTCAAATCATGAAAACCATACAAATATTTTGTGACAAAATTGTTGAACAAACATTAAGGCTGGGGCCCCACGTTGCGAAGTGGATGGAATTCTGGCTAATCTCATCCAAATTAATGCAGAAAAAAATCTGCAGCGGAAATGCGTTGCGTTTTCTGTATAGTTATAATAGAGGCAGAAAGTCTGCAGAGGAAAGCGCTGCAGGAAAAAAACGCAATGAGTTTCCACTGCTGTCTTTTCTGCAGCGTTTTTTGGCTGTAGCTTGCTACGTGGGGCCTTAGCCTCAGGAGGGTAATAACTAGAGATGAGCGAATAGATTCTGCAGAAGTGGAATTCAATCCGAATTTCAGGAAATCTTCGATTCTCAACGATTCTGGATTTCCTGATGCTTCGTGGTAACGAATATTTAGTAAGGACGTTTGTGACATCAGAATGATATTCTCTAGTGATGTGATTGGGTAGTTGTGTCTTTGTTAGCAGATCCTTCCACATGAATAAAAGTTGTCCATGCTGAAGAGAGAGAGAGAGAGAGAGAAACATGACCGTGGCATCCAAGGGCTTCCGCCATTTTGCCGCCCACCCCGGCTCTCTGCAGCCCGGAAATAGGTGTTTATTCGCCGCAAAGTAATTTGGATCGAAGCAAATTTTTTTGGAACTTCGAATCGAACTGCCGAATCGAATTTTTGAGAAATTCACTCATCTCTAGTAATAACATCAGTAAAGAGAGGCATGGTTATAGTATTTTGTTTTTATGTCTTTTCCCCATGAACACACTTCATACCATTCCCGTGATAAGGAAGCATGTTCCGTGGAGGCAGGAAACCCTTTTCTATCCGATTCCATACAAGTCAATGGAATCCATCATTGATCAGTCACATGGGGGAAGGAATCTGATGTTCTAGGGTATGTGCCCAATTTAGTTTTTAATAGTTTTTCATTTTATTTAACAAAACTGACCTTAACGTAGTCATCGTATGGAAGTGGCTGGACATGGGCTAGAGACTAGAACCTCTTTGTTCTCAGAGCTGCAGGCCTACAGTAGTGGCCGACCCCAACAAATATACTTTTATGTCAAGGCTGACTGAAATACTATGAAAGTCTCTGTGTAAAGAATGGTGGGGGGTTTCCACTTACAGGTTTAAGGAACAAAGTTTGGAAGATGCCAAAAGGACTGAAAGATGAAGAAGGAACCAGAGGCCCACTTCTTCATTCAGGTTAATGATGGAACAGTAGGACAGGCTTGTTCTGTTACCGACATGACTGAAATGTAAGAGGTTCCTCTATATACAGATATAGCAGCGTTAACCTGCACTTCTGCAATGGTTAGACTGCCGCAGCAAGATATCTTATCACAGAAGACAACAAAAACAATAAAAAGTCATTGAAAAGTTATTTTCCAGTGACTTTTCATTGTTTTTTGTGAAAACGTACCTAGACCATGGCGTCCCAGCAAATACAGTCCAAGGGCAGAACACGACATCTACCACCTCCCCTAAGTATATTCAACTTCCGCCACTGCATTACAGAGCACATTGCAGTGCTAAACAACATACTTCTGTTATGTAGGCCACTTTTGTAGATTTGGAGAAAAACAACTTTGAAGTTTTATGCAAATGAGGCAGTTGGTGCAGTGGATCGGACTTCTTGGAGCACAGATTTTGCTTCTTAGGTAGGATGGATTATGTCACAGCCGTGGGAACATTGACTCCCATTGTAAGAGATGGCATAGGCAGCAGGTGGTAGGGGTCTGAACAGCAAGAGCAGCGCTGCAGGATGTTGAAGCCCCGCCCCCAGTGCACCTACTGCCTCATTTACATAAGACTTCAAAGTTGTTTTTCTCCAAATCTACAAGTGACATACACAACAAAGGTGTGATCACTGCAATGTGCTCTGTAACACAGTGGTGACAGCTGAGTGTACTTGGAGGAGGTGGTAAACCCCTTAAAAGGAACCCAAGAACCCCAGACCACAGGGCACTCAATAAAATAGAATATCTTGACGTATTTCCAGTAATTGAATTAAAAAAGTGACCTCCTATATTTCTAGTTCTTTCACACAGAGTGTTCTATTTCAAGTGTCTATTCTGTAAATGTTGATTATGGTTACAGGTAATGAACCCAAATCTAGAAAATCAGAATTTGTAAATAGTCAGTTTGTAAATTCAGTGTGTCACCTGCCAAGGTTTCCTAAGCCTTTAAATGGTCCCTCAGTCTGGTTCAGTAGGACACACAATCATGGAGGACGCTGATTATGGATTGTATTACTGAAATGAATGAAAGTTTCAAAGATATTCTAATTTATTGAGATGAACTTGTATCTCTCACCAGTAAATGTTGAAGTAACTAAGTCTACCCTTGCAAAGAAGCTGCACAAGTTACATCTACATGGGAGGGATGCCAGGAGGAAACCTTTGCTGCTCATAAAGAACATCAGGGCATGACTAAAGCGTACCTATGAATATCTAGATAAATACCAGGACTTTTGTAACTATAAGGGGAATGTACTGTATTAAAGTTTTTAATGTCACAATTTTAGTGCACACCAGCATCACAGTGATCTGATCCCTGCCTTCCCATGGGATAACTGTCTGGTACTGTAGTCATGTACAGGACAGCACCTGCGGTGAGGCAGGGACTATTCACATCATAGAACACTATGATGCTTGGAGTCCTGGTCCTGGCTCATTGTTAATTCATTAAAAATCTAGTGACTGAATTCCTATGACTGTAAATATGTCTCAACTACACATGTAATTATATATACAATATCAATAATTGTATAATATACCATAATTAAACCAAAATAACGGATCATTTTATGTTGAAATCGGAGTCAGGGTCAGTAACTTCCAACAACAACCATAACTGGTCCCGAATCTGACTCCGATTCCACAACCCTGATATTAAGCTGTGTCTGCTACATTGCTGATGGGCTCTGGTTGTGTTATACAACTGGGACCGGGCAGAACTCTTCAGATTAACCTCTTAGATATCATGCAGTAAGGTACCGTGTTCAAATCCCCTCGAACATAAAAGTGTATAAAATGTTTCTTTAAAAAAATTTAAGAAAAAAATCCCCATTTCAAATATAAATGAAAAATAAACTTATTGGGTTTCAGCCTGTGTGTAAACGTCAAACTATACAAATAGACAAAGTCTAAAAGGCATTTTATTTAGTAAAAGTGGTAAAACATAGCAAAACCTATATAGATATGGTATCACTGTAATTGTAATGACGCACTGGAAATATTTATCAGGTCATTTTTATGTGTGTATGTAATAAAAAGGAAATACAAAAATAATGACAGAACTGCAGAGTTTTTTTCTAGGCAGTCACAGCAAAAACATTAATTAACGCTGAACCAATTTATATGTACCCTAAAGTGCCTTCTAAAAATATAGAAGGAAAAAGAAAAAAAATAATCTTTTATGGGTTAAAATGTCCATAAAAAAAATGAAACATTTGCAATGGTGTGTAGTTACTTTCTCAACATGACTGAATACACACATTAACCCCTTAAGGATGCAGCCTATTTTGGGCATTGTTTTCAATTTTTTATTTCTCCATATTTTAAAAGTCAAAAAAAAAAAAATTCTGCTTTTTTTTGTTTGATAGTCTTTATTTTTAAATAATATTGGTACATATAATATGTTGTCTAACAAACGCGTCAATTCTGTCATTGTTTTGTGAGTTTTGTTTTTAATCTGGTCACTGTGCAGTATAAAATGACATGATTTGTGTACAGTAGCTTGCAAAAGTATTCATACCTCTTGAGCTTTTTCACATTTTGTCACCTTACAACCACAAACATAAATGTATTTTATTGAGATTTTAAGTGATAACCAACACAAAGTAGCAGATAATTGTGAAGTGGAAGGAAATGATACATGCTTTTCAACATTTTAAATCAAATAAAAATCTGAAAAGTGTGACGTGCAAAAGTATTCAGGCCCTTGTACTCTGATACCCCTAAATAAAATCCAGTCAGGACAATTGCCTTTAGAAGTCACTTCATTAGTTAATAGAGTCTGGCTGTGTGTAATTTAGTGTCAGTATAAATACATCTGTTCTGTGAAGGCCTCAGTGGTTCGTTAGAGAACTCTAGTGAAAAAACAGCATCATGAAGACCAAGGAACTCACCAGACAGGTCTGAGATAAAGTTGTGGAGAACTTTAAAAAAGGGTTAGGTTATAAAAACATATTCCAAGCTTTGAGCAAGAAGCACTGTTCAATCCATCATCCAAAAATGGAAAAAGTATTCTACAACTGCAAACCTACCAAGACATGGCCGTCCACCTAAACTGACAAATCGAGCAAGGAGAGCAGTGGTCAGAGAAGCAGCCAAGAGGCCCATTGTTACTCTGGAGGAGCTGCAGAAATCCACAGCTCAGGTGGGAGAATCTGTCCACAGGACAACTATAAGTCGTGCACTCCACAAATCTGGCAATCTTTATGGAAGAGTGGCAAGAAGAAAACCATTGTTAAAAGACAGACATAAGTGCCGCTTGCAGTTTGCCACAAGCCATATAGGGGACACAGCAAACATGTGGAAGAAGGTGCTCTGGTCAGATGAGTCCAAAGGTGAACTTTTTGGCCTAAATGCAAAGCACTATGAAACAATGCTTCTCACCCTGAACACACCATAAACATTGTGACACATGGCGGGGGCAGCATCATGCTGTGGGGAGGCTTTTCTTCAGCAGGGACAGGGAAGCTGGTCAGGATTGATGAGAAGATGGATGGAGCTAAATATAGGGCAATCCTGGAAGAAAACCTGTTGGAGGGTGCAAAAGACTTGAGACTGGGAAGGAGATTCACCTTCCTACAAGACAATGACCCTAAACATACAGCCAGAGCTACAGTGGAATGGTTTAGATCAAAGAATATTCATGTGTTAGAATGGCCCAGTCCAGACCTAAATCCCATTGAGCATCTGTGGCAAGACATGAAAATTGCTGTTCACAGACGCTCTCCATCCAATCTGGCTGAGCTTGAGCTATGTTGCAAAGAAGAATGGGCAAAAATTTCAGTCTCTAGATGTGCAAAGCTGGTAGAGACATATCCCAAAAGACTTGCAGATGGAATTGCAGGGAAAGGAGGCTCTACAATGTATTGATATAGGGGGGCTGAATACTTTTGCACGTCACACTTTCCAAGAAAACCATGTATCATTTTCCTTCCACTTCACAATTATCTTCTACATTGTGTTGGTCTGCAACTGAAAATCTCAATAAAATACATTTAAGTTTGTGGTTTTGACAAAATGTGAAAAAGTTCAAGGGGTATGAATACTTTCGCAAGCCACTGTATATATACATATATGTATGTATGTATGTGTGTGTATATATATATATATATATTGCTACCTCTGCACATTAAAAACACTATTTTTGAAAACTGTTTCTGTTACTGCATTCAAAGAGCCCTAACATTTTTATTTTTTCATCCATAAAGTTGTGTAAGGGCTTGTTTTTGGTAAAATGATTTATGATTTTTTTATTGATGCCATTTTGGACTAAATACAGCTTTTTAATTGCATTGCATTTAATTATTTTAACAATGTTTACTGTACCAGATCAATGTCTGAGTTTATTTATTTATTTTATCTTAATTTTTTTTTTTTGCAAAAAAACATTTGATACTTGCGATCAAAGGGAACCTGTCAGACCTATATGGACCAGTGGCGTAATGTCCCAAATATCCCTATGCTAATGCTGTCCCTGGCCAGGATTAAAAAAAAACAAAAAACAAAAACAGATTTTATACATATACAGTGAAGGAAATAAGTATTTGATTCCTTGCTGATTTTGTAAGTTTGCCCACTGACAAAGACATGAACAGTCTATAATTTTATGGGTAGGTTAATTTTACTAGTGAGAGATAGAATATTAAAAACAAAATCAAGAAAATCACATTGTATAAATTTTATACATTTATTTGCATTTTGTAGAGAGAAATAAGTATTTGATCCCTCTGGCAAACAAGACTTAATACTTGGTGGCAAAACCCTTGTTGGCAAGCCCAGCAGTCAGAGGTTTTTGGTAGTTGATGATGAGGTTTGCGCACATGTCAGGAGGAATTTTGGTCCACTCCTATTTGCAGATCATCTCTAAATCATTAAGATTTTGAGGGTATCGCTTGGCAACTCGCAGCTTCAGCTCCCTCCATAGGTTTTCTATGGGTTAAGGTCTGGAGACTGGCTAGGCCACTCCATGACCTTAATGTGCTTCTTTTTGAGCCACTCCTTTGTTGCCTTGGCTGTATGTTTTGGGTCATTGTCCTGCTGGAAGACCCAGCCACGACCCATTTTCAATGTCCTGGCGGAGGGAAGGAGATTGTCACTCAGGATTTTATAGTACATGGCTCCATCCATTCTCCCATTGATGTGGTGAAGTAGTCCTGTGCCCTTAGCAGAGAAACATCCCCAAAACATAATGTTTCCACCTCCATGCTTGCCAGTGGGGACGATGTTCTTTGGGTCATAGACAGCATTTCTCTTCCTCCAAACACGGCGAGTTGAGTTAATGCCAAAGAGCTCAATTTTTGTCTCATCTGACCACAGCACCTTCTCCCATTCACTCCACAGAATCATCCAGGTGTTCATTGGCAAACTTCAGACGGGCCTGCCCATGGGCCTTCTTGAGCAGGGGGACCTTGCGGGCACTGCAGGATTTTAATCCATTACGGTGTAACGTTACCAATGGTTTTCTTGGTGACTGTGGTACCAGCTACCTTGAGATCATTAACAAGTTCTCCCCGTGTAATTTTAGGCTGATCTCTCACCTTCCTCCTGATCAAGGATACCCCACGAGGTGAGATTTTGCATGGAGCCCCAGATTGATGTCAATTGACAGCCATTTTGTATTTCTTCCATTTTCTTACTATTGCACCAACAGTTGTCTCCTTCTCACCCAGCGTCTTACTTATGGTTTTGTAGCCCATTCCAGCCTTGTGCAGGTCTATGATCTTGTCCCTGACATCCTTAGAAAGCTCTTTGGTCTTGCCCATGTTGTAGAGGTTATGGTCTGACTGATTCATTGAGTCTGTGGACAGGAGTCTGTTATACAGGTGACAATATAAGAGATCTGTCTCTTTAATGCAGGTAATGCGTCTAACTGGTCTGTAGGAGCCAGAACTCTTAATGGTTGGTAGGGGATCAAATACTTATTTCTCACTGCAAAATGCAAATAAATTTATACAATGTGATTTTCTGGATTTTATTTTTGATATTCTCTCTCTCACTGTTAAAATTAACCTACCCTTAACATTATAGACTGTTCATGTCTTTGTCAGTGGGCAAACTTACAAAATCAGCAAGGGACCAAATACTTATTTCCTTCACTGTAATATTGGCCTTGGAAAATCAACTGTATGCTGAGTGTTCCAGGCCCAGGAACAAGGCAGGGTGATGTGCTGGTTGCCCCAGGGCCTGCATTCTGCATGGGGTCGCCTCTGATGATACAACAGCTTTAAATAATAAGATCATTAGTAAAGATATATGTGGATGCTGTAAGCAATAAACCAGACATTCCTGCTCTGCTGATGCACTAACTCCAGTCTGAAGCACGCTAGGCATATCAATTTTGCTTGCTGACCTGGGTCAGCAATGTAAGCAAAGCATGATGTCCTAACTAAAAATACAATGAATTGTTTACTGCTGGCAATTATTTCAGGTCATTAGGATTCTGCTTGGAAGTAACATAAAGTAGTAGTAGTATTGTATAACTGATGTGTTTTCCACTTGTATGTTCTGGATGTGATCATACTGTAGCCATCTTACCATCAGAAGATCATATTTTTACAATGCTCCTGTGCACATCTAGAAATTCTACGAAAGGGCATGCGACAGGTATATGGTAGAAAGAAATAATAGTATTATATAGCAAGTTATCCACAGGCTAGAGGAGAATGTGCAGATCAGTAGGGGGCCAGACTACACGGGTCCCCACCGATCAGAACAGGGGTCAGGCAGTGCAGTAATTCAGCCATCTCCAGCACTCAATGAAGAACAGCAAAAACTAAAATGTCAGGATATTCGTCCGCTCTGATTCACAAAATATCAAAATTATAAGCAGCAAACGTAACCTTTAATTATCTAATTTCATAAATAGGGAATAAAATAAATAAAAACAATAAAAAGTCTCCCAATTAAATTGTTGTGACCGTATACTACTGGCCAACAGGCTCCCCAAGGCAAGCATCGAACACCACAAACACACGTGTGACTCCGTCACCTATGCCATGGTCACACAATTCAAAAGCTCAGGTATTACCAGTGACACCATATACCAAATTTCACAGTCTCATATCGGCATACTTGACTACCATTTGTGGACCTGGAGAGATTCAGTTCTGCTCCCGGGATGGGTGCGTGATGAGTGAGGGAAGTTAGTGCTAGAAAACTAACCCTCACGATCACAGGGTACGTCTAAGGGGATTGTTGGAGCACAATTACAACAATCGTGTCCCAGACATATGGGGAATAAGTAGTAGCTCCACTTGGCCGATACACTAGTCTTACTGCTGTGCTGTGGCGTGGATCTACAAGTTTTATTTGATTCATGTTGTTCCTTACAATTATCTCCAGCACTCCCATTGAAATGAATGAAGCGGCACCTCTTCCTGACCACTGCTCCGTTCTCCTGATCGGTGAGGGCCCAAGATGTTGGACACACATCAATCTGCAATTTATCCTCATGGAAAACGGATAACATGCCCAGCTGGAAGAGTCTTCTATACGGACTGTCTATCTAGCACTGTGTGCTTTATGGCACCTGTATGGTTATAAAAGTGTCCATAGACAAATAGGATAGAACATTTTCCTTCCCCAGCGACCAGGGGGTGAAAGGACAAAATGTATACACCGCTTCTGGCTTCCAATAGTACAGAGCGGTCATGACAGTTATGGACACCTTTACACTGATTTTTTTTTTTTTTTTTACTAACATAGCATCAACATTTTTCACAGCGCTTTACAGACATTGTCTATATGTCCCATATAGGGCTCACAATCTACATTTCCTATCAGTATGTCTTTGGAGTGTGGAAGGAAACCGGACTTGTTGATTTTTTTTTTTTTTTTTTTTTTAACAAAATTAAGCAAAGTTCTAACTAATCTTTATTAAAAAAATCTCCTGCCATTTTGTTGCTGTAGAGGGAGGGGTAAGAGGTCATACACTGCAGGGCAGCATGAAAAGGAAAGGTAGATGCCAAGTCTTCAAGGACAGGCAGATGACAAACTATACTGAGTTTTTCCTGTTTGATCTATGGCATCCAGTTCAGGGCTCCACTAGCCTTGCATTATGAGTTGCACATACACTTTGTGCATCACAGGAGCAAGGAGGGAGTCAGCGTGTTAGAGGGAAGCACATAACTTCAACTTTTTTAACTGCTTCTTTAATGACACAGACTGTATCAGTGTACAAAGAGGGAGGAGAGGTGCCATGGCAAACTCTACCAACATGAGTATCTGCCACACAAGACAGGAATGAAGCTGTGCTTGTGTAGGAGACCACCTAGTGAAGGTTACAACATCCTTGACACATAGACCTCACATCCAATATGTATTAGCAGGAGGGAGATGCCCACATGAGAAAAGTCTGCAACTAGGAGCAGGTTAAAAGTCTGCAGATTGGGAGGGGTCTTAAAATGAACATTGCAGCCTGAAACTTAGGGCAACAGTTTTAACATTTCAAGGTAACCACTTACATATATCCATTTTTCCATAACAATGGTGCCCATAAGAGTTAAAGCCCCTGCTCTCTCCTGACCCTGTCTACACAGCAAAGCTGACAAGTAAGCTGCAGAAAAAAATTAAATGTCAGCTTATGGTGACTGCTCGGGTGGCCAATGCAGAAGCTGGAATATTCCTGGAAGATTACTCCTTACATAGTCATGGATAGGCATCTTAAATAGTGGCAATAAAACTGTACATCACTATAATGTACAACCAACAGGCCTAAACCACTGCTCCTACTAGTGTATATATCATGACAACAGTGCGATACTATTTAAGATACTTGTCACACGGATGTGGTGGACATTTATTATCCCGGCTTTCCAGGGGGTGCTTCCCACTTAGGCTCAGCGCTCCTGAAAACAGACATGTCTGGAATTTTCACAATGTTTGTATGAATTGTCATTGTGTATGCTTGTAAATCTCTTCATGTGTTTGGATTCCAAAGTGAGTTATACGAGTGCCACAATGTAAGAGTAGCAAGGCGGAGGCAAATGCAGAGACTGAAGACCAGCGTCGAAATTAAACTCCTCCATGCTGTACTCACAAAGTGTATAGGATGGTGACTGTAAATATATGATCTACCGCAAGTCTTTACACTGGTTACAGTAGATTACACTCATCCGTTTTCTTTAATAGTACTCTTGACAGGTCACAAATTCCCTTTCCCCCTCCCTTCTGGGGTTGGTTTAGAAGGGGAAACACCCCCATCTTCCTCAGTTCCTTGCACAATCCATGGGCCTGTATGCCATATTTATTTTTAAGATGGAAAGAGGGGAAAAAGTTCTACCACATAGATGACCCTAAACCACCATCCCATCCGAGCACAACCACGAGGAGAGGCAGACCAGCCGCAATGACTAAATAAACACTTCCTCTTGTGTGTCTGGAATGAGAGGGTACCGATCACAGAGCCATGCTAAGAAGGGTAAAGATAAAAAGGAAATCCAGACATAGGTGCAGGGTGGCTACCAAAGAAGAGGATCATAACTCTGCATTGTGCCGTTCCTCTTCTATTCCTCCTGATTATTGTTTAATAAACAGACACCTCTTATCACAGGGCTGTGTCCCTACATAGTCTGGCACTATCTGCAGCGGTTCGATATTGTCAATGTGTAGATACACAACCCAACTGTAAACACACAAACAACAATTTCTTCATACATTTCTAGGAGGACAAGAGGAACAGCAAAATGTTGCATTATAAAAAAAAAACAAAAAAAACTATATGCTCTAGAACTGTTACTTCAGTAGGAATAAAGTTACATACTTACAACACTTACATGTCAGGAGAGGTGATAGGTCATCAACATTTCAGTCCTGGAAATCCCCTTTAACATGCCATATTAGGATTATGGATGTCACGGGGCGAGGAGTGGGCCCTCCTGCTTAGAAACTCCCTCTATAAGCCAGAACAGGGGGCTACTATGTAAGATGACATTGAATGGCTGCCCTGTAGTGTTACATTACTGTTGCAGGGGGGCTTACTTGGCAGACTTGGTATATCTGGCAATAATACCCCATTGCTGATGTGTAGAGAAGCAGTACCAGGTTAAGAGAGGTTGTTTTCAAGAGACAACCCCTTTATTTTTTCCAGCTAGACAGTCACAGAGATAGATTCAGAATATGCTATTGCTGATCCCGTCTACCATGTCTAGAAGCTGTTTCTTCAAAACACTGCAGAGCTCATAATACTAAGAGGTATGTAAGAGGTAGAGGGGATATTTTCATAGAAGACGTAGGGCAAAAGGGGAGGGGAATTTTGAGGAATCTGATGTCACATGGTAGTTCTCAATAGTATCTGCAGGGTGTAGAGAAAGACCTCCTGTTTGCACAGCAATCCATGCAAGAAAAAAAAAGGTCACACTGTCATCATGTAACTTACTGAAGATAAAAGCAGGATAAGGAAAGACACTATGAGTAGGCAATTATTATTACTGAGGGGATGGTCCTTCAATATAATAAGAAAAAAAAAAAAAGGGAGTGTATCTTTACATTTTTCCCCCCAAATATAGGAAGTAAGAAAAAGAAGGACACACAAAATGATAGGGTAATGTTGTGATCTATTTGCATATTGATATTCACAATTCTTCAGTATGTCCATAATTCTTTAGCCAAGTTTAAGGGGTTGCCATTAGCGATAACCCCTTTCAGACTACAGCCGTCAATACAATCACTTACTCACTACAAGTCCAGTTCCTGGCACTTCATTTGTGAGAGTGCCACATTGGCTGGCTAACTTTGCCAGTAGAAGGCTTGTTTGGCAAGATAAATATAGTATTAAGTGGTAGCCATACAAATGGTCTGCTGATGTAGGACCCTGTAACAGAGCGTCTCTCTGTTCTCACTCAGAGCGGATCCGAGTGGCTAATCTGTCTTTTTGATGGCCATATGTCTTAATAGGGCAAATGGATCAGGGGTGTCTCAGTGAGACAACCCCTTTAAACTTAAAGGCTGGAGATATCCTTAAGACACAAAAATATTCTTTTAGCATAGCATAACCAACTTGACATTTTGTTGTCACACCTCAGTAACCTTTTTGTGATACAAGGATAAGCAGAATGATGTAAAAAAGGATTTCTTTCATTTTTTATGCCATTTGACATATTACACGGGTTTTCAATTATGTGTAGTTATAAAAAAACAAAACACAAAAAAACTCCCCAAGACATAACCATTTGAGGACTGCCGTCTGTTACCGACTCAATAAACCCATCAATGGACTGGCCTGAAATAAAAAAAAGCTTGGACAGAATGGACTGGTCCTTGAATGAAAGGATGCGGCCACTCGCATGGACTGGACACCAGCTGTAATAATGTACTGCCATCGACCAGGTACGCTACCACCACATATCATGAAACACAAGATTGTTTCAATACACCATAAAATGTAGTCCCCATATCAACACAGGACCTCCTGTGCTAAAATAATCCATGAAGCTGGACTCTTATCAGACTCCATCTTTCCATATATCAATTTCAAATCTTAATCTAATTTTCCAGTGGTATCCAACTTCCAGGCACCGGTGAGATATCGCAGACGTATAAAAAGGAGGTCTCGTCCCATCTGCAACCAGCTCCAGAAAGGCACCAGTTTAGATCCTGTATAGAAAACAACAAACATTAGGTGAATATTTTTTTTTTTTTGTATGTTCCTTAACACGTCACCAACCATGGGTTTAACAGACCACAAAATAGGGTTAAAGAAGACCTGTTATCTCTCCTGATATGTTTATTTTAGGTTACATGCACACAAACATGCATCTACGTGTCTGCAGGAAAACGGCACATGGATGATATCTGTGTGCGGTCCGTGGCCTACATGGACCCATTCATTTCATGTAGTGAGCCCTGGTTGCAAAACAGACAGAAATAGGACCTGCCCAGGGCTCATCGCCCACTACACAGACCCATGATAATACACAGGCCATAGAAAATATGCGAGTGTGCAAGCCATGAAAAACACAGCTAGCGCACCAACAAAGCACATGTACATGCGCACAGAGCCTTAGTAAGTACTTGTGTTCCTAAATGAAATCACAATTCTGTAGGATCTCTTCTTATAATTCTATGTGGTGTTGTTCCTCTCAATAAATGGACAACTGGGTGTTACCAGTAGGGATGTGTCAAGGGGAATGGAATGTCAATATATATATTCATACATTGCCAATAGCATTAACAGAGGAACAGTACAATGCAAAGATCTAAGAAAATATGTTTCAGAATTATTTCATTGGGAATACAAGTATTAACTGAAACATGTCAGGAGAGGCGACAGGTGCTCTTTATGCGATCCTCCTGGCTGTATACCCATATACTGCATTAATAGGAAGACAAAAATATGTTCATTTGCTGCAATTTTGCCAAACCTGTGGTTTCATTAACCATTTCAGAACAGCTGTATCACTAGACATCTTCACTACACGTAGTGCTACATGGCAACCATTGCGATGAAGGACTGTTCATGCCATATTCTTTTGTATGATGGTTATATATTCCAGTAGATTTGACAATTTGGTTACTAAGAGGCCCTGCTTTTGCTGGATTCTTGGATTTTTTTTTTTTTTTTTGTCATGGTGAGGGCAGTAGAGGCAGTAAAATACAGTCACACCCTTCAATGAGAACAGTCAGCAGGAGCTAAACTTCTAACAAAATAAATATACTAAAACCTATTAGGAATGGAGATACCATGAATAAGTAACAAATACCAAATATAATGAAAATATCAAAAAAATCATTTTATTTCATACAAGAAAAGACAAAAAATTATTTAAAAAAAAAAAAAAAAAAAAAATGTGTCAAACACAAACAAGAGGCAAGGTCACGGCTTTCCCAGACAGGCATATCACAAAGAAATAATATATATATGTATGCAAAGGTCCAAGAAGCATATATATCATATCATTACACAATGCACAGAAAATAGTTACTGGACAACTGCATATATATGGCACATCAGAAGCATAATGTCAAGATATTCCACATGAATAACATTCACAGGAAAGACATGTCAGACATATTCAGGTTTATATATATATATATATATATATATATATATATATATATATATGTATATATATATAGGGTAAACATTAGTCACCAAAATCAGACAGTCTTACCAATGAACAAATACAAGTATGCAAGGGAATGCAGTGACCTCCACCTGCAGCCCCTACGTACGTTTCGCCCCCGTTTCGTCAGGGGGCTGCACCTAAAATAAATATACTACTTGGACCTTTAATGGTTAAAAAGGTTATTTCTAATTCAGCAAATTGTTGCCGAGACAGGAAAAACTGCGCCCTGTTCCAACCCCGAGGGAGGGACTTATGGGAACAGCTAAGCAGGTCTACACTTTTCCCCTATCTCCCAAAGAGGAGAATGTGAGCAAAGGAAACAGTGTACCCAGCTGAGCCGCACTGCTTTCACAGCTCCCATTCTGCTCTATGTTAGTCACAGGAACAGTGTGAAGCAGCACTGCTTGACTCTTACATTAAAGAGGTTGTCCGGTCAAAAATGGATTTATTTATTTATTTATTTTTTAAAATATCCTGGGAGATGTGACAAAAAAAAATAAAATAAATAAATATCATACTCACCCATCACCAATGCTCCAGTTTCCTAGCGCGGTACGATCCTGAAGCTCCGGGGTTTTCTTGAAGTGAAACTCCTCGCCGGCTGTGACGTCCTGGATCCCTTCCGCTGAAGTCGCTGACTGGCCTCAATCAATGGCCTCAGGAAGGGACCCGGGATGTCAGAGGTAGTGATGTCATGTGTTTTACGCCGAGGCCACTGATTGGCCTCAGCGGTCACGTGCAGCGGGGACCTCCAACTGAAGACAACAAAGGACCAGCAGGTCCGGACTGCGCGTAGACACCAGAGCACCAAGGAAAGGAGAGTATTTTTTTTTTGCCTGGACAACCCCTTTAAGTTTGGGGTAACATTTGCTGAGATGGCAGTAACCCTATTATCCACATACTGTAATGCACCCCCCCCCCCCCATATACTGTCATTGTTATCCCTTCCATGTCTCTAGTTGTGTTCCCATTACAGTAATGAGTTTGGGATTAGGCAGAGCTTTAGACTTCTACTATGACTTTAGTACAATATAATACAACATAAAGCAGCAGTGTGCGGTGTATAATTCATCTTACCTTCAATCTCCGTCCAATTTACTGCAATTTCTGCAATCGGGATCTTTAAACATTGCGCTATATATAGCAGTTCCACATCAAACGCCCTGCATAAACAGGAGATACAAGATATTGATCCGCACTTTACAGACACTCCTGCAGATGTCATTACTGCTCTATGCTGAGGCCATTTACAAACCAAGTGGTTTATCTATTCAGAATCATCTTCTTATAAAAAGGAAGGTTAATTCCAGATATGAGAAGGTCAATGCACCCTGCGGTCTAATAGCAACTTAATCACAACACCAATCTGTCTGGTGCACAAATATATGTGCAGTCTGGCCTTCTCAATACATTACTATACATAAGGCATTTAAAGGGGCACCCCCACCTTTGACACTTATGACATTGTGCTGTACATGATTAAAGCAGGCCCCACTTCTGGGATCTGTACTTATGGAGAAAACAGAGGTCCCACAACCTGCCTGGCACGGTGGCCACTGCATTCAGGCAGAGGATGAATAAAGAGGTGGCCACAAATGTGCATGGCTTCTGGGCTGTGATTGGAGCTCCCATAGAAGTGAATGGCGGAGCTCGCATGTGCCCATCTCTTGACTCATCCCGTGACAATTTCTGTTTGCTAAATGGATCCTCCTATGATAAACAGAGTTACAGGCATTCAGCTCTAATCTGCAGGGAAAGACAGCAGCAAGTGTTCAATTGCCAAACAGCGCCACCACAGGGTAAAAAAAGCATTACAAAGTTTCTCCTGAAATCTACCTAGTGCAGGATTCAACAACCTTCAGTACGCCAGTTGCTTTAAAACTACAACTCCCAGCATGCTCCATTCACTTCTATTGGAGTTCCAAGAACATTAGAGCAACTTTTAGGCATGCTGGGAGTTGTAGTTTCACAACAGCTGCAGTGCTGAAAGTTTGCTGACCCTTGATCTTTAACAGGTTATCCACTTTCTACAACTGATGACCCAAGATAGTCCATCGATATTAGGTCTGTGGAGTTTCGACACCTGGGACACCTGCGGATCATTTGCACATTGCCGCAGTACCTACACTTGCTGCTACAGTTTGTATGATATTGGTGATCTGTTGAACCCCTTCATATCTAATATTGATGACCTATCCTAAACATAGGCCATCAAATGTAGAAAGTGAATAACTCCTTTAAAATAGTCTATTAACAGTTTTTATCCCTCAGCATTATACGGCGGACAGGGAGAGCAGAGTAAGAATACTTTGCTGTATGCTGGTAGTATGACTGAGGAATCCACCTTTTAATTCCCAGGGACTGTCGCTGCAAGTGTGCAGGAGGCATCCCCCCCTTAGGTGTAGTGTCCTGGGTCTCTGCACGAAATGCTCCCCAGTCCTTCTTACCTGTTCTGGTCATCTGATGGAAGACTAAAGCCATCATTCAGAGCGGAGGGGAGAGGCTGGGTAGCATTTGGGATCACAGTGCTGGGGGCATTAAAATATGGATTTCATGACAATCACATCAGATATGTTTATACTCCTCTGCCTGCTTGTAATATAGCCCCATCAGCCATTTTGAGGGGGTCAAAGCTGCTGACACACTCCCTTTAGATAGTAGTTAATAAAAACTAATGTCTCAACAGGCTTTTAGCCAAGCCGTAATGCAGTGAGACAGTTAGCTTTCTCCACCAGATTTTATTTATCTATTATTATTTATTTTATTTTGCAGCACTTTACAGATATAGTCAACTACTGTCCCATATAGGGCTCACAATCTAAATTCCCTATCCATGTATTTGGAGTGTGGGAGGAAACCGGAGTACCCGGAGGAGACCCACGCAAACACGGGGAGAACAGAAAAACTTCTTGTCCAGTGTTGCAGGAGTCCTGGATAGCACTAAGGCTGTAATCCAGGCCCGAGTGCTAACCACTGAGCCACCGTGCTGCCCATTACTGTACTGTACAAAGCATGGTGTAAAGAGTTAGGGTTCCAAAAACGATGTGCATAGTGCACAGTTGGCTTTCCCGGTATGTGCCCCAGAGGTGGAGATATCAGTGCCATTAATTTCGGCAACGATATCTCCCCACTGTCAGAAGGGCGGGCCTTACAGCCTACCGTCAACGCAGGTCAGCTTTCAGCAGTATAAAATACCGCACATTCATGAGGACATGAAAGGTCCTCTTTAAGTACAGTAACTCAAGAACAGTACAAGATAGGTAATGTTTTACAAAATTACTAATGTACATTAATTCTATATGTAAAGTGAATAAACCCTTTCATCTATACTATTGAATTACTTTACTGTTATCTGCATAGAATCCATTGGAACAAATGGATGATAGCTGGAGCTACATCTAACAGAAGAACAGTGTAAAGTGCTGGATGGCTGAATGCACCAATGTTTAGTTTAAGACTGAAAGTCAACTTCTGGAGACAGAAATGTTCTTAATATTTAGAGAATACCCATACACGCTAATCCCGAGGAAGGGGAATGTTAACAATTCACTAGTAAAGTTAAAAATAAATCCCTGAAGCTTCAGCGGGAGTCCAGTGAAGGAGACTACATGGAGACCCTTCATTTGAGAGAATCCCCAATTTATCGCAACCTTTAATATTCTAATAGGGAATCACCGGTTCGCTAATGTGATACTAAAGGGGTTGTCTCAGCCCAGACATTTATGGTTTATCCACAAGATGTCTGTGGGCATGCATCCATCTCCAAAATGAAGATGCCTACTCCAACCCCGCTCTAACTGGTGACTCGCAATTCACTGTGGCTGTAGTCAAGACTTGGGGATTCAGGGGACCCCGTTTTTGAGACAAGTCCAAGTACCACAGATGGGAACCACATCTATTAGACATGTATGAGCTATTCTGTAGAGAGACAATACCTCTCTACAGAATACACTGGAAGGATACAAGAAAAAAAGGTTATATAAAACATACAGAAAATGGGAGAACCTACCAGCGATCGACATGGAGAGCTGAGAATGTGCGAGCAGCAGCTTCTCTTGTAAACAGCTTGAACCCACACTGTGTGTCTCTAACCCCCCGAACACACAAGAACCAGACGAGGGAATGGAAACCATACATGAGAAAGGTCCTGAATAAGGAACGCTGGGAAACAAACATGGAAAAGGTTAACCCCTTCACTACGAACAATGTTTGTAACACATCATAGCTTTAAAGGTTTGATGAAGCTACAATATAAAGGTTTATTAAAGCTAAGATCTTGGCGTAAAATTAAAGGGGTATTCTGAGCTTGTGATACTGATGAGCTATCCTTACGATACATCATTTATGTCAGATCAGCAGAGGTCTAATAACTGGCATCCCCATCGATTAGCTGTACTCAGCAGCCCTCAATGCCAGAACTACACAGTGGACAGAGATGGCAGCAGATGACTTTGTTCACTGTGTAGTGGACGTGTCCGGTTACTACAGAGCAGCTCCCAGTAACTTGAATAGTATTTCTGTGATCCAGACTTTCTTTAGCCATTTTTCATACTAGAGCAACGTCTGCTGAACCCACAGATTTGCACAGGATCAACTGAATTTCAACATGCCTAATGCTATAGTCCTCAGGAAACATAAGCCATCTCCAGAGGTGTTAGGCAATGGCTTACTGGGGTGCATCGGTGGGCAAACCCATTTTAATGGCTGTTTTGATTTTTGCAATGAGTAGAGGGGTTACACCCGAAACACGTAGGAATATTTTAACTGCTTGTGACTATTCGGGGTTCTTTTTTCATTTTGAAATAAAAGATTTCTTTTGCTTCACTATTGGAGAGCTGGATCCTTTTACCTTTAATGGTTGACCTTAAAACTAAACTTTACCTTAGCTACAGATTCCTTTTCCAGATGAGCACGTGATCCACAGGATATTGCCAGACTATCCTGGTACAAAAAGAAAGAAAAAAAGAAAGAAAAAAAAAAAAAAAAGAAGAGGTTATTATACTATGTTATTAAACGTAAGCTATATACATTTCAGCTGTTATGCTTTTGAAGTCAGAGAACTGCTGTAAATTCCCAGCAACGTATGTAAGAGCACTCAAACTCTTTAATATTCGCTTTAATACTTGCACATTGCAAAGCAGGGGCTTGTACTGCAGAGTATATATGGAACTATATTATGTTTTCAGGGAAGAAGTCCTAATAATACAAGCTATGGAGCATGCCACAAGTTTCATACATATGGAGCTTAAATAAATTATTAGGAGCACAGTAAGGTAAGTTCCCCCTAGTGGCTGCTTCAGGCAGTGATGACATAGAAAGTAAAGACTCCATGCAGACTTTGTCAGTGTGCTAGCCATGTTTTAATCACAGCTAAAAATAATTCGGCCCATGGAGGGCACAGACAGCACATGGATATCATACATGCACAGTCTGTGTCATTTCCCCATGAGCCCCATTGATGCATGTTCATATGTGTGTAGCCTAAATCTGAGAAAACAAATCAAGTAACGGAAGTATCAAAAATCTGACCCAAAGGACTGGAGGACAATCTGCTGAACTATAGAGGCATGCTTTAAGGAGTTTCCATAGCTGTGTCCGTCAAACATCACCAGATGAAAAAGTGCTGCAAGCCCAACTTTTTCTATAGATGTGGCTTATGTTGGTCTGCGCTTTTGGGCTGCATCCTTGTAATATACTTCTGCTATAAATTTAGTCAAGAAATCCCAGGAGCCAGTAGTGTACTTGCATAACCATACACGAATATTACTTGTTTAATGACATTTATGAGACCTCCTCACCATGCTTCCCGTATAAAAGAAAAAAAGCAGAGTCTTACTGGCCAGGGTTTCAGACTGTCAAGTCCAGCTTCCACATGTTCTAGATCTGCAAACTTCGTAGCTCCATCTGCATCAGCCATTAATATAGTCTTTCCTCTTGATACAAGAACTCCCTAAGAAAACAATACAAAGAAAAAAAAATACATATTTAAACAGAAAATGTATACCAGTTTCTATATAGATAGCTATTGCAGTATGCCAGTAAAGGGCTTAGCTATACAAGACTTGTGGCCTGTTTGGTTTAGCCATATAGTCAATGCAGCATGGCCCTAAAGCTGGCTAAACACACACAAACTGCTATTAAAGAATCAGACATGTTGACCAATTCAGAGATCAGCTGGTTCAGAAGAGTTTTATTTGACATTAGGTTCACACTAGCATTGCCTCTCTATTGTTGGGGTCTGTCAGGGACGCAAACAATGGAGAGGCAGACCACTAATACCGCAGCAACACATGGAGTCCGAAGGACCCCAATGACTATAATGTGTCAGTCATTATAAAACTGAAACTGGTGGAAAAAGTCCTCTGTGCATTTATTGTACATGCATATTGTAGTGTACATGCGGGGAGCACAGAGCGGCAGATAGGAGTTCGCAGCTTCTCACAGCTCACATAAAAAGAGTCTACTTCTGACTAGCTGCGAGTGTAATTGCGGATAGGATGTTAGTAGACATCAAGCGACTTTCTTGGTTGAGCTCAGATTTCTGCTTTTTTTTTTTTTTGTTTCAAGGATATTTTTAGCTGCCTTGTAACCAGGATTTGGATTTTAATGTCCCTGAATCTTCTACATTATGTTCACTTGACCTTTTCTCAGCGGTCTGCTATTTCACACTTACCTCTCTCAGAATTATATGTAAAGAAACCAGTGGCAGTAATAATGGATAGAGGAGGGGCAGATGGATCTGAACTGTACACACCTCCTGGCTCAAAAAGAAGTATGCAAAATGTGCTGCAGCTATAATGGGGCTATTAGCAGCAGAAAAACTGATAGGACACCATGTACAAAGGCTTACACAGCCAGAAACCAGATTGCTCAGCAAGACCCAGCAGATATTTAAACTTTTGATGAAAAATCAGGTACCCTTTCAGTACAGCGATACATGGCAAAGAGGACACATTTCCAAGTAATCAGATTTCCTGCCATTGAAAGAGGTAGTCCCATCTTATAAACGGATGGCATATCGCCGTCTTCGACCCTTACAACGCCAAATGCTTTAAGTAGTTAAACTTAGACAGGGTAAAATACAGAAAATACATCAGTGTACCATCCGAACAGCTCCACCTTTGCCTCGATTCTTCACCAGTGTCAGCACCCGAACTTTATCACTTCCATATTTCTTGGAATAGTTCAAGGCGACCTACACAGAAAACGAAAGACAACAAAAGATATGTCAGAGAACGTGCCAGATGTCAGAATGAAAAAAGTGCATTAAGAAACAAAAGACTGTCATGTCACAAGCCAACACCGCTACAAAACAAACCTAATAAAATCACTTTGATGAATTATTATAGAGAGAAGGGTAAATATTTATCCTGTACTATTATACCTTCCCAATCCTAAATCAAGGCAAATCACAATGTAATAAGACAGCTCAGACGTGGATTTGTAGCTGGGAACAGGTCATCTAGTCCTCCCCTATTGTTAGATAGTGAATTATATTCTTTACAAGTGTCATTTATTATGTATCATGAAAACAAATTAAGTTCTATGTACATAACATCAAGGCTCAAGTCTGACAGGACTTCTGAGAATTAAAGGGGGTTACACCACCAATGCCCCTGCAAACAGGTGATCGGCAGGGGTACCAAGACAGACCCGCTCCTGATGCTCCAGTGTCCTCCCAGCATGGTCCGGTCCCGCTGCTCCGCTGTCTCCTAGAAGTGAAACTCCTCACCGGCTGTGACGTCCCAGATCCCGCTGACTGCTGAGGATAATCAGCGGCCTCAGGAAGTGACCCCGGGACGTGTGGCGGGGGACTTCCACCGGAACACAACAATGGACCAGACCGTGCATCAGAACACAGGAAAAAGGAGGAGTGTATGATTTTTTATTTTTTTTTCCACCTGCCCCGGTTTATTTAAAATATAAGATTTTTGCCTGGACAACCCCTTTAAGAGAAGATTCATATTATAGACCCATATAAATTATATTCTAGAGAAGTACATATCAAGCAATTTAATGCCCAGGGTGCACTGACCAGCTCATTTGTATAACAACTAAAAACTGAATTTGACAGCAATACATTCACTATGTCACTAGGAGCCCCTACATCTACATATAAGTGGTGAAGAAGAGACTTTGGTGGTGGTGGTGGTAGGCGCATTTTAATATGGGACCACTGGCGCCCACCTCATATGCCTCTTCCTCTGGATCAGCACTACATGTAGGATTATAGGTTGGACCTGATGAACCCGCTGGCACTAACTGCACCTGCGTCAGCCTCTTAATAATTCTGGCGCACTCCCATACACGAGAATTGGAATTGATGCCACTCAGAAACTGGTGTGAATTTCGGGACTAACTCATGCCAGTCTGACGTGAGTTATGTAAATTTGCTGGGCTTGGTATCCACCCATTTTCATAAAAGGAAGGAACAATGTGCTGCATATCTGGCACAAGGAGACCTTCAGGAGACTACCAGACCTACACACTGCATACAATTACATAATGCCCTCACTTCTCAAATCTCCCCTCCCCATGTCCTGGAACCCATTGACAGGTATTCTGAGATCTAGAGGCTTGGGCAGTTTGGTGTCCATTGTATATTCTCACTTGCTCTCCCCTACACTTAGCAGTCATAGCTGCAGGATCTCCATTGTACTATATAGCAGAGACCTGATGGCAATGATCACCAAACACGACCAAGGCATCATTTTCCCAGCGGCAGTGATCCATTACCATGACAGATGGAAGTCTATCGAAGGCTCCCAGGCTTGTCTCCCTTTTGACTTCTATTGTAGTGCATTATATTAGTGATCAGACCCCCAAGGGATCAAGGCCCCTAGAAAGTCTAAAAATAAGAAAAGAATATATATATAATATATATTTTTCCCATATGGTGAACACCGTAGTGAAAAAAAAAAAAAATCCAAACCTCCATTTTTTCACCTCCCATATATATTTGGAAAGCAAACAAAACATCAGACATACCCAAGCATGGAAGTATATACAGTACAGACCAAAAGTGAGTTTTCTGTATTTTCATGACTATAAAAATTGTAGATTCACACTGAAGGCATCAAAACTATGAATTAACACATGTGGAATTATATACTTAACAAAAAGTGTGAAACAACTGAAAATATGTCTTATATTCTAGGTTCTTCAAAGTAGCCACCTTTTGCTTTGATTACTGCTTTGCACACTCTTGGCATTCTCTTGATGAGCTTCAAGAGGTAGTCACTTGAAATGGTCTTCCAACAGTCTTGAAGGAGTTCCCAGAGATGCTTAGCACTTGTTGGCACTTTTGCCTTCACTCTGCAGTCCAGCTCACCCCAAACCATCTCGATTGGGTTCAGGTCTGGTGACTGTGGAGGCCAGGTCATCTGGCGTAGCACCCCATCACTCTCCTTCTTGGTCTTACACAGTCTGGAGGTGTGTTTGGGGTCATTGTCCTGTTGAAAAATAAATGATGGTCCAACTAAACTCAAACCGGATGAAATAGCATGCCGCTGTAAGATGCTGTGGTAACCATGCTGGTTCAGTATTCCTTCAATTTTGAATAAACCCCCAACAGTGTCACCAGCAAAGCACCCCCACACCATCACACCTCCTCCTCCATGCTTCAAGGCAGGAACCAGGCATGTAGAGTCCATTCGTTTACCTTTTCTGCGTCGCACAAAGACACGGTGGTTGGAACCAAAGATCTCAAATTTGGACTCATCAGACCAAAGCACAGATTTCCACAGGTCTAATGTTCATTCCTTGTGTTCTTTAGCCCAAACAAGTCTCTTCTGCTTGTTGCCTGTCCTTAGCAGTGGTTTCCTAGCAGCTATTTTACCATGAAGGCCTGCTGCACACAGTCTCCTCTTAACAGTTGTTGTAGAGATGTGTCTGCTGCTAGAACTCTGTGTGGCATTGACCTGGTCTCTAATCTGAGCTGCTGTTAACCTGCGATTTCTGAGGCTGGTGACTCGGATGAACTTATCCTCCGCAGCAGAGGTGACTCTTGGTCTTCCTTTCCTGGGGCGGTCCTCATGTGAGTCAGTTTCTTGGTAGCGCTTGATGGTTTTGGCCACTGCACTTGGGGACACTTTCAAAGTTTTCCCAATTTTTCGGACTGACTGACCTTCATTTCTTAAAGTAATGATGGCCACTCGTTTTTCTCTACTTAGCTGCTTTTTTCTTGCCATAATACAAATTCTAACACTCCATTCAGTAGGACTATCAGCTGTGTATCCACCTGACTTCTGAACAACACAACTGATGGTCCCAACCCCATTTATAAGGCAAGAAATCCCACTTATTAAACCTGACAGGGCACACCTGTGAAGTGAAAACCATTTCAGGTGACTACCTCTTGAAGCTCATCAAGAGAATGCCAAGAGTGTGCAAAGCAGTAATCAAAGCAAAAGGTGGCTACATTGAAGAACCTAGAATATAAGACATATTTTCAGTTGTTTCACACTTTTTTGTTAAGTATATAATTCCACATGTGTTAATTCATAGTTTTGATGCCTGCAGTGTGAATCTACAATTTTTATAGTCATTGAAAATACAGAAAACTCTTGGAATGAGAAGGTGTGTCCAAACTTTTGGTCTGTACTGTATATATAAAATAAAAATTAAGCCCTCAGACTGCTCATCTCAATATTCATGCTTTTTCTTAAAGAAAAAAAAAAAAAAAAAAGTTCAGCTGAATGGGGAGACATTGTCATATCTATGTGATTCAGGCTTCCTCATCCCATCACCCAAGTACTGACTACAGTGAAGACACTATTCGTCATAGCTTGCAGCAGCCGGTATGGAATATATCAGACTCCACTGCACGGCCATCAGCGATTTCACAAATCTGGTGAAAATCAGAATCACAATACAGCAAATCAGCACGGCCATTTCATAAGTAATACCCCATGTGCTGACTAGTAGCGCCTCTCTACAGGACATGGTCTGTGCTTCTCTTTACCTGTGCCTGGATGAGCTGCCCCTTGGGACACCAGATCAGAGCAGCTCCATGTTGTTCGGTCACATGGTGTATACTTTTCACCATTCTGAAAAATCTCCTATCACAATCACATAAAGTGATTTATAGCTTCCAGCAGCTCTTGCTGACTTATGTGTAAGGATTTGCTATATCTAGATCAGTGATCCTTTTTTTATTTTTTTTCATATTTTTGGAGACATTTTGTGGTCTTCAGCATCAATTAATAGTTTTCCATAAAGTAATGATCTCAAGTTACAAAAGTTTCAACATACAGTGGTCGTCCCAGAACCCATTAAAGGGGTTGTCCAGGATAAATCCATATTTGTAAGGACAAGCCCCTCCCCCCCACTTTCTAATCTACATGTTTTAGCTATACTGCTATGTTTTACTCTAATATATGTAGGTGATGTGACCTACATATGTTACATTTTATCCCTTTCAGCTGACATTGCGGGGTCTCTGTCTAATCAATATCCGCACCCTAGAACATTAGTGGAAAGTACTCACCCCCCAGCCCCATTATACCATTTCTCCTGTGGAGTATCCGGACCCCGGGACATCATCACTGGAAGGCGGCCTCTTTATTGCGCGTGCCAGCCGCCCACACATACAGTGGGCGACTGGGGCACAAATAGTAGGTGCTGGCCGTTGATGACGTCCCAGGTCCAGAGCTGCAAGGAAGAAAAGTGTAAGTGGGGCTGGGGGAACGGATCAAAGAGGAGGTGCCGGCGGCACACAACACAAAGCGGATTCCCCGCGCCCACACCTCTGTAGAGTGGGTGGCGAGGAATCCTACCGGCATGTAGAGCCGTATTATATGGACTGCACATGCACAACCCATATTATACTGTGGGTGGGAGGGGGCACAGTGGAGCATATTATAGTGTGTTTGGGCCACAGTGGACCATATTATACTGTGCGTATGCTGCGGATGTGTTCATATTTGCATCTGAGCTATACAAACAGAGACATCCCATTTTAACAGAAAAGCAATTACCTGGGTAGTTTTATCAGAGCTTCCATCATCTACAACAATGACCTCATACTTGAAGGATGGACGCTGCGTCTAGACAAAGAGCAAAAAAAAAAAAAAAGGCACAAAAATACTTTTACTCTGTGGCTTATATATCGCACATAGACAAATTTTTAGTTCACCAGTGCTGCCGAATGACAGTAACGTATGTGTCTCTGTGATATTTATCAAAACTACCTGCATAACCAAGCAGATCTGGGTTATCACGCTCAGTTCTACCAGAATCCTAAAGCTCCAAAGTTACTTCTGACTCCCCCCCCGCCCCCCCAGCACCCGCACCCCGAGCAGCACTACTTTTTTGAAGTAACATCACTGCCCTCTAGTGTTAGTTAGAACAAATGCAAGCAACACTCATACAGCACCACGGACTGGTAGAGATAAGCTGAACGTACAGGCAAGGCTCTGTTCACATGATGTTATGTGAAGATGTTCAGCATATGAAAGTTTGCAATGCATATGCCAAACAGATTCATAGGCCCAGAGGAAGGCCACACGATTGCTGTTTTGGGCTATGTCTGGCCACTACACACTGGCATACTCTCTTTTTTTACCTGTACAGAAAAGTGCAGTAGACTATACTTTCCTATACAGTGGGCCACCAGAATAGTACTTATACATAACCATACATGGTACTATGGCCAATGATCGTTGGCTATATAGTAACATACGATGAGGCCTTCCATCAGGGAATACTCTCAAATTATAAGACAGATCTAAGGCTCTGCAAGATGTGAACAGAGTCTAAAGTTATTAGTAGTTGAGATAAATTTGCTGAAAAATGTCCTTTATATCAATGATAAGCCTTCTGAAAAGATAGTACATTGATCATTTTGGTAAATGCCGTCACATTTGACTTTTGTGCCCCCAGGAATCAAGGAGAAAAGTTATATGTGCGGATTGAGGGTCTCTCAGACTGCAAACTAAGATGTCCTTTCCTGTTCCAAGAAAAAGGGCCAGAATGGGACATGCACCAACTTTATTCATGAATGTCTGCATAAAGGCAAAAAAAAACCCATTGTTTTTAAAGGCAGTTTGTCTTCAGAACCCAGCATATCAATCCATAGATTGATTTGGATAACCCTAACCTAACAGTGCTTTCCCCTTGTGTATCGCTGCCTCCATTGCTGAGATACTGCTGTTCTTTGGAGCAATGAGGACATGGCTTTTCGTTAAAGAGGTAAGTATAAACTCCCTCATTGACACGAATGTCGATATCTCGCCAACAGAGACCAATTCACAAAGGGAAAACACCATATGATTGAAATGACCCTAACCCATCTATCTGCAGGGTTGGGTTGATATGCTGGGTTCTAGTGACAGACTCCCTTTAATGGGTCCTCATGCAGTCCATGAGATTCAGAATGCATACTAATAAAATCATGCGACACTTGGTCATCTGAAAAAACCCGCAAGCCATATCTAGGGTTGTCCATGTGGAGGCATCCCAAAAGCTGTAACAAGTCTGGCTGTCACTTTCCGCCTGCGTACCTATAATAATGGCTACCTGAACAAGTGCAGGTCTGCAGATGGAGTAAGCAAAGAGATTTAATGAACTATAAGAAACTATTCCATAAAAACAATTGATATCAAATGCTATGGGATTAGGGTTTCTCTTATACACATACCTGTCTTTTTTCAAGAAATTCCAATGCCTCGTCCATCATAACAGGCACTGAAAGAAAGTCGAGAAATATTGTGATCAATATCAGAAAACATGTAAATTATGTCACTTATCTACCTCAACTCCAAAAATGGCTTATCTATAGGAGACAACAGACTATGGAGGACAATAGTAACTAAATCTGGTCAGACACATTTAATACAAGTTGGCCAAATGCCCTTTTAGCTAACAGCTACTCCTTCTGAGCCCTCAAAACATGCACACTGCACTCCGCCCAGCATGCATGTGATCTTTAACTGGAGATCAGACAAAGTCACTGACAGATACCTCTGGTGATGTCTTATCACCAATGAGAACGAAGTATTGGCCATGCTAAAATTCAATGTGCCCAATCCCACAACGAGGACATCATCGTCTTATATATTATGTGGTGGGAGGTCTCAATGATAGGTATGGCCAGATTTAGTATAAGGTGCAAAGGTCGTATTACATTACGGAGAAGTAGAAATACTCCTCTTATTTTTGAGGAGTATTTTTAGACAAGAAGGATTATGAAGTTTGCAGTAATGATATATAGGCATAATAATGCTAAGAAGTCACAGGGCCACAATGGATATGTCCTATACCCCTTTAACAGTACATGGTAGATTTAGAAAAGTGCACTAGAATAAAGTGCTTAATAGGGCATATTTACGAAGACACATTTATGTCACATCCACTGTATAATGGACGCTCATGATGTACAACAAAAGCCACTGTTTTATAATATTGTCCTTAAGTGTGGTTTAATAGGAAAAACAGTGCTGCATAAAATGGTATCCGCTTGGGGACCCGAAAAACGGAAAGCTAAACAGCTTAAAAAGCAGGGGGTCCATGGGTTTCCGCCCAAAAAATGCGGAGAGAAAAGTACTGCTTGCAGGATTTTTCTTTCTGCATTTTTCAAGTGGATTCGGGGACAGAAACCCCTAACGTAGTTGAAACGCTGGTGTGAAACCAGCCTTACCCATTAAAAAATAAATAAATCTGCAACAGAGCATCCTAATGGCGCTTCCGCAGATGTGCATAGAGTCTTATATTCACAAGTTGCTAATGTGCCTTGCATTAGTTTGGAAACATGAGGCCCTCCATTCTCTTCTCCCTCTGGCATAGCACAAACTTCAGGTGGGAAACTGATGACAAAACTGATCCCAGTATTGCAATGTTCCTCTGGCCGGCTGTGGATGCCAGACAGATCAATTGTGTCCAGTTCAGGCAAAAACAAATGGCCAGATGACTGTTACATGCGAGAGAAGCATTAGAAAATATTGCTCTGAGTAAGAAGTGTTAATTTACACATGTTACAGGGCTATTATTGGGGTATATTTTGACGTTTAGACGCCAAAATAAAATGTGGCCCAAGTGCACTATAAAAACACTGCATATGAAAATACCCTAGTGAATGAAGCAGAGAAATGACACATAAGACATCATTCACTTGCATCAACCTGCCAAGTACATACTGAAACTGCTATGAATAAAAGAGGGCCTTCCAACATAACGTAATATGTACTTCATTATAAAGGCAAACGAAGATTCCCTTAAGGTGCTGTTCACACGTAGGAATTTGACATTGATTTGTGGGTGAATTCCGCCCAGATTCTGCCTCTGTTTTCAATGGGAGGCAGAGATCACAGGAGGACACTGAAAAAAATAAGCTTGCTGCTTGATCTTGCCGCAGATGCCACAGCTGATTCAGCCACGGTGTCCGCAGAGAGCTGCGACTGAATGCCGACGCCCTACTTCATTTTCCGCAGTGTGAACAGCCCCTATGGATATGTTCACATGCAGGAATTTGACGCTGAATTTGTCATACAGAAAATTTCTGCTTGAGGAATTTGAAGTTAATTTTTTCTGCTTATCAAAAACAGACAAGGAATTTGACGCTGAATATGGAGAAGAGTACCACTGTATTTTGCCATTTATTGGGCAGTCTTAATCCATTCCCCCACTGACGCTACCTGCGCCTGAATTATTAAGAGGCTGCGGCCTCCTAATAATTCAGGCACACTCCTGGTTACCTGCTCTATAACATGCTGCCTGCAGATTGCATTTTCCTGGTGACAGGTTCCCTTTAAGCCCCACATGTGTGAAGCAGTTTGACGGATAATATCACACTTACATCGCTCTTCTTCGTGGTATGCAGGAACAACAACAGACAGGTCTTTCTCAGGGCGGTCATGAATACTTGGGAAACGTTTCTTTTCTCCATTACTGGCAACAAAGAACTTCTCCGCCTCATGGCGATGTAGATTTGGCATTTTCCGGGCCGTCACATGTGCTATAACTGCAACCTGGTAAAAGAGTGTCCAGATAATATGCTAGGACTGAAGTACGTACATAATATATATACCGTGCATGAATATATACAGATGATAGGAGAGGGGTTAGCAATTTGACACAAACATTTACACTGCAGTGGAAAAACAAGAATCAAATGGCGGCCATTCAAATGAAGACACATCCATGTAATACATGAAGGGGGGGTGCTTAGATACCATTCTTTATTCATGGCAAAATTGTGAGTGAGCCCACTCCTTGCAAGAAAAGTGACCCCACACATGAATGGTCTCAGGATGCTTTACTGCTGGTATGACACAGGACTCATGATAGCGCTCAAATTCTCTTCTCCAGGCGACAATTTTTCCACATGCCCCAAACAGTCTGATGGGGCTTTATCAAAGAAAATAGCTTTACCCCTGTCCCCTCAGTACGATCCCTGTTCTTCATGCAGAATGTCAGTCTGTCCTTGATGTTTTTTTCTTGGAGAGGGTTTTGGAAGCTGAGCTGTTGTCATGCCCGCAGTAAAGCATCCTGAGACCATTCATGTTTGGGGTCACTTTTCATCCACGGGTGTGGGCTCATTCTCAATACTGCCTAAGAACACAGCCATGAAGAAAGAATGGTATCTGAACATCCCCCAAGAACAACGTCTCCCAACTGTCCCGTGGTAATTCGGTGATGATGGAGCAGCATGATGGAGGAACATGTCACAATGTGGTAACTAAGCAGCTCGGTGAACAAAACCTTGAAACTTTTGGCCAGGAAATTCCCCAGATCTCAATCCCACTGAGAACCTGCAACCCATTCTTGCCAAGTACTGACTAGGCAAGAAGGGATTGTCAGGATATAGCCCAGAAGCTAGAACCCAGCATGCCAGGTTGAATTGCAGAAGTCTTAAAAAAAAAAAAAAAAAAAATAAGAGTCAACGCTGGAAATATCGAGTCTTTACATAAACTTGATGTATTTGTCAAGAAAAGGGTAAAAACTTATGAAATACTTAATAGTTGCACTTCAGTATAGAAACATCTGACTAAGAGCTTATTCACACAACCGTGCAAGGACAAGCGTACACCCAGGGGTTACCTGCTTTCATGGATTCCTCATAGATTATATGTATTGATGAATCTGTGAAAACGGCCCAGGAAATGGCATGTTCTAATTTTTTTTTTTCACGGATTGGTCACACACACCGTCACATAGATCCTATATTTACAATGGTTGTTAAAAAAATGGCAAGTGCACTGCCGTGTAATCCTGTTGTGTGAATAAGCTCTAAAAGACCTAAAAAACACTGAAGCAGAAAACTTTGTGAATACCACAATTTGCATTAGTCTCAAAACTTCTGCCCATGAATGTATGTTAAATTGTGTTGTTGGAAAAATCTTTGGAGAAAAGATGTTGCTAATATTGGCAGGGGACTTGCGGTCTCTAGCCAGACTGTTTTCAAAGAAAAGCTCAGTAACAATAGATACACAATACACCCACATCATGACATCATGCCTTAGGGTATATACTGTTTGTATGACAGTGGAAGGAAGCCAGCTCATGGACCATTTACTTCCTGAAACATGATATACGTATATGCTGACATTTCTACAAGTGTATACAGGGCACGGCCCGCTTGTAATGGATTAACTCATATTTTGGGCAGCAAATATATGATCAGAATCATTACAGAGCCTGTTTTATTCAAACAGCCATAGTACTGCACCAGGTAAATGCTGCAGCCAAAACCAGATCATCTCATAGGAGGGCTGCAATTCCCTATCCTGAAAAAAAGGCTTGACTTGACTAAAGAAAGTGTGAACGATGACTTACCTGCCTGCTGCAGAGAAGGTAGTCACCTGGACCGTTAAAACTGATGTTCCATCAGTATGCTAACAGGCAGGGATACAGAGAACCATCATCAATCCATAGGATAGGCCATCGATATTAGGCTGACGAGGGCCGACTCTTGGCACCCCTGATACTTAGCAGACTGAAAGGGCCGCTCAGCAACGAGGACTGGGAAACCCACCTTCATTGTGTGTGACACGCTTTTAGCAGTGGTTGTGCCTGGTGTTATAGCTCCGTGCCATTCACTTAAAATGTTACAGAGCTGTAATACCAGGGCACAGCCACTACTAAAAGTACAAAGGGCCTGCAAACAATGAAGGGGCACAATCCGCAGATCAGATCCCTGGAAATACATTTTATGGGAATGGCCACATTTCTGTCTCCAACACATTTGGAAAAGTAATCCACTTACTAATATATAGTTTTTACAGGTTCACAGTTGATGTCCCCCCCGCCCCATCCCTTTCTGCAGTGCGCTGGGTTCCAGTTCTTAATATGGTTGCTGATGAAGGAACATGTGACCATTCCAGATATGTATATTAGTGGCCCCCACTGAATAACACTGTGCATAGCACGAAGTGTTATTGAATGGACGCTAATGATAGACAGCTCTGGTCACTTGTTTTTCCCATCAATGGCCATACTGGGAACTCGAGTGCAGTGCAAATATCAAAACTGTACTAAACAAGGGAGGAGGTGTTGTGTAGCAGGAGACATCAGCTGTATTAACTAGAACAGGCCTGTAGTGATGTTTCCAGCTCATTTGGAAAATCTATGTTAAAGTGATCAGGCTCTTTTAAGTTCAATATATTGATGGCTGTAGACTGGACTGAAATATTTTCTCTCCAAGTTACTGCAGCTTAGGGACAAAACAGAGGCTTCAGGACTTGTCAGGGCGATTTGTTAGACTACAGTAAACCACGACAGGTCCTTATGGCCATGATGAAAAGCTGTCTGTGTTCATATTAAAAAACAACCCCTTTATACTTTCCTAAAGATAAATCCAATGAATTGTATCAGACTCATATTTGGGGCTCCCAGCGCCTGTGCAGTGGTCCACTGAAGCTGGGGACGTCTGGTGCATGCGCAGTGAAGCCAAGGTGTACTTTCCCCAGCTTCATGAAACCACTGCACAGGCACCGGCAGTACAGGCGCTAGGTAAGTATTAAAAAAAAACAAGTAAAAAAAAACTTTATGTCTTAGTGTGGACATCTTTACAGCAGGGCTAAACTCCTGGTCCATAAGGACCTGTGGGTGGTTAGTGTCCAAAATTGCCCAGGCAGGTTCCCTTTAAGTCTAGCAGCAAACAGGCAGGCGCTACATGGTCCCATTTGTCACTGTCAGCAACATTGCTGTAGTGCACAGCCTCAATAACGTGGCTTAATTATGGCTCTGTACAAGTTGTGAGTTGTACAAAGATGTAACACAGCATCAGAGGAGTCTGCAGGGCCTTACTGTACATCCACATGCATCAAATTTATGCTTCAAAGAGATTGTCACTAATCTCATGATCAGGGGGAATCTCAGTGATCAGCCACTTATCCTGGGTATAGGTGACAAATTTATATCTTGGGGCATCCCCTCCCCAAGCCTCTAGACTTAAAATGGAACCTATCAAGTCGATTTCGGACACTAAACAACCCAAAGGTCTTTATGGACAAGGGGTTTAGTGTCCCAAATAGGCCTGCTGTAATAATGACTACGCCAGCACATAAAGTTTTTTCTAATATTTACCTGGCGCTTGTACTGGCGGTGCCTGAGCAATGGTTTCATGAAGCTGGGGAAAGTACACCTTCACTGCGCATGCACCAGAAATTCCCAGCTTCAATGAACCACTGTGCAGGTGCCAGGAGCACCAGAGATGAGTCTGATGCAACTCATTGGACTTGGATCATTTTGGACAGCTTTTCAGGTGGTTTAGTCTCCTAAATTGGCCTCACAGATTCCCTTTAAAGGTGTTATACAGGGAAAAATAAATCTTATCAGTGCATTCCCTGCCTGGATCAGCTTACTTACTAATGTACATGCAGGTCCCTGATAATTGCAGAGTGCAGGGAGGTACCAGAAGTCTCAGTGTTCACTTTGTTACATCACTGGCTCTGCTCTACGTCTGCTGCATGTACACAGAGTAGAGCAGAGTCGGTTGTGTGACCAAGAGTCAGAGCTTCAGCAGACTTGAGCCTCCCCCGCTGCTCTGTAGATCTAATCATCGGGGATCCGGGGACCAGCTCATATATTAATAAAAAAGCTTATCCAGGGCAGTGAATGCACAGGTTTCTTTATTTTTCCCAGCATAACCCTTTTAAAACCAAATGTAAAGGCCGTGTCCACCTATATTTGTGGACTACTGCAACTAGCATTGATTAAAACTATCCTACTTGTATGTGTATACAGCTCCTCTGCAGACCTATGTGACTCCATGGTGACAGACTGGACATAAATCTATGTAGTCTGATCCTTCAGTTACCTATCATTTGTTAGTAGAAGCCCAATAGATGAAAGTATGACTGAAGAAACTGCAGCTCTGGAGACACATAGGTCCGCACAGGAGCTGTGTACACATGACAGGATACTTAACCATGATTACATGCAGAGTAGTTAGCAGTGGTTGTGTAGCAGGGACCCCAGACAGACTTACAGCCATCTAAGCTCCCCAGCGGCTGTGTATGTGCCCACATCACCTACAGCCCAACATTTGTTCTGCTGCCGCCTCCCTGTACTCACCAGGACCAGCAGGAGAGCGGCCAGTGCCGCCAGCAGCAGCAGGAGATCACACAGGCAGCAGTGCATGGTAGCCACACCATGCCCGTCCTCACACAGCTAATACTGAGAGCTGACAGCTCAGTCCGCAGCCCGGAACCTCTCTCTTCCGGTACCCGGAACACACCAGCGCAGCATCTGCCGGAACCTATAGCACACATACACCTATGCGGAAGTGAAGCTGTCACTGCTCTGCTGCATATTCTAATGCAAGAGGGAACCGTGCGGCCGAGGGACTAGTTCTGCAACTTGCGAGCAGCGCCACCTGGTGTTTGGAGATTGTATCGCGGCTCCTAAACTTTACATCAATCCCTTTACATAGAGTGCATTGTAATACTGTGTTTTATGTATGGACAGGCTCTATCTAGTAACTCTAGTTAAAATGCCTGTCAGGTTTGTGTATTCACTAGGTCGCTGTGTTGTTGTGTCTATAGAGATATAACGTCCCATAGTGGTGTACACATCTGAACTGCGGCCTAATGCTGGCCTCAAGCGGCCATGTTCAGTCTCAAAAATACAAATTTATCATTCACTCTACACCAAAAAACTGACGAATCGTAATGATACTGAGGGGCATGTTTGGCGCAAGACCCTTTCTTGTGTCAAATGTGCACCTCAAGCCCTGATCCCCACCTCGCCTGCCACATCCTGCAAATGTAAGCAAGGCGGGGATCAGGGAGGTCTGAGCCGTCTGCACCTCGGTCTGATAGATTTATTATAACTCATGCCAGTTTTTCTGGTGTGAGTTAAAATGTTAATTTAATGGAAATCTACACCTAACTGGTAAGATATCCATTCTGGCACAAGGATGCCAGACATCTTTATAAAAAGGCTGTGGCCCCTCTCAATTCCTGTGTCAGTCAGGTTTTTATATTAAGACTGGTGTATGATACACCAGTCTTAATACATTTGTCTCAGTCTGTGTGATGGCCACACTTCCCTGACCGACCATCATAAATCACTAGGTTGCCATGAGTTCAGCCAAGCTGCGGACAGTCCAACGAATGTGGTGGTCACATAGACTGTGTTTCCTAGACCAAACATGGTCGTCTATGGAATAGAGAGGAGAAAGAAAACCTGTTATTTCATAACTGACTTAAGGCGGATCTATCAGCTCCTTATGCTGCCCTACAGGTCTGCGCGCCTAGTAGCCAAAACAGCACAAAAGATTGTGTGTCATTGGGCTACTCAGGGCACTGATGGAATACAGTGGGCTCATACTTATGAGTCTGGCATATTCATGAGGGGAGTGTTCCCCCTGTCTCCCCATACTTCAGGGCAGTGATGGTCAGGACTCTCATATAAATGCACTGTAGTTTCTCATTCATGGCCAGAGAGGTGGCAGGAGTCTTCAAGCAGTCAAACAGCACAAAACATTCTGTACCATTATGGCTACTAGGAATTCGGACCTGTAATATGCTGCCATTACATCCACTAGATCTATTTTAGAGGAGGTGTCTACTAGTTTAGTAAACTCATTTAGAAAAATTCTGTTAGGGAGCTCTTAGGAGGAGACGGCGGTCAGGACTCTGATCGATTAGATTAGATAGAAAGATAGATAGATAGATAGATAGATAGATAGATAAAGAGAGACGTGGTTAACAAGCAGAGGTGTAGCCTGAAGCTCCTGGGCCCCAGTGCAAAATGTGTAACAGGGCCCCACTTACCATGTGCTATCTATAGTACTGTTGTCTTCCTATGTTGTAGAGAGGCCTTTGGGCCCCCTAAGGGTCTGTAGCAATTGCTACCTCTGCACCCCCTATTGCTGCGCCCCAGCTACAAAGATTATCTCATGTTCTGATAGACCTGACATGTCTGTGAATTACAAACACAGGACATTAAACTGTGTAATACTTAAAGGGGTATCACAGTAATTATGTATTATCCCCTATCCTACCGGATTGGGAGGAGTCTGACCACTGGAACCGCCATCTGTCACAGAAAAGGGGGTCTTGTGTGCCCATGAATAGAGCAGCAGGTTGCACATTCACCTCTAATGGACTGCTGAAGAGAACCGAGTACACAGGTCAGCTATCTGTGGATAGAACTGAATGGAGCAGCAATGCACAATACATGACAGGCTGCTCCATTCATACAGGCCATGTTCTATGGATTCTATGGATAGAGAGAATACCTTCATGCTTACAATGCTGCATGGAAATTGAACACACACTCCCTTATGGATTGTAGTAGATTATTGTGATCCCAGCATCAAGATCTGCTTTAGGTTAATATTATAATAAAATATTGTCTAGAGACATTTTCTTTAAACTTTGGGACAACTTTTGATTTTCTAGCAGTATTTGTGTCATTAATAAATTTTGTAATATACTTTAACAAGTTTTGTCTCCTTTCTGTGAAATCCTGCATTTTTTTTCACTCTTTCCCTTGCTTCTGTATTGAGAGCTGTCCCTGCCTCTCACGGGAGTAGGGGTTGTGTAGTAAAGAAAATGAGGGGAGGGGAGGGTCACCTCAAAAAGTTATATCTCGGACACTATAATACCTACAAACAGTGCTATCTAAATTATTTCCAGAGATATCACTGGTTGAAAACATAGTCGGGATTGGGATATTTATATGTAGCTGTATAAATGAATGGGTTTTTAAGCAATGCATCGCTAACCTTTCGCTATCCAGTCCCTATACAGTTTCCCGAGATTTTCAGTCAGATTCGCGGCGGACGGACTCCGGTGCAAGTGTCAACCCACCCTTACACAGCCCCTACTCCATACACAGTAACATTCAGTGAGAGGCAGGAACAGATCTTAATACAGAAGTGTAAGAGGGAAAAAAATGCAGGATTTCACAGAAAGGAGCCAATATTTGTTAATAAAGTATATTACAACATTTTTTAATGACACTAAAACTGCCAGAAAATCAAAAGTTGTCTGAAAGTTTAGTTACACTTTAATATGTAATATTATAAATATCACTGCAAATCTGGCTCAGGTAGATTATACCTTCATGATTTATGAATGCTAGGGTTGGTTGTGCATTAGATTTTATCAGTTTCAGTCAAACAGTTAAAACCTTCAGTGACTCACAGCACAACCTACAAAAATGGATTTTATATATTTATAGATAGATAGATATAGATAGATAGATGGACAGATAGATAGATTAGATACTTGATAGACAGATAGATGATAGAGATCATAGATCGAAAGATACATAAACAATAGACAGATGATAGACAGTTAGATAATAAATGCATAGCTATATTCTATATACACATTTATATATCTATACATCTATCTATCTATCTCTCAATCTACTACTATCTATCTATCTATCTATCTATCTATCTATCTATCTATCTATCTATCTATCTATCTATCTATCTATCTATCCATACATATGTCTGTCTATCTATACATCTGTACATCTGTCTATGGATTTATCTATCAGGACTTCTATCTCTGTATCTTGCTTTAGACTGCTATAAAATTGGTGTCGTGTAATCCTATGTGAGACTGTAACAAGTAATGACCATAGATGATAATGAAGTTATTACCACATATGATATTTGACACCTGTCTCTTGTGAAGTGAGATGGTCGCCCAATACCGATGAGTACTGTACACAGTGTGAGCGCAGTTCCTGCATGTGGCCGGCAGAGGGAGCAGAAGCGCACAGGACACGCTATGTGATGTGTAGTGAGTGTTTGCAGGCAGCACATGTGCGGTGACTTCCTGTAGCTGTTGTGTGGCCGGTCACTATGTATGTACATCACATGTAGCACTTCTTGTATGTTCTCTACATGTGATTTCCTCATCTGCATGTTCTCTGCTGACACATGTTGGAAACGAAGAGATGGCTGCCGGATACAAGTGAGTGAACGACCACATGCAGGGTTATCCCTGGTGTCTGTGCAGGGCATTATGTGGGCACATAGGCTAGTGTTGTCTACTCTAGTGGGGTGACTTATATCTGGATCATGAATAGCTAGGGAGTGCCAACATTGTGGTAACATTAGGGGTCTGAATGCTGCAACTCACCAAATTGCAAAAACAGGGGCTGTAGTGTTGTGGAGGTCTATAACCATCCAGGGGCATAACAAGTAACCATGGGGCCCCATAGCAAAACTTGTAATGGGACCCCAATCTACCATCACCACTGTAAGAACATGAAATGTGTACAATTGTGGTGTCCTTTACACACAGTGCTACAATATAATGCACTCAGTGATGTCACAGTACAGGGATAGTAAACACAGTGATGTCACAGTACAGGGATAGTAAACACAGTGATGTCACAGTACAGGGATAATACACACAGTGATGTCACAGTACAGGGATAATACACACAGTGATGTCACAGTACAGGGATAGTAAACACAGTGATGTCACAGTACAGGGATAGTAAACAGTGATGTCACAGTACAGGGATAGTAAACACAGTGATGTCACAGTACAGGGATAGTAAACTGATGTCACAGTACAGGGATAATACACACAGTGATGTCACAGTACAGGGATAATACACACAGTGATGTCACAGTACAGGAATAGTAAACACAGTGATGTCACAGTACAGGGATAATACACACAGTGATGTCACAGTACAGGGATAGTAAACACAGTGATGTCACAGTACAGGGATAATAAACACGCTGGGAGGACACCGGAGCAGCGGGGAAAGGTAAGCATGATTTTTTTTTTTTCACCTCCTTGGCCTAGTTATAAAATAAAATGTAAGCCTGGACAACCTCTTGAAGTTTCACCCTTTTTTCAGCTTCTCACGTGACTCTTCTCCTCTGAGAACTTGACGCTGTGACTCTTCTCAGCTAATTTACATACAGACTTCTGAGGTGATTTGTAACATAATGGAGGGAAAGCGTCCTGAGAGCCGCCGCCTGCCCGTGGCTTCGCTGTTCTGTACTGTATATAGTACGGACAGCAGGGACTCCTAGCACGATAGATCACTGTGATGCCTGGAGTCCGTTCTCCTGACTAGATTTGGACTAGACAGTCCTGCCAATGTACAGACCAGTGTGCATGGGGCCTAAAAAGGATATTTCATTCCCTACCTGACAGTACTTGATCAGTCATCCGGTCATGCGTTTCATTCAGTATTGTGCAATTCATCTCTAACCTTCCATCATTGTTGTTTTGTTTCCTTCAGAACAGTGGAACCATTGGAATATTACCGGAAGTTTCTAGTAAGTAAAATGTAATATTACTTAGATCTTGCTGTGTAGATAGCAGCAGCATATTTCACTGCGTGGCAAGAAGATGGTCCTCACCCTCTGTCCTTGAGGGGTTCACCATCTGTTTTCGCTATCTCAGACACACACGCTATGGCCAGTTGCATGGGAAGCCAACTAGGGTATGTTCATACAGTAAAAATGGAAGAGGAATTTGAGGCGAACTTGTGGCTGAAATTCCTCTTCCATTTCTGCTCCTCCGGCTTTTACCCAGCTGAGATGAATGGGTCTGATCAGCGGGGGTGCGAATCAGCCGCGGAATACGTAGCATGATCAGGCAGGACATTTTCCCTTTTTTCAGTGTCCTGCTTTGATCCCTTCCTCCCATTGAAAACAATGGTAGGCAGATTAAGCATGGATTTTGGTGCTAATTTTGAGGTGGAATCTGACTCAAAATCAGGGCCAAATTCTGCTGTGTGAATGGATCCTTAATATATCCATATGTAGTGAACATACAAACCCCATGATGATGTCCTTGCTTGGGTCTGAACCACAGCACTGCATAGAAACAGTGGTAACCACAGTGGTGATACTTGTATTGTACACGGGACATAATTCTTTTTTGAAATACAATTTTGTGATGGGTCTAAGCTCAAGAAAGTGGGGAATCATTCTCTAATATTTCCTTAGGCCTTATTCACACGACAATTTTCTGGCCAGAAAATATACATCTCATTGTTTTACAGAAGCAGAATTGTCGACCAGATGGACGAGATCTGAGTGAATTTAGGACAACCACAATAAATGTTGGTAAGTTTTAGGAATAATAGGTTGTCATTTTGGGCAGACTGTACTTTGCCTGTGGTCCAGCAGACAAGTTATGGTAAAATATGGAATTTGGCTTCCCCATTGCCACTTGTAAATGGAGTTCTTGTTGTAATACAAGGATATCAGGGGATTCTAAATATCCTAACAATGTTAAAGGGGCTTTCCCATCTAAGCACTTTATCCCCTACCCATAGGACTGGGGATAACCTCACTGATCAGGAGTAAGGGGTATTTGTCCCCTGTTCTGAGTGGAGTAGTTGTCTGGCAGGTTGAGCATTGTTCCATTTTTTTCAATATGAGTGCTGGAAATAAGTACAGTGCCCAAAGTCCCACATTCTCCAGATCAGTGGGGGTCTGAGCAGCTGGACCACAACTGATCTGCAAATTATCCCTTATCCTAAGGATAGGGCATAACTGGGCTTAAATGGGAAAACCTGTTTAATGGAGAAGTCTTCAGTGCCAACCAGTTGATCTAGACACCAGAAACAGCTTATGCTAGGTTCACATCTTCGCCTGGGTGTCCTTTCTTTGGGTCCGCTTGGGGACCCAAAGAACGGAAACCTAACCCGACTAAAAAGCGGTTACCCGCGGAAACCTGCGAACCCCATAGACTATTATGGGGTCCGCCGGGTTTCCACCTGAAAAATGCGGAGAGAAAAGTCCTACCTCTCTCTGCATTTTTTAAGCAGGTTTGGGGACGGAAACCCCGATTGGAATACAGGTGCAGGTGTGAACCTAGCCTTAGAGTACACCTAAATTGTGGTTCAAGGTATTGTAAAGTGGGAGCTGTTTATGGTTGTCACATACCACAGGTGCCTGTATTTAGGTTTCTCTGTCCCATGACAGTGATTTTAAACGGGTCTTCTACCTGGAATGCCCATCAATCCCAAGGACACCTCTAATATATTTCAGTGAAGTGCAACCATGAATATGTATCCTGCTCTCAACCAGCGGTCAGGTCTTTCTTATTGACATATTACAGAGCACTATGGTGGGAAAACTGCGTAGCGGTGTCCTGATACAGTGTGCTATGTCCTGTTTTAGTGACCACTAGCTCTTCATATGTGCTGCCTATAGGTCTGCTAGACCAGTGGTCCCCAACCTTTTTTGCACCAGGGACCGGCTGCCGTAGAGGATGGCAGGGTGGGGCAGGGGCGGGGCTTTGGTCATATGGGGGCGGGGGTTATAGGCGGGCTCCAACGTGTGGACAGGACGGCTGTCCACTGGGATGCTATGGTAAGCGACACCGAGGCTGGATACTTTGCGCTAGGCCACGTTGCTATGGTAATGTGTAAACTATCGGGTAGCACGGCGTCCTTAGCAGCTACAGGACGCTGCGCTACCGGATAGTTTACACGTTACCATAGCAACGTGGCCTAGCGCAAAGTATTCAGCCAAGACTGAGGCCAGCCTGCGGATCGGCAAAGAACCCCCAATGGTCCAGTCCTGGTCCGCGGACCAGTGGTTGGGGACCCCTGTGCTATACCATATATTCTAGCTTCATGACTACAGTTAACAGCTGACACCAGATATTACAGATTAAAGGACTGGGTTCCTCATACTTGCTTGAAAAGGGATTAATGGGTGAATGATGACCTGATCTATTATACACCATATTATATTATCACAATGCTCAGGAGACCAGGTTTGTTTTTCTTACATTAAAGTCTTTGAGTAGGTTAAACATTGGATACAGTTTCTAAAAAAGGCATATCCATATGTACCAGAATTGTAAATCTATACTATACATAACTAGCCAGCTCACATCGTATTCTATTAATATGTGAGCTTCACGGGGTTGTCTCATTATAGACAGCACCTTTTAGCCTGCGGGGTAGTTATGTGAACATCCCGGGTTCTGCTCCTGGTATCCTAACAGACAGCTGGTTTTTGGCCCAGCTGTAGTCCCTGCGAGGGAAGTGTAATGGTATATGGCGGCCATTCAGATGAAAGGCAGTTCTTATATTCCCATGATGCCTTGAGTTCACCGGACCAGGAGTTGCTTTAGAAGGTGGGTCTTTATACTGGTTTTTAGAGGGGGATGCCAAGCAGTGGTCATCTCTATGATGTATACAGACAATACCTTTTGGCACCATCTGCTTGGTAAAATCAGTGGCTTTTTGCCCTCCTGGACTATTATTTTACAGGTTAGGGCAGGAGCAGGAACAACCTCAATGAGGCGGTTCTTTAAAAAAAACAAAAACCTGCCATTCACATGCATTAGTTAATTGAATACGTTTTAGCGCCCCCTATAGAGAATTTCTGTCCCAAATATTCACCTTTAAGTAGTCACATTATTTGTACAAATCAACCCTGTAACCTTTTATGACACTGTAAGTTGCAACTCCATGACCTAGAAGGCTTGGTCCATGGGTTCCCAACATTTTTGGAAGCTGGTGGAGCTGAGTGGGTGATTGGATGATAAATCTGAGATGATAAATCTGTCCTGCTCATTTGTTTGCAATATTCATGAGAATGTAAAACATCTGTGGTCACCGCAGGGTTTGTTACTTTGTCTTCTATGTAATTTCACTTTTATTCCTCCATAGTAATGGGCTGATATATTCTTATTACAGGGTCCATTACCACAGCAGATGGTTCAGCTCTAGTGAAGCTTGGGAACTGCACAGTAATATGCGGCATTAAAGCAGTAAGTCCTATGAAGTGTGGCCGAATCTGAGGGAGTGTTGTGTCCTAAGAGACCTGCTCAAGTTGGCAGGAAGGGAGGCGACAGTAATTTCCGCCATTATATTTGTCACTGCCTCTCTCTCTCTGCTTTCTGCTTTTTAAACTTTATGAACTCATTGAATATCATTTGCACTTATTTTAGGAATTTGCAAACCCTCCCACAGATTCTCCCAATAAAGGGCATATTGGTAAGTAAAGGCCACTCTTAGGAGTTCTGTGAATTTCAACTGAAGTAGAAATGACTATAATAAATTATTAATATATAATAGGGTCACTCCTGCAGGTCATCATACTTGTGTATGTGTCTGCATATATATATATGTGTATCATTTAGAAGTGTATACACACATACATACCTGTTAAACACAATGCATACAATTTACAGACAGAGCAGCCACATGTATTCATACTCACATATACATTATACAGTATAACTCCAAAATATGCTCATAAGGAAAATACACCCACATGTATACATACACATTACACACACTCCTAGCAGTGAAGAGGATACTGTAATGGGCAGAGGACATCTCTCCCCCTTGCTCTTCTGTCAGTTCTGACAGAGCTTCTTCCTGGATTAAGTTACGACAGCCACTAAGAACCTCTGGTTGCTGTAACTTAAAGAGGACCTTTCATAAGTATTTGTAAATTGACCTTCTAATATTTTATCTTTAGTACCTAATGTGGACCTCACACCATTGTGCTCCTCACGGTTTCGGTCCGGGCCGCCAGGAGAAGAGGCACAGGTCGCCAGCCAGTTTGTAGCTGATGTCATTGAAAAGTAAGATTAATTCCAGAGTAAAAATTCATTTCTGTTTACACTGAAATAGTCCATTTGTAGTGGTCATACATAAGATATGTTGGTACTTAGTGTGTACCGACATTAAGCCTCCATGGGAGGGTTCTCCGTTTAAATGCATTTACCCTACATGCCTACTAGGGGACTTAAACATGTATAGTATACGTAGATTACATATGCCATCAGCATCAGTGGAGATCAGACCACTGGGACCTCTACTTATGCCTAGAACAAGGTGGTAGGGGCGAGATGCCTTCATCTTTTTTCCTAAATAGCATCACTAGCAATGTGTCATCAGTGTTGCTGTTTAAGAAAAAAAAAAGAATAAGGGGCTCCTAGACGCTCCTCCTGGGGTTATCTAAATGTTCTGCTGTTAGTCCTTATAGTGGACCGAGAGGAACCATAACTGACAATCATTTTTTATGGTTAGTTCACAGATAATACAGAAAGAAGACTTGTGCATTTCAAGTGGCAAAGTATGGATATCACATTCCTTATTTGTATATTTATTATTCCTTATAGTAGACCTGCAGTAGATTCACCCTTCTCCATCACCCACCCCCACTTCATTGTCTGTCACACTCTGCACGTCTTTTATACATACTGTACTTTTAGCACTGCAGCCTCTCCTCTGCTTCACAAAGAGGCCATCTTTGTTTTAGGATTTCTCTATGTATTTCTTTGAATCCCATGAATCTTCGTCACAGCATCACATGTGCAGCTAGAGCCAGTACAGTCTCTGCCTGCTTTAATGACACTGTGATTATCCTCCCTTTTATATTCTTCTACATAGGCTAACAGACCACACAAGTATACAGTCAGGGAGGCTGAGCTGGGACCCCTATCATTATAACTGTGTGACAGGAGCCTGTCTAATCATCAGCAGTAACTACGATAGGAGTTTCTGCCATCTCTGTGGAAAACTTGTGTAATACAGACCATGCAGTTTCATAATACAGGAACTACTGAATCTTATTATGGGTTGACGCATAGATCTCCATAGATCCAAGTAGAAAAGCCTTCCTTTTGACAATAGCCCTAGTCCAGTGTTGACTAACCTTTTGAGCTCGGTCTGTCAAAATTAAAATAAAAAACCTAGCTTAATTTGGGTGCTTATGACCCCTTTTTATGGCCCCCACACAGTATATGACCCCTTTTTTAAAGCCCAACTGCAGTATATGACCCCCTTTCTCCCCCTCACCCCCACACAGAGTAGTGGCCGATAATTTTTACTCACCTGTCCACACTCCAGTCCAGGCCGCCCTCCACTGCCGCTTCAAGGGTGTGCTGTAGCCGACGCTAAAAAAGGCCTTACACTGTACGTAGCATCCTGGCGTTCTTCAGTGTCGTGACGTCAGTGTAGCGTCGCCTAGAGCAGGCAACGGAGGGCGGCCAGGATAGGAGCGTGGACAGGTGAGTAAAATTTATCGGCAGCTGCTTATTGTAATAACACAATAAGTAGTTGCCGATTAAAAAAAAAAAAATGCTGCTCCCCAGTTTAGGCCATGAGGCAGCTGCCTAAGGCCATCACCTCAGCTCGCCTCATGGAAGCTGCGCCCCATCGGCTGCCACTTGGTTCTGACAATGTGTGTCTCCCAAAATGTCTTGGCATGTCACCTTTGACATGCGTGTCATAGGTTCGCAATCACTGCCCTAGTCTGATATATAGAGATAGAAACAGCAAGATAAAGAATAGGTAAGAGAATGACTTATGAAATACCCAGTTTTGGGTGGCTTTTCCCTTTAAAATGTTCCTTAGTGTTCCCTAAGCCAGGAATAAATAATAAAAGTAAACTGGAAGAAACAATCTTAGGAGGGCATGGTTGATCTCCTGGGACACACTGAAGATTTCCTTATGTATTTCCCAGTTTTAATTGAAACATGAGACTAAATAGGATCTAAGGAAAGGAGGATATGAAGGGAGGAATAGCTGGGATGGTTTTCAGCATTTTCTATACTTAGTGTTACTTTAAACTCTTATTAGTTTACTCCAAAAACTAAAGGCACACCAAAGCTTCATTCCAATACTATTACAGCTCCATGTTTAAGCTGCATGTTTTGCATTACAGGGATCCTGTCAGGACATTTTTGCCCCCCCAGACCACCACCAGTACCTGACAGTTGTGCTGCAGCACTTTGCAAAAGTGTTCTTGGTTTTATAGCCAGCATGTGCCATAATAATAATACATTTGATTTATACAGCGCCAACATATTCCGCAGCACTGTACAATTTGTAGGGTTCAAGTACAGACAAAAAAGATACATTACAAAGAAATAGTCAATTCACACACTGGGACTGAGGGCCCTGCTCGCAAGAGCTTACAATCTATGAGGTAGAGGGGGTGACACAGGAGGTAGCAGGGGCGGCATCGGAGGTAGCATTGCTTGTACAATGGTCAGACAATTCTGTAATAGAGGTTACTGTCATTACACATATATAAAGCTGTAGGAGCCATCACCAATCGTGTCCTTTAATGTGCAGACGGTTAAAGTGGAGGAAGTCTGCAGGTATACGTGATTTTCTGCACAGACGTTCAGCACACCTAGAGCACCGCTGAAGAAAACGTGTCTGTGGCGTGTGCCAGGGTTGCTGCCTCCTGCGTCTAACCTTTCGAGTGGAGGGGGGAGCCGCCTCATCCAATGCACTCTTAAGGGTTTCAGTATAGTGACTGGTGGCCAGATTGGGGCAGGACAGTGAAGAGATGGGGGACAGAGAGGACTGTAGAGTATCTGAGAGGTGCTGGGTGTTAATAGCATGTAAATTCCTATATGTATGATGAGTAGGTGTGTCCTGTGAAGGAGAGAAAGCACTGATGGTGAGAGACAGAAGGTTATGATCAGAGAGTGGCAGAGAAGAGTTAGTAAATTTAGAAACTGTGAGGAGTCGATGGAAGACCAGATCAATAGTGTTGCCATCTACATGTGTGGCGGAAGAGGGAAGCTGTGAAAGACCAAAAGAAATGGTTATTGAGAGAAACTATGAGGCAGAAGGGGAGACAGGGGTGTCAGTGGGGATGTTAAAGTCACCCATGATGAGGGTAGGAATTTTACTGGATAAAAAAAGGGGAAGCCAAGAAGCAAAGTGATCCAGAAATTGGTAGGGTGAGCCAGGTGCATGGTAGATCACAGCTAAACGTAAGGAGAGTGGGCGGAAAAGTCTAATAGCATGGACTTCTGATGTGGGGAATGTGAGTGAGGGTACCGGTGGGATGGCCTGAAAAGTGCACTGTGGTGACAGAAGTAACCCTACCCCTCCACCCCTCCTGTTGTCATGCCTAGAAGCGTTTGAGAATTGTCGGCCACCATGAGACGGAGTAGCACTGGAGGCCGTATCAGACTGCTGAATCCAGGTTTCAGTAAGGGCAAGCAGGTTAAGAGATTTACTGAGGAATAAGTCATTAATATATTCTAGTTTGTTACACACTGAGCGGGCATTCCAGAGAGAACAGTTAAAAGAGACAGGAGAGAGGTAAGGAGAGGGAACACGTGCTAAAAGGCTGCGTTGATACTTTGCAGAGAGAAGTCATGATGTCCTCTCACTAATGCCTTCCACCAGGATTGATTGACGACCCTTAGGAAAGGGAATGTCATCATACGCTCGGGAGAAACTTTGCATATGCACCATTGAGCTGATGCCAGTCGGGTTTATTATGAACTTTGGTATCTAACAACTAAGTTTGGCTGGGCAGGACAAGGGCATGGATATCTCATGGCAAAAACGCATATAGCTTATGCTGGCTATTAAATTCTTCTTTGGCCAACAAAGGACATCTTTGGAAAGTATTACAGCACAACAGTCATGTACTGGTGGTGGTTTGGGGGACAAAAACGTCCTGTCGGGTTCCCTTTAATGACAGTAGATCTTGTCGGGGCAGGGCAGGTGATCTCACCTAATGCACAAACTGTACTTCATCATGTTGTTATGTTCCATAATAAGGATCCGTTGTCAGTTTGTAGGGCATAGGTCATGCTGATAAGTAGTATAGTCTCATAAGACAAGGTATGGTTCACTTGCAACATTTTTGTGTATATATTTTATAGCTGGCGTGGGTTTTGTATTGTGATCTCATATGTCTGGATTATGACGGGAACCTCCTTGATGCCTGTGTATGTGCATTGGTAGCTGCTTTAAGGAATGGTAAGCTATCGATTACAATCCAATACCATTTTACAGTTTATGTATAGATATAATTTACAGAACAAGTTGTGTTTTACGCAGCTAGCACACTGACCTATTATTTCCTTATGACCCCATACACACGATTGTGTATTATCATGGGCCTGTGTGTCAGGCTGCAACCCTGAGACAAAACCTAGGACAGGGCCTATTTCTGTCTATTTTGCGACCCCAGCATTAATAAAATGTATGTGTCAGGGAAGCTCTTGGATTGCACATATCATCCATGCACCATCTGTGCCTTTTCTCATAGACCTGAACATGCACACGTTCATGTCTATGTAGGCTGTGTGAATAAGTTGCTTTTTCACTGTCCTAGTCACTCACTCACAGCTACATTTTTCAATGTCTGTAGAGAAACAAGCACTGGTGATTTGCATTGTGATAGCATCATTTTCACCAGGCACTACATAGTAATATATAGAAAGCAGGTAAATCTCCCAGAATGTCCTGTGAGTCTCACTCGTAACATTTTGTCTAGACTGCTTCTTAAAGGGCACTGCCAAACATAGCTGAGTGCTGTACTTTGCTTCCCTCACCATTTCTATGGAGATTAATGAAGCAGCGGCACTTATGCATGACCTGCTGCCCCTTTTATACAAGGGGATACAGGATATGGTTGGTGGTTGTCACAGTGCTCGGATTCGTGCCTGCCAGTTTGTGGAGAGGCGATAAGCTGAAAACGTGTTGCAATCCCTTTCCGAATATAATTTATACAAGGCCACAGTGCCCCACAATGCAGTGTAGGATACACAGAGCACCACTGCATCAGTTCTGTTCACCTGCTGCACTCTGCTCCTTTTTCTCTGTGACTGGAACATACATGTGAGAAGCCACCAGAGGGCGCTTATATGTATCTTCTAAAATCACAGCAAAGTCTCCGTCCATCATATGAGAATTTTTTGGCCTGTTGTATTATTCAAGAACAGATGATTCATTGATTTTCACATTTACTAGGTATTTGCATAGGTTGGAAAATGTCACAAGAAACCTGTTCTGTTCAGTTGTCAATAGCGTTTTATTACAGATGGTTTATAGACCTCTTTATATGTTCTGCAGCACATATGCCATTTCTACAGAGAGCAGATTATTCTAGTGGACCACTGATCTGTGTAAAACGTTTATAGAATGCACATAATATTTCTGTGATCAGACCTTCCAGCATGTCCCTGCATACGTCACACCTTAAATATGTAGAATAAAATGGTCTTATTTAGACATACAGTAGTAAATGTCAATCTTCTATTCTGACTGCTGATGGTCTCTTCTTACACAGTACAATTGCCATCTGTTAAAATAAGTGAAGAAACAGGCTTGGCAGAAGTCCAGTTATCATCTAAAAGTCCTCTGAACCTCCTGAAACATCCAGTGTCTACATCTTTTGCAGTATTTGATGAGTAAGTATCCTCAGTCCGCTTCACGAAAAGAGTGGTGGGTTTGTGCAGAGGTTTTTGATATGACCGGACCCTTTTGGAAAGTGTCAGTGACTTTGGATTCAGTCGGGCACTAAGTTAAAAAAAAAAACCCCAAAAAAACAATGATTTAGTGAAAGTCATGACATTGTCATGGTCCTTTTTGGTGATCCAGACACTCACCAGTGTGTTTCAGCAACTTCGAGTTCCAAATTTGTTAGACAAGTATATGTGAAGAAATTTGAACTTGTCAGGTGATTTCTCCCTCCTTGTCTGATAGCAGGATATGATCAATGGAGAGAAGCTGAGCTCTGTGATATATAGGGTTATATGATAGAGGAGAGAAACTGAGCTCTGTGATATATAGGTTATATGATAGAGGAGAGAAGCTGAGCTCTGTGATATATAGGGTTATATGATAGAGGAGAGAAGCTGAGCTGTGTGATATATAGGGTTATATGATAGAGGAGAGATGCTGAGCTCTGTGATATATAGGGTTATATGATAGAGGAGAGAAGCTGAGCTCTGTGATATATAGGGTTATATGATAGAGGAGAGATGCTGAGCTCTGTGATATATAGGGTTATATGATAGAGGAGAGAAGCTGAGCTCTGTGATATATAGGGTTATATGATAGAGGAGAGAAGCTGAGCTCTGTGATATATAGAGTTATATGATAGAGGAGAGAAGCTGAGCTCTGTGATATATAGAGTTATATGATAGAAGAGAGAAGCTGTGCTCTGTGATATATAGGGTTATATGATAGAGGAGAGAAGCTGAGCTCTGTGATATATAGGGTTATATAATAGAGAGAGAGAAGCTGAGCTCTGTGATATATAGGGTTATATGATAGAGGAGAGAAGCTGAGCTCTGTGATATATAGGGTTATATGATAGAAGAGAGAAGCTGAGCTCTGTGATATATAGGGTTATATGATAGAAGAGAGAAGCTGTGCTCTGTGATATATAGGGTTATATGATAGAGGAGAGAAGCTGAGCTCTGTGATATATAGGGTTATATGATAGAAGAGAGAAGCGGCGGTAGGGTTATATGATAGAGGGGGGGGGGGGGGGGGGGGGGTTTTTGGGGTTTTTTGGTGGGGGGGGGGGGGGGGGGGGGGGTGAGCTCTGTGATATATAGATTTATATGATAGAGGGAGAGAAGCTGAGCTCTGTGATATATAGGTTTATATGATAGAGGAGAGAAGCTGAGCTCTGTGATATATAGGGGAGGCGGCCTGTATATGGGATAGAGGAGAGAAGCTGAGCTCTTTGATATATAGGTTTGCAGCAGGATTTCTGAGTAAAATCTAGGCTGAATCTTAGACAGTGAGACTACTTTCCTAACCCACATACAGTGATAGACAACTTTTTTTCCCTGTCTCTCTGTGTTTGCACAGAAGTTTGTCAGTCTCTATGTGGGTTAGGTAAACGAGACTGTATGGGCCTTATTCACCCATTGGGTCAGTGTAAAAAATACAGAGACATGCTCTACTGACTGTTTTGCAGACCGGTCACATCCATTAAAGTTTATGGGTCTGTGAAAATTATGGACAGCACACAGATGTCACCCATGAGCTGTCTGCAATTTTAATTTAAAAAAAAAAAAAAAATTACGTTTCTCATAATCAACTAAGGACGTCATTATGTGAAAGGACTCCCGTAGGAGTCCTATCAGTCCCTCTATTATAGATAGATACATGTAATGCGAATTTGCCCTTTACACCAGGTGGCGGTTTTCATTCATGACTCTGGCTGATATACTATGTAGTCGTATTAGAGACTAATGCATGCTGTTTGTTTCATTTACAGCACATATATTCTTGTGGACCCTACAGATGAAGAAGAAAGTTTAGCCACAGGACTTCTGACTATTGTGACAGATGAGGATGAAAAATTATGTACTATTCGGAAACCAGGTAATATGAAGGGTCACCCTACAAACCTATGATATTTCAGTGATCTCCAACCTGTCTCTGCAGCTGCTGCAAACTTCATCTCCCAGAATGCCCTGACAGCCAAACAGGGTTATTCAGGATGTTTTTTTTCAAGGCAGGAAATGGTTAAAAAAAATAAATTTTTTTTAAATTCTCCCATTTAATCCCCCACAGTCCTCCAGTGCAGTGCGATCTGCCGTGGTATCCATTCACATTTGTACCAGGTGCCGGTGACCACTTGTCCTCTATACATTTGACTGCTGCAGCCAGTCAGTGGTCTCATGCCATACATAGACAAGACTGCTGCAGCAAATCACTGGTCTCAGCAGTCTTATATGTATGTATGACATGTGGTCAGCTGCACAGAAGTAAACGGGGACCGGGGGAAACTGGTCTATTTCCTGGTGTGAATAAAAGTTAGAACTTGCACAACACACCGCAGAATTTTCTTTAGAACCAGCATTACTAAGAAAAGGCAACATGAAAGGGTTCATCTCCAGACTGCAAAAATGTCTCCTGATCTGTAAACACTGACACAGCAAATGTAAATGGGAAACAGATGTGGCTCTTACGGTAAGGCTAGGGCTATATAGCAACTTTGGTTGCGACAGATGCTGCACAGCCCACATGTAAATAAATGGGATTTTTTTTTTGAGTGTCAGGGTTGCTCCTGAAGATCTTTGGTGAGCTCCACAGGGTGGTCCTCCAGATGCTTTGGCTGGACTGTCTACCCAGGATAAAGTTGGAAACCTTTTTCCTTCTACTACCTGGCCGGGCACCTGGTATGTACTGGCTGGTGGTTGTCCAGATTATCAGCTGGTAGTACATCTAGAGCGGCAGATGGTGGGCCCTATTCAGAGTCTGTGGGGTCAATGTTTAAGAGTTCCAAACACCTGTCGCTCTAAACTTCCTGAGCTTTTGAAAGATTGTGTAGGCCGCTATTCACTGACATAGCTGAAATGTCGCCATATAGCCTTACAGTGTACGTGAACGTAAGTGCTCGGTTAACAGAAGATGTGCTTTCTAGTGGCGCCTAGAGTTTAGCGTCAGGTAGGGGGACATTGCTCATTGCAGGCTCACTTTAAAATGGATCAGGTTCTTGGAGAATTGTTATTCCCCTATAGTTGTCATACAACCAGGTCGTAAATAAAGAAGGTCTACAAGACAATAGAGCATGATCCAAGGCACCGATCTGACACGGAGTTCATTGCTTTGTATTAGTATCTGTCTCTGCTTCACTATCCCCTTCTCACACCTGGCAGAAGCCTTTGGTAATGATATAGACAGCAAACCCCTCATGTAGAGAAGATGCTAGAGTTGTGTTTCGAGTGACAGGGCAATGTAAATCGTATTACAGAGGTATAATAACATGAGACATCACAGTGCACATTTAATAACAATTATAAATCTACTAGTCCTGTCTAATAGCCAGTGTGAACTGTGACCAGGCCATCTAAAGGTACACCACATGGGTTCATTCTTCCTGATAAATTTGGTGCATGTTCTTAGACACAATTTCATCATGATTTTGGTATAAACTCTCACATTTTCAGCCACGCCCTCATCTGGTAAGGCATAAACAATGTCTAAAACACAGAATAAATTTGGTACAAGACATGGATGTCAGTTTTCCCCCACAAATTGAACTAGAATTTTGGTTGTATTGCAAATTTTTGCTCTACATAAATGGAACAAGGGACTTTTATTGAAACTAGGAAGAGTCGCTTCTTTTATTGTGCACTTACCTGAGGCTGAGGGAGTAACATCGGGGTGGGGGAGATTGATCAAGTCCTGTCTCCAGGATTCTGGTGTCAATAAGTAATCACAAATAGGTTTTTGCAACTTTTTTTGGGGGGGAAAAAAAGTAGTATTCCATTCTACTTTTGAAAAGTAGAATGGAATACGAGCATGGTTAGCCTTCCGAGCTGATATATGCCAAAATTATTAAATTTAACAAAAAAAAAAGAAAACCCACAATTGTCTCAGTGTTGGTGGCAAAGAACATCTCAGGACTGAAGTGTTAGGGTGGGTTCACACTTGCGGTGACACTCCGTCCTCCGCCGAATCCGACCTAGATGTCGGAAAACTGGATAGGGAAAGGTTTGTGACACTTTGTTTATAAACGTCCTTCACTTGAATGGGTTTTTAAAGCAATGCGCGGGTGTGCGCTTATACCCTCTGCGCCGCAAAGTCGTTTTTTCGTCAGAAACAAAGTCCTGCATGTCTGACTTGTTTCCGACGAAAAAAACGGCTTCACGGCGCAGAGGGTGTAAGCGCACACCCACGCATTGCTTTAAAAACCCATTCAAGTGAATGGGGTTTAAACAAAGCGTGCAAACCTTCCCAACCCAATGCCTATCCAGTTTTCTGACATTTAGGTCGGTTGCAGCAGACAGAGGCGCCGCAAGTGTGAACCCACCCTAGAGAAACGACCCTCCCCCCGCTAAAAAAAGTTGACTAGACAATAAACTGTATGGTATACTACCTGGTGCCTACTGATGCTTCTGCCACTGCTTCCATTGCTCCTTTATCCATTCAGTTATAAAATTGCCCCTGACTTCCTTTGGAGTCCTGTCTGTAAGTCACAGATGCCCCCACCATGGCCGTGATAGACACAGGGGCAGATTTACTAACACTAAAAGAGCGCAAACAAATCTGATGCAGTTTAAGACTGCCTAGTCTACGCGTACATAGACTGCTAAATTTACACCACCTATTAGTTGGCTAGTTTCGCCAGAGAAACACACCAACATTTTGGCAGATGCTGCAGAAACATAGCCATGCCACTTTTTGTTAAGAGTCATAAAAGCATCTAAAACGCTTAATAAATGTGGAGCACAACATGTTAAACACATTTTTAATGCCAGAATTTGGCACGTTTTGCTCGATATACTCCCTGTGCCTTCAGCATTGTGGGGGAGATTTGTCTGCGACTTCTGGACAGTGCTCCAGAGGAAGTCAGCGGCCATTTTATAAGGGAACAACCGATGGGGAGCCAAAACGTGGCAATGGAAGCAGCAGCAGGGGCACCAGTTAAGTAAACTGTACACGTACAATGTTTTAAAAATTGTGCAAAATTTACTGCAGATTTCCACAGAACTGACTTTAAAAATTCCTCTCAATACCCCCCTCTTCTCGCCATATTTTCCCCCTGAAATAGTTTTTTTTGTACATCACCACCCCTGCCTGTCTGATTTTAGTTGTGAGTTGCAATAGGTAGGACATTATGTGACATCTGTAGTCGGTGGATGATAAAATGCCGTCTTCTGTAAAACAGACTGCCGTGCTTCAGGCATATAGTATCCCCTTGTGGGAAGGCGTGGAGAACTACTTTAGCACAATGTCTCTCTTGTTCCTGACCGATGCCTTTGTCGTTGCTCAGGTGGAAGCTCCTTTTCTGCAGAAAGACTTCAGGAGTGCATCAGCCGGGCAGTCTCCAGACATAAAGAAGTGCAGACTCTACTGGATGAAGTTCTGCTCAGCGTCAAGACACAATAAAATAGACGTTTGTTTTTCATAGATGACCATGTAAAAAGTTGTATTTGTTAGAGATGGACACATTTTGTACTAAATAAAGCGATCCCTTTGTGTATTCTCTATACACTCATTACGTTAGGGTGGGAGGCATCTAAGAAGACACTTAAAAACTTTCTGTGAAATCTCTACGGTCACTTTTTTAATGCAAAGTTCGCCGAGTTCATTTTTTCACAAATTTTTGTTAAAATTCAGTGATGTATTTCTAACATTAAAACACGTTAAAACTATTGTAGAGAAGGCAATTTTTGGCTGAGGAGTCCGTTCAGTGTCTCTGATTTGTCAGTGGTGGACAAGAGCGCCCGATGTCCTTGGGGGTTTGGGTCCGGGTAGCTTGGAGAAGCATTCTCTTCACTTATTTCTTAACCGGCTGTCTGAATGGGGTGGAGGGAGCGGTGGAGCTTGTGCTGTTGCCATAGCCATTTGGTGCATTTGATGTTGCAAGAATTGCAACTGTTTATATGGATGGATGAAGAGAATAAAAAAGACAATTTTTAGCAAAGTTTAAAATGGATGCAAAATATTTAGCGTAAGCAAACAGTACGTGGATGCTATGCACAACACAGACACATGAATGAGCAGTCATGCAGCATCAGTGGTACCAAAGCAAGTCATGTTGAGGATACAGGGTCATTTCATGATCCCAGATTGGTGAGGTAACCTAACTTACAGTCCAGGAGTGGGGGCTATATTCAACCCATTCTTACACTGCACCAGTTACCTTGAAAGTGCAGTCCAGTCATAATGTTTTAGAATAAAGTGAGCTGAGCAGATTGATATATTTTCGCAGGGTAAGAGTCAGTGGGACTTTGTCTCTGCTCATTTTGGGTTTAAGAGTCCAGTGGGTGGTCCTACGCAATGACTGACAGCTGTCTGAAGGCTCAATCACACAAGGAAGGTTGTCAATAAGTAAAACCACTCACTGGATTCAGAATGAGCAGAAATTTAAAGTGACACTCCAGCTTTTTTTTGTTTTTAAAGATATGCAAGGTACAAGATCCATAATATGCCCCCCCATGTGTAGTAGCTGTACACAGAAAATTCATAATATGCCCCCATGTATAGCACCTGTACCCATGTCTATTTCCTGTTTCAGCAAAACAATGCAGTACTGATACTAAAATGGAACTTCCGAGGCCTTAAACATTGAGGATGATATCGCCTAAGGTCCCCGAAGCTGCATCAATTGCTGCTGGCAACAGTGGGGATGATAAAGGGAGCATGGTGACCCGACTAACAGATGGAGGAACTATGTGCATTGCTGGGAGGGGGGCTATAGAAAGCAGATTCTGTAAGAGGAGAAGCAGGGAGGCACTGACAGAAATGACAGGGCAAGATAATTTGAAGTTACATAGTACTTTTCTATAGTATCTACAGGCAGCAGAGAGACATCTCTTTGCACAGCAATCCATGCTAGAAAAAAAAGGTCACACTGATCATGTGACTTATCGGTAAAGTCAGGACAAGGAAAGAAAGATTAGACAATTACTACTATTAAGGGAATGGCCTTTCAGATAATATAATGGATCAAAAAAATCACTGGAGTATCTCATTAAATGATAATGTATACTGAATTTCTTCCCACATATATACCAATCTAGTCGGCTCCCCCTACCCTATAACACGTCTGATTTGCTTCATCTGTCCGCTGAGGAGGACACGGTGATAATACATGCTGATCTTGGGGTTTCCATATGTATTTATGTAGAAACATCTACAGATGAGATACAACTATAGAAAGATAAGAACATCCGTTTCCTCTCCAGCCTTTGTCCAATATTTGGTGGCTTAACAGGGTTTTATGACCCCCAAATCGAATTTTCATACTGATGACTTACGAACAGAATGGGTCATCAGTATGTGATCTGTTGGGGTCAGACACCGGACCCCGCACATATCACCTCTGGGTGCTGTAAGCTGCTAGTAGATGGATGGTTCATGAAACACTGCTCCTATGCAAGTAATAGGAGTGGTGCGGCAGCTCTGTCCACTGCATAGTAGTGGTTATGGGGAACTGCAGCACCGTTCCTTTTACTTGATAGGAGCAGTGTTTCACGCACCGCCCATCCACTAGCAGCTTACAGCACCTGAAGGCTGCTAGAACAGATGATGTGTGTGGGGTTTGGGTGTCAGGCCCCCCATCCCAGATCACATATTGATGACCTATCCTGGATATAACTTGATTTGGGGTCTGAAAACCCCTTTAAAATGAGAACATTCAAGAAGCTAAAGCACATCTGGTGCTCTATGTTATGTGCACAATGTAGCGGTTCCTGATTTGCACCTCCCATCAACTGCAGCCAATCCCAGCTCTACAATCCTGCTATAGCACCTCACATGCAGCACCCAATTTTTGCATGCATTGATTTTTTTTTTTTTTTTTTATGAAAATCAGAAAGCTTCGGTCAGATTTCAAGCATTTATATTGGTATTCAGAAAATTTGCTATGGCCATAATTCAATGTACTGTTCATATAGTTTTTGGAAGCAATATTTTTTGGTTTGCTATTTTTGTGCACTTTGGAGATTACTTGTATGGGTGGCTGTTGCTGCTGCAAGGCTTGCTGCTTTTGCAGTTGTAAGGCAGGAGATAGATGCATACTCTTGTGTGGTAGTTTGTGCCCGGGTCTGTTCACAGCAGAGCCGAGCTGAGATAACACTACAGAGAGGAGAAGGGAAGAGCAGGTATATCAGTGTGGAACAGTGAATGTCAAAGGGTAAAAACATAAGAAGTGGCCACCTGGTACTTATAGGGGATATGTCTGCAGGAGAGTCTTCATTTTGATTAGGGCTGTGGTCTCCATGGCTTAAGAAACTACAATTTCTAGTATACAATAAGTCCACTGGAATAAGGTACATGTATGGGGCAACTCTAGGCAGATACCAAGTGAATCTCTTTTTTTCCCCCTAGAGATAGAAGTTATTTGTTTTTCACATTCTCGTGTCTTGTAAGTCTCTCAATTAGATGAAAGGGCTCCCATCATAAGAAGCATAGTTGCAGCCATCGGCACCTTGGCTTGTCCGAAACCGTTATAGGGCATGTAGTCCTTACTGTGCCTCCCATTTTATACAAATAGAACAAAAAACAAAATTGTGCCATGCTATGGCGTAATAGCATCATACATATGGTGCAAAGGCATTACATGGTGGTAAGGAACGGTGCATCAGGCCTTAAAGAGGTTTTCCATACATATTGATGAACTATTGTTAAAGGGGTTGTCTAGAAAATACAGATATTTTCTTGGAGGGAAGATGGAAAAAACAAATCTCACCTTTCCCCAGTGCTCCAGTGTCCCAGGCCAATGTTCGATCCAGCGGTGCCCTGGAGCTTGTGTCGGTGGAAGTCCTCACCACATGGAAAGGACCCGGGACGTCACTCAAACATGTCACCTGTGACGTCCCAAGTCCTTTCCTTATGCTGCCGATTGGTCTCGGAGATCACGTGCAGCGAGGACTTCTGCCGGAACAAACCCCGGGGCACCGTGGGACCAGACAACGCTGGAGAACACCAGAGTGCTGGGGACAGTTGAGTATGGGTTTTTTTTTCCCACCTTGCCCGACCTCCAGAAAAAAATTGGATTTCCTGGACAACCCCTTTAACATAGGCCATCAGTGGGGTCTGACTCCCAGTGTCCAGCTGGTTGAAGAGGCCACAGCGTTCAGCAGCTGTACCATGTGACCGATGAACGTGAAGTCATCGCCACAGGCTAGTCAAACGGCTGATCGGCTGCGTTCCCAGACGTCTGATCTCTACTGGTTACATATGGATGACGTGCTAAGGATAGGTCATCAATGTGTAAGTCCTGTACAATCCCTTTAATCTGTTCCATTTTCACTTCATGGTGATGGTTATCTAATATCCACTAGCTCATGTCACAGGGTATAAGTATATGCCAGAGAAAGATCATTGACTGTGACTTAACTTAAACCAGGGGTCTACTTGGTGTGGTGGTTTTGCTCAACATGGAACGCACACCCCAGTGGCCCCAGAATCTCTGTCCTCATGTACACATCCACATCCCGCATACAATTACAGCATGTTCTACTTGTGACGCTCCCAAATCCCAGCCTAAGACTCTGCTGACAAATCTACTCTTATGTGCAAAAAAAAAAAAACCTCAGGTACCTGGTGTTCAGTAACGTGCTATGCTCCCCAGCAGGAAGATTCTATGCTACAAAATCCAAAGGGTAGGTTATCTCCCCAGTGTATTTTTAGGGTTGGAGCTACATGTGGCAATGGTGCAGGATCTAGTCCTGTTTTATGACCCAATTTCCAATACTAAAAAACTGAGGTTGTGGTTAAGGCGATCCCATTATTTTACAGTGCCGGTGTAGCCCATGCCCTAAGAACAATATGTATACGAGATTCCTTATATTTTTGCCACTTCTAGAAATACGTATTTTTGTTGCATGTACAGTCGTAGGATGTTAGCTATGTGCATTTATTAATAGATCAGATAAGTCGGTTGCTATGGAAAGCTCAGAGGCACATAGAATTCTAAGTAAATGTATGTCTTTAAGAGGAAGTCTATTTAAAACTGTCCATAAAAACACCACAATACCCCAAATACATCAACCATTCCTGGGACCACCACTCTCCCAGGCCTGGAGGACGTCACCGAACCATTAGGCTCCTAGAATCAGGTACTGAACGTTTCTTGTCATGGATTTCCACTTTTGCTGCATGACCAATGTCTGAACTAGGACTGGTGGAGATGAGGTGTTCAGGAGTATACAGTGAGGGGGCCGGGTGTATGGATACATACCAGCTGTCTGCTGAGGCATGAAACCACCTACTCCTGTTAGGTTAATGACGGCCGCCTGCTGAGAAGTTAATGTCTGCTCCTGACTGTTCGGACCTTGCTCCATTCCCTAAGAAGACAAGAACAAAGCAGAAGATCTGGAATCAGCTTGGAGTATATCAGAGATTCAAACATGTATACAGGGACACATATCTGGTAAGCAGGTCCTCCATCAATGGCCAGGAGTAGGCCATGCATGTCCATAGAAAAAAGATGTCAGCTCAAAGATAGCCGAATGATCAAAAGGGGTTTCTGACAGTCCCATTCATTTCTATGAAGAGTGGCAGTGCGCTCTCAAAAAATTCTCTGACGGGGAATAGGGACTTGGGATCTTTTGCTAACCTTTGGGACCATCTCCATTACCGAGAGCTAGTTAGGTTTTATAAAGTAGGTGGCCCACAACAAGGGTCAGCAACCTTCAGCACCTTGACTGTTGTCAATCTACAACTCCTAGCATGCTCCATTCACTTCTGTGGGAGTTCTGTGAACCGCTGTGCAAGTGTGCATGCTGGGGTGCTAAAGTCGTTGATCCCTGACTCCAAATACTACAGAATTTTTGAGCCAAAGCCAGAAAGTAGAAGTATAAGAAATTCCTATATATCTCCCATTCCTTTTGAAGCCACTCTTGACTTTGGCATAAAAAAATGCAGCACGATGCGTTTGCACTGCGTTCTTTTTACGCAGTATTTTTATTTTTTTTGCTGCGGATCACTATGTGGGGCCTTAGTCTAAAACAGTTTTACATTGTGAAGATCTTACGAAGGACTTGTATCTCCTGAACAATGGTGAGAGGGACAACACTGGTATATTTGAGGATAATTTCAGGAAATTGTCTGACATTATTATATGGAGGTAGGGCTGGGCAATTAACCAATATGCACAAAATCACATCAGTTATCCGGATTGACGGTCGGTTTCAGTTAGTTTTGATTATTTCGGTTTGGCGCTCATGTCTTTGCATCACCACGTCACATACCGCTGTGGCCTCATCACAGGCCTCAGTAGTCTCTAGCATGTCTGAAGAGGACCAGGAGCAGCACCGGTGCCCAGGAGAGGTGAGTAACACTGATTTTTATATTTGATCACCGCCCCCTGGGCCTTTGCTCATTATACAGAGTATAATAGCAGTTCTAGTTCAGATGTGTTCGCAAGTTTCTCCCAACACCTTTTCATACCTGAAAAGAGGTGTATTTTAAGGGGCGTGGCCTAAACAATCAACAGTAATCATCAATGTTAAATTGCCCCATTAATCGCAGCCCTATATGGAGGCATATCCAAAAGTGAAATCTGGTAAATAAAAGATTTTTCAAATTTTTTTTGTTTCTTTAATATGCATAAAGATTTTGTTTTATTACTTAATGTCTAATGATATAAAAAGTAACAAGACTGACCAGATATCTGCGTTATGAACATGCAAAAACAAGAAGTAAATGGTTTTCAGTTTACCAAGTACCTTTAGTGGTGGCACTTATCCCAAATCTACTGATTTTTGAAATACGTTGGCATAAAGATGAATCCAACAATACCAAATGGTCATAGATTCAGACATGTTAATGATGAAATCAACGGTACGCAAGACTCAATGTAGATTTTGGCACTGAATTTGAGACAGATTCCTCCTGATAAGTGAATGGGAGGTAGGAAATACCGCCTGGCAAGTGTAAATTCTTATGCGGACTTTGATGCAGAATTTGCATAAGCGGAAAAATTCAGCTTCAAATTAGGAAAATTTCCTCCATGTGAACTGCCCCTTACTATACTGTGTATTGATGGAAAAGTCAGACAGTTACAGGTGGTATTCTAGTAATAAGTTTTCCTTTATCCACTGGGATAACTGCTATGAATGGGGTTCTGACCACTGGGCCCCCAACAATCAGGAGAATAAGGGCCATGATCTTGCCCTGTTAAATGGGAGAGAAGCAGAGCATGGCGCTCTGATATCTCCAGCAATCTCACAGAACTGAATGGAGCAGCAGTGCACATGTGCGACCACCAGTCCATTCAAACAGTGGAACCCTGTTCTTGTGATCGGTGGGATCCAATTTAGCAGTTATGCCCTATCCAATAGGCAGGGGTTTTTTGTTTTTTTTTAAACTGGAATAGCCATTTAAAAAATATTACCAAAGTGTAGCAAACCTATGGACTGCCTTAATGTATTTAAATATATATAACACATGTGTGAATTTGTATGATAATAAACTTATATCGACAAAAAATTGTAGTGGGGAAAGAGCAGTTTCTTACATGAGACTTCATGATTGGTCAACACTATTTCTCAAGGAGTGAAGGAATTCTTACCGTTGGTAACAGCCCCAGCTGGTCGCTCTGCTGGGGGCTGGAGGAGGTCGTCTGCTGGGACTGCTGTGGTGAATACTGGGACAGCTGCGGCTGCTGTTGTTGCATTGGATTGAATATAAGTGAAGCACCAGGAAGCTGTTTCAAAGACGACATCCAGATTCAGAAATGTGCAGAGAACTTAATTACAGTAAGTGTTATAATAAGACTGACGTCCTATTATAGCTGAAGGCCTAACCAGCTGAAGTCATGTCTTATTTAAACCATTTTACCTTTAGAATTTTTTTTTTTTTTTTTAATAATTTTAAAAATTATTGTGAAATTGTTCTTATGAATAAGATGAATATTATCTAGGGGTTAAATTATGGTGAAAGGTGAAACCCCTAAATAGTCAAAGAAAAGAAAATTACCCCCGCCCACTACAAAGTGAGATAACATCAAAAAATTCTGAAAAAAAAAAAAAAAAAAAAAAAAAAAAAAAAAAAAACACACAACAAACACTACAAGATAAAACAAGACTTCAAAAGGAAACGGTCATGGAATTTGGGATACTAAACCACCCCAGGCCCTTACAGATTGAGGGTTTAGTGTTCCAAATTGTCCTGTTATAAAGTCATCTGCGCTAGTAATAAAAAATAAAAAAGCTGTATACTCACCCTGCTTATGTATTTCTTGAGCCGATACAATTCTATTCCAGAGGAGTACAACTCGGCTTCAGTGCGCATGCGCTGGACCTGCGGGACTTACAGTCATGGCCAAAAGTTTTGAGAATGATACAAATATTAATTTTTACAAAGTCTACTGCTTCAGTTTTTCTAATGGCAATTTGCATATACTCCAGAATGTTATAAAGAGTGATCAGCTTAACAGCAATTACTTGCAAAGTCAATATTTGCCTAGAAAATGAACTTTATCCCCCAAAACACATTTCAACATCATTGCAGCCCTGCCTTAAAAGGACCACCTAACATCGTTTCAGTGATTGCTCCATTAACACAGGTGTGGGTGTTGATGAGGACAGGGCTGGAGATCAATCTGTCATGATTAAGTAAGAATGACACCACTGGACACTTTAAAAGGAGGCTGGTGCTTGCCATCATTGTTTCTCTTCTGTTAACCATGGTTATCTCTAAAGAAACACGTGCAGTCATCATTGCACTGCCCAAAAATGGCCTAACTGGGAAGAGTATTGCAGCTAGAAAGATTGCACCTCAGTCAACAATCTATCGCATCATCAAGAACTTCAAGGAGAGAGGTTCCATTGGTGCCAAAAAGGCTCCAGGGCGCCCAAGAAAGACCAGCAAGCGGCAGGACCGTCTCTTAAAAGTGTTTCAGCTGCGGGATCGGGCTACCAGCAGTGCAGAGCTTGCTGAGGAATGGCAGCAGGCAGGTGTGAGTGCATCTGCACGCACTGTGAGGCGGAGACTCTTGGAGCAAGGCCTGGTCTCAAGGAGGGCAGCAAAGAAGCCACTTCTCTCCAGAAAAAACATCAGGGACAGACTGATATTCTGCAAAAGGTACAGGGAGTGGACTGCTGAGGACTGGGGTAAAGTCATTTTCTCTGATGAATCCCCTTTTCGATTGTTTGGAACATCTGGAAAACAGCTTATTCGGAGAAGAAGAGGTGAGCGCTACCACCAGTCTTGTCTCATGCCAACTGTAAAGCATCCTGAAACCATTCATGTGTGGGGTTGCTTCTCAGCCAAGGGAATCGGCTCTCTCACAGTCTTGCCTAAAAACACAGCCATGAATAAAGAATGGTACCAGAATGTCCTCCAAGAGCAACTTCTCCCAACCGTCCAAGAGCAGTTTGGCGCTCAACAATGCCTTTTCCAGCATGATGGAGCACCTTGCCATAAAGCAAAGGTGATAACTAAATGGCTCAGGGAACAAAACATCGAGATTTTGGGTCCATGGCCTGGAAACTCCCCAGATCTTAATCCCATTGAGAACTTGTGGTCAATCATCAAGAGACGGGTGGACAAACAAAAACCAACAAATTCAGACAAAATTAAAGCATTGATTCTGCAAGAATGGACTGCTATCAGTCAGGATTTGGTCCAGAAGTTGATTGAGAGCATGCCAGGGAGAATTGCAGAGGTCCTGAAGAAGAAGGGTCAACACTGCAAATATTGACTTGCTGCATTAACTCATTCTAACTGTCAATATAAGCTTCTGTTACTCATAATATGAATGCAATTCTATTTCTGTATGTGATAAAAACATCTGACAAACACACATAAAAACCAGAGGGCAGCAGATCATGTGAAAATAGAATATTTGTGTCATTCTCAAAACTTTTGGCCATGACTGTACACAGTAAAGCTGGGGTGTACATCCTCCGCTTCACTAAAGAACTGCGCAGGCGCTTGAAGCACCAGAAAGGAGTCTGACGAGACTCATCTCTAGGTAAGGTTATGTTCACACCTGCGCCTGGTATCCACCCGTTGTGAATCTTCTTCATTCTGAGCATGCGCAGAGAAGAATGAAGAGGGGAAAATGTATTGGAAGACAGACAAACAGATTACTATCCATTGATAATCCGTTTGTGTCTGCCTGCCATAGACCTCAATGTTAAAAAACAAACAAACAAAAAAAAAAAAACCATGGATTCGTTGCTGTCTTTCATGTATCCTTATGTTTTGGATGGAGCAAAAGTGTAGCATGTCTGACTTTTGTCTCTGTACAAAAGAGCGGACACACGGCGGAAATGCTCAAAATACACACCTGCGGCTTGTTTAAAAAAACCATTGAAATTAATGGGTTTTTTCAACGACCCGTTCCAAATCGGTTTTTATGATCTTTACACGCATCACAGAAACTGATTCCATGCGGAGACCACAACACAAATGTGAAGCCAGCTTAATTATAAATGTTTATTGTTTTAAAACGCGGGCACAGATCGGATTTAAAGAAGGGCGATCTGGGACATTAAACCCACAGTCTATAAGAACCTGTAGATGGTTTAGTGTCCCAAATTGACCTGACAGGTTCCCTTTAAAATTCAGTGCTATAAAACTGCCAGTTTATCCTTAAGATAAGATCCTTAAATTGCCCATTGTTACTCACTTTGATTTCTAAGTCATTACATTTACTACTTACAAGTAAAGTAAAATACAAGATTAGTCTTGTAAAATAATAATTACAAATGTAAAATATTTTCATAGGTTAAAGAGGAAAAAAAAAAAAAAAAAAATCACAACAACCAACCAACCATGGCCTTAGTTACCTGTAGCAGATTTAATGGTCTCAAATTGGGATTGTTTTTTATACCAAAGGGAGCACCTGTTGAAGAAAAGTGTTTGTTTAAAAATGCAGCAGAAAGGCTGACAAAAATGTAAAGCTTTCTAGTAGCATTCTAAACCACAAATGAACACTATCCAAAATGGAACAAAATAGGATTGTAAGTCAATACTGTTTATTTTAAAGGAGATTTCCGAGACTAGAATATTGATGGCCCAGAAAACCTCTCTGAGGCTGGCGCCCCACGTGGCGTAAACGCCACGGTTCGCCTGCAGCAGAAAAGAAACACGACGTTTTACAGTCACAGCAAAGTGGATGGGATTCTAGTGACGCGAGACGTGAAGCGGACACTCAGTGATTTCCAAAACCGTCACTTTTCTGTCAAAAGCGCTGTAGGAAGAACCACAATGCGTTGCCACCACAGTTTTTCCCGCAGTGCTTTTTTGCTGCGGGACACCACATGGGGCCTTAGCCTAATATTGACTTGGGTAAAATGGCAATGGGTTGTAATTTTGTTCTGAGTTTATTCTCATATGCAATCTTTAAAGAAAAAACAATTCCATAATAGGATTTTTGAATATTTTTCTTTTTTTTTGGGAAATTTTTATTTTTTTCCCTCCTGAATTCTATTTTTTTTTTTTTTTTAATTTTAAATATAGCTGTGCAAGATTTTTCTTTGGGGGTTACATAATTTATCCTATAAAATTATTTTTCTTTGGGGGGGGGGGGGCATGAGAGAAAAAAAAAAAATATAATCCCGCCATTGTGTATTTTTTATATCATTCACCAATGCCATGTTGACATTATTATACCAAATATATGTATGTTCTGTAACCCACTTAAATTTTTTTAACTTTCTTAAAACAGATTTTTCTGTAAAAGCACACAGAATTGTATAGTATCACGCCGCATATTAATTCTAACAAAATAAAAGAAAAACTAGAAAACAAAATTCAAAAACACAAATCACATTTTTGTTGCTATATTAATAATTTTTTTAAGCACAAAAATATCACCGAACCTCCAACAACTAAGTGATACTAACCTGCCTGAGAGGCAGACTGCATGGCAGCTGGCAATGTGCCTGGCATTGTACCTGGCACCAGGCCTCCTGATGGTAAAATGCCACTCAGATTTATCCCTGCAGGGGTTATGGCACCAGTACTACACCCCAACATGGTATTTGAGCCACTCATCAATGCCTGTGGGCCACTGTGGAACAGGAAAGAAAGTGAATTAATTGCTACAGAATTCCAGATTATTTTTTTATATATTGAGATTTGATTTATAATTTATAGTGTGCTTCTATGTGCTAGAAGTGGGCGTACTGGTTACAGTTGACTCCAATGGCTAAACTAGTAGCCAATGCCATACACTGTACTTATTATTCTGTACACAACACGAAAGACACATTTTCAGTGTATCAGCATTTCTGGGCCAACTATGTTCTAAAATTTGTCTACAACCCTCACATTATCTTGGTACTATAAAGTACACCATAAATCCCTTTGGCTACTAAAATACATTGCTGTTTAGGCTGTGTGTTTTTGTTTTTTGCCTTTCATAGCAGAAAAAAAAAAAAAAAATATTAAAATATATGGTCTGAAAGCTATAAAAAAAAACAAAAAAAAAAAAAACCAGCAATTGCAAGAAAAAGAAAAGGAAACCGTAAAAAAAAAAAAAAAAAAAAAAAAAAAAATCAAATACTTGCCTCCATGTAATTTTTTTTTTTTATTATTATGGATTGATCATTTAAAAAATTTTATTTAAAGAATAAATAAATATATATATATATAAATATATTTTATATTCAAGGACATTGAAGTCTTTTTTATTGATAAACTGATAGTCAACCATACGTTGCTATTTCAAACACTGCACTGTATGGCCATGTTGGATCAAAATAAGGAACATATTTTTGGGTAGAACATATTTGTAATAAGGCATGCAATTTAGCATGCTTTGATGCATGTCTTAGTGTTTTTTTTTGTTTTTTTAGGGTTTTTTTTTAACACAGAATCCAACAGAAAAAAAAAAAATAAAAAAATCATCATGTGTCACCTTATGAAATCTGAGGTATATATTTTATACATTACCAGTATGAAATACATTAAACAAAAAGCTATTACTTTTTTTTTAAAATATTTTGCTGAACTGATAAATAGCTACTTTGTCTTTTTAATATTTTTTTTGATCTCTAAACTTTTTATGTTCCATAAGATCAAATACTGAAATCAGAGCTAAATGTATTTGTGTGTGTTTAGTCCTTATATATTTACTACCAATAAATAGTAAAGAAGCAGTAAAAAGAAGCAAAAGTAGCGTGAAGTAAAGCGCAGAGTAAAGAGGAAGACGAAAGCAGACTGCAGAGATCCGGGACGAGACAGATCAAGGCCTGGCGTACACTACCAGGGTGAAGGAACCAGAAAGCAGACATATAAGAGCAGGAGATGTAAATGAAATGCAAGGATAAAGGAAACACTATCAGATAGAAGGAAAGCGTCTTTTATTATGACAGGAAAGTAGTAACAGTCCTAAAAGTCTGAGGCAATAAGACAAGGAGAGAGACAGCGTCAATTTTATTGATGGAAATGTATTGCTGCAAAACACACAACGTCAGTAAAGAGTGAAAGAATTATGTATTTAGTAAAGAAGTCAGTAAGGCGTTCTAATGAAGTGCACTTTATAACACCCACCAGAACTTAAATGAATTGCATGACATTATAAAACATGCTTTGCTTTTTTTTCCCCCTTGTTGTTGCTGCCGCTTCAAACAGGTGATCCATGTAGGTCCCTAGTGTCGGACCCCTGCTGAACTGCAATTGACAACCTATTCTAAGCATAGGTCACCAATTAAGAAGTCCCAAAAAAACCTCTTTAATAAAAATAATTACAAAATCTGATATCATTACGTATTAATATGTGCTAGTACAAAACACCGGAGTGACTTTGAGGAGGATGTGTCAAAATCCTGACATGTCTGTATTACTAGATACTCAGGCCCCAACATGTGCCATGTTATATACCACGGCAAAAGCTGACAGGGCTCTGAATTCAGTACATTCTGCTGGTATGTGCAGAGCACCGAATTCTGCCTATATGTGTCCTGGTGCCAGAGATATCGGTGCCATTAGTTTCAGTACTGATATCCCTGCACTGTCAGAGGGGCCGGCCTCACAGCTCAGCATCAACACCCCCTCCTGATGGTACACTTCTATAGACTTGTACTGTGAAGGGGACACTTTGTTTCCCCATTTTTCTTTTGCTCTCTGAAATCTGCACATGGATTCCCACTTTGCACGAGTGGGCAGGATCATGTATAAGACAGAGGAGCCAAGAATGGAGGAGCAGGGTCAATACTTATATCTCTGGCATTATTAAACCTAGAACAGTGGTTCTGGTGTCATATGAAAGGGGAGGTTCTCATATGAAACTAATATACAGTACAGACCAAAAGTTTGGACACACCTTCTCATTCCAAGAGTTTTCTGTATTTTCATGACTATAAAAATTGTAGATTCACACTGAAGGCATCAAAACTATGAATTAACACATGTGGAATTATATACTTAACAAAAAAGTGTGAAACAACTGAAAATATGTCTTATATTCTTAGGTTCTTCAAAGTAGCCACCTTTTGCTTTGATTACTGCTTTGCACACTCTTGGCATTCTCTTGATGAGCTTCAAGAAATAGTCACCTGAAATGGTTTTCACTTCACAGGTGTGCCCTGTCAGGTTTAATAAGTGGGATTTCTTGCCTTATAAATGGGGTTGGGACCATCAGTTGTGTTGTTCAGAAGTCAGGTGGATACACAGCTGATAGTCCTACTGAATGGAGGGTTAGAATTTGTATTATGGCAAGAAAAAAGCAGCTAAGTAAAGTATATTTTAAAACACAAACACTGCCAGAAAATTAGAATTTGTTTGAAAGTTTAGGTATGGTTTACAGAGTATGCAGATAGACTTAAAGGTGACTGCCACCAGACAAAGATTCCATGTTTCCTAAGGTTTCCCAGTTAGGTGCACCATACTGAAGTCTCATGATCCTACACTGCACTGTGTACCATCTACAATCATAGCACAGGTTAAAATGATGTCATTCCTTACCGATTGCACCTGTTGGTATAAGGAGGAGAGAGTTGAAGGACTATAGAAGATGATTTGTTAGACTACATTCACACTACTGTTATTAAGGTCCATTGCTTTCATCCTTCATAGGATGACAGCAACGGACATTAACAATAGCAGAGTAATGGACACAGATGGAGCCCCCTCCGTGTGTGTCCGTTCCCACTGACTACAATGTAAACAACATGACTGATGATTTCTTCCTTCATGTTTGTTTATTCTTGTGACGAAAGAAAAAGTTCTGCATCCAATGGGGTGAATCCAGACGGGCACCCAACAGAGGGGACTCTGTCTGCACCTGTCATTTAGCATCCTGTGATGGATGACAGCAACGGACATTAAACAGCTGTAGGTTGAACCCACCCTTACTCTATATTCAACATTCTCCTAAGGGCAGCCATACATATTAGATTAATGTTGACTGACCAGCTGACCATCAAATGTATATGAGGCTTCCCAACTCTTCCCCCAATGCCCTCTATTTACACACCTACATACTAGGTTACTGATATTAGTAAATTGTATCTAGCTTCATAAAACATTAAAACCTGGTAGATTTATTGTTTTATGCAACAGAAACAAAAAAACAGGGAATACCAAAGTACAAATAACTTACCATCCAACTACATTGATGATATTAAGTCCTGCGGGGTTTGTCATTACTTGGGTGGAGGCCGTTCCAGTTGTTATAGATGTTACCATGGTGGACAGTGGAATGGTCATTACAGGTAACCCCTGACTCAGAGACATTTGCTGTTGAGCAAACGGTGCTATCAAAGTAGGCTGTGAATTAAAACTTGGATCTTGGGGTGTGGGGGTTACAGAAGGAGTGAGAGAAGCGGAGCTCGAAACATCGGGTGGGTGCGGTGTCGATGAAGGGGTGTTGGTTGGTGTAGGAGTAGATGGTTTGGGAGTTCCAGATCCTGCTCATTGAAAAAAATAAAAAAGCACTAGTACAAAAACACAGATGTCAAAAATGGAGAAATAAAATTATTTGAAAAATATATACAGTATTCTGCAATTACGTGTCTGATGGCGAGAAAATATATCCTAAGTTGTTCTAGAAAATTTCGAGTTTTGTTTTTGTCTTTTACGTTGTGTTTTTTTTTCTGTATGTACGTTTTTTTACGGTGTGTAAAGTTTTGCTGAACAAAAAGACAGAAAACACTTTGTTAACTGGTTGCAAACGCTTCAAACCCATTTAATGGCAAAACAAATCATAGGAATATAATGTTTTGTTAGTAAAGGCCACTTACTGGCAGCTGAAGCAAACATTTTCAGTCTCCAAAGCAAAAATAAGTCACTCATTGTTTTTTGTTCAATTTTTTTTTTTTTTTTTTTTTAAATGTGACATTATTTTTCAAAATTCCAAAATCATTTTCACACAATGCATGCAACTTCAAAAAAAAAAAAAAAATCATAGATACAACCATGGAATCACTTCAATCCTATCATGTCTTGTCTGCAACACACAGCATTACAAACGCTTGGCTGACTTCAATGCAACCAAAGTAATAAAAAATAAAAAATAAAAAATGAAATCGTAATGACTTGGTCATTTTTGCACATGTCCAGCAGCTTTCATGCACTCGTATAATAATACTTTTGAGGCAATTTAAAATTATATATTAAAACATATTAAAAGTGATAGCGTTCAAAAAGTCATATTGAATGATGCTGCGCCACCTAAGATGCATATATATATATATATATATATATATATATATATATATAAAACAACAAAGCTGGAAAAGCTCCAAGATCTCTTTAAAAACAGCATCTAAATATCAAATAGTCATACAAAAGGAGAAATGCCCGGTTTCCTTTTGTCACGTTGAATACCTGGTTTGCATTGCATTATTATTTTTTGTTTTTTAAGCATGAAAACACAAGTCATTCTAGCGTCATACTGTTATAAATACGTACACACAAAGGGTGCATACAGAAAAAGGAAAAAAAAAAATATATGTATATATATATAAAACAGAAGGACAATTACATTAAAACACAAGTACATACAGTTAACAAATTGCACATATTGCTAGAAATTCTACAAGGCTTTTACAAGCATTGGAGCACACACAAGCACACACGTTGGCGTCACCAATCCATTAGAAAGAAGGGTTTAATCTTGAGGACCTCTACACCAAAGGCCTATGGAGATTTAATGGAGAATTTAGGTCGTGACTCACTTTGTGACGAGCCTGCCGGTGACATTGCGGCAGGGGAGAGCATGCTGACTTGGTTTAGGTCCACGGACTGTTTACGGGAGAGGCTGGGAGGTTTAGATGGTGGAGGAGTTGTGGATTTGAGGTGGCCACTTGACTGCTGGGGGCTAAAAACATTACCTGGAAATATTTAAGAATATAATATGAGCGTTGGTTTTAGAATCGATCGCAATACGCAATAAGTCAGATCAGAGCAGTATTTTTATTTGTAAAGTCTAGCTATACTCCATAGTATCATGGAGAGGGCAACCTAAGAGCCTGTGTGGCTTTAGACCAGTATGCTGATAGGTTCACATCCGCACTGGAGGCTCAGTCCAAAGCCTCGGTTGCAGATTCTGTTGAAAATCTTGCAAAAAATAATGCACCATGCAGTAAAATGACACCAAGATGGAAATCCGGTAGACCCTATTATAAATGTATGGGGTCTGTCAGAAGCCCGCTGATGTCTGTCATTTCAAGGCTGTAGAGTTGGTAGGCCAAACCACAGACTCAGACAAACTCTATTTTTCCACAGCCCAACTCAGACTCCTGCTCCGATTCCAAAATTCCTAATGTAAAAAGCCAGTCATTGATTCCTATGAAAGTAAATATGTAATAAACTATGCATCTAATTATACAATATATTACTAATTAGTTAATCATTTTAGTTTGAAGCTGGAATCAGAGTTGAAAACTTTCTTTCCCCAACTCCAACTCCACAGCCTTGTGTCATTTTTGGTTTTCTGTTCTTATGATGGAACAGGAAACAACTAGCGCAGATGTGAACCCAGCCTTCGTCAATCTCAATGATGTCATCACAGTGTTCTGTGACTTGCTGACCCGCTTGTCATCCTGTCCCCACACTGATGTGTACACAGAGATACAGTGGGGTCATTCCTCACAATTTCTGTTGATGCCATCTGTAGGCAGTCCATTCTGTTTTTATGGAGCCCTATGGACCCAATGGCTTTGTGCAAGGGGCCTAACTCATATAATACCTTGACTTTTTAACCCATGACGTATGTGGCCAGCTTTACACGTCATGTAATAGGCAAACACTAAATCTACAATACAATTCATTTCTATTGATATTTCAGAGCCTTGTAAGAGTGAAGGTGGAAAGCAGTAGCAATAAATGAAGAATACCATATTGTGTTTGCAATGATCTTTTTAGGGCTTTTGTGGAGATTTATGGATGACTGGCATATTCAATACCCGTCTTCATATCCCCTTCACCTCCTCATAACCTGGGCAGACCCTCTGCCAGACTGTATGCCTGCACAGTGAAATGTATGTAAGCCTGTAGCTGGCATAGATTTCAGGAATCATTTATTCCATGCACACCACCCATGCATGCCCCATCCATGTAAGTGGCACAAAGCAGAAAAAAGTGGCAAATTCTTGTGCAATATTTGATTACAGATAAATTGCATACAAGACATAATAAATTTGCCCCTTTATGTTCTTCTTGAGGCATATAAACTTCTTGTATTCCTCTGGTCTCCTACCAGATGCTTTCCAGATGTTGCTAAAACTACAACTCACAGCCTACGGCTGGCACAGAATGCTGGGGGTTGTAGTTTTCCAAATGCTGGTGAGCCACAGTTTGGAGACCACTGCCCTAAAGCATGAATCTATATTATCTGATATTCTCGGACCTGTCAGGTCCAGTGGATGCCAGAATAAAGGTAGTCTACCACCACCAAAACCACTTTGAGAGTACCGCCACACGTGGTGGTCTGCTATGGGCTATCCAAGGCAGGATATCCCGCAGTTGACCCTGCGGCGGCTAGAGCGGCATCAACCTTTGCATTGCAACGCCAAGTAATCCAGAGCAATAATTGACATGTTGTGGGTTCCAAACCCACAGCGCAAAACACTTTGCACCGAGCTGCTTGTCTGCATACAGATGAAAGGTTGTTTTTTTTTTTTTTGTTTTTTTTTTTTGGAAGCAAGATTTCGCTTTGACACCAAGCAAGGTATATTCACGATACCACTAAGCGGCCCTATAAAGGCATAGAAGTGGTGTACAGGTCTTTTACTGGTGGTGGACTCTCTCTAAAAGGGATTACTGTAGTGAAAACAAGACATGACATTTGGTCCCATGCATATGTAGTGTCATTATTTGCATGCAAACGTTTCTGGTTATGTAAACACTTCATGTGTAGTTAGATGTATTTTCATGCATGACTTCATATAATCCCAGCTTATTTGTAACACCTTACATTAAAACTAGTTGTATACAATTATATAATTGTACACAAGAGCTAATGAAACAAAAAAGACAATATAGCAAGCGTGATAGGCCATTGATCAAAGTTAAAAAAAAAAAAGATTTTTACCAGAAGAACTGCTCCCAGAATTGGAGGGAAGTTTGATAGGAGGCGGTCTGTGCTTCACACCTTTGCCCAACATGGAGGACTGGATAGAGCCTGTGATGCCATCCGACTAAGCAACAAAGATATAAAAATGCTGTTTTTTCTGCTAAAAGCAAGTGTCTTTACTTATAATGGACATATCTAGTATAGCCTTGCCACATACCTCTATTTCCTTGCCTGGAGACAGAGGGTTTTGGCTGGACACCCCTCCTGTGTTGTAAGTCATCTTCACAATCCCTTTGGATTCGTTTTTGAACAAGTCCTGGTACTGACTGACAACCCTGTTAGGACGCAAGTAGACATTTTAGATAATCCCCATTATGTTCCTGACGGGTATACATATAAAGATTATAGTAGAATATGTATTTTTTATTTATAGATGTAATTGAAGTCTTTATTTCCATTAATCCTAAATACAGGCAATTTGTAATGAAAAAAGCTATAAAGGCGCACTTACCTATCAATATCGATTTTGGATCCGATAAGAAATCTGAGAAGGAAAAAAAAAAAGCAGCAGTTATTGTCGTGAAAAAAGAAACTATATAGGTAGAATAATACAAGTCTATAGAAGGAATAGAGTGCGCGTGTGTGGGGGGCTGTGTTATCAGAAAATGCCCTTCGGATAGCTCAACAATATCAGATCAGTGGGGGTCAGACTGGCAATTTTTAGTCCATGTAGAAATGAGCCGTTCGTTGCACCCTAGCCGTCACCGTGAGCACCCATTTTATCCCGTGGTCACCACCCAGAATCACTCATACGGATTAAAAGTTAGCTACCTTGACAGCAAGACTAACACAAAAATATATCTTTGCTATGCCACGAACCTCCCCTACAACAGCAAATTGAAATGGTGTAGAAGTTATTCTGGTGATGGCAGAATCCATAAAAATCTGAAAACTTTTTAGGTTAAAGGGGTTTTGCCCAGCAAATTATATTGGAGAACTATCCTTAGGATAGGACATAAATATCAAATTGGCGAGGGTCTAACACCCAGGACTGCCATGACCAGCTGGTCTCACTGGCCGTTGTGTGTAGAACAAAGTTGGAAGAAGATACTGTAGCTCTGTTCTCGGTGTAGCAGATGTCTTGAGTTACTGCAGCTCAGCTCCCGTTTACTCGTATAGGAGCTGAGCTGCAGTAACTCAGTGCAGCCACTACACAGAGATCAGCGCTATCTGCTTCCAGGATTTTTCTCCATATAGCAGCTCCGGGCAACAGCTGATCGCCCCGGGGTACCGGGTGTTGGAATCCCACCAATCTGATATTGATGACCTACCTAGGATAGCTCATCAATATCATTTGCCCAGAAAACCCCTTTAAACGTCAACAAGTTAGTTAAAAAATATAATTCTTAATCTTCTAAGTCATTATCTATAGTAATAAAAATCTAGGCCAATAAACCTCATAATCAATTGACACTTCCTGTTCTGTAGAGATCACTTCTCAGCAGTCATTTCATTATCATCACAGGCAGGATTACAATGAAAGGTAAAACACACAAGGTACATTCTTCGGTAGCACAGGGGTGATCAAGACAAACGTACTAAATGCCAGTCTTGATAAATTCCCCCCAAATGAATCAAGGATATTTCTGAATGCTGTTAACAGCAGCTTAAGCAATATGACAGCGCCCAAAATTATGTACAAAAAATCTCTGTGCAGGGGTTAGTCAGGGGGACACAGGAAATAATGAGTTTGGCTGTCTGGAGAGTTTTATCTCCACACGGAGCTGATTTATTACTAGCTTTGTATGGAGATAAAAGCTGTCTCGAGACACTGCAGCTCCTTATTTCTCGTCTCTCCTTCAGCAGGTTCCTCTTCCTCCTCTACTCTCCATAGACTCCATCTTTTGTGGTGTGTCCAGATGAAAACAGTGCAGGATCAGAGGGAGGCAAAGAGGACATTTTTCTTTAATAAAATGTTAATATTTATTCCAAAAAGTACTAAAAACAAATGAAAACAAGTTGAAAGTTTAGGTACAGCTTAAGTTACAGAAGTAGCCAAATTTTATTTACACAGAAGCTAATTCACTAGTGAGAACCAATATGGCCGCACTTCCTGATATCATTTTACAAGGTTGTTGCTGATTTTAAGCATTTTACCAATTTTACATAATGTATTAAACTCACTGAGAGTGAGGGCTGTGGAAAGCATCGTCTTCTTCAGGTATAGAAGTCTGCATTTTACCAAAATACAAAGGATTGCCTACATTCTGGAAAATGGTTAACTTCGTCTTCTGGAAAGGAGTGCCGGTTTCACATTCAAAGGTATATTCCTCTTTTGTTTCCTGTAACAGGAAAAAACAAGTCAATGGAAATGTCATATAACGGTAACCAAAAGTTGTCCAAAATCAAAGAATCCAAGATGTAGCGCCACTCTTGTCTAAGGGTTGTGTATGGCATTGCAGCTGAGCTGTAGTACCTGACATAACCCATTGAGAACAGTGGTGCCATTTCTGGGGAAAAAAAAAATTCCTTACTTTTTTAATTAAGTTGAAATAGAATTATTTTAGAGTTTAATATTCAGCTATCAAATATCTTAGGACTTTGTCATCTGCCACTAGCTAGGTAACCAACCTCCACGCTCCATAAAGGAGTATTGATATACATCACCAGTCATGACCACACACACTGATGCATTCAAAAAAGAAAGATGGCCGCTGGTACACAAGGCTGGAGCAAAAATTATAATGCAGAAGCTGGAGGGCAGGTAGAGAAGTTCTGGGGGGAAAGACCATGGGGAGATTTATCATGTCTGGTCTATTATACACCAGTATTTATCTCCTCTGCACCGGAATACGATGCGCCAAATTTATTAATTCGGTGCCCCTATCGCTCTCTATTTATTGCCCTCTATGCAGGTCTGTGGAGTCTGTAGGCCAAACCACCGACTCGGACTCCTATTTTTCCACAGCCTGACTCCGACTCCTGCTCTGACTCAGACTCCTTCTCAGGCTTGACAGTCATGGTCAGTCAGAAGCAGTAAAAATTCTCTAATTTATTAAAAAGTCAGTGATTGATTCCTATGAAAGTAACTATGTAACAAACTATACATGTAATTTATTATACAATACTAATATTTGTAGAATTAAATATAATTAACCATTTTATTTTGAAGCCGGAGTCAGAGTCAGGAAATTCTGACTCCACCTAAAATTTGACCTGACTGACTCCGACTTCACAGCCCCTGTGCTAGTAGATTTAAGCTACAATTTACGTTTCTGGTATAAATTATAGCAAATTTGTTGGCCATGCTCCTCCTACAAAGCCCTATCCACTGCCATGGGTGACGCAGAACGGCAAAAAAAGTTTGCACAAAAATGGGTTTGTGAAAAGATTTGCAGTTTTTTTTTTTTTACATCAAAAAACTATTAGGGTATGTTCACATGGTGGAAAATGAAGAAGAATTCATCTTCATTTTCCACCACCGGCATTTTCGCCTGTGGTCTAGCCGCAACGGGATGCTAATGCAGGGCATCAGCATTCCGTCGCGGCTTTCTCACTGCTGATTAGGCCCAGATGAATGGATCTAATCAGCAGGGAGTCTCGATCGACTGACTCCATGGTTGAATCAGCTGCGAAATCCGCAGCAAAATCGAGCAGGACTCTTCTTTTTCCACATCCTGCTGCGATCTCTGCCTCCCACTGAAAACAATGGGAGAAAAATATTGATGGCCTATCCTAATATCAGATCTGTGGGGGACTGAAACCAACCACCCCTATCAGTTAGCTGTACTCAGAAGCTGATATACAGAGAATGGAGCAGGAAGCAGATAGTGCTGTTCTCTGTATAGTGGCGGAACTGAGTCAGTGCAGCTTACCTCCCATTCAAATGAATGGGAGCTGATCTGTAGTAACTTGGTTTGGCCACTACACAGAGAATGGAGCTGTCTTCTTCCTGATTTATGTGAACAGCTGATCAGTGTGGGTGCCACTGATCTGATACTGATGACCTATCTTTAAAATAGGTCATGATTTTTTTTTTTTTAGACCAAAAACTCCTTTAAGTTATTCTGGAAATCCCAGATAGTCCAAGATTGCAGACATGTCTGTGACCCAGGAGACAATTTCGAATAGACTTCCCCTTTAATTTGTAACAATTTTCATAAACCTTATGCATCATCTCATAAGACCTGTATTAAACATAGAAATTGTCAATGCATATATAGCAACTACCCGTGCCAGAAACACTAGTCATATAATGCAGGTGATGTAACTGGAAGAAAAGCGTGTCCTTCCTAACACTCATCTGAAAGGCTTGCCTTCACACTGTACAGATGCCCTGCATTATAACCAGTAATAAAATAAATATTGGACAGAAATGGGATTGAATTACTCACATCTGCTGGCCAGACAGTAGGTTGCGAGTCGTCAAGTTTGATAGATTTTTCCACTTTTGCATATTTTTCAACCTAGAGAAAAAGGAGACAAGAGCCAATTAGGCTGTGAATATACATGAGGGGCAGAATGGTGATGGGGTCATATGGATACGGACCTATTTTGGGTGTTGAAAAATGTAACTGATCCTTTCCAAATGTTACTTGTTACATAAAATTAGCATAAAAAGAGCTCTATGGGAATATATAAATAGGGCTTGAAGCATATCTTCCCACTTAAAGGAGTTGTCCAGGGAATAAAAAGTTCTTGGAGTGTATACCATGTTGTAGATGGTCCCACTTACTAATATACATGCTGCTCCCCCCCCCCCCATCAGTGATTCTGAGGATTTTATAGCACTGCCTGGGGACTGGAAATCTTCCAGTTCAGTCTGCTTTGCTGATGCAGCAACTGGATCACATGACTGACCCCACTCTTCTCCATGGACAAGCAGGAGGAGTAAAGCAGGGTCGGCCACGTGATCCAGAATTGGTGTATCAGCAAAGGAGACCAAACTAAAAGACTTCCAGCCCCCAGGTAGTACTATAAAATCAGCACAATGGGAGAGCAACGTGTACCTTAGTAAGTGGGACCATCTACTGCAGTGAATACACTTGAAGAACTGTTTATTCCTTATATAACCCTATATAAAGGTTTTGTGTCATGAAGACATCCCCTTTCTATATGCTCTATTAGGGAATATTAATATGATAGATGGGGGGTCCCCTTTATGCAGGCCTGTGGCAATTGGCTAATCTCTATATGACCAATCTGAATAGGGGTTGTCTGTGATCCGAGAAACACTTGAAACAACATTTTACAGTTGATATACAGATATAACCTGCAGTCAAGAGACTCTGTATATACCTAGCATTGCCTATCTTGTGCGGATTAAGAGTAAAAGCATGTATTATAATCCAGAGTTGTAGGCTGGTGGTTACAATAGGAAACAGTCAACATGCTTGTTGACAGTCACAGCCAAAACAGCTTAACTGAGCGATCAAGTGTGAAAGTTAAACCAGCCATACACTTCTGATAAAATAGCTGTATTCCTCTCATGCCTCCATGCATGCTCAGCTTGGCCGAGTGTGTATGTGTTTAACAGAGACAAAGGAAAAGCTGCTGCTACACTCCTATGGAGCCAGATGAGAACAAAAGGGCATGTTGTAATACGACCCCTTCTATAGGAAACACGTTTGGTCCCGGTCCCTATACACCTTAGATAGTTGGGTGGTCTCACCAAAGTCTCTGGGATTGGCCAATATTAATCTATTGAGTATGGCCAGCTTCAGATTCTCCTACAACAGATTACGGTACAGCACCTGGTGTAGAAGACACTTCCCAAGACACTTCCCAGAATGCAACTCATCACAGCAGACATTGAGACAGTACCTGAAGAGTTCAGCTCTGAAGCCTGCTTAATTGTGAATGTAAAGCTGGGTTACTGCACAGGCTTAGAAGTGCACAAGATAAGTCATGTCACATATGTACAAATATAATAAACTTTTGCATAGATTAATTCTATATGTACAATATACTTCTGTGATAAAGGTGAACATATGGTTTACGGTGTACCTACTGGCAAAATGGATTTGGTTTATTTTAAAGCACTATTTCTCATCCCCATACACCTTACTTGCCCAAGCTGGCAAATGGAGACTCATTGCACAGCCTAGACTGGTAGAGGAGTATAAAAGGTGACAACCACAGTTCTGCCACTACAGAACCAAGAAGTGGCAGGGTGATGTACCCCAAAAAAACATGGGCATACCAGCGCTGGTCCAGTCAAGTACTTTTATTGAGATCAGGCACACTACGCGTTTTGGGCAGCAAAAAGCCCTTTTTCAAGTGTATAAAAATGACATATACACTTGAAAAAGGGCTTTTTGCTACCCGAAACGCGTAGTGTGCCTGATCTCAATAAAAGTACTTGACTGGACCAGCGCTGGTACGCCTGTGTTCTTTTGGGGTACATCACCCCGCCACTTCTTGGATCTTTGCGACATGGGATTCGTACCACGTGAAGGAGGTGCCCAGCTGCTATAAGAGTCCGACTTCCAGTTGGAAATCATCTGATATGCCCTCTAAGCAGTTGTGAACTCATCACAACTGCACAAGGTGAGAACCTTTACATCGTATCGACCATATTTGATTGCCTTAACAATATTACACTATTGGCGCTGTGTTTTTTTTTCCTCTTTTCGGTATTCTGCCACTACAGAAGTCATGGATTCCATCCTTACAGGATACATGACCGACTTGTTTTGGATCCCACTAGCCAAAGGGTCAGTAAGGTTTCTGACTTAGGGTATGTTTACACAGAGGAACTTGGAGCCCCAAACTCTAGCCTGAATTTCCCTCCCATGTGAACAGACCCTTATTTTGTAAGGTATAGAAACCCAATGGAAGGGAATGCATTGTTACAGTGATTAGTGTTAGCACTAGTAAAGGTCTTGGGGTTAGCAAGACATGCTAGAAGTGAGCTCACAACAGTTGTCACTTCCCTTCCCCAACTTCTGTAAGCAATGCATACAATGTACCTTACTCAGCACACATTGGCAATTGCGTTGTGATTATAAAGGAGAATAATACAGCAGTAGTCCATATATACTTACATCCACTTCAGAGGGTACAGCAAGGGAGCAAGGGTTTTGTTTCCACAAGTCGACATACTAAAAGAGAATATACCCAGAAACAAAGGGTCAATAAGGTGACAGACTGGCCACTGGCCACCATACAATCACAAAAGGCGCCAAGGACTTACGTTTCCAGTTTTGGATATCTTTAGGTCAAACTGGGGTTGTGAGGGTTTCCTTTCCTTCCTCTTATGTAGATAATCTAGAAGTTTTAGCTGCGGTGGGATGGGACAATTGGATAATTCTTGGCGCCTGTTCAGAGCTGGTCTGGAGTATCGCTTCATACACCTGAAAGATAAAACCACTGTAAGAAATACAGGCTAACAGCATTTACTGTGGAGGAGGGATTACAGACTAAAGTGGCCCCACACATTCAACAGCTGGCAAACAAATGCATGTTCAATTGACAACTATTCTTCCTGACCTACCCCTATGCATGCATGCTTAGCCGAGCGTGTATATGGCTTAATAGTGAGGGGGAAATAAGCACCCCTGAGAACCAAAGGATTGGGGCATGTCAAAATCCAACATGTCCAACCTGTTGTTCCACAGTCATCTGCCGTCCAGAAAAAGTCAGAACATCCCCATACACTTTAGATTGTGCACTCATCCACTGTGCATGTCACCTTTACTCAGAGTGCACTAGTTATGCTATCGGCATGAAGTCTATAATAATTGCATTCTAGCTTTGAGATTATATATGTATATATAGTTTTATTTATTATGTTGTTTTAACCCAATTTTGAGCTTTTAATTGCAACAGATAGGACTTTGTTTTATTTACAAAAATAAAAAATGCACTATATTTGAGTCACTTTATGTTTTATTTCTACATTTATATGTTTAGTTAGTTATTACACTTCATAGAGCAGCTTGAGTTAAAGGAGAAAACACCCCTGAAAATGTCATGTTGTTATCTCCCAGTAAGGCGATCACCAGGATCAACTACTGTTGTGTATACACAGATGCAGAAGGTAGAACCCTTTGCTGCCCTCTCTGCGGAGCACCCAACTGATAGACTGTCATGCAGCCTGCATCATATCATATAAGTCACTTATTCTGCAGCAACATGTTTTCACAGCACTCCTGAAAGGAGGGGTTGTCCAGCTTATTCTTACTGATGACCTATCCTAAAGATAGGACATCAACAAAAGATCAGTAGGTGTCCAACATCCAGGACCCCTGCAGATCAGCTGTTGGAAGGGGCCACAGTGCTCATGTGAGCACCACGACTCCTTCTCTGTTTATAACTACAGCCCATTCCATTCACTTCTAATAACATGGCATGGACGCGATAAAGACAGCTTATGACATAAACAGATAAACGCTCAGTGTTTGCACAAGCACCAGGGCCCCTTCAAACACTGGTATCAGACCCTCCCACAGATCTCTTACTGATGTCCTGTCCTGAGGACAGGTCATCAATGGAAATGAACTGGTCACCCCTTTCAATAGATTGCCAGTCGTCTAGGCGTGAAATCTCTAACAGCACAGAAGAGAACATTATGGTTCTCACCGTTTCATGGGACACGTGTTCATCTTCTGTTTGTTGTACAGCAGGCGGTTTGTAGTGCAGGCGACTGATATTGATGGGTCAAGGCATAGGGGTTCAGCAGTCGCCAGGATAAGCTGGCTCTCCAACAGCAACTTGTCTTCCTAAAAAAAGATACCAACAGAGTGTAAAGCAGCAGGAAAATAATATCACGAAGCTCAGCAACAACACTGTATCGGTATATAAAAGGTATGGTTAGCTACATTTTTTAGAAAGATATGTAGATAGATCAATTTCTTATAAGTGGTCGGTATAACTACTGGGACCCCAACTGATCCTCAGAATAAGGGTGGATGATCCTCAATTCCTGCCAGATAAGTCACCATCCATACTGTTATGTTCCTCATTATAATATATGGCAAAATAATGAAAGAGTTTTGTAGCTGTATCTACCTGTAACATAGACTAACACGGATTTCGCCCCAAAATCAGCAGCAGATTCCCACTCTATTCAATAGGAGGCAGAGATCAGACCAGGACGCTGAAAAAAATAAGAATCCTGCTCGATCTTGCCGCAGATTCTGCCTCTTGAGAGCTGTGACGGAAGGAAGAGCTCTGCATCTGCATCCCACTGCGAGGAGCCAAAAAAGAAGACGTCCGAGGCAGATGTTCACCTCTAATTCTTCTTCATTTTCCTACATCTGAACGGACCTTTAG